>CM073770.1:83077780-83698530 GCA_037158775.1 Hetaerina titia
CACAGCGCTCCCCGAAACGGTCGGGAGTTGGGAGGGAAGGAGATGCGGAGGCCATGGCGTTCCGGCCGCCACCTCTCTCTCTCTCTCTCTCTTCACCGCCGACCACCACGCCTCTCCCGACGCTGCGAACTATGGGAAGGAAATCGATTCACCCCGAGGCATCCATCGCTTCGTACGGCGGCACCCCCACTCCATCCCCCCGCCCACCCACCCAACCCCACCTCCCTCCTCCACCCTCTCCCCAAACCCCCTCTAGTGTGGGGGAGACATGCGTGCTAATCCCCTTCCTTCTCGCCCCTCCCCCTTTCTCTCCGCATCCACCACCACCCAACCACCCCCGACGTCCCACCTTCCGCAGCATGGCGGTGCCGGTCGGGGTTATATCTTCCGCACCCCCTCTCCCCATACCATCCCACAACCTCCCCGTGCACCTCATCCTGGAAAGCGAGGGACGAGACGTAGGTCTCCATCGCGACGACGCGGAGGAACCGAATCCGCGAAGCCGACGATCCACCGCAGACTCCGGGCGTAGAACCCGTCCTCCTCGCGGTGGGTTCCCGAGGTACACCCCGCGTCCGCGAGCGACACTTCTTGCCTCCTTCGTCCAACTAAGTTCGTCTTCGAGACGATCTCGCCCGAGCGGTCGAATGAGGTCGGGAATGGGGCATCGTTCGCTGCGGCGTCTATTTGCCCTTTGCCTCCGCCGGAAGCTTTAGCGCCATTGAGAAATAATACCTGTGGTGGCGCTAAAAGATAGAGGGGAGGCAGTTGTATTTCCCCTTGATTTGCGCCTCCCTCGCGTCCATGACGCGATACGAGCGTTTCGGGATCCATCTCAGGACACGCTGGTTAAAGAAATGAACCGAGTGTACGGTACTAAAAACCCTCTCTTGGACGTAAAATCTACGGGAGGAGATCGCAAATGCATTTACAAGAATGGGTTCGTGAAGGGAGACCCTGGGGGCTCGAAGTCTCAAAGCTAAATTCAGCCCATAACAAAGGTAGCTGGGATTTGAGGCCAAAGGAGTGAGTGGGTTGAGCATTCGGCTACTTGCCGGAGGAGTCAGGTTCGAATCCGGGTGATCTCTGGACACACCAATCTGTATGATTTCTCGGGTGCTAGGTCATTTTGAGAAACGGCAGGGTTTAAAAGTGAAGGTACCCTGGTGTTTTAATTTCACCGCACGATTCCGTAGGGCTTAGTTGGGGGTTAGCTCCGACACCACCAAACTTCGGGTCCATTACTGCGATAAATTTTTTTATCAAAGCTATTTTTTGTTATGTTTAACGTGGATCGTAAAGGAAATAATTCGATCCCCACAAAACATCATCAGATGAGGCAATATCCAAAATATTACCGACTAAGACAACGAAAGAGAGTTTTAAGGATGTGTTCCCCATCATCTCGGTTCATGGTCTCAAGTAGCAAAAATAGTGAAAAATTAGTATATTTCAAAGAGAGTAAACATGCCTTGGACCACGTTCACTTCCCACTCTGCTGCTCTTTATTCATGTCAGGTGTCATAACACCCACTGCCACTCTCACATGAGGTGGCTTGATGAGTTCGGTTTCCACGTCCTCTAATGCCCCTTTGATAATTAATAAGGATGGGAAAGTAAAATCAAAGATAAGGTTGAAATCTATTTTGCGTTTCAGGTTTACCATACGTATTGATAATTTTACTAAAAATTCAGTATTTTTCCACAAAACCCAATTATGTGGTAATACTTCTAACCGCCGCGCCGTTCAGTTACAATATTCTACGGAAAATAGCGAGTAACGATTAATAATTTTTTGCACAAGGCATAAAAATCAGATTAAGGTGTTTAAATAAAAATAGAAAGAAATGAATAAGTGTAGATGGGCCAACTCACTGCCGCCATGAAGTTCACTGAACGTAATGATCCGATTATTGGGAGAATTTAATGAATGAAGGCGGTGGGAGGGCTGGAATAAGAGATGGAATTAAGAGGCCGTCTTTTGCTAAGTTGACGCACCAATATTCTGACCAAATATGAGTCCACTCCCCAAACAACTGCGAGTCGATGGGACTCTTGACTCGCATCCCCCGTAAATATCTTTGACGTGTCACACGTATTTGGAATTACTGAAGATCAACTATCGAAGAATATAAACGGTTATTAATTAAAATTCACCCAAATCTATTTACGCGTCGCTGCGATTTCCCCGTCCCCAAAGAGATACGCCCAGGCTATTTTCAGTCGTGTTCCAGCACTTTAATTTATTTTCAGCTTAACTTTAATCTTTTAGTTAGTTTTATATTTATGTTAAGGGCGTATTTATCTGCCTTTTACATAGCCTTAGTCTTCATCTTCATAAGGGCTTCTGAATCCCGATGATGAATTGAAGAGTCTGAAATCCCTGACTATCAGTTTTGCATGGAATATGCAAAGGAACATATTCATCTACAAGCCGTTATGTAGCTCCATGGTAAATCAAGCCGGTGCGGAGGTTGGTGTGTTTCCATTTCTCCCAGAGGGCCAGGGTTCGAATACCGGCGGTGGTAGAATTTCTCTGAGTAATTGGGGCGTCAAGTGGAGAG
The DNA here is from genome assembly GCA_037158775.1 of Hetaerina titia. Taxonomy (NCBI): domain Eukaryota; kingdom Metazoa; phylum Arthropoda; class Insecta; order Odonata; family Calopterygidae; genus Hetaerina; species Hetaerina titia. The sequence goes on from CM073770.1 coordinate 83,080,345, forward strand.
AGCACTGCAAGCTCAGTACGCAGTCCATCGGTTTTTACGATAAATTGTGGAACCTCTTGGTGTAGTCTCTTGAGAGTAGGTTAATGCCGATGCCGGGCTTGTCCCCACGCTTCCCCCATTCCCTGTCCCCAATTACCCGTACACATTCCTAATGGTGCGAATTACTTTAGTTGTGGGTCTCCTCCCTTAATTAAGTACCGCTACTTTTCTCTACATTCCCTCCATTCGATCATTTTAGAGGTATTGTATCTGTAAAACCAAGAAGCGGAAATTTTCGTTTCTTCGATGATTTGTTTCAGCTTACATGTCAATCAATAACGATGTCTACATTTGCACGTTGACTCGTAAATTTTCACGCTGTGTTCAGCTGACAGGAGAGGGCATTACGCGTGTTATTGGGGTTTCGGCCTTAGATGTAAATCGGTGGTGATTTCTCCTTTGCCAAACATCCTCCCACTTAATTGGGAAGAGCAGCTTTTTAATCGGAGCAAAATGAACACCATTCACACACACACATCCGCACACACGCGCCGGAGTGTATTGTGGTTCGTTCCGAGTATCGTCGTGTCTCTCGCGCCGATCGCAACCCTGAGTTGGCTTCGTCGAAATGTTCTCACCGGATGGAACTGCCGAATCGATGCGACTTGAAAGGTTTTGCGGTGGCGTGGAATTTCAACAGGTGAGGCGGCCGCTAATGCGGCGTGAATCCACGACGCAACAACATAATTAGCGCGATTACTTGCGTGGCGTAATCCCTATTTTAGTGTTAATTTGGAGCCTGGATTTCCATCGTGGTTTGCCACGACTCAAGGACGAACATAGGTTTAATTAATTATAGCAATTGCGGAAAGAAACGGATGTTATTTGCTCCATTAAAGAATATAGAGTTGGACATCGAAGTGAAGAACAAAGTTGGAGGGGAATTCAGTCGATATTCCCCTATGCAAGAGTCCACCATTGGAAGTGCTCGATTCTGGGCGTGATTCTTTCCTTGCGTCGGAACTACGACTACGGAAGTAGAAGCACAGATTGCGGCTTGCAGTTTCCAGTACATATATGCCGTAGTAAGTAAATAAATAGTCGCGAACTATTCAAAGAAAACCAGGAGGATCGACTCCTGAGCAACTGACGAGAGGACTCGAGTTCGATTCCTGATTATGCCTTTAAGCACCATCAGCTTCACCCAAGCTGTATGGCTTTTTGCGTACCACATTTTCCTTGGAAAAATAGGTGGCAAGGGAAAAGGAACAACTGTCTCATCTACCATATTGTGTGAATTTCGCAAGAAGATGAGCTTAGTACTGGATGAGCTCTACCCTCACCTATCAAACCAACCCTCGTGTTGATTACAGAGTTCAGAAAGTGTTTACTTCCTCCGTGCGTAGTATAGGGGAGTAGTTTGTAATATAGGAGAATAGGTGATAATCCCATATGGAACTTCTACCACTGGCGCCGCCGCAAAAATAACCATTGAAATAGAATGGTAAAACTGAGAACTACGAATTTTTTATTGGACTGACATGTACTCTTATATCTGTGAAGAACCGTTTCATTTTTATCTTTAAAATGCGGCAGAGACGACTCGAACGGGGTTTTGTAGTGCTTTCTTGGCCATTGTGAAAGTGGTTACCATTGAAATCCCGTCATCGGTGCAATTTCATTCTCGTAAATAAAGTTAATATAAAATATATCCGTCCCGGAAGAAAAGAGCTGTATGGAAAAACTACGCATTTAAGAATGTACACGATGAAGAGATGTTTCTGAAACTCTTCACTCGTTCCGTTTTGCTAAGGCTAAAACAAAAAAAAATTAATGCACGTAAATAATGAAGTACGAGCGTAAATTACCGTCGATTTGCAATGCGGTCCTTATATTTGTCCGTCAAGAGAAAAATCGTGTCGGAAAAGTGTGAGTGTCAGATTTGCATGAAAGGAAATAACCAGCAGAGTGGGTTATTTTCTTAAAATTAATTTTTCATCGATGGTCAGCATTATAATAGACAAATTCGTAAGCTGTAAATAACATGAATATGACAATTCTATTGAAAAATCAGGTATGCAGTCTTTCAGTATGGCTCAAAATAACGTGGTCAGTCAAAATCGAGATGGCTATTGGTCAAACTCTTCCTAGAGAGACTACAATGAATTAAACTCAAGTAAGTTCGGTTTAAGAGAACTTACGTTCGTACTTAATACGTGGAGCCACAGCTTTTTTGGTAGTTTACATAAAGTTACTTACGCATTATTAGTCAGGGGAGTTATGAAGTAATTTACACTGCTTAGTAATCAGCAAGGGTTTAATAATTTTATCGGTTGAAAAAACTTAAAAAACAACAGCCGCCACGAAGCCGACAATGTCGCAAAGACCGTACTTTATAATGCAGAGGTCTCTACAAACTGAAGAAAGGTACCAAGAGACCCTAGGGTTAATTTCTGACCCGAAGGATGGGTCAAACTAGTTAAGTGATTTTACTACACGTAGGATGGGACCGAGTGGCACTGAATCTATTTTTGTAAGATTTTGAACTGAGTCCCATATATAGGAAGTATGCCACTTCAAAATCTTCTATACGCGTAGATAGATTACAGGTGTCGTATATCTTTTTAGAGCTCCCAAATCGGAACACCTTTAAATCTATGGTGAGTAGTAAAAAAACTAAACAATGTGTCATTTACTACATAATTCCTTGGTGCATTTCCCTAGAGAGTTTGATCAACACCAAGGATATTGCTCCCCAAGAATGTGTTCCAATAAAAAATTTTATGCCTGTATATCCATATATTTAACATAATAGCAGAATTTATTTTGCGATTACGATGATGGAACGTACGTATGTACTTATATTTACCCTTAGTTTCCTAGCTTGCTTAGGTTACTTTTTAAGTTTTCCAGACACGTAGTCTTTAATTTAGTTCGCAGGGTTTTGTAGCAATTTGATGATGCTATTGATGGTTTACGAGTGCGGTTGCGTATGGACCATTCCGTGGCCTCAACATTTCACTGGAGTGGCAGCGAGCGCCTTCAGGAGCGCAGTCCCTGTGGATCGTTATGTGACTCTGGGACATTCCAGGAGTTCCTCATGAATCCTGGGGGATTCTAGGTTCCTCCAGGGGCATTCCAGGAGCGAGGATCCTGAAAACGCTCGCGGCAACGACGGAGACGCTTTCGTCCGCAACTCTCCGTAGGTATTCGCACTCGAAAGCCACGCTAACAATGGAGACATTGAAGCTTGTAACGACACCGTCTCCGACGAAGACCAACCCAAACTTTTGCGTCAGCAAAAGGTTGAGTTAGCCCTCGTTTGGGCGCTCGTCCACAACTCCCCACAAATCGACTCAAGGACGTTTGGTAGGCGGTGTCAGGGCACCAGCAATTCGTGCATTAAAAAAATGAGCTTATTCCGAAGTAAAAATAGGTATTTGCTCATATACATAAGCACACGTACTCAGACACACATATATGCCTACTAAAGTTACACATAAATCTACTAAATTTTAATTAAAAATGTTCGAGTGCTTAGGATGCATTTTTCTATCATTATGTATCGTTCGAAGTAAGGAATAGTAATTAAATCTTTTGCTGACGGTGTCTATTCCTCTTATTTTATCCCATTGGTCGAATCAAACCGATATTATTTATAGGCCAATTATAACTTCTTCAGTGTCGCAAGCAAATTTATCGGTCCCGTACCTGTCTAAAAGGTTCCCGTAGCCGTCTTGCCTGCACCCTTCCTGTATTAATTAACCTAATTCCTCCGATATTCCCTACATGTTTCCTTTCTCACACTCAATTTTCAACAAATGTTGCGGATTTTCTCTAAATTTTTTCCAATTGCTAAAATACGTTATTCTTCCATGGATTTCAATAAATTACCGCGTATTCCATATGTCTAACTAAAGCACAGTACTCTCTTTTACATTTTCCACCCATTTTTCCGTCTGATCAAACTTAATTTTTTTAAGGCGGACCCGCATATTATTCTGATGTGAGTACCACGTGAAGGGCCTGATGTCATTGTAACTTCCAAGTATTTCATCTCGTATTCCGAGTTGTTAAACTCGACTGTTTCTATTTTATAATTTGTCTTATTTACCTTTTATTTAATTCCAAAACTTAAGTGCAGTTCTTTTTCTGATATTTAATTTTAATCCTCCATTCCCTACTCCATTCCGATATCTGGTCTAAATCTTTAGACAGTGCATAGTAATCTTTCGGCGTCCATTTAAAAAAAGTTTCTAAAAAAGTGCAAAAATCCTGCACATTCAGAATTAATTGTTCGCCAGTTTCTGGCAAAAAATTCGATCACCATCCATGATCATCGTACTTATACTTCATATCTCGCCCCCTGCGACTTTTTCCTATTCCCAAATTGCAAAAGTGTGATGAGGGGACATCATTGGTAAGACACAATACAATAGCAAGAGACGACGAGAAAACTAAAAAGCCTAACTCCCGAAGACTTCCAAGGGCGCTTTAAACAGTGGAAAAGAAGATGGAATAAGCGCATAGCAACGAATGGTGAGTACTTTGAAGGGAACAAAATCGATGTGGACTAAATTTTCCAAAATAATCTTTTTATAGCCTCAGTTCGCGTATTTATTGCACAGGTTTCGTATTCCTCGATTCCGAACGTCACCTGTGATCATTAACGACAGACGCAAACGAGAATGCACGGGCGCGTCAATCCATGCCGATGAAATTACACCCACGGTGCCTCCTCGATCGAGCATATTAAAAACCCTCCGGAACCTCAATATTGCCAGTCTGCGGGGCGTCCACGCGTGCCCCGTGATGTGTGTGCGGGAGGCGGAAGAGAGAGAGAGAGAGAGCAATGGGTCTCTCTCTCTCTCTCCGCTTGCGAGTGGGCAACTCTCCAGCAAAAAAGCATAAAGGACCGTGACCCGACGGGCATTGTAGTAAGCCTTTCGAGCCAAAGGGAGAGTCGTGACCCCTCCTGGCTCTCGCCATCTTGATTATTTGATATTTCATTTGGACAAGAATAATGGGTAGGGGGGGGAGGATTCAATTCATTTGGGAGGACGGGGACGAGGGAGTGGGGTATGAGGGAAAGGAGATGGGGAAGGTTACGGGAGGGTGGGGGGCACCCGGGGGGAGGGAGGCGTGAAAAAAAAGGGGAGCGCTGAAAGGACGACTTTGACTGTTGAAAGGTGCACTCCTATTTATAATCATTGCCGACCCCTCTCTCCTTACAATGACGAGCCTCCCTCACTCCCTCTCTCTGGAGAACCCGACCCCCGAAAGCAAGGGAAGCACCCTTCCTCGGCCATTGTTCCTTCAGTCTCCCTGACTCCGAGGACCCTTCTCCCCACGTTTACCCTTTGCCCTTCCGCTCCCCCTTCTTTCTACTCCCCCCCTCTTCTCCCTTCGCATAATCCCCTGTCTTCCTTCCTCCCGGCTCACATGAACCCTGTAGGGATCTTCCACCATGCCCTCAAAACACGCCTCCCGATTGCACTAACATGATTTTTTTTCCGCCTTGTTGGAAGCGAGAGTGATGCGATTTTTTTTCGTCCGCTTCGACGACGTATCCCGGGGGTTATCGTGACCCGCGCGAGGTGTCTTTCCCCGCCTCGAGGCGACGCGACGCGTCGCGATGGGCGGCGTCGTCGTCCGCAGATAAGCGGATACTTCGAGAACCGCCTCCCCCTCGCGGTCCCGGCATCCATCAACCAACCCAACCCATTCCCCTCACCCTCTCGCGGGAGGTTCGAATTCAATCACTGCCCCGGAAGCGAAATCCTTGCCCTTTCTTCTCTCTCCCAATCCACCCCTCCGCCTTGGTATAATGAGGGAGGCTCTTAGCTTGATTAAAAATGATGATTTCGGCAAATGCATAGGGCGAAGTCCACGCTCATTGGAAAGTTCAGCTTTTATCGAGAAAAGAAAGCTTGATTTGACGGACGAGTTCGGCCGAATTGGCCAGTGGACATTGGACCAAATTCATCAATAACTCTAAGAGAAAAATTCTAATGTTCTGAGGAGAACAATGTGATTTACGTCAGGAGACCAATGATGTAGAATTAATTTCTCGAGCTCAGTGTGGAAGTGTGGTTGGACGAGGAAAAATGATCATCAATTCCCGCGAATGCTAAATAAAAACGCTCGCCGTTTACCTCCAAAATCAGCGTTCGACTTTTCATCATAAAAATAGACAGTAACGTTGAGTTAATGAACAATTGATTAATAATCTAAATAAAATTACCACTTTTGACTCCTCTTATTGTCGTATTAAGAGTTTTTATATACGATATGTTTAAATACAACAATTTTTACACCTTGAAAATTGTTGCATTATAATTGGCATTAGTGGAGAACTCATTGACAGTTATTTTTGCGGTATTTCCCGCAGAGTCCTCGAATTCCATATTTCATTTAAACTATTGGATAGCAATGGCAGGTTGGTACTAGTATCGTAATACGAAAAGGATGAGAGAGTAAACGGCGATTTTATCAGAGTAATTTATCGTAAGTTTGGAGTTAATATGCTCAATGCAGTTATTTTGCATACAAAATCAACCACAATCTTTAAATAAATTAAACGATGAAATAAATATATTATATTATATTTAAGTACAGATCATTCCATACCTTAGTAAACTGTTACATTACACGTGATGTTATCGGGAAAAAATTTTCTTGTAGGAAAATTAACCTAAAAAAACACACTAATATTTCTCAAGTGGAATTATTATTTCAGTTACACATGAAGCAGATGTTACCTCGATGAGAAAATTTCTTAGGAAATCGACACGCCGACAGAGGGTGCTATTTCATGTTTTGAAGCACTAAAACTACTCACTCATGACTATTTTCCCCCAGGAAACCTAGTCAAACGTCGCGTCGTAAGGTCAAACTTGACATAAGAATGCACGAAGCTAGATAAACTAATCTGTTGTGATGTGGCGGCACTAAAATGTAGTAGGACTAATAGGAGAAAAAGTTCAACAGCTAAGGCGACTGACAAAATTAAAGCAATGGAATAAATGATATTTGCAAATTTCCTTTCGTCGAAATTCTGCACGTGGTTTGTGATTCAAATATAACATGAGTTAAATGTTTTAACTCTCGTGATACATAATATCTTGGGATGAACGCTTATTTTTAAGGTGTCGAATAATTATTCTAGGCATCGGAAATGAAGGAAAAGATGTGGTTCACATGTCTAAGATTGGTATATAATCCATAATTAAGATCTGAACTAATTAAAAGACATTCAAACTTAGATTATTCATACCTCTCCGAGCCTGAGGAATCTTTGTACAATCATATAAGCGATAGGTGAACTCCGAAGAAGAATCGCGTGAGCGCTGGTAGACGTAGAACTGAAGAATGAAGCAGTAGAGGGCCACAAGAGGAAGTCCACGCGAAATACAACTCATAAACGAAATGGATATATGTGCAAAATCTACCTTCATTAATTAGATCACCAGTGATGATGACTTCATTGAAATAAATATATCTAAAAATTCCTCGGATTCACGATGGATACACAGCAGAATGGCATTTATTCTTCCACTTCAATAAAAAAATTGTTGTATTTTACACATCTACGTTTTTCTACAGTACATATACAGGAAGTACTCCGATTTTCTTCTCTTTGTAGTGACATTTAATAGATTTCATTTCACTGGTACTAGTGTAATCCTCACGAGTGGAAATGCCAAATGAAAAAACCGAACCGAGGGTGGTGGGTGTTTCGTGACATCGGATTTATTTCAGAAAACGTAATGGGGTTATCCTTAAATTATGAGCACGGAAGTACGTAGTTTTTTCATGCATTCTAGGCTTTTACTTACGTCTATCCCTCTTTTTGGTAAACAAGATATTAACCCTCTCACCCTCTTCGTAAACACTTTCATTAATATATCAAAATGGAAACTAAAAAAAATAAAATAGCGCATTAATATTTGACGAAAGCGTTTTTCACTCAAACCGATCACTGGTATGACATGCTTTTTTCCAAAAGAAGATATTCCAACCAATGTGTATTTTTATTTTAATGTTATAAGTATACGAACATAGTTGATGGAAATAAATATTTCGAAACTCTTTCATAGGGGTTAAAAAATGCTTGAAATATTCTAAAATGACAGTTTTAATTGCCCAATGTGTTTGTTCTTCAAGGACAATATTTTTCTCCGTAATCAGTGTCCAAATAATTCAATAGTACATGTATATCTCGTGTAATTTTCCTCCTGAGCTACCTTCACACCCGACAAGGAAACAAACAGTTGGCACGTCTCTCTCCCCCTTCAAAAGCCTTACGTAATGAAATGACGGACTCTATGTGATTGAAATACTTAATTACCGAATCATAAATGCATAATTTCACACTTCGCATGAAATAAGAGGATACTGGATGTATTTTAAACTGAATCACTATTTATTCATTTCGGAAATCACCTTTCGAGGACTTTTTGTCAGTGCCTTGCCCCTCTTCAAGCCGTACAGCCAACCTTCTGGGAGAGCACATGTATGGTCGCTCATAACGAAAACAAAAGGGGCGAAGTGCTTTTCAATGCGCCTTCAGCTAAGAGTAGAAATTTTTAAGGGAGGACATAGATGCTAAATGGGAGGGTCAGCTCGTGGTCACATAAAACTGGCATGGGAGTAAGTTAGATAGCACGTCGACCAGGGTATGAAAGAGCGTGAGATTCCCAGATGATAAACCGAGAGATCACCGTCTCGAATCCCAGCCTTAGACATGGGTGAACTGTTTGATAAATGCTTCTAGCCGTCTAGCGAATTTTCTCTGTGAACAGCAAGCATTGGACCTTAAATACCACGCAACCGTGGTCGCCCCGTATAGCGCATCCCCCCTGACCTTCATGATGATTCGAAGATTCTGATGAAGCTGATTGGAATCTGTATTATATAATTTTGAACCTGTAATAATAATACTGACATTTGAACTAATTATATGAAATATATACAAAAATAGATACGCAATGTTTCACAAATAAAATTATTTATTCACAATCCTGATTTCGACGTCAATATATACAGGTGGCCTGAAGTTTATTTATCCATATTGAAACCTCGGTCTTGAATAAATAATTTTAGTTTTGTAAAATGTAATATTCGTTGGCAAAAATTCTCGATAGTGATATAACAAAATGTCCGATTGAGATGCAAGAATCGAACGCAAGAGCTAAGGGTCGCGTGAAATAATCACCTGACTACCCATGGAAATTGATTAGTCTAACGTTTCACTTTCGACGGCTCCATTAGGCTGAGGGATTTACACGCATTGAATTAGCCAAGGCAACAACAGCTGGTGTTAATGCCATGGATCCGTTAACACCGTAATGTATTCGTATTAGGCACTGTGGGCCACTGGACCGGACCCGCCCGGGGACTTCCCGGCAACCTCGCCCTTGATGGCTATAAATTTCAGGACCTGGCAAAAACACTGGAGCATTCGGAAAAACTCCCCATTGTTTTCGCCCTGGCTTTTCAGCAGCGTTTCCCAACGGACGCGCCCACGAAGTTGGACCGACGACGGATGGGTGTCGGATCCCTCCCGATCTCATAACCACCTCTTAAGTTTCCTTCCCAGCAGCCACCGCGTCGTCAGCGTACGCTCTCCTCGCGCATGCTCCGTCTCATTTGCATTCTTCTCTATTTGACCGTCCCCGCCGGGATGGGTCTCAGGGTTCGGAAGGTGTGGGGATAAAAGCATGACTTTTTGTGAACCCCCTCGCCGACATCGCGCTAAGCGCGCGAGACTCCGACAAAACCTCTTTGCCCAGTCACGCCGTCGGTCGTCACCCTTGCATTTTGAGAGAGAGAGAGACTAATGAGTCGGATCCTTCGCGTCCCCTTGTCTCGCTTCTGACCCCCACCTCCCCCCGGGCGGAACCCTTACCTGAATCCCACCCCCGAGGGGTCACGCTCCTCCCGATCCCCAACAGGAATCGTCCGGAGCGACCCCTCTTAAAAAAAATACTCCTGTTTACCTTGCCATCCAAACCGACCCAGTCTCTCAAGGAGTTTTTTCGCCTCACCCCTTCTCTCCCTCGGAAATCTTGGCCGCTTAAATGGCTCGGTGTATAACAGTCCTGTTCCTTTGTCCGCGCTCGTGTGTTTGTGGAACGGTCTTGACGGGGTTAAATGGGGCGGGAGGAAGGGGTGGGGGTAGGGTGGCGATGATGCTTGCACGTGTAATGACGGCCCTGAGAGGAGAAAGGAGGAGTGAGCATGGTAAGGTGGGAGGGGAATTCTAAGGGGCAAGGGACCTCTTTCCTCAAAGGCGGGCCGTGCCTAGTGGGGTGGTGGAAGGCTGGAAAAAAAGTGACCCGCGAACATCGATGGGGCCGTAAAACGTCACTCTCTCCTCAGATCTAAATTATGGAAGGGTTTGGGACGGATGGAGCCGGGGGGAAAAACAAAAACCCCTAGCGCACCCCCCCCCCCCGTGGGAGATGGGGAGGGGAATTTTTAACAGCGCGGCGGAGGGTCGTCGGCCATTCATAACCTCCTGGGCAGCGGGGACGAGCACAATCGGGGAGAGCGCGGACTCGTCCCGACCGGCGCGCGAACAAAACAATTTGTCCGACGACGACCGGGATGATTTTGTCATAAGTAATCTCCCCTCCGTCCTCGCCCCCACTTCCTCCCTCCCCCGACCCCGAGACGACCCCCGTGAGGAAAGTCAAAAGGTAAATAGGCAACGCGGCGCGGCAGTTGTGTTTGTTTTTAGGCCGGGAGTCGGGTGGGGTCATTTCGCACCGTAATTGTCCGTCGACAAAAAATGAGCTCGCACCATAAAAGCTCAAGCCCTGTCGCAGTTAATATCCGGACAGACGAAACGCGAGTGTTCATAGTGGGGTAGCAGTGACGGGGTCGGGTGCATGGGTTCGAGCGAGCGGTCGTGGATGCAAATGATTGGGATGAGCAATAATTATGGAACGAATTGTCCGGATTAGTGTTATCGAGGTGCAAATTTTTTACACTATTGCTGTGCTCTACAGTTCCTCGTAAATCTTAATGATGATGGATTTCCTTTACGGAGACGTCAAAGTACGAGTATATCCGCTAAAAATTAATATATGAACCAAATTCTACGGTGAAACGTTTGACGATATTCTGAAGGATTGGTTTTAAAACTTAATTTGTAACATAAACTGCGTCATATTGACGGTACCAAACCAAACCTCGAATAATTATATTTTATAAAAAGCTAATGTACAACCATCAGGAGCAGTCATCGCCTTTGCTTGGTGAAGAGTCTGTAGAAGTGTACATATTTAGAGAATTTCGGACTGTCTAGAATCATGGGTAACGAATTGTGGTCGTAGAAAAAGCTAGACCACATACAATGAAACACACACAAGTGAAAAATCCGGGATGGTCTCATTGACTTTCATCATTATTTGTGCAAGTCCAACATGGAATTTGGTAAAGGTACAAAGGTCCGAATCGGCCCTGAAAACTATCTTTGATCACCGGCCTCCGAAACTTAAAAAGCAGAACCTTCAAGTAAGCTGACTTACGCAGCATCTGCCGATTTTATCTCCAACCCTACATATGGTTTTGTCGTATTATTTAAGATGCCTCGTAACGTAAATTGAATTCTTCCCTAACAAAATCACCTGGTTTTTTCTAACACTTGGCTTTCTCCTTAAATGAACGTAGATACAACTAACCTTTTATGCGCATTACTAAGAAAACCTACCATAAGTTAGCTAACTTAATTACCAACAAAGCAAGCTAATGTTCGAAACGTTAAGTTTTAGACATTTGTGCTTGAACTTGGATTATAATAGCGCAAGGCTTGACAATCGAAAGTTAGAACTCCCGCCAAAGTTATGACGTCACTGGCATCAGCTGAAATTTGTGATAACCTCATGATTCCCAAAACTCCCATTGAGTCTCCCATTCCCAAAAAAACAGTTCTCAATTTCCCAAATTGAGAACTGTAATTTTCTCAATTTCGGTAAGAATGGATGTAAAGCGAAATGAGAGAGTCGTGAACGGACAGAGAAAAATCCAGACAACAATATGGAGGATTTGTCTCAAAAATAAGTGGAATAATTCCGTGAAAAAAAGTGTAGAGGAAAAATATTTCCTGCAATTATTGCAAATCAAAGTACAAATTATTAAAATTCTCCAAAGCAGCACCCTTGTTCATAGACACACCGAAATCAGCGCCTCTGCCAATCACGGTACGTTTTCTGAGAGGCATCGAAGGGAACCTCGTTCAGGCGTCTCGTCACGGCCTCTTAGGTGTTATCTAGCGTTCCAAAATGGTTGCCTTTCGAGCTCCTTTTTATTCTTGGGAGCAAAAAGAAGTCCGTCAGTTCCATGTCGGGGCTGTGGGGCGGCTATGGCAGCGTTGCCTACTTGCAACGTCTGTACTTGTACTAGGTCACAAGGGAGGCGGTGAGGAACGGCATGTTGTCGTGATGCAGCCTCCAGTTGGCTAAGATCTCCTTCCTGACGCGTTGCACCCTTAGGCCACCACGCATCAAGGGATCTGCTGCATAGCGTCCCTTCGGAGGAACGTAGTACAATACTAGGAGTACGATAGTTCACACTTGGTATTCAGTCCAGTGACTCTTTGGTCGAATAGTAAGTATGTACAGTATAAAAATCTCGCACCGGCGTGGATATCAAACCCGAGTTTATAGCCCGCGAAGTTTGTATATGTACGTACGTATTAGCCAACTCAACATTATCTCTCTTCCTGTTTGTTTTACAGCAGTAAACCTCGGAAATACTTTACTGACTTAGTCACAATTTGGTGGCAAAAATTCTTTATGTTTGTTTGAAATAAACGAGTGCCCGTTACGGCAAATAAAGCTTTTCCACATGAAATCCTAAAATGATCATTTACTTGAAACTGGCCAAGAATACTTTCTTAAAAAGGTCGATCCGAATCAATTTCAACAAATGTAAAATTTCCATTCGGATGCTCACGTGACACGACAATTAATCCGCTAGCCTCTTTTAACTCTTCGTATTTCATAATGTTTATACTTTCCAAGCAACAAATTCCCCGTTTTATGTAGTATTTATATAGGTATATTTTTCAGGAGTCCCCTATTTAAGGCATAAACATTTTCATTCGGATGTATTAAAGTTTTACACGTAAATTGGGTAAGGTTATCCATAGTAGAAATTAATGTGTAATGTGCACAGATTTTTTCTGCCTTTCTTACTAAGTTTTCGATCACTGTAAAGTCGGTATCAATGTGCTACAAATGTTAAGGATATCGCTAATGACACTGTTCGCTGCTTGACATCTGGGTATATTAATAGCCCTTGGCATGCCCAAATAACGTCAAACCGCCTCTTGGTAACTGAGATTTTCTGTGAAATTGAACCTTGGAAACTGCGAGCGGTGCAGTGAAAGGACTCCGACCACTCCACCATTAATGTGTGTGAATTTCACTCGTAGCACGCCTGAACATGAAATGAGCTCTGCCTATCCTCGCAAAATCTCCGGGCACAGTATTTACTGGAGGTTTCTCAAATTCTTCAAAGTATTTCCGATGAGTCCAGTTTCTTTCCGTTATATTTTAAATGCTCGGATGACCAAATCGGGAGGGAGAATAAATCCCATTAAAATGGCCGGTTCTTATCCCGATGTTAGCTTAGAGGTACGGATGCCTTCGATGGAGGTTCTCGATGATTTCCCTCACAGCTCGGAAATATACGCGCAAGGGGCCTCGTGGAGCGGTAGCGGTAGTTCCCACCACAGGATCTCCCTTCTCCACGCCAATCCCCCCCTCCCCCCTGCATCCCCTCGTCCACCGCCCTCCACCTTTCATCCCACCACCCCTCTCTCGACGCCCTCCCCCTCTCCCTGCGATCAATATGGCTCTCCATGGACGGTTCCCGAGTGGACATCCGTGTAACTCGCCTCCCTCCACCTCAAAAACCTCCCTCCCCCCATTCTCTCACTCCGACACGTGCTTTCTCCGTCCCATCCCGTCCTCCAAACCCCACCCCATCATCCTCCCACATTTTAATTTAATTTCTATCTCGGTCACTCTCACTGTTTGATTAAATAAATCTCCAACGTCCGCATGTGCTCCTGTGTGTGGGTGTGCTCAAAGGTCTAAGTGCGCGCGCCGCATACACACACGTGCTCTCTGCCTTCGGTCGCTTGTGGAGTCGGGTCGTGTATCCCCGAGCCTCAGTGCGCCCTATCCCCATTTCATTTTGAATTTATTTACGACTCCTCTTTCTCTCTCTCTCTTTCCCGATGGTTTTTTTCCTCCACGGGGAAGCAATATCTAACCGACGGTCTTCCCCCCCCCTCCTCCCCACCCGCCCCGCTTCCAAATAAGTACGAAAGGTCGGTTTTCACTTTTCGAGTTTCATGCGATGTGAAGAATGTTATTATCATAATTATTTTTTTCTCTGCCTTTTTAAGGTATGCGTTTTTTCCATGGTCATCACGCGTTAAGCGAGACGAAATAATCTTTTTTTTTATTTTTTGGGTATCGTGAAATTGTTTGCAGGTATTCGCTGAAGAGAGAGAGAGAGTGTGTGCGTACGCAATTTTCAGCTGTTTCGAGCATCCCTTTGTTCGCTCGAGAGTTACGTGCACGTAGTACGTGCGTGCACGCCAGTGAAATCGAATATCCGAAATGTCAGTCGTTCGAGCATCTTTCCGTTCGATTGAGATGAGTTTTTTTCGGCTCTGGAGCACCCAGTGTCGGTCCGCGGTAAATTTTATAGCACTGAACGAAGTTCCTGCCCGCACAATCATCCCGAAGGGAAAATATGAACTCGTTCCTTTAACCTTGTTGTTGAACTGCGTCACAGATCGACGGTTTAGCAAAACCGTCCGCCTCGAATTTGTGGGGAGAAACGAAATTGCGTCGGGTAATCCGTCAAGGAATTTTTGAAAAATGATCGAATTGAAAATTTCAAATAAAAACATAAACCTACAGTCGTATATATTTATTAGGAATTTTCGATTCGCACGACTTTTTGTTAGGAGTGATTGTTATTTGAATGGATGCATTTGTTTTTTTTTTAATCAGCAAGTCAAAATTTGAGCAGATAAGGATAGGTTGACCTGAAGGTGACGTAAAGTGTCAAAACCTAGCTCTTACCAAGAAAAAACATTACGTGGATTTCAAAAAAGTTATTTTTTTTTCATTTCTTTCGTCATGCATACCTTCCACTGAAAAAAGCCTGAAACCGTTTCGTCTGTTAAACTTTGAATATTTCGAATTTTGCACTGAATGGTTGAGGCCTTAACTTTGTAGAATTCCATTATTAACTTAGGAGAAAAATTATATCTTTGCTTTCTACAGAATAGACTTTATTCGTCGACTAGTTTCGTTTACACTGTAACATCATCAGGACTAGTGAGGATGTTACAGTGTAAACGAAACTAGTCGACGAATAAAGTCTATTCTGTAGAAAGCAAAGATATAATTTTTCTCCTAAGTTAATAATGGAATTGTACAAAGTTAAGGCCTCAACCATTCAGTGCATCAAGTCTGCTAGCACCGCAGTACAGGCCAAGTGGTACAAGAAACTTACAATCAAATTTCTTCACCACTAGTCCTGATGATGTTACAGTGTAAACGAAACTAGTCGACGAATAAAGTCTATTCTGTAGAAAGCAAAGATATAATTTTTCTCCTAAGTTATTTCGAATTTTATTATGGCCGCCGACTGACTTTTTCTCAAATATTAATGAAATTCCAAGAAACTCATAAATCTTCCTTTCATACAGTTAGTTAACTGCTGGCTTTCCTAAAACGACAATTATGGGTAACGCATAACGATATTTTTTATATGGCTATATATATACGGAGGTATTAGTAAAAAAAAAAAGGTTTTGGTACTTCTCCCTTAGGCCAAAGTAAACAACAAGATGAAGAGTCTTTCCCTGCATTGTGAAGATTACAAGCTCAAGAGAATTATTACGAGTATGTTCGTCTCGACCCAAATTCATCGTTAAAACTAAATCCCCACGCCAAAATAAAAACTTTGACCTTGCGCATGTTTTATGGTGATCTCGGGCGTAGAATTATTACATTTTGGAAGGTAGTTCTCAGGTTTTTCTGAAAGAGAAATTATACTCCGATCTCCCTCATTCAAAATCCCACTCCCCCCCTCCCCCCACGACGACCCCGCGGATTCTCCCCACTTCCCACATTGTTAGCTTCAGTTTTCTCATTATAGTTTCTTTCATCATCGCGAGAGGGCACCCCGAGGACGCATTCACGCCAAACAGCGAAAACGGCGACGGCACAGGGAAATGGAATGCCGTTGCCTCTTCGCGCCTCCCCCTTTCAGTTCCTTCATACGTCAATAAGAAAAGCTGAACCACAAAGCTCCCTTGCCTCCCGAGGGCCGCGCGGGATCCGTGAGGGGCTCTGAGCTCCCCACCCCGGGGGAAAAGGATAAGATGGCAGGAGGAGCTGCAATCGAGGCCGGAATTCATTCAAAGTTTCTCCGGAGAAAAAAGCCACAAGTGAAGATAGTTTTGATGCCTCTTTAATCAAGGAGGTACTGCACAATTGTGTTTTTAAAAAAATAACCCTTGAGGCTCTTCTAAGTGGAAATTCTCTTTAATGATTGATCTTACGAAATAATCCGCACAGAGGTCGGAGAATGACTACATATAATAACTATAGCCTGGAATGCAGAGCTCTCATTAAGCAACCTCATCGATTATTGACTCTGGTTAAGGCAAAACTTGACTACATGTGAGCTCGCTTTTTTAATGGATTTCTTTATTTGTCTTCTTGCCGTGATCATGGAGTAGTTACAAGCAGCAAAATATTCGTAATTTTTATGACGAATGTTGTACGTACACGTATGTAGTCCGTTCGCCACCTTGTCATGTGCCCTTTCGGTAGATTGCGGGGTGCCATGTGAATGTGGAAGTAGAATGTATTGTAACCTAACACCCCCTGCTTTACATTATTGCGACTGCTTGCAGGGTAGAATCCAGATGTACAAATGCTACGTACGTTTTCTGAAGTACCTAGTCACAGTTACAGGTTGCTCAGCGCAATGCTTATTAAGATATGAAACATTGTCTCTCACTTAAGCGTACAGTACAATACGTTTTTCGGTTTCAGCATGATCGGAAGTTTTAAAAGCAGCTTCTATCTTAAAACAATGTTTTAATTATGAATTTATGCGTACATACGAGCATTACTAACTTGCCATACCACCAAGGCTTCCAAATGAAGCTCAATGTTAAGCATGACAAAATCCATTTCACGAACTTGGCCTCTGATATGGTTAACAGAAAAAACAGCAAATCTATTATTTGGATCTTTAATAATTGAACCGTAGTAATTACCTTCGGAGTGTATATAGATTTCCGCTAAAGCAATCCTGAATAACCCGGGAAGGAAAATTCATTCATAAAAGGCTGAATCTATGGCATAAAGTCCTAGCCAACCCCTTAATTTTTATGCGATATTCATTCAGAAGACCGTATACATATATTGCTGAAAAAACTGCGACAGTCAGAAAAATGACCTCGACAAGCAGAGTTAAATCCATCAAGTTCAATAGCAACCGCACCAATTCGATCCTTTCATCCATTCTGATGCCAAGTAATTAGCAAAATTGTTTATGCTTCGACAACGATTGGAAGACCTTTAAATTTCCTTGACCGAGTGGTACTTGTATTAAATCCAGAGCTTCGGTGCTGATAAATGTGCGCAGGTGTATTTTTATCATTTCGGAATGCATTAAATGTTACTGTACATCACACACGAACTTCACACTCATTTTTGGGATAAACGCATATTTAGCATCGTAGTACTACTTATATTCAGCTCATTGCATTCCACCGTACTTAATTTATTTTACTAAGATAATCGCACTTGAGTAGGACCGGCTGAGAAAGACACTATCATTAAATGCCAGTGTTTCTCAACCTGAGACGTATGGCCTAACGGGGGACCAATGGTATATTTTGTGGGATTTCGAAAACAATGTTGGCCACGTCACCTCATCGCCGTTATGGCCCAAAATAACAATTTACGGCGCTCAATAATCCATACTGGAACTCTTATTTTCCGAGATAAAAAGCTAGACACACAAATACAACATCCAAGATAAATACTTGGCGGCTTATATTCATGGAGAAGGGTCAAAAACAGTTTTACCTATGCTCCTTATTCGCTGCAAGTCCATATTTATGTTAAAAATAATTTAGAGGGTGAAAAAAGAGAATTTTTTGACATCCACCTAATAGTTTTACGATATAGTTGAAACGCAAAGGAAATCATGGCTGATATTACCGTTGGCACTTTGAAAACCCACCAAATACCTTAAACAGGCGGAAAATGAATGCTGAGTTTTTTTATGCGATGTCCAATGATTCAGGCGTAAAAGGTGGAATTCCATACTGAAGAATAGATAAAAAGAGCACCTTTCCACTTAATATAAAAAATTTTATTACCGTGACATTGTATCTGATGAAGGCCCAGTGAGTCGGAACACGCTTTTCTTATAAGACCATATTTAAGTGGAAAAGTTGCTATTTTTTATTCTCAGATATTTTTTACACAAGAACGACTTGATCGCGATTAGTTTCGCTACATTGTGCGTAGCACCTTTTGGTTAGTACCTTGGAATATTCTCTTTAACTTTGCACTTACCTGCAAATACTACAGTGTCGTAATGAAGTTATTCCTGTAGGAAAATCTAAGTATTTAAGTTCCAGAATATTGAAGCTCTCTCTCTCTCTCGAGTTCTCCACCACGTCCGACCGTCCCCGTACACTACCCCGAGAGTTATGGACGAGTTGTTAATCGAAACCTCCACTTATGCATCGAAACCGAAAACCTGACTCCGGTTAAGGGGAAGTGGGAAAGTGAATGTGAAAGAACTTAAATCGATTTACATCCCAGGGAGGCCCAACACCCCTCTTCATACATTTCCCGCCCGTAATGGTATCCCAGCAGTGTGCCTCGGTCTTGCACTGCCAAGAACCCTCCGGGCGCCCGGCGTGTCTTGCCCCTTCGTCTCTGACACCCACCTTACCAGGTTCCTTCTCAAAGTCGCACTCTCTCGCTCCGAAGGGATCGATCGCCAGGCCGTGGCTGTACACGCTCCCCGGGTTGAACACCAGCTGGACGTTGGTCCCCGTCGCGATGAACGCCTGCGGCAGGGAATCAAACGGGACAACGTCATAATCAAAAGCAATCGCACCACTGACCTCTCCCAGCCGAAACACCAAGAGATCGTGGAGAACTATGGGAGTCAGTCAGAGGGAGAAACAAAATACCAGGCGCAGGCAGGCACCCATCGAGTGCCTTTACTACGAGTTCATCTTTTTTTCTGGAAGCACGAAACTTCTCAACCAACGAAAACTTGCAACCATTTCTTTTAACGTAGCCATTGGCGGGATGAATTGAGCAAAACGTATTAAACGTAAAGTTAAACGTTTACATTGTGAAATTGTTAACTTAGTTAGCATTGTTAATAAACATTAGTTAAAAGTAAACAATCCAATCCATGGACCACGCCACACAGGACTATTCCCTGCACCTTTCAATTCCACACAGCCCCTTGTTGCACGATGATGGGAAGGGTTATGTCCATCTTTATCCAATTAATCGTTAGAAACTCCACAAATTCATTAAAGTATATATAGAGTTATTTTCTAAACTAGGAGTAATATTATTCAATACTTTACGCGAAAATAATTACAGGTGGGTTGGAAAATACGGCACAGATTCAACGTGGCAGTTAAATGGATGGAACCGAAGTGCGAGTATGCGAGTATGTACTCGATTCTTCATGTTCAGGCAGGTACTGGTGTACGTAAATTCCCAAGGGCGAAAGAAAACAGACACTTAAGGGGCAAGCCATAAAGACAGAATGAAAGTTTGGTCGGAAAAAAGAACGGGTTAATTGTAAAACATACGAGTACATAGAGGGAGTTATTGCTTGAAGAATCTTATGCTCCTAACGATTGCTTGTCCTATACAGGAACGTCCATATTCAATGTTCTCCCTATGGAAAGGAGCGCTAAGAACGATTCTCTCAACTAGAACAGTTAGGCACATTTCATAATAGTCCGTTACGGTTTTTCAATTTACGAGTGTACTCATTCATGTATTGTGTACTTGTAGTATGCCACCATTATGCTTCGGAGTTTCACCTCCTCACCATGTACCCAGAATACCCCATTTCAGATTCTTTGATAACTGAGCATTAGTTTTCCGTAATTAATAGCAGATTTCAACGAAATGGGCAACTTTTATGTTTTCTGTTTAATTCGCGTATTACGTATTTCTGTGATGTCCACTTGTGACGACTTTACGCCTATTGTTCCATAAATTGATTGAGCATCGTGAACCAAGTTCCATAACTCAGAGATTAAGTTGATTTTTAATTATTCCGGCCTATGTGACACATAAATAAAGAGAAAAGCCATTAACCCCAAAAAAACCCCCTTCGCTGCATAAATATCCGCCACGTAATCAACTTCGCGGGTTTTTCGAGGGTGCCGTCGCATAAACCCATAACGGGATTAGCGGTCGAGGGAGTCCAGGCTCCCAATCCTGATGAATGGGTGAAACCGCGGGCAATAGTTCACATTAATTGCAGGGGACATAATTATTAAATTAAAGTTATATTTGTAGCTGCTTCGGGTAGACACTTGGGAATTATAAGGGGAACGGTGGGATAAGACCGGAATTTACTTGGGGATGAGGGGCCCAGAGGGAGATTAGAACAATTTAACGCTGCCATTGAATAAAAATAATCTGCTTCCCTGTTGCGAATAATGGGATCAATGTCCCACAAAGATTACAAGTCAGGTCTGAGAGATGAATAAATTAAGCAAAATATGTTTAATCTCACTTCTCGCACTCGGATGCTAATTTCGTTGTTATTTACTATTAATATGGAAAAGACGTCAGTGTGATATGGGCATAAATTAATATCTCCCGATGAACAATTAAATGAAAACATTTTTACATTCCACACTTAAATACTCACGAAGAGATTGTTATGAATGTTTTAATTTTCCAACGAAAATATGCTCCTTCTACGATTTGGGATGGCAATACAACTTTAAATATCTACTTAGTATTCATTTCGTCAAAGATCAACAGATTTCGTGTAACTGGTGACTGAACTCGTAAAGGAGTCAATTTGAGCGTTTTTTAAGAGAATTGAGTTTACATTTGCTGTTACTCGGCATTCATTTACTGACCAATTTTCCGATTTATTGGTTTCCTATGCTGTATAATCTAGAGAAGGGTATGACATCATTTCATTCACTTGGAATGAAAATGTTTTACCAGTTTATAAGTTTTTCATCAAGCAAATGAAATAATCACGTTACATTCTCAAAGGATTCACTCTTAGAGATCACATTGCACGAAGAAAATTCAGTCTCCGTTTCGTTCAATGCGAAACATTCTTTCACGAGATCACTCCATAAAATACTCGCTCATCCGAACCAACGACACAAAATACCGCTTGTAACCCTTCAAAACATCACCTTCAATACATTTATTTTCCCTCCTTACGATCTTCCTTTTTCACTCTCGCGGGTGCATTTATTACACAGTATATCTGCCGTTTCGCACCCTCATATTTTATTTAAAATTGACCAGTAATAAATGATGAATGACTGGTTTCATTTTCCGGAAAGGACTTAAAATCCCTAAAACTACATCTTTTTCGAAAAAAAATAAAATAAACAAAAGAGCACACGCTCATTCCCCCGGGATTTATTCAACGGGCGTTCCGCAAAAATTAATTTCATCGCCTCGAAACGGCGCGGACGCATGAGACCAAAAACTGCGTCCTCAATTTCGCGGATAAATACCTACGTCGGCATTTTCCTCACTTTCACTCTCGTCCCACAGAGTGGTATCGAAAATAAACACACGGTTCATATTTGAAACCGTCGTCGGCGACCCCTCCCCCCTCCACACCCACTTCCTTTTTTTTCACCCACGGCCTTGTGGGCTGGGTGTGAAGGGAATGGGAGGGTGGGAATGGGTGGCTTGTCTCTCTACTACTAACCCCCGATCCTCCCTCTCTCGACCCGCGATGCATGCAACAGTTTGCGGAATCCACTGCGCAGATATTAATACCCTTGCCCCCTCCGGGTCAGTCGATGCCGCGTGCAGATGAGGCAAAAGGCGAGACGCGAAGAGAATAGGAGGTGGGTGGAACGGGAACCACATTTGCATACGGCGGAGGGAGCTTCGATTACCTAGGTCCGAGCTTCCGCATTTTTGGCCGCCTCCTCCTTCCCCTCCCTCCTCTCCTCACCGCAGAGAGCAGTCGTCATCGGCTCGCGGTTAGGGCTGTGCTCGGTATTCGTTCTCCGATATAGAGTATCGATGCTCAACAAAAATCGAGGGGAACACGATATAATTTTATACCCATACGCACGCGCATATACAACTATTAATAACATATTCTTTACACACGCATTCAAATATACATGCGTAAATGTGGGCGTGTGCGAGTTCGTGATCTCATATATATATATATATATATATATATATATATATATATATAGAAATCATCTATATATATACATACATACATACACATATATATATATATATATATATGTATGTATGTATGTATATATATAGATGATTTCTTCGAAGTAACACGGAAGTGTTGAATAAAAAACTTAGACAGTAACACACAGCACGAGAACACATAAAAAGAACACTCACAATAATATCTTGATAATTTCAACGGACTCGAGCTCCTTCTTCTTCGGAAGATAAGATATGACTGATATATATATATATATATATATATATATATATATATATATATATATATATATATCGTATACACACATATGTAGTTGATATACTCAACATGAAAAATTTACGATATTGTCGATGTTGCCTCATACATCGCATAGTTAGAGCCAGTGCATCGGTCCGTTCATTCGAAAGTACACGGTTCGGTTCCCGGTCTGGTAATCTTTTCTACCTGGAAGTCGTACCCTTCCCCCTTACTCAATAATCTTGTACTCATTTTTATGTGCGTTTCAATCACTTTTTTCTCTATATATCGGTATGAATAAATAAATTATGTATATATATATATATATATATATATATATATATATATATATAAACACACACACACACATACACAAGCATACCTACTTATACACGTAGAAAAAAACACACGCAAATATAGAAATATAGATCCATATAAAAAATACATCCACCTAACTTAAATTCAGCAGTCCCAACCACCTTCAGCAGATTATGAAGTGAGTGTGGCTACCATTATCGGGTACATCGAACAATGTCAACAAAATCGTAAATAATATGTATGCGTGTATATCTGTGTGTGATTCTTTGCACACACACAGATTTTTATGCATATATATAACAATAAAATGCCACGTGTTAAAAAGGCGAAAGTACAAGGAACACATAAAAAGGTTTGATTAAAGTTTTCGAGATATAAAAAAAGCGATGCATATAAGTATATTACTTTAAAATCATTCATTGCATACTAGTTTTCACCGCTTTTGTTTTCTTTTTTGAACCTAGAACAAATGACGACAAATTCGTCCGACGAGGGTGGTATGACCACCGAAGCATTAACAGCATATTATGAGTGTCCCTTTTTGTATTTATCTTCAAAACATTGCCTTTGATATGCATGTACTTATTTATTTATATGTATAATAATACTTTCAGAGTGAATCAAGGTGAACGGTTAACACAAACAAGCACCAAATATGGCTCCGCGGGTTAAGTTGCCGTGCTCTGCGATCTAGAGTTTTGTTTGTGCATCCCTTCGTGTGCCACCCACCATATTATTTTTTTATAAATATATCCCCGTAGATACAAATAGGTATGTGGTTACATTTATCCGCTGCCTGCGGTCTACTCACAATTTCAGCGTGTCCTTCGCGGCAGCCGTTCTGAAATCGAACCTGCCTCTCCTCCAGCGGCCGATCCCTGTATCCGGTGAATCTCACCTGGAAGAAAAATGACGGCGCAGTTTCAGTTTTTGCACTCTCGTCACCTAACTCTTGGACAGGCAAAGCGAGCATGAAATCCCAAGCATTAGAATTCCAACTCTTTCCCGGACACACCCGCCCCCTCGGAAAAGGGGTCGCGCTGCATTCCGGGGATGGAAGAGGGGGGCGGAAGGACCCTGTGGGTCGTTTCGTACTTTTTGTCTTCAGGCCCATGCAGAAAAAAGGACCCCCATCGCGTGAAAAAAACGGGCAGGCGTTGAGACTTAAGAAGTCCCATTACGAGTGCTCAAGCGCCACAAAACGGATCGCAGCTGCCAGGCGAAAAGCCGTCGATAGAACTGGACCAGGACCATAATTTGCTCAAATGAAAACCGATCCCCATCCCTTTTTACACTTGGATGAAATGGATTTTGACGTTCTCAATTTCGTCGAAACGGGTTTTTCTGCGAGGGGATATCTCTCCGCCTGACACACACACACAGCGCCGGAACGAGTTTTTGGATTCCATGGTTTTTAATCCTAATTCTCGGACTGAATTCCAAATTTCGTTACAAAAATGTGCTAAAACGTACCAAAAATCTAATTAAACTTCCAAGCAGGGATTTATTGCACCCACCTGGGAATATGATCCCTCCGACTCTTAATAATATCTTTCGTGATCGGTGAAAATGTTACGTGAATGTATTAGTTTGAATGCGACGAGGCTAATTTGATCAGCAGTACCATCCGTACCGCACACGAAAATTTTTGCATAGAGGTCAAAATATAATTTCATATATTTACCCATTAATACTTTTGGAAATTCAGTTTTGTTTTTCTGAAAATTTATTGAGACTAAGAATCGATGTTTTTCCATAAGAGACACGATATTTCAAAAATTGTATTGACATTCTTTTAGGTCTTAATAATTCTCTGATTATTAAAAATTTAAATATAGAGCACGACAAAGTCCTCATTAAGGATACAGCTGATTAGAAATTCTTCGCATCTTGGCTATAACCGAAGGGAGATTACAACTTTAAATCTTGCTACGTGATCAATCATATGACAAACGCTTCACTTTTGAACTCCATGAGGGATTAGTCCCCCTTAAAGAATGATAGCTTGCCGGTAGATTACAACAGTTTCATTAATTTTAGCCCGCCTGATAATATTTTTTACGCATATGAGTCAACTATTTCTCGCGGGAAAAGTTATCTATCATTTCTGGCTCCTGATTCTCCAATATATTCATCCTCCCAACGGATAAAAAAAGTTGAAATATAAAGCTCACTGAATTAGAAGAGTGAGCGTACACGCTATCTACATTCAGCCAACTATTTCATTCCAGGGACAAATCGTCTTCTCCCCAATGGTTACTAAATAAGGTTTCAACACTCGCGTCATCAGGATAGTTATATCGCCGAGGGAACAGCAGACATTTACCACGGAGGATTTGACGTTACAGCGAGAGAGAGAGAGAGCATTAAGTTTGGTGCTAACTCAAGAAGGACACAGGATAAACCCATGAGTAACCATTAGGTTAGCATGTCATTATGCCCGTATCGGTTGAATCAATGGAGTAATGAAACGCCTACAACAGATTGTGTGAGATATGATTTTGTCTGCGTGACTCTTAACACAACCGGGTTGGTTTCCTTGAGCAGGTGCCCGAAGGAACGTTCCCAGAGACATCAACCATTTCAACTGTCTCCATTGAGACGCACATGAATCAAGCGAGGAGTCGTGCAGTCTTTGAGAGGAGGAGGGGTCAAAACACTTGCACCCCCTCCGACTCCTATGAAACCGCGTGACGGCTGTGGGACGAAGGAAAACAGGCCAGTGGAGCTCGCCTTCAGATCCAAGTCGTGCGCATGCATCGTATTCTGGTCCCTCCTCGACCGCAGTCTCGCCTTAATTGGCGAAGGCGGAGGCTGAAGTGGCCACGCAAACGGAGAGTGGGGGGGAGGAGGGAGGGAGGGAGATTACTCAGGACGTTTCGGAGTCATGCCCACTTCAGATCTACAACGCTTCGCCGGCGAAGGTAGATGATCATCAATGAAAGTGCTGGAAGATTATAGATCCATCAATTTCAGCCGATGAGAAGTCTCTCCCGCTGCCACCTCAGGAGCCGCTGATGCTGATAGTCGAGTGTTTTCCTTGCCTTGAGAGCGGAGACTTCCGGGGGAATTCTGAGAATTCTGCACCGCAGCTATTCACGCACGAATTTCATTGCATTCCGGAGGTTCTGGAGAAATGCTTTTCAGGTCTTTGTTTGTTTTCCCCTTCTTATCCAGATTTGAACTTCCGTCCTCCTCGATACCCGTTCATCAACAACACCCTTCCTTCCATTTACTTCTATGCTCTTTCATCGAAGATTAAATTTCTGAATCATACGATATGCTAAACTAAAATATTCGTTTAATTAAAGATACTAAGGTCTTATTTTTTACACGTAGTATTGCTCCACGATGTATTTTTTGTTACCAAGTAAGGCCTCTTTCGCCCTTTTTCATCATTATCTGAAGTAAAATCTCCATAATAATTAGGTGATCACGATATTTGTCAAAAACGCTCATGTTCTGCCACAGAAAATATTCTTGTGATTTAATATTTCGTGAAAATATTCTTGAAATATTTATGCATGCTCTGTCATACTGTAAGACACAATAGCATCCTCTGAAGTGAGTTACACTACGCTTTATATTCTGGTATTCTTTAAACTTCTCTCTTAGTCTATGGCGACTTTTACTTGTTGCATATGTTTTAAACTTTTTTATTTCTTATAAGTTCAAATTCGAAATTTTGCAGGCCTTTTCGAATGCGAAACACTCCTGGAAGTGATTTCGCTTCAACGAACCAACCATCGACATCGTAGATTCATTTTGATAATTTTACATTCGCACATTACGATTATATTTTCCAAGTTATCCACCCTTGTCATTCTAAAGCTGCGCGGGAATGTGTGGCCTTATGAAGCCACATCTACGCCTAGTTGGTAGTAGTTATTAGAGGAGAACGACTACTGATGAGACATTAGGGGTGATAGTTGGATCATTTGGAAAAGGTATAGTTGTCAGGGAAGGGTGGCTCTAGGGTGTAGGGAAACCCAATGCCAGCAATGGCCTACTCTAAATACGAAAGACTGCAAGAGGTCATGACACGCTTTAATACCCCATCCGACGGACGGAGTGCTGCACTTGGGATTCCACATAGCAACCAAGAAAAACTCGTGGCACCACCAAATATTCTTCCACCGCCGGGATTTGAACCCATGCTTGGAGGTGGGAGGCGGGAATGCTAACATGAACATATTCTAGATGATTAGAAATTTAAAAAAAATAAATGAGTCATTTCCAAGTCTTATTGAGCAGCTGTTTTCAAACAAAATGGTACTTTACGAAAAAGTCAATTAAAAGAGCTCAATTACAAAGAAACTGCGGGAGATGCCGCGACAGTAATTTAAACGGAGTCATCCGCTACTATGCATTATAATTCAACAATTTCAAAGCGTAAAAATCCCGGTCAAGGTGAATGAATTTTACACTTTGAAATTGTTCCATTGTAACAGAGGCCAAGTTTAACAAACCGCCTTTCGTTCGCTTCTTTCACTTGAGTATGGTTACAATGAAAGACCAGCAACAATCGATAAGATGAATGAACTGTTATGCGTTCTTCCCGGGGTTGGGTCACAACAGTAAGTCGTCGAAGGAGTCTTACGCCCGAGATTGGTAGTAGTAGTTTTTATAAGTAGATAGACCGGCAGCTAAGGTCATTTGCGCCATTAGCGATGGATTGGAAAGTATGGCTGGAGAGAAACCCGGCGTCGGCATTAGCCGTAGCTCTTCGCGAAAGGCGCCAAGGGGTCCGCAGAGTAACGTCCCATCCGACGGACGGCATACTCACTCAAAGAGCTCTCCTCAAAGCACCTGAAGTAGTGATCGGGATACTACTGAAAAATAACTGCCGTGC
This sequence comes from Hetaerina titia, assembly GCA_037158775.1. Lineage (NCBI taxonomy): Eukaryota > Metazoa > Arthropoda > Insecta > Odonata > Calopterygidae > Hetaerina > Hetaerina titia. The sequence goes on from CM073770.1 coordinate 83,108,255, forward strand.
CTGGGATTCGAACCCGGGTCCTTGGGGAACGCAGTGCGTTAGCCACCAAACTATCTCGATCCCCAAGAATGGGCACGCGTCATCGTAAAAGGTGTTTAACTCTTTTTAAGTTCCCTGCCTACATTGGATGAGCGGAAAAACCATTCACCACAAGAGTCAAAGACCGCAAATCCCGCCGACTGTGAAACAATTCGGTGATTCCGCTGGCCAAACACTTGATAAGGGGAAACCGCATTAGAGGTCGGGAGCGGAGATTCAAATTCGGGCCAACAAACTCGGCCAGCGTGCCACTCAAAGGGCACTGTGGGGATGCGACGTGTGGTACAGTTGCCATCGACTCGAGTAGCGCACTCACGTCCCCTATTATATTTTCATGGATCCCTACAAATCATTATAATTGAATGGACGTCTGGCGTCACAAAGCATTCTCCATCGATCCAATGCTATTCGAAGGTGAATCAAGTCCAGAAAACAATATTGAATTCTCGCGAGTACACTGACACGCAAAAATGGCATAAAAAGAGACGTTTTGGATACTTCCAACACGAAATTTTGAGATTTGTTTGATGCTATCGGTTAAAATAAACACGAACTGAGAGGTACTTTGACTTATCAATCGCAAAAATTAGTGGATTTCTACAATTTTCGATTTTTATAATATGGAGCAACATCTTTAAGTAGGGGGCTTTTACGGTACTGGTGTACGATGACTTTCTGGGGTTGATTCGCTGCTCTCTCTCTCTCTCTCTCTTCGTTCTTCGGACAAAGTTCGGCGAACTGGTTTTCCTAAAGGCATGCCTTGTACCCGAGACTTCGGTCGAAGAGAACGCTAAGAACGAAGCTAAATTTGGCGAAAAAACGTGCCTATTTGCGAACGTTTTACCCGGATAGGTGAAAGTAAAAGCTAAAATTACCGCTGTTAATTTCATGCCAGTAAAGAAAGCATCGAGCCCCTGCCTTAATGCCAATGTAAATTTACGTCATTGAGTTTGCAACTTACATATTATTAACTTCCCGTATATAAGGAGAAAGGAACTACATAATTGTATTTACTTTTCTATAAATTTAACATAGAAAAAGAAAAAAACCGAAGCTAGATAACGTTCTTTCAAGACATAAAAAGTGACCACTGGAGGAGTTTTTTTGAAATTATGAAATGTTACGTTGATGTTTGAGAATGAATTTTGAAAATCTTAACGATTGAGCACGATCAGTTGTTTCGATTAGGTGGAAATTAATCAATTGAAGTCAGCAAGTCCCTCAAAATGTGTCCAATCGACAGGTAGACATTTCCCTGAACCAACCACAGTAACCAATCCTAAGGTTGGTTTGACAGTTGAGAATAGAGCTGGCCTAAGCCATACGTCGTGTCAAATCCACACATCATCAGGGTGAATAGGGGCAGTTCCATTCTCTTTGATGCCAGTGGTTTCCCAGAGAGATATGGTACCTAAAATGTCACACTGCTTGGGTGAAACAAGGGTAGACCCCGAGGGGTTAACCGCAACCGAACCCGGTCCCTCCGGTCGATAACCCAGCGCGATAGATGCTGAGCCAACAGGCGCTGGACCATCATTACCCTGATAGAACAGCGAATTCGGTACGCCATTTAAAATTATTTACCACGCTGAAAAAAAAGGAGGTAACCCATGGGGAATACGTGGTCTTGAGCTCTCGAGAGCTGTCCCGGGAAGAACTACCCCCGGTTGAAGTCCACCACTCACCTCCGACTCCCTGCTCAGCCTCCGGAAGAGCTCGTCCGACTCGAACTTGGCCTTCTGGTCCGGTACCACGCGGGGCATCTTGAAGACGAAGCGGGGCTTCGGTGGTGGCGGTGCGAGGGCCGCCGTCGGGTCGTACAGCCCCGGGTGGTGATGGTGATGGTTGTAGTGGTGTGGATGGTGGTGAGAGGCGTGCGGGTGCATGGGATCGAAGGACGGCAGCATTCCGGAAAGGGCGGCCGCCGCGGCCGACGCCTGAGCCACAGAAAGAGAGGAGAAGGCGGTCAGCAGTTAGCAGAGCTCGGAGATGTCCCGTTTTGCTGAATTCCGGGTACCTCACGAATACACTCATCTTGTAACTAGATCGAGAGCTCTCCTGAGCCCTCATGCATGGTCTCTTGTTTACTTACTGGGATGGTTTTAATTGTTTCTAGTAGTTATACTTTGATATATATATGTACTTGCTTCAACTGCGCTATCTTTCATTCTTCAATCTATTTTACGCCGTGTGATCTTCATTTGTCGAAACTAGCGTCCCATTCCGTCCATGCAACATTTAACTTTCGCATTATTTCTGTGCGATTAATTTACATTCGGTGGCCAAAAGACACGTTTTATGCTGAAAATTATGCAAATATTTTAATTAGAACGTCACAACTGGAATCTGAAGACTAATTCCTTACAAGTACAAGTACAAAGATTGTGTGAATACTTCAAGCTGGTATATGATCATACTTGGATGCGCATTTTTTGATATTACGTAATCGATATAATCCAGAGGAACGTTTCTCCAAACAATATATCGATTTAAAGTTCTCCAAGAATTGTTTTACATGTAACATAAAGTATTCACACCTCTTACTGTGTGATGTTGGTAAGTAAAATAAGGTGCAATATTTATTTCCATCTGCAGACTCCGTGTGTGCAAATTTCACTGATTGGTATCTTTGATAAAAGGATGCCTGATTTTGTGCAAGATCATATGTGATGTGCGCATGGCTTTAATCTTCTATTGTAAGAGTAAATTAATTTGGTGAGCAAACAAAATATTCATAGGCCCCCAAAACTTAGGTCTGCATTGAAAAGTGATATCAGCGATGTTAAAAAGTTTCAGATTTTCTACCTTTGTTTTATAGCGAAAGATACGTAACTACTACCGTTGAACTCAGTTGTCAATCAAGTTTTGTAGAATATCATTCTATTCAAGAGTGTTCTAGAAACTCTCCGTGGTAGCCTCCCCACATTGAGAAACTAAACCATGTCATTTCTCTTCAGTGTCACTGACCACAATATCATATTTTAAAGAAACTGCATATTTCAATTTCTTAAAAAACACCACCCGTCCACAAAACGCGAGACATTAGACCATCTGAGTGTGCCAAGAAGAGTAAATATCGAGTCATCTGTTGCTCATGCCCGAAATTCAAAACCTTGATGCGTCACCACTTAGCAACCCTAAGAATGGGCAAAGAATATCGATATCCGATACTATTTTTATTTTAGTATCGTGTATAAGGATAGTGTTTGAAATCGATACCGTCGAATGTATGGATGCTGGTGGTATCGGTAACTGGGGTGCGCTGGTAACGTTCGTTCTGATGTTTAACCATGCTGGTAATTTTACTAAATAGTTTATCGTAATTTGTTTTTATCAATAAATGGTTTGCGTCGAAGATTTTCCACGATTATTCTTAAATAGCTTTTTTAAAAACAATACTAATATACACACACGTACAAGTATACTGTTTAGTACTTCATTCCCGAAAAAAACATTAATATGCAATGATTCGGTGTGGAATTAATTTATTCTAAGACGCAGACAATTGTACATGAGCGTTTTAAACATTTAAATGAAATTTGGATTTTTCTCCACTAATATACGGCTTAGGTAAGTATTGAATGGATTACGTAGGGGAACAAACCTTATATTGTATAACTAATCGGGGAAAAAGTACCACTATTTTAAATGAAAATTGAACATTTTTGCACTTTGCCCTACGTAGGTGTGCTCGATCAAGAACTGGAAACGCCGAAATTATTTCAAGAAATTTCGTTTTAATTTTCAAATAAGGAAATGTAATGGCTGCTTAATAAATGTTTATTCGCCATTACGGCAATTCTAAAATTCACATTTCCATTGTGAATAACCAAGAACGAGTTCTCATAAGCTAGGAGCTTAAACGGAATGCATAGTATCAAGGTGGTAAGCATTTCATCTTCCCGAAAATATTAGCGCATGATGTGCCATGGTTATGATTTGAGATGGAATGTGCTTCCGGTTGTATTGTTAACTGTGCTACTTTAAATTTCCTTGTGATGTTTGTATTTGTAGAAATTGAACAAAAAGTTAAGTTACTCAAGAAAATAGACCCCAATATTCCAATTTGGATAAATGATCCATTATCGTACATACCTTAAGAAACTATCAGATTCGCTCAACTCAATTTGCTGAGTATTTCGATAAAATTTATCACAAAAAAATGCATAAGAAAAGGGATAATTGCAATCAACAAGAATGATTTTAAATACGCTTTAGAAAGACAAAATCCAAATAAATCAAATGTTTAAGTAAACTTTTGAAAATAAAAATAAGCAACACTTCTTCATCGATCGTTCCAAATAATTTTAAAGGTGATGATTTGATGAATCACCCTACAACACATACATATGATGACCTCAAGGTGGTGGTGCTTTTGTTTCTCAAAAACATGTCCACCGTTAATGACATAGAACGCAGAAACCCGCTTCATTTGCATTTCTTCGTTGAATTGATTTCCTTCTTTATTTCCTTACGATTTCTCCCTCCGCTTCGAGATGCCATAGCACAAAATCTAAGCACCAATGCGATTGATTATATCCATGCACTTACGTATATTTCCCCCGTCTTTTCGACTCCACATGCGCAGTTGCATGCACAGGGAGAGAGAAGAGGGCGATGGGTCTCCTCCGCTCACTCGGGTAACCAAAGATTGCCCGAAATTAGCCTTAGTAGTTTAAGCTACACTCGTCTCATCTCTAGATGTAGATATGCCCACGCGGAAAGACATCACCCAATGGCGTATGACAGGGGACGTAAGCACCAATGGGACGGATTGAAAATTGTTTTGACGAACTGGATTTGGAATGGGGACCTTTAAGTTGCTCCACTCCTCGTTCCTCCTTCGAAGTTCTTCCCACAATCTTCTCTTCTCCCCTACCATCCCCATCCAGTACTTCTCGTTTGTTTTCCTTTCCGCCCATTTCATTTTCCTCATCCTTCATTACACGCACATCTCAAAAACCTCCAATCTACAGTTATCCGCTTGCCTCAACGAGTTTCCGAGCCATAAAAAACCACGATCTATATATATCAAGGTTTTCACTAGTCATTTCTTTACGACTTTTCTCATAGTCCTTGTCATCCAACTCTTTGTAAAAGTTCCTTTGTGTGACCAAATATTTATTCTCTTAATTCCATTACTCTTCTTCGGCTTGGTGTGCGACTTCTTAAAAACGCTTATCTCATAATTTGGCCCTGCTTTTGAGTCAACAACAACGCCTCCCAAATCGGCGCAGTCGGTCTAATTTATTCTAGTTATTAGCTAACCTGCTCTGGTTTGTTTCCCCAAGTTTGACGCTCAAATTAACAGGATGAACAAGATAAAATAATAAGTGTGGCCTTAATCTGTCACAATACTCAGAAATAGTTATTATCAAGGACTGAGAATGTTGATAAATATTAATAAATCCTTTAGATAAAGGGTGGTAATTCAAAATAACCTTTTTACGCTGCCTGTTTGCTTTTGGGCATGTACGAGTAAGTCCTTCCATGGATCTCTTGGCAGTGACCTTTATACGAACAGTAATGACTGTAGTAAAGCTATATTGTCAGATTTAGGTTATAAATTCATATGATTAATCAAAAACCGTTATAAAAGTGCTAAAACATAATTATTTTCGTGATCTTAGCGTGGATACAATTGTATTTATTGGGATGAGAACAAGACTGAAATAATCTCTCCTTTAAACTTACTTCTTCTATGCAAATAATAATAACTAATCAGTAAAAACATATTGTGTCTGCTGAAGTTCCAGAAACGGAAATTTACATGTTTCTCTCTATTATAATCTCCTATTATCATTATAATTTGTAATTTAGAAACGGTCATTTCATCTGTCAATTTGAACTCATTTAGATGCTTATTTGTACTTACAGGTATGTAGTACACCATGTAAACCTATCTACTCGTAGGTTTTCGACGGTCCCGGAAAACTCCTCTTAGTTTCTGCCCTACATATTCCCATTCGAAATGCCATTTTATTTCTTCTCTCCTTCAATCTCTAAACTAGACAGCCAGATATAAACGTGCTTTCAAATGAGATGAAATTTGATTACCAAACCGACTCCTTTATACTCGTACCTCACAGCTGGATGACTCTCCATCTCCGTTCCCTCTACGTTTCGTTTTCGAAGTTATTCGTTTTTCTTCTTTTCAGGTTATTTTTTTATACATTCTCTTCCATCCACCCTTTTCAAAAACTTATCAAAATTTTCAAAAATCATCTTCACTCATTGATCTTCCCCAAATACCAAGCATTTTTTTTTAGCCATACCACGCCCCAAATTTAAATCTCGATTAATACTTCTTTCTCTACTCGAGATATACGTATAACCTTAACTAATCTAATACGAGGTCTTCACGACCTTCTTGGAAACGCTTATACCACTCGTAAACTTTTGATATACTCATACCAGACTCGCCTTTGTTTACATTTCACACACTTTTTTACACTTTATTTCATTTTTTACGCAAAATTCGATGTAAATTCTTTGATCCATTTCTTTTAACAAACGAAAATCGCCGAGCTCATAAAACACGTTTAACCTTAGTGGCTGTCACAGACAAAGTCCACAATGAAAACAACTGAAAGTTTTATCATACTTCATGGGCATATGTAACAGCATAATAAATAAAAGTTTGACAATCGAACTCTCCAAGCCGGCGAAATGAAAAAATTCCCGTTAATTTTTTAACACACCTCGTATATTTATGATTGCTGCTCTAAAATAGTAAACAAAAGTCCGTTTGTGTTATTTAATGTTATTGTCACCGAAAGTTCAGTCGATATTAATGACAGTTTCAAAATGAGGGTGGTGATTTTACGTAGCTTTTTGCACCTTCCACTCCAAAGACGTGCTGGAGTGTGACGTCAGCGTACTGACGAAGACACTCGTATAATACGGGAATATTTTCTTAAGTTCGTAAAATGTTGCGTCAATTTCTCCTGCATCTTCCTTTTCTTTTCAAATATGAGTTACAATTATGTTTTTGTAAAGTTGGATTATAGAGTTCGCCATCGTTGTAGTCGCATCGCATGCTAAAACCGATTATTGCCTGTCCCACTGTAGGTGCTCTTCGAAGAATCGTGTTCGCAGCTGCGTGAGCATCATCAGGGTTGAAGCAACCGGAGTTTGCATCTGTGTCACCTTGAAGTCCACCACGTGTTCGCGGTGCAGTAAATTCCCCGCAATCCCCGTTTCATTTTGAGCAATACCTAGTGTGGAATCCGCAACAGGGAACTACGCCAGTTGAAACTAAATATTTGTCCGTTACTGCGGCGCAGCGTGCGACAAAACTTGCTGACCCAGCGTTGACCTTGACGAATGGAAAGACTATCCTTTCCTCCCGACTATCGAGTACAAAAATGCAAAATGGATTGTTTTTCTCGATCGACATCACTTGCATCGAAACATCCAAACATAACGCCCAACCAAATAATATGATCTTCCATATCAGAGAAAGTTGGAGCACACGATATGGGTGTCTTTTTTACTCAGATATCAAATTTCGTCCCTGCTGCCATGCCGCAGCCAATCGTGGAGTTGAGTCGGGTGGAGGGGGTAAGGAGGTGCTCTGAATACACCGCACGGAGGGCGTTCTAAACGAAGGGTGACCACTCCGTCCTAGGCGGGCTCAGAACCGGTCGAAGGAAACGGTTGGAGTGAAATTATGAGCCAGGAGCACCACCAAAACGACTCACGGCTTCTTCCATTCATGGAGGCAAGAGTTTTGTGAATCGGCGAACGAATACGATTTAGTGCGATCGAAACCGATGAGAATACTGCAGGGTAAAGAAGCGTATGGGAAAAAAAACTCGTTAATCATTAATGATCGACCTTAATGGATCGATTGAAGTAATATGACTTCATCATCATCATTATTTTCAATCCTAGGATTGGTTTATTGCAGCCCTCCATTCGCCTCTATTTAATGTCAATTCCCTCAAACCCTGAACCTTTTCTGTTTTACGTCTTACTTAATTTGTCCTATGGACATGTCTCTTGGTCTTCTTCGTGGAATCTTCCCTTCTATTTTTCATTCTATTATATTCCTAATCAATCCATTGTGCCTCAATGTGTGTCCAATCCATCTATTTCTTCTTTGCCGTAGAGTTCTCCACATGGCTCTTTCCTCTTCTGCTCTTCTATATACTTCCTCGTTTCTTACTTTGTCTGTCCATTTAATCTTCAGCATTCTCCTCCAACACCATGTTTCAAAGGTTTTTACTCCTATTCTTCGCTGGTCCACTTTTCCAATGTTCCAAGTCTCGGAACCATAGAGTGCCATGCTCCACACGAAAGTCTTGACGAATTGTTAATATGACTTCAGCATGCATTTATTTAACGTTCAAATCTGCGGTAAATTAAACCAAAATGCCCTTGGCCACGGAGATTTGAAAATAAGTATTCATAGATCCACTCATTTTCTGGATCCTTCACATTTTCTCTGCCGCAGGGAATTCAATTAAATCACATTTGTTGATTCTCAGCTAACAAATCTATTTCAAGCGATTTAACCCATCAGTTCGTCGTATTTCATATACGCTACCGAATAGATAGATCACTCCTTATCTTCTTGAGCATCTAATGATGGCGGATACGGAATTTTAAAAACGCAAAAATCAGAGAGAAAATTTCCATAAAATTAAGCTCAGAATTATCATAAATTATTTAAGGAATACGTTATCCTAGGAGAAATTCCTTTCAAATGGATTCAAGTTAAGATAATTACGTTTATCGTTTGGCAAAAACCATATTTTTCCGTTATCAATTGTTTGTAGCAATACGCTCAACAAACAGCAAAAGTTGAAAAGAAATGCGTCTTCTGTTAAACAATTTTGATTGAATGTTTTTCAACAGAAGAAAAAGTTTTTTAACAATTTAATTTTAATTTAAACATTTAATAATAGTTTAATTTTAAATAATTCATTTCTTGAATTAAATTGATATTTTTGCTTCATTAAACCCATTAATGATTCTCTCGTCAAGTAATTTTTGGAGGATAATAGAAGGATGGATGCTGGAGAATATTTCAAATACCTCATATAGACGATTCCTCCCATTTCCCCTCGTTTATTTAACGTTCGACCTAAAACATATGTCAACTTGAAGGTAGCATTTGGCGTTTTGATGCGATGCATACCGTTGGATGAATGGTCATGCGTGATGAATGTTGATCGGTGCCCCGCGAAAAGAGAACCGGGGGAATATTTTCTTGTGTCACCAAGCTAACCAATATATTTCCGAACGCATAATTTCATCAATTGCCGCTTCAGTCACTCGTCGATTTAGACGTATAAATGAGGGAATATATATCGAAGTCCTCTATTCATCATCACCTGATAGCTATCGCAGGGAAAATATTTAAACCACTTACTCCTTCGACATGATGTCAAGCTACTTCGAATGACAGGGTCAATCTCAACCGTAACCATCGTTTTGATTGGCTAGAGCGGAAATAAAACTGGTGTATCGGGAAAAATCATGAAAAGTTGTCATCACGAGTGAATTGTTGTCACGCTCCGCTGCTACAAAAGAGCTTTTGGAAAAGAGTGCCAATTGCCTCAAATGCTAGAATATTAGACACCATGACTTAAGTAAAACGTACTTGTACTCTCCATCATCATGGGAGTTTTTACAATTTTAAACAGCGTAAAAAATTAGTTGAAAAAAATATAATACCGAGATGTACTTAATTACCACTGACCAACATGAACATAAAACGAATAAACAAAACGTTCAATGAGATATTGGTCACGAGCGAGTGAGGATATGAACTTATGGTATCGACAGGAAACTTGCACCTAATAATCCCTCTTCAGTATCCGTTATTCTTCTTCCTTTTTATGTGGTTAAACTTACAGTTGTAAATGGGAAATTAGCATTTAAGGATGGTTTCCTCCTGACTTTCGAAAAGGCGACTTGAATAACATACCTGCGGTCATATAATGCATTGTTAAATGAATAAAATGTATCATGAAAGAAGTGAAATGCTGCAGAAGTGAATTGCTTGATCGAATATAAAAGTTAGACTACGCGGAGAACACCTTATTTCGCAACTTATTCCTAAACACTACATTAATTAATAATTAACAATAAAATTTGTATTCATCCACCGAATCTGGATTAAAAATGAATTCATCTCGTGCCAAATGCAGTGAAATCAATTTTCTTTATCAAGAAAATGATTACCATGTAGGCTTTAATCTGGCGTATTGTTCCACAATACCACTTTCAAACGTATTTTCAAGGATTAAGGATTTTTAATAACATCAAAATTGTTCAACCGGAAGTTATTAGTTCACTATTAACAGGATATTATTGAAAACGCACCACCACAATACATATTTGCGGAAATTTTATGAGAGATATAAGGAAAGTGACGAGAGGAGACATTTTTTGGCACTTTAGTTTAATATTAATTAACCTCTAACATCGGCGAGGTAGGTACTTAGAGACAAAGACTAAAAATAGCGAATGCCGAAACTGACATATTATGGGTAAAAGGAATTGATCTCGGGGAAAATGGTTCATCGGATCACCTGCTGATTTTTTATAAAGTGGGTGAGGTAAGAGTGGACGTATAATTATATATATATAAAACCATAAACACAGTAATTAACCCGAAGGTCGGTTTAGTAGGTGATGGTAGAGTTCACCCATGTACCAAGCCCGACGGCGTGTGAATATTCACACACCAGGGTAGAGGGGCCAGTTCCTTTCCCTGTGCCGGTTATGGTTTCCCAGGAAGATCTGGTACCCGAAAAATCAACTAGCTTGGGTGGAGTTGCAGGTGCCCAATGTGCCCGGGAATCGAACCCGGGACCCTCCGGTCAGTAGTCCAACGCTCTACCCACTAGACCACCGCGACCCGCATATATATAATATTTTATATATATTTATATATGTTCATATGTATATATATATTTTTTTTTTTCGAAATATTTATGCAACGTAAATGCTTCTTCTTTCGACACTCACAAATGTCTAATCGTCGTCCCAATCCCAAACCGTAGATAAAAAAATGCATGTTTTTTTGCTCCAATGTCAACTATTCGGCGAATTCAACAAAATCACGTAGCTGTTGGACTTAACTAAGCATAATTACCCGAAACCGCGAATGAAGAATGAACGAATAACGAGTTTCCTGTTTTATACACATAGAAGGAATAAAGCTACACCGCAGGTCAAAAAAAAACCTAGCTGTGGCTTCACTCCGTAGAACCACAGATGGTTGTCGATCCCGCGGAAGGGGTGGAGTGTGAGGGGGAGGTCGCTATGGGGGTGGAAGTGGAGTGGGGGGGGGGGGGCGAGAGAGATTTCCCCCCCCCCTCATGATCCCCTCCGTACCCCGAAATCCGATTTCCAAAATAAAAATCACCCATCTTCCAACTTTTCCTCACGGTGAAAAAAACCGCACTCTGGCGCCACCCACGGTCACGCGGGCGCGGGGGGGGGGGAAGAGTTCGGAATTTCAATTTTTAACCCCCCCCCTTCCCCTAACCTCACACCCTCCCTGGCTCCGCGAGAATAATTCAAATGCCACACGCTGCATTAGTAGGCCAAGCAAGGCCGTTATGAAAAGTTAAGGGAATTTGGCGGTTAGTCAAACCGGCGCAAGGTATCACTTTTGCCCACACGTGATTGGAAACCATTGCAGCAGAGAGGGGGGAGGAAAAAATAAAAGGAAGCAAACGCTACAGTTGGTTTTGCGGAGCTGAGATAGTCGACTTGGATACACCCAAGCGATGCACAATTGAAGCTTAATCATTGCTATTAGCCACTGACCTTTCGGTGGGCACAGAAAACTATTAAACAACGTCTTGACTTGCTTAAGCACAACTTGTCATTGAACCGACATTTCAAACCGTTTGCCACAGGCTTATCCATTTTTCAACTCTGCTTAATTTCTTTTGTATACAAACATGCCTATTCCTTTTCCCTCCCTAGGTCGCTAAATCCAAAATTCTCCCCTCCGTCACAGTCTTCAACATACCATTACCCCTCAATATTCTCTTCATCCTCTTTCCCAGCTGTGTTCGTATGTAGCTCAAAAACCTCCTCTTCTTCCTCCACCATGCCCATGGTATTTCTTTCCTTTGTTTTCCTCGTCATCCATTTTATTTTTTAGATTCCTCCCTCTATGTCCATATCGTATCAATATCTCAAAAAGTCTCGCTGAGGTGGGAGAAATGTTTTAAGGAGTAAGTAAATGGGAATGGTTTGGGGTGCAGGGTTTATCAAAATCAATCTGGAATAATCGAAGGAAACACCGTTGAATAGCATCGTCAAACAATTCATTTACTATATTTTTAGACGTGGCTTACACTAATTAACTTTTCCTTAGACCATATGCTCGGTTCTTTCTTCTCGATGAGCGCGGAAAAGATAAAACCCCCCATGGAGCCTTTATCTTCTCTTTGGGGCCGTTTAGCTGTAGTCACCTACTTGGTCCGAATTGTGATGGTATGGTCTGTTTACGCATTGGTTTCAATAAATGGAAATGGCTTTTAGAACGCATTTTGTACGTTTTTGGACGCGCACTTCGGCGAACTGCTTAAAATATTTCCTTGGACTAATTGTCATTTACAAAACACAGAGAAAATGTAGAGTCCAAAGGGAGATACGTTATCAGAAGACCAATTATCGCAATGAAGTAGTTGGGCATGAATAAAAATGTGTGGAACAATTCGTAATGCATAAGTATTTGGGTTGGGTTTTGGGAAAAAATGGTCATAGGAGTAGAATTGTTGATAAAAGTGTAGTCCGTCATCAAAAGAAGCCTTATGTGAAGGAGGCAAATGATTAGGACTCCCAAGAAAAGGACGTGCCAAGTTAGTTGACATGAGGAATGAATCGTTGCGTCTCGCTATGCGGCTCGGAAACCAGGTCTTTTGGGAAAGAGAATGTAGAGTGGTCGTTTACGAGATGTGGAAATGGATAAGAATGGAAAGAATTAGGTAGAAAGGTGGACAACGAGCAAAAACAGGATAATGAGAGGGCAGTTGTGGAGAGAATCCGGAAATAAAATGAAAAAGCGAGTGGAGGTAACAGAAGTGAATCTGGTGGATCGTTGAAAGCTAAAATAAAAGCTACGGCATAATAAGACTAGGTATAAAGGAGGGAGAGAGAGAGAGGATGGATAGAGATATTTCTAAGGCTCGTAGCGGTGTAACATACTTTTCAAAACAAAAGAAACTAGCAAAAGAAACCCATGATTTGGCTTTAATGGTATGCTGGCATGTTCAGCGAAAGCTTTTTATTCTGATATTTATCGATTGGCTCAGCTACACAGAAAAGAGGTGTGATCTCGCTCTACCTAGATATCTTTCTCATGAGGGTAAACTTGGTAAATACTTTCAATCCTCTGATGATCCTCTCTATACCTATATAAATTATTATATTTTTACATATATCATTATTTTATTATTTTATATATAACGATATATACACATATACACACACTATTTATATAAATAAATGGTGTGTGTATATTGTTATACACACAATTTATAGTTCCCTCTACCCGCAGAAAAAGGTGTTTGGGTCACCGAAAATTTCGTGTTACGTGTGACTACATTAGTGTATCTATATTTGTGTTGGTCATCTCGTTCCTTTGTTTGGTTAGTTATTTACATCCGTGAGACTTTCGCAGAATATTATATAGTATGTGTGTAGGTATATATATATATATATATATATATAAATATATATATATGTGTATATATATATATATATAGAAATATGTAGATATACAGATATATGTGTGTGTAGATATACACATATATATATATATATTAATATATATATATATATATATATATATATATTTCTATACCCACACACACAAAAATTGGATGACTAAAACTGACTACTTTGATAAATACTCTTATGGTTCCGCACGAAGAGCGTTCACTACTGCGATGAAAACCCGAGGAGAAAGATCTCACTCCGTGTTTAATGATGCATTCGCAGTAAGTTACCGTTTACGAGAAAGTTAGGACAATTTGCGATTTATTAAGCCTCATTTCCTCTAAAATGTGATGTTTCACCTTTGAGTTTGACAGAAAGGCTAATGAGATAACGAACTCATTAATTTGAACTCTAAATCTCCTCTTTAAAAGGCACAAAATAAAACGATCGATTAAAGATTAATGTCTTAACCAGTTCTTCTATTACACTCATTTCCCATAATTGGCCTGGTTGCTATTCCCTTGAATTTTCACACGCCGCCGAGTTGATAGAAGGGCCTTTTAGTCTGAAGGCTGACGTAAACAACCCTTAGTTTGCTACACAGCATGGGCTAATGCAACATGACGACAATCCTGTCTTATTTCGCAAAGGTAACTTTTTAAAATGCCCCAGTAATCCAGTACAATGAACGTATTGACAGAGCTATAGTAGTCACTTGGGATTATTCAATTTGACCTACGCTAATTACAGTGATTTCGCGCCGTGAATAGGTAAGAATCAACAGAAGTCACGGGAGTACAAATGAAAGTCCGGATGGATCAGTCAAACTCAGGCGTTTTTCTGAGCCTCTGAGTAATTCCTCAGCGATGGCTGGTCCGACCGACTTTGCAGCGCACCCCGTTGTGACATTCCAAATGCTTTATTATGACAGAAGAGTATACTCTATTGTGGACAAAGAGGACCAACAACAAAAAAGAAAAAGAATATTTCTGAAAGCCGTGCCCATCACGACGACGGCCTCGAGGCTCCGCAGATGGACTGACGCGGGGGAGGGGAAATGGCCCACCTGCAGGTGATGGTGCTGCTGCATGTGGTGGTGATGCAGATGGTGCTGCGTCCGGAGGTGAGAGAGGTGGAGGTTGGGGGCGACGGGGGGCGGGTCTTCCGCTGGGGAAGTCATCGAGACTCGGACCCGGGACTCCCGGGCGTCCCCCGGTCGTGGAACCGGGACCGAGGAGGCCGAGGGCGGAGACTCCGAGCGGCGGCGGGTCTCCCGAGGAGACGACGCGGGGATGCCGCACCGGGTGGGTCCCTCCGAAGCGGCCGGGGGAGAAGACGGGCAGTGGCGGCGACCTCGCTAAGCAGCCCCCCGCACCACACGACTCGCCACTCCCGCGGCAGCTATAAAAGGCGCCCGGAAGCTCTGGCTTCTCGTCAAGGGCCGGTCGAAGAAAGGTGCTCCTCCGGTGAAGGAGACGGAAAGACTAGGAGGGCGGCGGAATCGGGGGGAGGAAGCGGTGGACTGCGGCGTCAATGATCGTGTGGCGGAGCAACACACTGGGATTCAGGCACGGTCAAACCCGGGAGCTCCCCTTCAGCTATCCTGGGACGCGCGCGAAATCCTCCCCGGCAGCCGCGGACTTCCCTGGCGGTCCGGAGACGATTCCCGCGCTCGGGAAACCGGGACTTCGTCACCCCACCCCTCGCCTTATTTGAACCTCGACCTCACCGACGGAGAGGGGTGAAGGCGGGGGAAAAAATTTATATGCGTGTGTATACGTATATGTATAGTAATTTTAAAAACACGGACAACTCTGGCGCGGAAAAGACGGGATCCAGTCACCAAGTGCGCAAATTAATCACCCCACTTCAGCGAACGCGTCGAACAAATGGATTCCCTTTTCGCTAATGGATCAAAAAGGGGGTGACGGAGGTGTGGTGGTGGTGGTGTTGGAGGGCGGGTGGGGAGAAGGGGGCGGAAGAGGGAGAGACGGGCGGTGGTGAAGGAGGATGAGGAAGGGGTGGAGGATGGGGGTGTAGGAGGAGGAGGAGGGTGAAACCAAGCAGATCCGTCCGTCTGCAGTTGCGGGACGGCTTGCGGCCCCGCGTGTGGCTGGCTGGTGTGGCAAGTGCTGCCACGCGGAGGGAAGTGAGGGTTGCCGGCCGGACCCAGGCGATTGGCGCTCACGATCCGCCCCTCCTTCCCCCCTACTCCCGCCCACAGACTATAAACCACGCCTCCCCTTTATAGCCGACCCCTCCCCCCCGTATTTCCCGACTCGTCATCCCCATCCCCTCCCTCAACTCCCCGTCCATCCGTTCGAAGATACCCCGCTGCCGAAAACATAACACGAACACGAGAGAGCTCGTACCCCTCCCCCCCCTTAACCTTCCATACCCCTTCTCCTCCCGTGCCCCCGCTTCTTTCTCTCACCCCACCCCCCCAGAAGTGCGGTAGTCCTCTCCCTACGCTTCTCCTCTCCTCTCCAGAACCCACCCCTCCCGTTCCTTCTCACCATTGGAAAAGCGTTGCAAGCCGTCCGCGCCTGAATCCGAATGCTGTCTCTGAATCGTCCGGATTCCGTCCCCCGGACGGACGGAGCGTCCGCGTTTGTTAACCCCCACCCCCTCCTCCGGGGGACCATGGGATGGTGGTCTGCCCGGGGTTGACCGATGTTCTGCGGCTCGTCGGTCGTCC
Organism: Hetaerina titia; assembly: GCA_037158775.1. Taxonomy (NCBI): domain Eukaryota; kingdom Metazoa; phylum Arthropoda; class Insecta; order Odonata; family Calopterygidae; genus Hetaerina; species Hetaerina titia. The sequence goes on from CM073770.1 coordinate 83,124,687, forward strand.
GCTGGATTTATGTGTGCCTCCGTGTTTTCACACTTCGCGGTGATCGCGGAGGTTGGCTTTGATCGGAGCATTCCCAGCCGTTTAGGGTATTATGCATGCCTCGGCGCGGCGGCGCCCGCGGGAACCTCGGCCACCCGCCCGGGCAATCTCTTGCGTCGTCTCGGCGACGATGAGGTGCGATAAGCGAAGCATGGGCTTTGCTGTCAAATATACGAACCTACTGGTCAGGACGTATGTTGCGTATTTTACCTTAATTTATGTTTAATTGGTCTTTGATATTTTAACATGACCGGTAATAGTAAGATTATGCTTAATTCATTACAGTTGTCTACGGTAAAATAATGGTCATATAAATTTCCGCCAGTAAAGCAACACGCTTCATCATTTTAAGTAAACATGCTGTCGTTTTTCGCGTTTGTTAGAAAAGTATGAGCTGAGAATAAATGTAAACAAAATAACGTTTATGAGGGCTTCGCGGAAGAGAAAAGTTACGTTAAAAGTTAATATAGGGAAGCAAAAACTAGAGCAGGTGGGACAGTTTATTTATCTGGGTAAGATAATGGTCAAAGAAGTAAGTGATCTCAGAAGAAGAATTGTGTAAGGCAACCAAGCTTTCGCAGTTAGGAGGCAATTGAGGACAGCGACGCTGAGTAAGGAATTTAAGAAACGATTCATCAAAACGTTGATATGGAGAGTGGTTTTTTTATGGCGCAGATATATGGTCGTTGAAGAAAAATGTTAGGTGTAATTGGAAGGATTTTGAAAGGTGGAGAAAGTGAAATTAACGGAAAGGAAAGCGAACGAGGAACTAATACGAAGGCAGAGTGGAGGAGAAGAGAGGATAGTTGAGATAAATCCGAGGTAGGCAGGAAAGATGGATACAGAGCGTTTTGATTGGCGATTGGATGTTGACGACTTTAATAGAAGATTCAGATTCTGATACGTGAGGCAAGTGATGTAATAAATGTAGCGGTTTTCAGTGTCCATTCACTAGATAGGTAGAATACTAAATAATAAGAACATGCTTCATGTGTGCTGACCGTGGCCATTTCAAAGAAAAAATAATATCATATACAATTGAACAAATTACGTGCATAGTATTATCTTTACCTTCGTATATTTATTACCTTTTCACTAGAATAAACGAATTTTAAGGAGTTAAATACAAAATGTATTTAAATATTATAATAGTTCTATATCGAGACCGGATTCGTGTGGTGGGTAACGTGACCACGTGCTAAACCAATGGTAGCGGGTTCTTCTCGGGCTCTGGTGGTTAGGCCAGTGGAAAACCCTGACACCGCAGGAATCAACCAGAAGGTCGGTTTTGAAGGTCGGTCGGGAAGTTCTGATGGCAAGTCTAAATCGAACTCCCAATGAGTCCACGTGCCAATGTGGACATACGGCAAGAAAAATATTTTCTGAACACGAAATTGTCAATCCTTGAAAAGTTGTTGGTGCTTAACCAGCACTGCTGAAAACTCGTATGGGCTTGCCTCTTTGGCCGTAAAATAGTTGGTCCTCTTGGCTAGAGGCCATCGCTCTCAATTTTAGTGGCGATTTGGGCAGGCGACCAATAACTGAGGCCATGCCCTCCAACGTTTTCGCCCTTGGTGGACAATTGCGGGATTAAAGGATTTTAGGGAAAGGAGGAAATGTGCAGAGTGATCCGAAGCCGGCGTTAGCCAAATCTTAATATGCCAGTTTGGTCCAGAGTTCGACATCTCTTTCCACGCAAGGAACACTTGACATTGTTCCCTCCACAATCTTCACATGAGATCGGAATACCATCGAAAAAGTCACCTTTGGGAATCACAACCTTAAAACTTAGGCCTAAGTTTAAGCCAGTTTGAACTTAAATTTATACTTAAGCCAGTGCACTTGACCAGCACGTAAAACCGGTCCCCCCTTTGCGATCGATCGAGGCCCGAAGGGTATCGGACCTCTTCAAACCAAATATTAGCTCAAACTTTATGAATGCACCACCGAGTTAATTTTCCTCATGTCGTATATTGTATTGCCGTACCTTTCTTTCTCACGAAACGCACAATTACCTAATTTTGATATACCGCTAAAAAAACTTGGTTAACAAAAATTAGGGACGAAATTTCTAGAAGCAGTTTTGCCATGTCTTATCATTAGATACTGTTTGGCGACGAAGTAGCCTTGCGTGTATTGGCTTCGGCTATTGTGGGGAGGATCTGGCTTTGGAATCCAGGTGACACAACAAGCTGTAGGGCTTTTCGGGTATCAAATCTTCCTGGGGAACCTAAAGTGGCACAGGGCATTGAACTGGACCCCCTATTCTGAATGTGCGAATTTCACAGACCTAAGGGTTTAGTACAATGTGAGCTTAGCTATATCAGTTAGCTGTATCAACTTTCAGTTTGATTACCGCTGTGTGCCTTTTTTTATGAATTATCATATGAGATAAAGTTGCTATTTACTATGAGTCAACGGTAAGTTTGTTCATTGAGATTGGATATCGCGATTATTTAAAAAAATGATAGTGGGGAGTAACACGTTAATACTATAAGAAAAGCACACGGGAGTTGAATGCACAGGAGCCCTCTTCTCCTCTTTCTTTAAACTATTGATTTTCGTTCTAATTGCAACACGTGTGGTGTTTTTTTTATCATCTTTCCTTATTCATTGAATCTTCAATTAACGCCCTCAGCCTCATGCCCGTGTGTTGACACGATGGGATAGGTAATGTGCGTTTGAATATCGATCTGAGTGTCCTTTCGAGTCTCTTCATTTCCCTCCATCATGACTCCTCGTAATTGAAATAGTCCGGTGCCAAACACCCCTTTGACGTTCGATTGGAATTCCGTACTTTTCTATCGATGAGACAAGAGCCAATCAGATTAAACGATTCGGTTGTCCCATAGTTATAAGCTCACGATGTAAGGGGAATATACTTATGACAGTGTGGCGGAAATGGTTAAAATTGCCGAACTTTAAAACAGGGCAGAACATCTCATTACGTTGAAGTCCCTCTACAAGGCACGTGGGTACGAGTACATTTTCATTGACGCAATACCGCGAAAGCCACCGCAAAAGGTTATTGGGAAGGGGAATTGATAGGACACCAGGCATATATCCACAAATATTCGTTAAAACATGTATACAAATCTTCTCATGCACACAAACACTCGTACACAATCACTCACACTTGCATGCAATACATACAATAATCAATATGCTTGAATAAATCATTAAATTTTGGCTTTCAAATAAATAAACTATAGCAGTGAGCATAGAAGGAAATCATAAAGAGACTCTAGGCTAAACTCCCTTATCCTTTAGTGAGGGAATCATTGTAAGTATAGAATAACGGCATAACGAAGTATAAACTAGGGAAAATACTCCATCATAAATCAATTTGAGAGGTTTAGAATGCTTAACCATAAAACTTTATAAACCCATTACCTAATAGCCTCCAGTGATTTCAGCGTAGACTTCCAAACATAACTGTACGATAATAAGTGATGATGGTAGACACATGTGCGCACTTAAACATTAATATTTTTTTCTCGTACCATCAGGAACTCGTTTCTTATAGTTACAATCCCACCAACAAGGCTTTGATTGAAGGTCTTCGTTTCACTTGCAGTTGCGCTTATTTTCAATGGACTCAACGTTTCGTTCTTCCATCTGAGAACGCCGACGGTAACTGAATGAAATTCATTGATGAAAACTGATAATAGTATAACCAGATATAGGTACTAGAAACTACTCTATTTGTTGGTAATAGTAAAAATATTGCAATTAAAACTCTATTATTACTATTTTATTCATAGAACGAAATCTTCAGCCAGCTGCCTATGATGTTCTCGGTAGGCTGAACGGATAGTTTTGCCTTAAAAAATGCTCAACACGCAGTAGAATACCCAGAAAAAAATATTGTAAATAAATCAGCTAAGTGGGTCGCGGTAGTCCAGATGTAGAACGTTGGACTACTGACCGGAGGGTCCCGGGTTCGATTCCCGGGCATATTGGGCACCTGCACCTCCACCCAAGCTAGTTGATTTTTCAGGTACCAGATCTTCCTGGGAAACCATAACCGGCACAGGGAAAGGAACTGCCCCCCTTACCCTGATGTGTGAATATTCACTCGCCGTCGGGCTTAGTGCTGGATGAAATCTACCATCAGCAACCAAACCGACCTTCGGGTTGATTACTGTGTTTTTGGTTTGAATCAGCAAGCAAGTATCTTCAGGTAATGTGCTGAAATCTTCTCACTTTGACAATAAATACATTACATAAATACATTACAATAAACCTGCTGTAGATATAAAATAATTGTCCATTTGAGAGAGGATATTATACAAGTGCATATATTGGAAAACCTAGGATGGGAATTCTTGGAATTCAAGAAAAATTCTACCTCCAGTCTCGAAGTCATAATTACTTCCCCAGTGCTACGCGGACGACCAAAATAGCATCAATAGTATCGTCCGCTTCCGCGAGACCTTCATTCCCATCCGTTTCCGCATCCGTGAACATCACCCTGTTAATATACGAAATCCGTTCCCTTTGGCAACGCCAGAGAACCGCACGTCACCCGGTCTTATGCGACACCTCTTCCGCGCACAGTTTTCGAATGGTCTCGCGCGTAAGGATAACAGAACCTTTTCATTTTAAATCCTTGCGGTGTGTGTGATGGGATCGTACGTAAATCTCAGATGCAACGCTACCCTGGAGGATTTCACTTATCAGAGCAACTGAGGTGCAAATGGCTGGGGAGGGAAAAAGAAACGTTCTCTCGCTCTCTTGACATTGAAATGACACTGGCAGAGCGTTTTCATGGAGACAGTTGAATCAATTGATAGTGAAGTGCGAGGGTGCATTGTATTTGAGCCATATCGTGTCATCTTCGCTGTAATTAAAACGATTGGCGCTACAGCTAGGCAACTCACTGAGAGCATTCTCGGATGGATTGGCTGGAACTTCTAACTTGTGCGTGAGTTAAGACTTACAGTAACTATCTTGCGGTCCTCAAGGCTGAGTATAAGTAACTGAAATTTCAATGTGACTGCTCCGGACGCCGTCTCTCATAATCAAATCTTTTTGCGTTGCCCCCACTGAGCCCTCAACAATAGTTCGTATTATACTTCCAAGTATATAGTAGGTGCATTAAGTAGTAAACGCATATATTATATAGTAGGCGCGTTCTGAATCACACTTAAGTGTCATTCAGAATGATTTATTTCAGTTTACGATGGTGCATAGTGAATTGGCTGGTAGTATTGACAAATGGGGAACAATATAACTTATCCAATAGGGTTATTAGTACCTACTCGAGCGAATGCATTCAGTAGAGCAATAACGCAAATAGCTCAATGCAAGTATTCACTCACAATGCAGTTTAAATTATTTGGGTAGCTCTATCCGCGCGTTTAAATATGATATGGGCTTGTGTGCAATATTTATTCTCCAAGCTTTTATTTTGGGGATCTCCATTCGCTCAGGGGTGTTGTAGTAGCTACTGCTCAACAGACGGAATGAAACTATTGCAAGCTAGAGGACAATCGGGCTTCCTTACGACAATGGGAGAATCCTTGAAAATCCTCGATACTTCAGCAGCTTTGACCATCTCGAAGTGAGAAGGGACGTCGGTATGATGAATTTAAATGCGTAGGTAGACAAGTAGTGCCAAGGAATTTCCAATTTTTTTTTAATTTTCCGAAACTCAAAATGTCACCCTACTCAAAGTTGATTTTTGTAATTTTATAATCAGCAACTGAAATATCAAATACTTGGCTGAATATCTTAGGGTTTTACATCTTGCTTTAAGTTTTATAAATCCGCAGAAAAAACTAAATTTGTTCCATGCTCTTATATTGCTTCCAAATGTGAGTTTTTTTTTAGCTGAGGCAGACCCAATAACGTCAACTGTCCTGGATGCCATTATACCCATTAGTAATGATGGAAAATTATACCCAAAGGATTTGACTTACGAGTGGCTGAAAAATATCAAAGCTGACCACTTATCATATCATTCTCATGTTCCGTTCGTTATAATACCAATCTCTCCATATCTGACAAAGGACAGATTTTATTAATGTCATTTTTTCATAAAAAATCTCCATGCGTCATGGAAAAACAACCAGGTTTAGCATGCTGTGAGAGGACTCGCAATTCGAGCTAATGTTTACGGCAAGTAGATTTCGTTTTCATCTACCATTCGTCTAATAAGCATTATTCAATTGTATTGTTGCTAATTCCTCAATTAGGTATGCACCAATGTCATACTCGTATAATTATTATTGGCTGATCTCTTAATACTATCGGGTTGATCGCGGAACGCAAGTTATGATAAAGGCGTGGATGTGATAGCAACCTAAAAATTACTTGGTATATGATCGAAAGATGTACTCGTACGTGCCTCCTCCAAATTATTTTAAAAACGCCTAGCCCACCAACGGGTCGGATGTAATACTATATACTGGTAGTTTTATTATATTTCTTCCAAAATCTGATTCGACTAACGAAAAATTTTGGGAATAGTTTTTTATCGTTAAATTATACTTTTGCCATTTGATAAAATTCCTAAGCCGTTCCTAAGCAAATGAAATATGAGAAACTCGGATGCAATGTGAGGGGAAAGCACTCACGACGATCCATAAGGACGACCTCTCAATGAACAGGTGCTTCAGGCCACCTCAATTATCTTGTCGGATCAAATACGAAGATTGGTGCAGTCACGATGAGGTCGCCACCGTTCTGTACCCGACGGCGGAAAATTAAATCAAGCTCGCCAGGTTAAATCCAAGAATGAAACGACTCCGACATTGTGCCGCCGCGCCGCTGTCCCGATCGCGAAGTCCGACGATTGCTTGCAAGGCTCTTGTGGGATCCATAGTTAGGACCCTTCTACATAACTCGACAATTTTGGTCGAATTAAGGATTTGATAAATGATGGTTTCCGGCGTAACTTCATGGAATCGATTCATATTGGAAATGAAAAAATAGTAACTTTGTGATTCCACTGAAAATTTATTACGAGACGAGCCGAGTTTCAACGTTCCACGTCATCTTCAGGTCGAAACTCGGGTCGTCTCGTAATAAATTTTCAGTGGAATCACAAAGTTACTATTTTTTTCATTTAAGGGTGAGATCTAAAATTTCAAGGGCCCAATGATCGTTCAAGTTTACTTGTCAGTTTATATTAATTGGATTTTGCATGAAATGTATTTTAGTTATTCTAATCTTTTCTAGTATTTCCATCTTTACTTGGAACGCATTACCACCCATGGTCAATTTATTTCCAAACAATACCCAAATACGTGAACATCTCTCATTTATTTCAATGTGTCAATTTTCTCTAAAACTATGAATTTCATCACGTTCGTTCTGTCCGCCCATCTTTGCTCTATTTCTCTCAAATTGATCCTATGATGTGCTCATCTTTTTTCTCTGAAACTTGGTCTTCAAATAAAATTCCCTGGATAATTAAAGTGTGTCAAATTAAAAATAAAATGGGTTTCTTTCATGTGGGAAGGTATTTCCTTTTCGACTGATGGGCGAATCTGCTCGCCCACTTTATTAGATCCAAGACGTACTTTCAGGATATTGAGTAAATGGCTAAGCTGTATTTGAACACAGTAACGTTGACATTCGTGAAAGTACAGGATTACAAAGAACAGCTACGATGTTTGTATAACATAGCATGCCATTTACATTTAGTTCTTATTCGCTTTCTTCTACTATGTAACAGAATCGCATCCCAAAGACATAAAGAAAATGATCGGAGATGGTACACAGCACGCCATTTTATAAATTTGGTTGTGTTGACTTTGGTAATTTTTAAATAACACCGAGACAGGAGACATATTTATTCCCTCTTTCTGTATTTTATAGAATGACTCCATTCAGTACAAAAATTAACATAACAACAGTAATCAACTGGAAGGTTGATTTGATCTACGAGGTAGATTTTAACTAACGCTAAGGCCTATATGGCCGGTCGAATTTAAAAATAGGGGAAGGGAGGCCTGTTTCATTCCTTGTGACACCTTTGGTTTCCTACGGAGGTCTGGTACTCAAAAAATCGCAGTTTGGGTGAAGTTTAGGGCGCCCAGAAGTGACAACAAGATATGAACCGTGATTCTCCTGTTATTAGCACTCTACCCACTGATAAACCACGCCCCTGCTCTATAATTATCGCACTTATCCAAATTAATTAATTATCGTGTCCATCCAAACCCTACCTTAACAGGTAGATTACTTGATAATAATGATGCCATAGTCATTGGCAATAGTTCCTTAGCATGTATTCCTAAAACTAAACTGGTAAAATTAATTAACTGCACGCCTATGTTATTTGAACGTTTTCTCTAGGTTTAGCACCTTGCTTTCACTCTTTAGCGGTTCGTATCCTTACCGTTTCTAAACTTGGGCATAATTTAACTGGAAATGCAATTTCATTTGGAGCGCCTTCAAAACATATGGTCCGTGTTTCATTCCTTCAGTCCATATTAACGATATATTGATATTTTTCGAGTTATCGCAATACGATCATTTACCACGCAGAAGAAAGGAAGACGAAAACTAGGCCAAAAACAGAAACCCTGTGAAATTATCCTAGATCAGTAATTTTTTAGGGTAATATATACATTACTGATCTGCGGATTTTTTTATAATTTGGGAGTGATGTCATCAATACTCAACCTAACTTATTTGCTTTTCTCCAATGGCAGAGAGCGAAAAGAGAACCTTGTTGCCAATTCTAGTTTCAAGAATAATACACAACAAATGACTCTCGAAAGAACACATGTTGATCATAGCGATTTAGCAAGTAAAGTTTATCAACACAATGTAATGATGAAATAAATTTACTGACATCTGCCCTATTTTCATAGCAATTATTAAAAATTTCTCAGCTTGATCTTGTCAAAAGTTATAACAGAGTAGAAAATACTGTGAAAAGTTGTGAACGTATTTACAAGGGTTATATATTTTACTGTGTACTTTTAATTGTGTACCACACCTGTGTCTGGCACAAAAAAATCATTTTGATGGACTTTAGAACTCTGGTAGAAACATTGGGTTGTTTTCTTTGCAATTAGCAATGTTTTATTGGCCATTAACCAGGATGGGATATTACAATACAATGGCTAATAGATGAAATTTTTCAGTATTGTTTTCATGCATTTGAAATAGTAGTAGCCTTGAGTGATTCTATGTAGGAGTGACTCGCACATCATTTGCAAGTGTCTCTTTATATTTTCTCTCCGGCCTGCTTTGGTTCTCCGTACGCTCCTTGTGTTTCTGTGCTAGGTGCCAGCTCTTGTTTTGTGCTAGGCTTGTTGTTATGGGCCGAACGTGTGTTGACGAAACGACAATGCGTGAGGGGAGAGCAGTACCTATTTGTTTTTTTAATTCGTTTATTTTTATTCGCAACTTCTTGCCTTATGCTACTTTGCCTCAGTGACGTTCTGCATTAAACACAATCGGTGATTTTATTGAGTGGTATGCCTATCAGTAAATATTCCATTCAGTATTGCTCAACCGTTGCCTGTGATCGTATGTGTATAATTTCATGAACAATTTACTGGTTGAAAGGTAATCATTGTCACTGGTCTGACAGACTGTATGCTTGACTTCCCAACAACAATTGTAAATGGATAGTTTTGACCTAGATATAATATTTATGTATTTAAGGGCATTTCACAACACATAGATCCACTAAGAAATTTGAGGAGTGTAAATCTAGATCTCTACCACATAGTGAACTCGGTTATCACTAATGAACTAGCAGCCAGGTAATCATGTGATCTCCTGTGTTATACACATCACTCATCCTTACTATGATTGTAATAATACCATGAAAGCAACTATCTAATGTAATTACTTCAGCTTTTATTTGCTTAATTAATCCATTTAAAAAATAATTACTAAATCACTTCTAAAATAGGTCACTCAAAGAGGTACCATTGGTACTCCATGGTATAATGAGCCTAAAGGTATCTTTTAAGCTAAAAGGAAACCATGAAACTAATTTTTCCTGCGAATCTATTATGTGTCCAATTTAAGAAATCTTTTTCAAAGTAAAACTAAAGATCAGAAAACATAAAATTTTTATGAACCTGATTCCCAGTTCAATTCCAAAAGCTTTAGGCAATACAAAATGGGAGCAATAACTAAGCAATGATATGCCAATAACATCTCTCATTCACTTAAATACTAAAATATATTTATATCTTATAATATACTATAACTTTGCCAGCCCCGGATAACAACCTTGCCTTCCAACCCATAGATCTGGGCTCAATGCCCTAGGTGAGATTATCTCAACCGAGTGTGTGTTTGTAATTGTCATTAATTTATATTCAGTGGTAAGGTAGAAGATGGGACTATGAAGTCTCAACCTTACACCAATTAAGTCGTTAAATTAATATTAAAGAAATATCTTTGATGCCAGATAAATCAAGTGTGACTTTATGATCCAGGTAAATGAAACCTATTATTTGCAATCGTCATTTTAACCATGTGGCTGCTGTTGCTGATGAAGTGGGTTAGTTGGAGCACATGGATATCTGGATGAAAATCATGGCTCTAATTTTATGTATTATTGTATATAGTGCTGGAGTGTATTCCTCTACAACTGAGTCCTAGTAGTTTTCAGGTTAGTTAATTTTATGAATTTGATAAAGGTACTTATGAATTTCTAACCTCAGTCCATGTAAGATAATAGATGGCCATGAAGTCTGATGTATGTGGCTTTGATGCATTTAGTTTTAGACATCCCTGTCTACCTGAAGTAAGTCTAATTCTCTTTCCATATTTTTTTATCTCTTCCTTCTTGCCCCCATCTCTTCTCCATTCTTTCCTCTCTTCTTCTTTCCCTTCTCTTCCAATGGCATTGACGTCATGACTTAAGATGCCTGTAATGAGAGCATGGGGATTCAAATGTATATTATAATATATTTTTAAGCAATTTTTTTGTAATAATGTTTAAAATAATCTAAAAACAATATTACTGAAGTGTATCATATCGTGGTTTAATTCTGCAGGGACAATCAGGAAATCAGATCACACTGGAAAAGTATGCCATTTCTTAAAAAAAATTGAGAAGAGGAGCAAATATTTGGAATAGTTAGAATTATGAAATTAAATTTGGGAACTCCTGATTGTGGTTTGTATCAAAATGCATTCTGAATGATATAATTCAAAATTCCTGAAGCTGATTCTAATGGCAGGTTTTTAAACAGTTTTCTTTGAAAGAATTTAGAAGTTGAATCTAGAATGAGTGGCCACCATGAGCATGGGTAGGGAAGCATAACTGTCTGGTAATCATAATAACAATGATGTGCTATCCATCAAAGGCACCCTAATCAACCCAAAGTTTTGTTTGTTATGGGAGTAGAGGTCACCTAGTGTTAAGGCCAGTTGCATATGAAATCCACCTAACAAGATAAAGAGGGTCAGTTCTCTCCTTTGTGCTGCATATGGTTTCACTGGAATAATTGGTACCAGAAAAATCACACAGCTTGAGTGATGTTGAGAATACCCTGAGGAGAAACCCAAAATTGAAACTGGGGCCTTCAGCCCATCACTCCACTCACTGTATTGGCACCATCCTCAAAAATTATATGTATATTCACTTATGTATTACCATTAAAGGGATAGAAGGTATTTGTTTAAAGTACAAAAATGTCAAAACATCAGGAAACTTTAAATGAAAACTTAAAATTCAATTGCATTGTGGATTTTTTGTCTTATTTTCAATTGGATTTTATTATTTAATATCTTTATAGTTTTCTCTCTATTTAACTGATAAGGGTGCATGAATAGGTCCATTACTAACCTTAATCTTAGAAATATGATTTTCAAACTTATAGGTGCAGGTTTGAGTTATGTTATATCTCTTCGTACTTCTGGATCATATTAGCATCTGTGACACATGGCTAACTGTCCAGAAGGATAGAGAAGGTATTTGTTTTCAATAAAATAGTGTCAAATCATGGGAAAGGTTTTGATTTATTGTCTTTGAATGAAATTTTAAATATAAATGGAAAAAGTGAGCTTGTTAGATATTGCATAAGGCTATGAGTATCCAGGCATTCAGAATGAGGCACCCACAGATGTTCGTATGATGGACAAATAGATAGTCTTAGTAATACTATCCTTATATTCTATGGATAATCAAGCACTGTATTTTGTAATTGAAGTATTTTGCATGAAGTATGTATGTATTTCCAAGCTTTCCAGTATTATACTACCATATTTACCTACCATGTAACTATGAATTACGGAGTCAGATAAATTACTAAAATTAAAGAAATTGAATTTTTACTTTCACCCCTTCTAGCAAAAGAAAAACAAACAATAAAGATTCGTTATAAAATGTGAAGAAAATGTATATTCAGAATCAGGACAAAGTATTAACTCTAGAGAAACTAACTAACACTCATAATTGTTTTTCCAAAATGCAAACATAACAAAGTAAACCCAGATGGTATAAAAGAAAAAACTGCCCAAAAGAAACACTTCCAAAGTGCTATAATACATTGGTATAAACATACATATATCCTTAAAATAATTAATGAATTTAAACTATCAACTGTAGTCCCAAAAATTCTAAATCCCACTAAACCCAAATAATTTGTCAGCATTACTGATAAAAGTCGTTTGAATTCATAAACAACTTAATATGCATTTTTAGGTGAACAATATGTTTCAAGCCCATCAGACAGATTTAAGGAAAGATATAAATGAAGAAATTGCAATACCAGTAATTTTTAATAAATGGAGAAGGGATCTAATTTATGGTAAAATTGTAATAAGTGTGACATTAGACCTTAACAGAGCATATAAAACTGCTAATTGAGGTAATTGCTTGGGTAACATTTAACATTGTTATGGATTAGTATGAGGCACTTTTATACAATTGTTCAGAGGTTTTGTTTATGAAGGAGCTCGAGCAACAAAAATAAATATAAATCACAAAAATTAAGAAACACTCTAGATATCCTCCAAGGAAATACCAATTTTAGCCATTGCTGAAAATATTGCATTGTTAACCAAAGTAATTCTTTATCAATGTAGAAAAGGCTTATCGTAGACAAATTGTTCAAATCTCCTCACGTCGTATGCCTCAATTCTCTTTTACACAAGTAAGGAAAACATTAAAAAACTGCATAAATTGCGATCAAAGTGTATGAGGGGTATAAAAAACTATTGTTATCAACCCGAAGTTTGGACTTACAGATGAGATTGTGTTTACCTTGCGCTAATTCCCACGTACCTTTCAAATCGAGATTTTGGAGAGCGAATCTAGGACGGAATGTGAAAAAATAACGCCCATGAAATACATTTTATCAGGATACAGTGATCGGCGACTTAAAATGCATATACATATTTAATAATTATGCGTTGAGCGTAGGTTCATTGTGTTTTATCTGTCCACTGAAAACATGAAACTCATCATGGCGATTCACAATCTTCAAACGCCGCCACTTTTTGCCCAATGCCACATGGTTTTTTGACAAATCTGCCTAACATCACGCGTGCGTCTCTTACTCGGCCGATGGCATGCATCATATGTAAGTGTTACAGACCTAGGTAAACATCAGTTTAAAAGCACTCAAACGTCACTTCCTTGAAGCGGAAAGAGAATGGGAGTGCGAATTTAAATCTTTTGAACGCAGCTGTGTGCGAAACATACTTTCCTTTGTAAATTTGAACTGGTGCAAAATATTGACAAAGGTATTTATTAAGGCCGCTCTAATAGCCTCGAGAACTTTGTGTCTATGAGGCATTGATATAATGGAAGTTAACGCAAGCAATTGCCTTCAGGAAGACATTGCATTTGAAGGCAATGACGAGGATGAATGGTATTATGATTCCATTGGGAGGCAAGTACAATGAATATATATGAACGAGCAACTCATTTTGTTCGTTTTCCCTATGCGGCAAATGACAGAATTGTGTATTACTTTGGACAGGTTTCATCAGTTGCAAATGTTCGATTTCGATTCACCCATAACACACGTTGATTTCTCTGAAATTGATCACATTTGTGTCGCTGGAAAAATACGTGGTGATCGACAGGAAATTCAGGAGTTTTCTCTTCCCGAAAAGAGCTCCACATCCGCTTTTGAATCTAGCGATTTAAAGATGAAAACTGGTGGTTTTTCAACAAAGCCTTTATTTCAGGTAAGCATTGATATAATTTCCACGAAATCGGAATTGTGTTGAAGGCTTGCGGCTATTCGAGTGATTTATTTCGTAAATGCAGGCATTAAATTTGATCATCTCTATATGCAACTGTCAAATATTAACCAAAACCAAAAAGACCCATCGATGGCCATAATTTTCATAATATTTCAGTTTTTTCACTGATAAATGAAATTCAAGAATTCCAGAAATAAATTTCATCTGCACATATATGCAAGTAACAACGTTTATAAACTCATCATGGGACAGAATTCTTCTGTCTTTTGAACAGATATGATATCAGTATGGTTTCACGGCATATTCATGTAATCTGGTAAACCAAAAATTGGCAAAGATTATTTGATGCAACACTATCTTTTAGTCTACCTTACTGTCTTTATTCCTTTTTGTGTGTAAACATCTTGGGAGAGCAGCGAATAATGGTACACATGGGAATGTCACGATACTAAACATGTGTAATAGTGGAAAATATGCATCTCCTCAAGCCTTAACCTTTCTTTGATGTAATTTGGAAAAATCACAAACTTTTAATTGGATTTTCAATTATAGGAGGAATAAATATCAAGCTAATAATTTGCTATTTACTTTCCCAACAGATGAAGTGCTTGAGAAACCAAAGGAAACTTATAGTGTCTGAACATACATTAGATGGAGTGTCAGTATACGAGCTGGGCAATGAAAAATCAGGTAATTCTTCCTCATAATCCCTATTCAATAGTAGTTAACCCATTGGCTCCATCTTAATCGTCAATTTGGTGATATCCATTGTAATTTAATGCATTTCAAAGGACTTTAAAAAATGTTATCTTCTTAATCATGCTAAGAGTATTCATTTTTTCAAAGTTGTGATCATTGAGCAAAAGGGTTGTGAAGTATTCACATACCAGGAAAATAAAAATATTGTTTTGCACCATGGTATTTCTCTTTTATCGCAGCTAATTAATACTGGGTATGAGAATGATAATGGTTGAATCTGGATGCCAAGAGGAGTAGATACTGCTGAATGAATTAAAGGGTTGTGTGAGCTCTGCTGGGTGAAGGCAAAACAGCAGCAAATAAAAGTAATGGGATTCTCAAAAAGGGGAAGGTTAAATAAAATGTAATAATAGAAGGATTCATATTGGAAAACAGTAATTTGTATCAGTAAATTGTTTGGAAAAAAATATTAGGAAGAATATTAGGAGAGTAATTACATTGAACAAGAAGTAATTTCTACAATATAAGAATCAATGGCTGATATTCTAAATTCTTATTAATATATAAATCTGTTTTGTTCCATTCTTATCCCAAAGATAATGCACAGATTGACTTTGCTCTGGTTTTTAATGCAATAAACAAACATTTTAATTCACTCATTAATATATGAAAAAAGTGTATAACAGCCATGAATCTTGAATGAAAATGCATGTAATAGAAAAAGTTTTCGAATGTCCTAATCATTTTTCATATGTTGCTCCACTTTTGAATGAAATTCAATTTAGACATGAATTTCCATGATTTTTAATACTAATTAGGTATTACTTACATCAAGTTGCTTTATAATGTATTTGGTAGCTTTCTCACGTCTCTCTGAGAATGCATTGTTTTCTAGAGTGAATAAGCCCATAATTGAGTTAGAAAAATAATCTTTGAATGCCTCAAAGCTACTATTGCAGAATTTTCACAGTTCTCCAAGGTGATGGGATGACTTCCTATTTTTAAATTGTAAAATAGTTGTGAAGTCATTTTAAAGAAAAGTTGATACCGGCTTTTAGAAATAACTAGTAAATAATTGATGAAACTATTTTATGGGAAATGGTGGGTGAATATAATGATAATAATGTGTTTATTGCTCCATCACAGCATCACACAACCCATACATTAATGGAGACTATGAAACAGGCTTGGAGTAAGTTTAGTTAGCTTTGAAGTTATTCCTGTATTAAGGCCATCAAATTTTGGCCATGTATTAAAGGTGAAAGGATTTATAAACTGCATCAATTTATAGAGCATGTGCAATTCAACACAAATTAAATTGTAAGTTATTGAATATAATTCAAATAAGCCAACATTAATAATTCTACGCAGCTCTTATGGTCCCTGTAGATCCTTCAATGTGAAAAGTCTGACTTGCATATTTTTTATTCTGTGGAAAACTATATGGCAAAGCCCTATAGCACTTATACAGATCCAACAGGAAGTGAATAACACTACTTTGAGACTTTTTAATCAATGGATATTTGACAGTGATATTTACAACCTTACACCTTATTCATTAAACTATTTCTTATTGAATTTCAACAAAAATTTCGACTAGTTAAGATCTAAAGAAAGTTTGGTACAAGAATTAAAGTACGTGTGCATACATCATAGCTTTGT
Source organism: Hetaerina titia (assembly GCA_037158775.1). Classification (NCBI taxonomy): domain Eukaryota; kingdom Metazoa; phylum Arthropoda; class Insecta; order Odonata; family Calopterygidae; genus Hetaerina; species Hetaerina titia. The sequence continues at coordinate 83,141,232 of CM073770.1, forward strand.
ATTGTAAGCTGAAGCCAATTTGCAACTCTTTATAGTTTGTGCATATGGAGTTGCCAGTTTATAAACGACACAGCTCTAGTTGCATGCCTGTCTTACATTTTGATAGTTTTATACAGATTATAATAAAGACTTTTCAGAGAATTTTTAAATCAACTTGTAGTTTTGAGAAATGGACCTCATACACTTTTATTTGGATTTGTCTTCACATAATAGTACTTATTGTTGCAGATATATCATGTTTATGATGTCAAAGTTTCTTATTATTTCCCATTCCTTCTAGACTAACTGGTCTGTATTCCTTTTGCTTTCAGATTACATAAGAAAAGTGAGTGAATTCTCATCAGATATCCAAAATCCACTTATGGCTGTTTTTGAGAAGAAAGTCATTTTTGGTTCATCCTCCTCAAACATTCATGTGGCGAATATTGAATCAAATAAGGTGGACCCCATCTTCCCGCCAGATGGCTCTAAAATATCAGAGACTAAGATATCTGATCTCAACGCATGGAGTGATTTTTCTGTGGGTTATTGTGAATGCCAAACTGGAAAAGTGACACTGTTGGACTGCAGATCATTGCAAAGTAAATCTTTTTCTCAATTCCCTGTTAAATGCCAGGGTGAAAGCAATAAAAGGTATTCACTCAGTGTGCAGGAACGTGGAAATCTCATAGGACTGATGTCTTCTTGTGGGCATGTAACCATATTTGACACTAGAGGGGATAGTGACTTGCCAGTGTCTGACATGGAGGTTTGTGTTGATTCATCAACGCAGCATGGTGGCTCCCCTTTGATTTTATTCTCACCTCACAGGGACGATATGTTCTCAGTTTCAAGTGTTGGTGGAGGAATAAGTGTGTACAGATTGGAAGGAAGTGCCACAAAACTAGTGTTCTCGTACGATGGCCATAGCCGTGATTGTTCAAGAACCAATGTGTTCGTAACTAACCATATCTGGTCTCCTACCCATGAAAATTTGTTGTACTCATCTGCTAATGATGGCTCATTTCACTGCTGGCAATTCGTAGAAAATAAATTATAATGAATGTTATGTGATAAAGTTATTTCTTGATGGAGATTACATACCTCTTTTTTATCCAAGGTCATGCTATATTAGGATAATCTTCCAATTAAAATTTCAGTAAGTTCTCTCTGATAAAATTGAAATGTAATAGTTCTTTTTTTGGCTCACACACAATTGAAACAGAGTAGTATTTTGCCTCACTTGCTAATCTGGGTCAGCCCAATATCATGTCAAGAGACCTGGTTATTCCTGATTGAAATTTTCAAAGTTGTTTATTCCTTTAATTGGTGTCCAAGAGCCATTGATGATTTTCTTTCTGAAAATATAGAGGGTGGTGAGGTTACATGTTTCTTGTCCTATGTTTTGGGCAGGTCTAATTTTACACACATTATATTTAAAGAATTGACCATTTCTCTCTTGAAGGGGAAGGGTTACAAAACAATAATCCTTTTGCACATATAAAATTAAAGGTATTATGGGGAAGAATAACTTTGGTGAGGGTCAAAGGGAAGTTTGTGGTGAGAGTTGGGCAATGGAGAGGAAAATAAGTATAATAGAAGGTCCTTCGCCGCGTGCGATTGATATGGACAGGGATATCACATTAATAGTGACTATCAATAGAGATTTTGAGGAGCAAGAATATGCTGAGAGTGACTTCCTCGCAATTCTGAAAAGATACCTTTGGTTGTAACAGCAAAATGTGACTGCCAACGTGATGTCAGTTTTCAAAACGCGCCCATCTAATCGCAGCCACTGATACGCTGTGGAATAACGCTAGTCTTTTGTTTTTGTTTTCAAACAACTCAATTTCTACAGAGAAGTAATTAATGTCGATATTTACTTCGTAGTGCCTCTCTTATATATATATACCCCATTGAAAGGATAATTTCATAGTAACCTATTTTGGACAAATATCAAGTCATTTCGAATGACACTTATTTCAAAATCTCGAAACGAATCGTACGCCTTCCGAGCTGTTGTCGAACTTTCGTGGGAAATAATTTAAAATGGTACAGTAGTGATAGATATATGTCTTGTAAGATACAAAGAGTTGTTAAAGAAGTAGGAATAAAATTCTTTTACTTTTCGATCACTGGTGCAGCACGATGCCAAAATCCTGTTTTTTGCGATGTATATATTTTTACTTTTCCCTAAGGTTAGAATGGTTAGTCCTGAACTATTCATTGAAGTAAAAGGGGTTATGTGACTTTCTGTAAACTGGTTTTTTTAAATTTTAGTCTGGGATCCATGAAACTCGCTACAACTTCATGGTAGAATGGTATGATGACATGGCATCTGTGACCCGGAGGTTTTATCTTCTGTACTTCATATCGAATGACACTATTGAACTGGTAAAATCATTCTTGCTAAAATTGTTTGATTCTCTACTTCCAAACTTTTATTTATATAAATGTAAAATTTATTTGCAGATTGAAGCTAAAAATGGAAGAACCTTCCTTAAAAGAATTAAGTGTGATGGCGTTACCTTAAAATCGATTTACATTGGATCTACCCTTAACATCTTTTCTCGTCAAATGAAAGTAATCGATTATGGTGATGGGTTTACGAGAGAAACATTTTCCAAGATTACAGAGAAGTAATTTACTCGATGAAATATTATTAAATTAGAACCTAGTAACGTGTCCATTCTACACTGGCCACGTTAATTTTTACCCAATATGTTATTATTGCTCATTTTCTTGCCTTACACTTTTCCTGATCTGTTTGATAATTAATATTCTTACATGCACATTATACTAGAATTTTTACCCTTTCTTTGAATCTTGGTGATGATTTTAAAATTGTCAAAAAGTACCTATTATATCAACATGCCTTATTGACGGGTGGCACAAAAGGAATAATCTGAAAGTTATAGTTTTCGAATTTTGCCAAAGGTTTAACTGATCTCATTAAAAAATAGTTATAGCTTCTTCATTTGTAGGGAATATTATTATTAACTTGTACTCATGGTCAGTATTCTTCAAAAAAGTTACCTAAATTTACCAAGATTTGTTGTTGTTACCAGTAATTATTTGCCAACCATGAATCTATCAATTTGGTGCCTCCACGTAAAATTACTCTGCAAAACCTAGGCTTTGTTGCCCCGCAGCATCACTAGACAATAATTACTAATTTCACCAATCTCTCATGAAATATTCCACCAAGGGAGAGATTTTAGTTGTTCAGGAGATGCAGTAGATAGAATTGGAGAAAAATTGAAGAAACTAGTGCAGGTGTATTTGGAAGAAGGGTAGCGGTAATGGGCACCATACCACTATGATTAAACGTACTGTACTGTGACCTACATGTTTTAAGAGTGCCAAGAATGTCAGTAACAGAAATTATCTTTTTAAAACCTAATCCTGATTTAATATGTAAAGTTGGGAGTCCCCGATATTCCCAGGGGAGGATCTTTTCAGAGAAATCACCTAAGCATTTTTTCATGAAAATTTATGTTATGAAGGTGGTGGGGGGAGAGGGTGGATTTGTCTTAGAAGTATCTTTATGTCTTGCTCCCCTCTCTTGAAACTTAAAGTTTGTTCACTACATGTGATATGTAAACAGGCAGTAATTTCGTTCTAGTTTGAAGCATTTAATTATGTGGAAACATCAAGTTGGTGCTGTTATTTCAATAAGAAGCACTTCAACGAATTAATAACTGATGTATGTAGATGAACATGTTGGTTGCATTTTTTAATGTAGTAGACTGATTGCATTCAATCTGGCTTGCTGAATACTGTACTGTACTCACCATGTGAAACAGTATTTGCATATGCATAGATCCTCACAACCAATATCATTAATATTGAAATAATTTTTTTTTGGAAAAAGCACAACTGCTAAATGTATTAATGAGAATTGGACTTACAATCTTTTCTTAGCTGGTATATTTAAATTTTTTGTTTAGAAATACGGAAGACATTAAAAGTTACCTAACAGCGGTGGTACTTGGTGAGATTCTGTTGCCCTACCATGCAGTTTCCTTTTACCAGGTGATTTCATGGAATGTATATGTTGAGGTTTGCTTGAGTGTTCTGAATGCTTTTTGATTATTCATCCAAATACATGTTTTATTGCATCCTCTTGGTAGTATGTACTGCTCTGAGATATATAGAACATCCAAACCTAAGCATGGGATAAATACAATATACGAAGTATGATTAGCATGAGGTCAGCTGGATATCATAATCTTTGATTTTGGGAGAATAGGAGGAGATGGTGGAGCTGAGTGGATGTGAGATCTGGTCTTTGAGGCAAAAGTATGAGCCGAGCATAGATGGAATGCTTTTGAAATGTGGTTGTGGTGAAAAATCGAGCAAATAAGTTGAACAGAGGGGAAGAAAAATGCTGAGGACTTATACCAGGTGGGCGAAAAGAAGAAACTGCTGGGGAAATCTGAAAAATTCAGAGAAGTTGATGGAGAGAATATGAATAGGTAGTGTAATGTTGCACTAGAAAGGAGAAAGTTATGTAAGTGGGGTAGAGGAAGGAAAAGCTTAGACTTTTTAGACGACATTAAGGCAGGCAGAAAATGCATTGAAATGAGCAAAGGAATGATCTAAGGCAAAGAAAGGGAAAGTTCTCATGGTATTTAGAAGTACATAGTCAGTATGGATCGTCCAAGACCCACCTGTAAATAGGTGTAATACCTTCCATTGAGAACTGGCTATATGTGGCCATATACAGGCTAAATGTGAGAAATGGTCTCAGAGAATTATGAACTAGGAATTCTGATATGGGTTTTTCCATCCATCATCAAGTTAAGCATTAAGGTTAATTTTTCCCATACCATCAACAAAAATTTTCCACTAGGCCAAATTACAGTCCATTAACGATAACCTTACTGACACTTGGTTGTTTTCTAAGTGGGTTCATCTTGGATCATAGGGCAGTTAATGCTTTCTCAGAGAGGAGATATGTACGAACAGCAATCTGCAGGAGGAAGAGTGAAAAGAAGCAGTGAGGATTGTTTCTTCTCCTCCAACTGAATAAGAAAGCTAATTTACATCTGTTTATATTCTGATGTATTTCACTTTGCTTCTATGGGTAGCATTTTCAGGACACATCCAAACAAAATCACTGACCTCATACACTTATCCCACCATCTCGTCCACTTTTTAAAACAATCGGCTAAGTCCTTTCTTGGCCGTCCACTTTTCAAAACAATCCAAGAAAGGACTTAGCCGATTGCTTTGAAAGGTGGAAGAGATGCTGGGATAAGTGTGTGAGGTCCCAAGGAGAGTACTTGGAAGGAGACTAATACCTCATCGTTAAACATAGGCTACAAGATATGTACAAAAATATTGGTAAGAATTTTTTCCTGATGTGTGTATGAAATGGTGAATTCAGACCGTCGGTTAAGACACATTTAATCATCCCGAAGGTCTTAACGGATAACCAAAAGCCGAGTCGAGTGTCTGCTTGAGAAAACTTTCAGCAATGGCATAGCGATGATTATCTAACCCCCTTTTTATTTATATTATTTATTTATATTATTTATTTATATTTCGTATTCCCAAAAATGAAATCCTCCCCCAAAGGACACCACAATGGGACCCCAAGTGCCATCAAAGAGTTTGTTGCATACCCTTAAGGACCTTACAGAACCCAACTACTAGGGAGCCTTTGAGTCATGGAAAAGTGTTTTGATGCTCAAGGGATGTACTTTGAAGAATTTTGAACCATTTTAGCAATATCTGAAATATATTTATTTTCCCAAAACTTTTCACGATCATTTTTATTTAAACCATGTATTTTTCTCTAAATATTACATGGCTGGATCCTGTCTGGACAGATCTCATACATTCATTATTGGTGTTATTGTTGACTAATTAAGATTATTCATTACAAAAAGTCAGTTAAAGGGGGCCTGGGTCCCATCCAATGAATAATCAGCTTCTCCAGCTAGAAGAATTTTCACAATATCAGAAGAAATAGGATAGAAGTCGCACCTGATGTTTCATAGCTCCAGTGCGTTTTGGTAATACTTTGGATGTCTCCGCAAAACTTTCATGTGCACTAATTTGAGCAGGCTCCCACTCTGCTGCACAGCTGAAGTCGGCAACGAAATCTGCCCAAGTTTGCTGTCTTAGTGAACAGCCACAGTTGGCCAAGCCGTCCAGATTGACAATTGTAGACATGTCTCACTAGCTGAGAAGAAAATAAAAACAAATGAAGGACACAGACGATTCAAACAAATCATCCTAGAGTGCATTCTCCCAATGAAGTATTGATCAGGGATTGTTTGACTAAGCTGAAACTGTACTGGGTAAATGTGACTTTTACTCTTAGTATTCAAGTGAAAGTGATTCAAGCCTCTCTCACTAAAAAGAGTTTAGGTAAGGTGGTGATGTTAGGGCATTGAAGTATCCCAGCAAATGTGACCACTTTGCCAATTTTCTCTTTGATCCTTGAGTTCTTCTTTATTTGTGTTCTCTACTCATTTCTTGTTATAATCTCTAAAACAAAATCTTGGTGGTCCATGCTTGACTGCCATTAAGTAAGCAGATTGTCAGTTGAATTTGAATGAGACCCTTATTGGCCTCCTACATTCACATTCCTCATTCCATGTTCTTATTGTTATTGATTTATTGAATATAGTCTGTAGAACTTCCTTTGTTTCTTTAAATAATCATCAATAATACTACTTTGTTTACTTTGCCACCACATTTGTGTGTTGCCATTTGAATTTTCTGTGATAATTACCAAAATAAAGATTTACCAGAATAAAATAACAGGAAGTTTAAAACTATTATTATTACTAGGGTCTACAGTTTGATGAATTGATTATTTTACTTGATATTTTTATATCAGGTATTGTTAATGTTTAATGACATGTTAATTAACCAAAGTTGGCCAGTATTCTTGCAAGAAGAAATTTTCCTTGAAATTCTAACTTATCATTCCGTTTTCATTGTATCTTTTACATGGAATGTATGGTCTCCTTAATCCCTAACAAAGAAATATGTATAGTTAATTTAATGACTGTGCCATTCCCATGTGTATATGAAGGTGGCTGGGACACAAAATCAAGTGGAGAAATTGAATTCATTAATATTTTATATCAAATATAGTCACATAAATATAGATGAGGAAAAACAGCATGTAGATATTTTGAGGCCAAATGATCGTCTGACCTCTTCATCAGTGGTAGTACACTATTTTAAATTTACTTAATATTTGTTGTGCATATGGTTGTGTGTGTATATGTGTATTTGCATGCATATGTATTAATGTATTTAATTTTATGTACATATAAACTGAGAATGAAAGGATAAGTAAGTAAATAAGTTATACTAACAGCAATGGCAATGATGTATTAAATTTATTAGCCTGGTCATGAACCTCAGGTGCTGGGAGAGGATAATTTGGGGGCAAATTCCATGTATTTTTATTGATAAAGAAGTGGAAAAATCACTGCTTTAGGCTTCCATACCCTTCATATTTTCCTGTGATATTAATCAATAAGCAAATGTATGTCAATCCAAATTAATCTAATTGGGTTTGGTCTTTTTAATCATGATTCATGAGTTTATGATAGGAAAAATGAAAAAATTTGAATATGTCTGAGCTGTATTAAATGCATTGCATGAAATTTCAATGTTTAAGTAGAGGATGGCAGTTTGTAAAAACTTTAATTTTTAATTTCTGTGAAAGTTTCTTAAGGCTCATTGGTTATTTTAAACCCATGCGTATACGATATTGGTTAATTATGAATTAAAGGTCTCTGTATATCTGGTGAAGAATGTCATTTTTTTTAAACTGTCCTCACCTATGGGCTATACTGTTTTCATTATTTTGCTAGGTAATTAAGTTATTAGTAAAAATGCCTGTTGCTGAACAAGAAAAAAAATGGGTTGCACATAGTTAGAAAAAAATCAAAATTACTGTTTATTTTAATGATCAATAAAATTTCTCTAATAAATGCACGCCATAAGTCCTACATTTGACACTAAGGCAAGTTTGGCAATTAAATATGTATTGAATAGTATAGTCATGGTAAGAATTGGAGAGTAGAAAATGTGCAAGCAACCAGTTTGCTGATTCCAAAATGCATTTTTAGATGTTGCAACTTTCTCAAGTTACTATAATTGTTTTGTACATTTTTTACTCTGTTCATAAATTGCATGTGCATGAAATGGATTAGCTTGTTTGGATATATAAATGATACCATTTGGTTCTCTTAACAGATGGCCTTGAATCTCTGAAGTTGTGAATAATAACTATTAATTAATGTAGTAATTACTTTGGTGTTTCTTTAGTGAATGTCATATTTTTGTTTCATCATTGTGTGTACATGAAACCAATTTTAAGCCTATCTATACTGTTTTTCAGGACCTATGCTATGCTTAAGCCCGAATCTGTTTCCCACCTTGGAAAAATTTTAGAAGAAATATACTCAAGGGGCTTTAAAGTAACTAATGCAAAAATGTGCCTCATGAGTGAAGAAGACGCCAAAGAATTTTACAAGGAACATGAGGGAAGGACTTTTTTTCCGTAAGTTAATTTCATTTTAATTCTGTCTTGTACAGCACATTGTATTTATTAATTTCATTGCATGAGTTAGTAGTGTACGGTAGGTGCCTCATTGTACATTACACGGTCTGTCCCAAAAATAATTAGAATAAATTCAGGGGACAAAATTTATTTCAGATGACACTAAAAATTACTAAAATTCTTCAAATCATACATAGGACCCTTGAGCGTTGACACACCAATGCAAGTGCCTCTGCCAGTCGTGGTATGCATCCTGCAGGTGTTCATGGGAACCTTGTTCGGGCACCTCGTCAAGGCCTCATTGACATTATGCAGCATTTCAAAATGGATGCCTTTTTAGCTCCTTTTTATTCTAAGAAACAAAAACAAGTCTGGTGGTGCCACATCAGGGCTACAGTGTGGCTGGGGCAGCATTGCCACAATGTGCTTGGCCAGGTACTTGGTTATAAAGTAGGTTGTGCTGGACGGCACATTATCAGTGGTGAAGCCTTCATTTGGCAAAAATTTTCTTCCTGATGGGTTGCACTTTTTTTCAGCATGTTGAGGATTTCAACATAAAACTAACCATTCACTGTCTGTTCCTGTGGCGCAAATTCTTCATGCATAATGTCTAAAAAATAAAAAAAATCATTCTACTTCTCGGGACAGACCCTGTATAACCCAGGTTGATACAGTTATCTCATGAAATCATAAAATTTATTGGAGAATGTATTTATTGTTTAGAATGTGAGTTATGTGATGGGAAACTAATAGGGCCAAGGAAATGTGATGGAAAGATCAGTGCGAGGACACTGTACAAGGAAAAGTGTATGACATCTGCTCTTGAATGAGTTTCATTTTCTTGCCCTTATGCACATAGCAAGGTTCTATAAATCATCATTTGAAGGTTGCAAAATGGTGACAGCAACTGATTAGGTACAGATCGGTTTGGGTTTAGGAGGGGGAGAGGAGTATGTAATGCCATTGCAGTGATAATGACATTAGTAGGAAGGAACATTGAATATAATCAATGTCTTTTTGTGCTTCATGGGTTTTGAGAATGCACTCAATTGTATAGAATGGGCAAAGTTAATGGAAATATTGGATTAGCCCAGAGGGATAGGTGGCTTATTCGAAAGCTTTACATTAATCAGATGTCATACAGGGTTCGTCCGGAAGATAAGTGTACTGATTTTTTCCCGCCGCTCCAGGCGCGCCCAGCACCGCTCTGACGGGCTGCGATTGGAAGGGGGTATGTTCGCAAGCGACGCTGAAAAAGGCAGTCGGCTCTGAGCTGTGGTGTAGTGAGGAGCTCTGTTAACGCGAACCTCCACGCTCGACCCACGTCACGGAGCGCGATGCCGAAGTTTTTGGAGCAGCGTTATTCCATCAAATTTGCGGTAAAGCTTGGAAAATCGTCTACCGAAACTGTCGGTATGATTAACCAGGCTTACGGGGAGTCAGCCCTGTCCAGAAACATGATCTTTCGGTGGCACAAGATGTTCGTGGAGGGCAGAGAAGAGGTCGACGACGAACCACGGCCTGGACGCCCATCAACGACACTCACCGACGAAAATGTGCGAAAAGTTCGCGATGTACTGAACTCTGATCGTCGTCTTAGTGTTCGGATGATAGCAGAGCAGTGTAATGTGCCAAAAACAATAGTGCACGAGATTATTAGGGACCAATTACAGATGCGAAAAATTTGTGCAAAGTTGGTGCCGAAAGTGCTCAGTGATGATCAAAGACTCAATCGTTTGGAAATCGCGACACAACTTGCGGATCACTGCAAAAATGATCCACATTTTTTAGAGAACGTTTAGAGACTTCTTTCTGTTCCCGAAGATAAAGAGGAGTTTGAAAGGAACGCGATACGGGACTTTGGACGCCGTCAAAGAGGCCGTGACGACGTGTCTTCGAGAGGTTCCCGATGATGCCTTCGCGGGAGCGTTCCAGGAATGGGAACGCCGCTGGAACAAGTGTATCGACTCACAAGGGTCCTATTTTGAGGAATATAGCTTAAGATATGCAAAAGTGTAATAAATTTTTTTTCCTGAGCTCAGTACACTTATTTTCCGGACGAACCCTGTAGGTAAGGGTAGCTGAAGGAGAACCAGGGTATGAAGTGAATGGCAGAGGAATGAGAGGTTACCTGTTATCACAAGTACTTTTCAATATAGTATATTATGAGGAAATTTTAAGATTAGTTTGGGAATGGCTTGAGCTGGGAATAAAAGTGGGTGGTAAGATGAATAAATCAGGTTTGCAGGTGATCAAGCATTAACGAGTAAGACTGCCAAAGGATTTCGGTTATTATTAAGTGCTTTACAGAAACAATTGAAGAGTTATTAGATGAGGATTAACCACAAGAGAATAAAACCAAAGAGATTCTCGAGAAGAAGGGGAATGTAGTTAAACATGAAAGTAGGAGTGTATAAACTGCACCTGCTGGAGCAGATCATGTATTTGGGCAGTACTTTAGAGGAAAAGGAGCATTGTTTTGTAGGCAGTAAGAGAAGAATTTCATTAGCAAAAAGGGCAATTGCAAGAAGAGAATTGAATTGTAGTTAGGGGTCAACCAAAACCTATCTTTAAGTAGCTAGAATAACTTGTATGATTGCTATGGTTCTAGTCTGTTCAGGTTAACCAGCAATGCCTTATAAGAGTTGCTATCAGACTCAGAGTCAGTGATAGAATTTCATCCTATCAGGAACAGTTAGGATATGTAATCAAAACTATGGGGTATGTATTATTTTTGTATTCAGTTCAAATTGTGTGTTTTTTTAAATACCTCATCACTAATCGCAAGCCTCATATTTTATCCTTGTTTTTACATTTTCTGTAATGGATAGTTAAATTGGCATTACTTTCTAATTCAAGTTCGGGGTGTGTTATTAAAACTATTTAAAACTAACTGTAATTATGGGATTGAATTTATGCAATGGAATGACTTTCACCCTGAAGTTTGATTCCTGTTTATAATCAAGTTTTCTTTATTCTGGGCCTTTTCCGGGAAATTTTGTACTAGACCCATGCAAAAATTATCCTGATGGCCCAAATTGTCTTGGTATCACCTATGCATGCTATTTAATAATAGAAGCTTCTGAAAATGTTTTTCCCTTATAAGATGAGAAATATTTTTATTTTGGTTTCAAACCATAAAATTCATGTAAACAAAAAAATGCTGGGGTCGTAAACTTGAAAAGTTTTTTTTGTTTACATTGATTCACAACTGAAGCTACATTCCTTGTGTATTTAAATTTATAAAATTCATATAGGAACACAATCTTAAATTACAGAAACTGAAGAAAAATGGTGAGATTGTGGATTTTTTACGTTCAAAAACAAAACCCATTGTCTTTTATGAAGTCTTGATTGTCCAGACTACTCATCTATATTAGTTGATTTTCATGGAACATGTTGGAGTGGTGTATGAAATAGACATTGATTACATGAGATTAATTGAAAGAGAAAATCATTTCAAAAGAAGGTTAATTAAATAGGGATAAGAAATAAAAAAACAAGAAAGGACAACTTCAATCATGTCTGAGGGCAGACGTTTGGTAGCATTTGGTTGCTTTTATTTATAAGCAAGAGGACTCCAGGACTCACCACTCCCTTCCTCACTACAAAACAATAATTCCATAAATATGTACAAATTCACCAAATAAATCATTTTACATCCTGATGAAGTCCTTAGCAGAGGAGGAGAAATAATGATGGAAATTCATTCCTGACCCAGAAATCCCAAGAAGTTTACCAGTTAGCTTATTACTTTTAAATTCTGATTATGGTCCATATGGTAATTGTTGTTAAGAATCAAGTTATATTGTTTATTTTGCAGACACATTCCATTTATCCCCTTGCTACATTGTAATGGGTGATGTAATACTACTGCATAATGTTAATTTGTTTCAGAACTTTGGTGCAGCACATGTCTTCAGCTCCAGTAGTTGGACTTGAGCTCATGGGTGGGAATGCTATTAAAGCCTGGCGCCAGGAAATAGGCCCTACTGACGTCCAGCAAGCAAAAGATGAAGCTCCAACCTCTTTGAGAGCAATGTATGGCATTAACAAGACACAGAATGGCTTTCATGGATCTGATAGTCCTGAATCAGCTGAAAGAGTAAGTTGTCAAATTTATTTGAGTGGGGATGTATCACCAAATTTGATTTTATTCAATTTACATATTTGTCATCCAAGCTACAGCAATCCTTTCATTTTATGTTCCTCATATTTATTAAGATTCCTCTAATCTGGTAGAAGTAGTATTGGTTGATAGGGCATACAATAGCATCTATCAACCAACAATTTTTTTTTGCACCATAAGTACTCCATGTAAGGAAACTGGATTGTGATGATAATTTGCATTTTCCCGGGCCAACCATTTCCTTCAAATCTAGTCTTTCCCAAATGAGTAGAGTGCGCTCAGTCTTTTATCAAATTTTAATCAGCTGTATTTGAATATAAAAGGGATTGCAGGTGAATATTTTGATGAGTTTCTGTCATCAGTGAATTTCGGTTCTTACTTCTCCTGGTTTTACTTATTTAGCCCGTCTCTGATTATTTTTATTTTATTTGTGCCTAGCTATTATTTTCTCATCATTATATTTTGAGTTAATCATTATATCTCATATTCAACTGTTAGTTTTACTTTCCATTCTTGACATTTATTCTTAGGCTACTTATTAGACTTTATTTCATTATTTAATCACCAGAGAAATCAACCGCCATGCTCCAAACAATTTCCTTTCTACTTAATGCCTCTTCATTACCACTAAGGTTTTGGAAACATACTCAGTTTTATAGGTCCTGGATCCTGTAATCTCATTTTAAAACTCTGAAAAAGTCCTATTTACTTCTTTAATTCCAATCAAATGTCTCATGTGGATGCCGTTTTAATGATTTAGTAGCCTTCTTTAATTTTTCTTTAAACATTACCATTATATTTTTTTGTTATTCCTTTTATAGATTCAAAATTCAGGAGTTAGATGGTTGAAGAGATTGTAAATCCTCAATCTCATTGTAAAAGTAAGGCCATTACCTATCTAATGAAGTCATAAGGCTCATGCACTTTTTTTTAATTCTATAAATTATATTTACAGCTTCTACAGGTATCCTTCTCCCTGATTTTACTGTATATATTGGTTCAAACTTGTGTTTGCTCTAAGTTGTAAGATGTACCCTTGCCTTCTGAAAAGGATTGAGCATACATTCAAGAGCTCTACAAAGTGGAAAATGCCTTTGCAATAGCAAGAATAAATACTGTAGTCAGGCCCTGTGGTCATTTTGCCCTGTGTGTGTGGACATTAATGCATCATTATTTTGTTAAGAACACAATGTATGCGTAAAAGTATGTGTAATGCAACACTGTTATTTATTATCATACAACTAGTTTCCACGGTTAGGCATCATCATCAGGTACAGGTACGCCTAAGCGTTGAAACTAGTTGTACAATAATAAAGAACAGTGGATGTATACATTGTGTTCTTAATAAAATAATGAACATGAACTTCCACAAAGTTGAGCCTGAAACAATAGAAAGCATTAATGCATCACTTATCAAGCTCATGAAAACATGCTAGGGTCACCTGTAATTCATCAACTTGTGTGCGTATTTTTACCTTTTCCATCTACAATATCAATGCCAAACAGCATTTCATAAAATATCTAACAAACTAAAATATACTAGTACCCCTTGCTTTTACCTATTCCTTGCCAATGAAGACGCTCAGATCTAGAACATTTGAATGAAATTTTAATTAATACCACCATGATTAAAGATGTTGTTGGTGTCCACAGAAAAAGGATCGAAAGATAGCAGAAAAGAAAGAAGAAGTTGCCATGCTGTTATCTCTTAGGCTGAGTTAGGAGAATAGAGAGGAAGGGAGATAATGGTGTGCACTAAATTTTATGGTTTTTTCAACTGCACTAAATTTTTAAAATCCATCAAATTGACATCATCAGGAGATCTAGCATTAAACATGCACTCAGCCTCCTTTGCATATCCATTGATAATTTATTTCTCTCATGACATGGAATGCTTTTGATCCAATTCATAAAAGAAAAATGGAGTGGGGAGGGAGGGCAGTGCCCTTTCCTGATTCTGGCATTCCTGATATACTTCCAAAAGCAATGGTATCAGTCTTGTCTTTTGGTGCTTTTCTTTAAAAATTGTATTTTAATATAATGTGTAATTACAACAGAACAAAATGTTATGTTACACATTTAATTACCCAGTAATTACAGTGCACCCTATTATGGCCATTGCATATGACAGGTCAAAAAAGAAAAGCATTTTAAAAGCCTTTTACATCATACAGAATGCAAATTATTTATGTGGATGGGAAAGTACCCTTTCATTGACAGTTTTGCATATAAAAGTTATCTTTTTAACCAAAGTTCTTCATTTAAAAAACCATTTGTTGAATGATTATTTAGTTCAGTCCATAGGATTCAGACCTCTTAATGCTGTTATCAAATTTTGTTGATTTTCTATGTATGTCCTTGCATCTTCTGGTGTTATATGAGTGTAGCATAACTTTACAGAAAGAAAGGTATACAATTGGCACAGTTAGTATCTATAAATGTTTGAATGGCTGATGGGATGAAGTTGGAACTGAGTGAATAAAGATGCATACCAAATACTTATTTAAACAATAAAAAATTTATTTTCAGGAGCTTGAGATATTCTTTCCATCAAAATCATCGTCCAGACAATCTGTCCCCAAAAGTACAGCCACCTTTGAAAATAGTACTTGTTGTGTTATACTCCCACATGCAATAGAGGAAGGTTAGTCAAAATGTCATCCTGGTATTTGTTTCTTATAACTCTATTAAAATTTGCACTGTTCCTTAGTAATCATAACATTTCAGTTAAAATACTCTTAGAAGCCATTTCCCTTGTTAGTTTTCAAAAAATTCAACTAATGAACTATTCAAGAAAGTTGTTGTAAAAGGAAGTTGTGTGAACAACATTTCATCAATATACATTCCCTACTTCTTAAATAGCTTTTAAAGAGCAACCAAATTTGTTAAAATTTGTGATATGATTATATTTCATTGCAGGAAACTTAGGTAAAATAATATCTGAAATCCAGAGGGCCTCATTTGAAATTACCGCGATGAGAATGTTTTATTTAGATAAAACCGATGTTCAAGAGTTTTATGAGGTTTATGAAGGGGTTGTTGCCGAGCATAATGTAAGTAATATTTCTACCCTTTAAATTGTTTTGTCTATCACTCTCTCCATAAAATATGGAAAAAATGCGCATTCTATGAATTACAAAATTACCTAGTTTAGTGCCAATTGCATAATTTGTGCTTTTCTTCTCTAAAAACAGAATTATTTTTCACAGTTATCTTTTTTTTAAACATTTTTTTGGAAAAATAAATTATGATGCATGCAATATATTTGGCATGATGCATGTATTATCCCCAAGGCATCAAATTAGTGATTTATTGTGTTTTGAGGAATTCCTCTTTAGATTAATATCAGAATTGTTTAGAAGCTGAAAGTTATTTATTAAAATTCAGGATTGAATCAAATAAAACATTTTTAATTCTCCTTTTTTGATTTTCTTTATCACAGAAAGTTGGAATAGTTCTTTTATTTCCCCAAGAATGACCATCTTCTCTTTTGTGCATCATGCAATGTAATACTGCCCTGAAAATAATACAGCACATGTTTTTGAGCTGTCATTTTAGGAAAAAATTGTATTTCTTCTTAAGTAATCTTATGGCATATGGATATGCCATAATATATATATCTATATAATAATCAACTCTATCATACATATAATATATGATAGAGTTGAGAAAGAAGCTTCATGTGACTAATACCTCTTCACATGTATTTTGAGAGTTCACCACTCCCTAATAAAACACCATTAAGCTTGATAATTGATTGTTGTTCAATGAAGTGAGATGATTGATTGAACCTGGAAGGTGAATTGCTAACAACAAAAATTTGTCAACATTTTAGGGAATGGTGGGTCAGCTAATATCAGGACCATGTGTTGCTCTAGAGGTCAAGCATCCATCCTGTAAAAACCAGGAAGAAATAGTCAACAAATTCCGATTGCTGGTTGGACCTTCTGACCCAGTAAGTTCGAAATACGCTCAGCTTTGTAATGTGTGTTCTCCACAAGAGTTTTCATTTTTAGTTTCTTTTTATGAACCTTTGTCAGTGAGTGAGGTATTTATGTGGCAAAAGGGCCATGGCTATCAATTTTAGCAAAAGGGCCATGACTATCGATATAAGCAAAAGTGTGCCATGCAATTGCAAATGGTGTATTATGAAGATCCTGACAAAGTAATTTTCACCAGGAATAAAATTTCGTGATTGCTTCACCAGGTGTATGTATTTGTGTGCAGACCATAATAGTCCCTCTCTGTTCCATGACCTTAAGTGAGTTTTCATATCTTGGGAACTTCAGAATATCTCACAAAGTACAATGAAGTAAATTATTCAGTAAGAAAAATCATTCCATATTCATATTTAATTGTGAGGAAATCATTTCCAGATATATCCCCTATTGTCTTCAGAAAATTTACCAATCTAAATTTCATGATTGCTAGCAGTGAAAGGTTACTATGTGTGACCTTGGCTAAAATTTCTGAAATATCACATTAAAATGTACAGCTAAGGTTTGGCCTGGGTATCTGTTAATAATCCAAAGTAAACTGTTGATTTGTCCTTATTAAATGAGTTGTTAATTTTCCACAGACATTAGTTTGTGGTGAACTGCATTGTACCTCAAAATAGAGTATTTGTAAAATTACAAGCTCATTTAATATGGACATCAAACAGTCCCACGAAGTGAAGCCTGGAAATGTAAAGTATAAATGGTATTTTAATTATCCTGTAGAATGTGCAAAATATGTATGTTACATTATGAGCATTAGATATTCTAATACATTACATATACTAATGCCCTCATTGTGATATATTATGTATGGAAGGTGCAGTTGTATGCTAATTCATGTGAATTGCTTGTAGTCATCTCAATTCATCAAAATTTCTGCAAGTCAAGATTTTCCATTAGCCATTTATTATTATGTACTTCAAAGTCGAAATTGCAAATTAATAGAAGCTTTTCTGTAGTAAGTATAGCGTTATCTAAAGAAGCCTATGCCTAATTTGTATTAATCAGTTGCTTTCAGAAGAATCATTATAATATGTATGTACTTGGTTTATGGGTAGAAGTAGCCAAAGTATCACTTGGAAAAAATTATTGTTCCCCAATTATAGTTTTTATGCTTAAAATTGCAAGGTGGTCATATGGTTGTTTCTAGGTATAAGTTTGTATATTTGGAGATGTTACATGTTATTGTTTTTGTTTTAGGAAATTGCCCGAGAATTGAGGCCCACTTCACTCAGAGCCAAATATGGTGTCACAAAAGTAAAAAATGCTATTCATTGTACTGACCTTCCTGAAGATGGTTCATTGGAGGTAAATTATATGCCATCACATAATTTATTATGCATAAATTATTTTTTCACTGTGCAAAAAAGGATGACAATAAGTTCATGATACGATCAATTCATTTAATGGTGATACACCATGGAGAGTGGGTCGCGGTAATCCAGGGGGTAGAGCATTGGACTGCTGACAGGAGGGCCCGGGTTCGATTCCTGGGCAAGTCACTCTGGGTACCTGCAGCTCCACCCACGCTGTGTGATTTTTCGGGTACCAGATCGTCCTGGGAAACCAAAACCAGCACTGGGAAAGGAACTGGCCCCCCTACCATAATGTGTGAATTTCACACACTGTCAGGCTTAGTACTGGGTGAACTCTATCATCACCTACAAAACCCACCTTCAGGTTGATTACTGTGTTCATGGTTTTACACCATGGAGAAGCTTTTGGATCCCCTTAAAATTGAAAAGTTACATTATGGATGCATCCTTTTGAGTTTATAAAAGTTGTTTGTTTTATCAGGGGCTATTAATAAGTGTACAATAAAATTGGTTTGACTTCCATATACAAGGTAGGGTCAAGGACTGAATTCATTTATATTATTTTATTGAACATATCGGTACAAATTTATAGTAGTTCTCGAAATAGCACCCTTGTGCTTCAACACAACTCGTATAACGAGATTCTCACTTTGCATACGCCTTCTTGAACTCACTTTTGGGGACCCCCTTGACAGATGCCATCACAGCCCCTTGGAAGTCTTCTACTGAGCTGTATCGGTTTCCCTTGAGGTCCCACTTGAGCCGAGAAAAGATAAAGAAGGCCAGAGGTGCCAGATCTGGACTTTAGGAAGGGGTGAGGCAATGTTTGAAATTTGCACACAATTCACTTTTTGTTCATCACTCAGGACCTTTGGCACAAACTTGGCACACACCTTTTGCATGGACAAATCCTCGGTAATTTATTTTTTGGACACTACCATACGAAATCCCTAACTTATCAACAATCAGATGAATGTTTGTGGACCAGTCGGTGTTCAGAAGCACCTTTACTTTTGCCACATTTTCATCAATCTTTGAAGTTGCTCAAGATTTTTCTCCATCTTGGTTTGCAATGACACTTCTTAACAGAGGTTCACAGAAATCGACATGGTTACTCTCTGCTTGACCGCAGGTGACTGGAAAAAATATCATTCTCTTAGGAAGGCTCCCCACTACCACGGACAGGTGGTCCAATCCCCCTCCACCGCTCTGTTCGCGCTACAGAAATTCAGTTCTATTACTTTTTGATCCTACCATGTTAATATCCGCCGCTTCCGCCATAGTTAATCAATGAACATTTTATACATTTTTCGCATGAAGTAGGTTGCTATGCACAACAACCTAAAATGAGAATTCTTTTTTTGGATATTCAATACTAGGAAAACTAAAATACTTGAGCATTGAGAGAGATCATAAGTTTTGATGTAAGTAAATAAACAATTATAAGAAATTCCAAGAAACTGCCGGGAATGCCACGACAGTAATTTTTAACGGAGTCATCTGCTAAGTGCGCAAGGCGAATGATTCTTATACTCTGAAATTGTTGCTTTGTAATTATAAGAGCATTTGTGACAGCTAACTTAAAATATTGAAAAGATAATACCACTCCATGAATGACGTAATAACCAATTTAACATTTGAATAGTAAAATCATTGCTCCAGTCATCCGATTAGAAGTGATCCTTTGGCGACAGAATTTATGTGCAATTTAGGAATAATACAATTTGAGTTTCACACAAAATAAAGAAGCAATTAGTTCAACAAAGAGCTTTTCACAATGCAATGTTATGCAATGCAATGCAAGATGCTAGAGAGTAA
The DNA here is from genome assembly GCA_037158775.1 of Hetaerina titia. Taxonomy (NCBI): domain Eukaryota; kingdom Metazoa; phylum Arthropoda; class Insecta; order Odonata; family Calopterygidae; genus Hetaerina; species Hetaerina titia. Next base: position 83,161,011 of record CM073770.1, read on the forward strand.
ATGTATATGCTTCATTGCTTTGCACTAGGGTTCATATTCGCTCTGGATGTCATACTTTTCCCAAGAGGCAGAATATGAGGAGATCAGAACAATGACCCGTATTCCCAAGTGCCTCCAAGAAAGCCTGATTGTGAGTTAAAATCCGATGAACTTGAATTCCTGTAAGGGAATTCAAGTTCTTCATTCGGTAAGCCTTCATTTTCAATGATGATTTCAGGGGAAAAAAGCTGTGTATGGTTCATGGGTGTATATGTTGTATAACTGTTGTTATATCATAGTTTATCCATACTATATCAATGAATAGTTCTAGTATGATTCCCTGCAATCAAAATGATCCCGAATGTCATTATAAATTTGGTCTTGGAATTGTAGTCAGTTGTTAGGACTGGAGGCTTATGATGAGGATACAAAGAAACTGATCCAAGGCAATGAGAGGAAATGGTATGTACTGAGGAGCTCCAAGAATCAAAGAAAATGGTTGTGTGGCTGTGGTGGGAAGGCAACTTGCACACATTCACTTTTCATTTATTCATTGGGATGCCTGCAAGTGCTTGAACATCAAATATGTTAAGCAACCAAAACAATAGTTATCATCATGGTTGTCTTGATAGGTAAGGGTGGAGTTCACCTAATACTAAACCTTTTATGGTGAATGAAATTCACCAGTCAAGGATCTTTCCCTGTGTTGTAGTTTTCCTGGAAGCTTTGGGCCCTGAAAAATCTCACAGCTTGGGTGCAGCTGAGGTTGCCCAAAGGTATCACCTGTGGTCAATCAACCATCAATCTTGAATTAGTTTGGATATGATTTTTCATTGAGAAATGATGATTGATGCATAATTTGGCCTTGTTTTGGAACTTAAATATATGAACAATGGATGTGAGAAAGTACTGTTATGGGTGGTTTCACCATACCTATTAAATTTATGCTAGCATCAATGCCCTGAATGTCATTTCATAAAGAAAATAATCTCTCTAGCCAAATTATGACAACTTAGAATAAGATGTTAATAATACAAAATTATTGCACTTTTCCATTTTAACATGGTCTATATCCGACATTTTCCTTTTTATTTCAGGTGGAATATTTTTTCAAAATCTTGGAATGAATTGAACATGTATATTTCAATAATCAAAAATTGTAATATTTATTAATTATGAATACAATTTTTCACTTTTATAAAAGAATAAATATATAATACTATTCTTTGATGGTGTTTCTGTACCTGTACAAATAAACTGTATATATAAAAATAACAAATGAACTGTTTTACATGTATTTCTGCTGTAATTTCATGTAGTTGAGTGTATCGATTTTAATAGAGAAAAATCAATTGAAGCTGAGATAACACCACAGAAATGTTCCCTTGAATGTGCTACACCTTTTACCTGTTTCGATAATTTTCTTATTTCTTTGGGCCTATGCTTAAAATACCACTTATGGTTACTGTTGCAAGTAGCTTTAAGAATGCTATGCATAGGAATACATAATTAAATATGAAAAAATTATGCTTAATTTATTCCTCAATCAAGGGAAGTTATGTTCAACACAGTTTTGAGGTAAATGTACTCATACACTGATTTGCCTTAATAAGATCTTCATGAAATATGAAGGTGTGGAGAGGGTTTTTGTGTGTAATGGGATACTCAACAGATAGATGCAACCCAGGTAGATGGCTCAGCTTTTGACCAAGACCATGCTGACTCTTTGGAAGTGGAGGGGTAGTGGGTGGTAAATGAGGAAATGGTTGGAACCAATCAAAGGAGAGGAAGATCAGAATGACCATTTATTACAAAGCAAACTATTTGACTTCTTAGAAATTTAGTTTATTTAACTTGATGATGCATTCATTATTTAATCCTTTGTGAAAATTGTAAAACGTTCGGTCCAAATCAGCTGTTTTGTCCTCGGTCCACTGTATGATTTGTAAAAATGAAGTCATCATTATTTAAAAAAATAGTCATGTATTCCTTTTATCCAGATCTGCTCACATTACCCACACAAAGAACAGTTGTCACACACTGTGTACACACCAGATTTCTTGTGTTAATGCACTTTTATCTTTTCTACTGTACAAAATCTTGCCAAGGGTAACAGGTGAGTGGCATTCTGTTTTAAGAGGCTTGGGTAGCAGTTTGAATGATTTGTTTAGTGAGGTTCCCTTCAAATGCTCCATTCAACATAACACGCATTATGGGAGTGGTAAATAATGTCATCCATGGCCACTGGTTAATTTTGTTTTCTATTTTGGGGATATAGCCACTTTTCTGGGTAAGTATTGAAATGGATTGTATTTGGCTCTTTCTTGACATTAGTTGGTGACAGAGGAAGCTGCACGAGTATATGGAAAGCACCATGCTTGTGTGAGAATGGTGGAAGTAGTAATATGGGATGTTGTTTCAGTGAAAGGTTTTCTGTCAATGTAGAAATTTTGTTTCCAGTTCAAACATATGGTTACGTTCAGGAAATTGATAATTTTAAAATTACATTTTCCATTGTTAAGATGGTGTTTCTCTGTCATGGGTTCCAATTTATTAGAAATATCTGCCTTTGGATTTGCTCTTGGACAAGTATACACATTCCATATCAGTATTTAACATTTCTTAAAGGAAAAATAAAATTGAGCAAAAATGTGAGATTAATAGAGTGAAGAGATTTTTGAAAAAAATAAAATCAAAGACCTCATTTATAATCCACAGCAAAATTGTATTTCCCAACTTCTAACCATGAATTGTCAGCTCTTGGACATTAGTTATTACTTAGTCTATATAAATTTTAAAACTAGCCTACAACCTTCAGATGGGGTTTAATTTAAAGCTGAATTAATGAGTATAATGTTGTGGAATCTCTCATTATAAACTATTATGACCTGCCTATAAATTACAACAAATGGAAAGGCAAGACAAGGAATCAAACATGTAATCCCCATAAAGCAAAAAGAGGCTGGTTGTGAGATCAGGCATTAAAACTCCCCATGTACACCTTAACTGTACATTTAGATTTAAACTCTAATTGCAATGCATTGTGTTTGCAATATTTGTAGTGTGACATGTTCCACACATGTATTCCAGGAACTATTAAACATTGTCGATAAGGTGGATGCACTTCTACCTACTTTCTATCATGAGTCTCTCATGATCTTTTACACTTTTCAGAGGGCTTAAAATGATTTTTCGTGTAGAGAAAGGGTCCCTGATATAATTAAGCTTAGTTTGGGGTATGCTTAGCTTGGATAGCTTCAAGAATAACTCCCAGGTCATGACAGATCAAACAAGCATCCACCAGACTCGAACTGCTCACAAATTCGGGATTTTCATCAATCTCACAATCAATCCTTTCATGGAGTAGGTTAGAGATCATAAGACCCACTTGTTTTACAACTCCCAGTCAACTATTTAACCCAACTCAGGTGTAAAGGAAAAGCATAGGAATGAAACCAGTCTTAGTCAAGTTTAATACTCACATCTGCTCCCTTCCTCTAAACTGGAAGAAATTCAATGGCTATGAACTTGGGCAGTCATAGTGACAACCCAGGTTGAGAATATGCTCATTGCTTGCCAAATCCTAATGATGTTAACCATGGTACTGATGTTATTCCATACATATTTTATACTCCCATCCAGAGTCACATGAACAATTTTCTGGTTTAATTCATTCTGTCCCAGAATATAGCATCCTACTTACATTGAGAAAATCAGTTTGATTTCATGAAATAGAAGGATGCTGCAATGTGGGGTATCCCTACCCATTTCAACCTCTTATCAAATAAACAAGGAAAAATGTGGTGTATGAATTAGGATATAGACAATACTTGACAAAGGAAGAATAACCGTTCCCCGATGGCCATGAAGTTAGCACTTAATGGCACATACATACAGATATAGGTCTAGGCTAGACTCCCTGGCAGAGCAACAGAGCCAATAAATCTGGCCATAGCTCAGGGTGCCTACATCACCAACTAAAAACCAATAGCTACCCTGCAGTATAGTGTACATTGCGGAAGGTGTGACAGGTAGCCTTTTAAATGCATCTCTGCCTATTTCGCCCAAAATCTTATTTGTAAGGCATGTGGTCACCACAAAAAAATAGGAGATAAAAACTACATTGACTCTAATGTAGGGCACCAATTCTGTGTTTTCTGCCCTTCAATTTTGTAATAATAACCTCAAATTTTTATCACAGAAATATGCTGTTGCGTTTACAATAAGTAGGAAATGGATTTTATAGAGGACTCAAATATACAAAAAAATAAGAGAAAGATTCCACAAACAAATGTAATGAAACAAAAAATGATAATTAACGACCATTAATCCATGGTGTTCGATAAATAAATGATTGTTTATTAAATCATTTATTTGTGGAATACCCTGCAGTAATAGTCGTTTATTATAATTTTTTATATTGAATGAAAGTGAGGGTGAAAAAGTGAGTGAAAAAACATTTCATTATATCTTATATTTTCTTCTTAAATTTGATGGTGCTCACAAGCAAGTGATTGAAGGGAACCTCAGGGAGAGCAGCACTTTCTTAAAACTACCAAATCTACAGGAATACTGTCCCCAGTTTCACCATGCTTCTCTTAAATGTTGTCACCGTTGTGAGGATCGGTGAGCCCTGGATCCCACACTACGTCATGAGCATAGGGGATGCTTTTTTGCATTCTTCTAATTCCTGGATGAGCTTTATTCTATTCTTAATCAAACAAGACCTAAAATATAATTCATAATTAAACCTAAATTGATGTATCAATGGATGTTGCAGATTCATTTTTGGTGGGCAATCGGTATTGATTCGAAATGTGTGAATCCATAAATGGAAAATTTACCTACGCCACGGTAATAAACAATAGAGGTACTCTTTTAACATTTTTCTTACTCTCTGACATTTTGGCGAAAAGAACTTGTTGCCAACCTGCTTCGGTTTTCCGGTTTACTCGGCATTGCGCATTGTGAATTTGACTTTGATGCGTCCTTTATTGCTGTCAACTTGCATGATCAAGCTTAATTGGTTTTATGTACATGTCTTGGCCAGTAATAGAAAATAATTGAATTTATATTTATTAATTAGAGTATTATAGAGTTATTCTGTGCTTAATGTAAAAGGCATGAGAGGAATTTTGTTAAGTCGAGAGTTATTTGTATTCACGCATGCGTGTGGAGTAACTAGTTCTCAGCGGCTCATGTAACGTAAAGCCGGTGAAACCCCACGTAATATTTGTAGATAATCATTCTGCCTAAGGATTTTAAAAAGTGCAATTTTATAAACTATTACATTAATACAATATGGCTAGCGTATCATATCAAATAGCTAATCTTCTGGAGAAGGTATGTAAAATTAAATGGCCCTTAACTTATAGCATGACTGTCTTCTAATATTTTGATGTATACATACGAACATAAGTCTGTATAATGTCATGTTGTCCTATAATTGTTTGATTTATATTATAAGTGAGGAGTGGACAGGTTAAATAGGTGTTATTATTATTTTTCAGATGACATCAAGTGATAAGGATTTCAGATTCATGGCAACAAATGACTTGATGTCAGAGCTTCAAAAAGATAGCATAAAACTAGATGACGATTCAGAACGTAAAGTTGTAAAAATGCTTTTAAGATTGTTGGAGGATAAGAATGGAGAAGTGCAGAATTTAGCCGTTAAATGGTATGTTAGCCATGATATTTATCGCATATATTTCTTCTTAGCAATTCGTATGTCAACAGCAATTTGACAACTGATCAATCCAGATATTTAATAATTTTGTTGCGTTTTTTCCGTTAATATTGATTTTTGATACAAAATATTCCTCCAAATATTTTCTATATTTGGGCAGATACATGTCCTTTTGATATATGCTCATTGGTTAGTCCTTTAATTTCCTAAATGCCGTTTAAATAATGTTAATATTTTTTCACATTTATTGCAGTCTCGGACCATTAGTGAACAAAGTGAAGGAATTTCAAGTGGAGACGATGGTTGATGTTTTGTGTATCAACATGGTTTCGGAAAGAGAGCAATTGAGGGATATTTCGTCCATTGGTTTGAAGACTGTAATAGGCGAATTGCCATTAGCTTCTGGTCCACTAGCAGCAAACATATGTAGGAGAATCACCGGACGAGTTAGTAATGCAATTGCGAAGGTACTAGCAATAATTCTTTTTGAACTTTTTAAACCTGTCGTGACATTTTGTGTTAATTTTCTCATTACACTTACATAGCGTGTAATACTTTAGTTGTATGTATTTTAATATTACATTCTAGATTCGCCAAATTTCAAAGTTTGTATTTTTCGAATTATTAAAATAAGGTAGATTATTCTCTGAAACCAACAACTATTTCCTTGTTAGGCACTAAATGTGTGAATGTGAATTTTTTATTATGAAAACCGCTGTCATCGTCTTACCCAGCTGGGAACGCAAATTTGGCTGGTACTGCTTAGTTTAAGCATTCACTTGCATCTAAGGAAAAGAGTTATACTTTTTTGTTTCGAGAAATTGTTAGGAGTTCAGTGCCAAGTCAGTCAGTGTTCAACTGATTCACTGACATACCTTCAAATGACTTTGTGCTTAGGTGTAAGCATATCATTGATTGCCCGAGGGCGTTGTACCTTCATTTTAATCTTAGTAATGGAAGTGATTGGTGATATCTAATATTATTACAGGATATCCTGGATGTCATTTCAGTGTGTCGTTGTCATCTATATTTTTACTGTAGTCAATTTGAAGTGACAGATATGCCGTATGCTTTGGGGATCACTTTACTTTACTACCCATAGAACATATGGAGTTCCCCATGAGATCTTTCAAAGCTGGGTTTTGCCATCTTGACTTTATCAAGATTGTTGCAATAAGGTGATTCTTTGGGTGCTTGACAAAAAAAGTTGTGGGATTATAAGTGCATTTTTGAGATGTCCTTATGCAAGGCAACTGATTTTTTTTGTTTGAATATTTGGAAACTACAAATAATAACTAGGAAAGGCTTTTTGTGGTCCTATTTCGGTACTAAGCTTAGAAGTAAATACCTTTAAGGCACTTTGGACTGACATCTTCCACAACTTGCTTCTTGTTGCTTTCTATTGTTTTAAGCTCAACTTTGTGGAAGTTCATGTTCAATGTTTATTTTATTAAGAACACAATGTATACATCCACTGTTCTTTTCAAAAGAACAGTGGATGTATACATTGTGTTCTTAATAAAATAAATATTGCTTTTTGTTATTAGTTTTTGGCCTTCCTCAATTGTTTTTCCATTAATTCCTTTTGAGTTTTTAGTTAACTGTTGTGCTCAGGGATGTGACCAGTTTATTTTGCTTTTCTATTTGTGTGAATCATGTAGTCTTTGTCTTTAAATGCCCTGATAGAATATTAACAGAGGTAAAAACTATTACAATGTTCCACTTAATAAAGATTTATATCTGAATAGTTTAGGTGTGAAGTTGCTTCACTTGAAAATGATGTAGTAAATCAAAACTAGTCTGAAATTAATCTTTGTAAAGTGGAAAATCTTAATGGTTTTCGTCTCAGTTATTATGGAGCAGTTCCACTACATCACACCTAAATCTGTAATTTATACTCTTAAAAACTTCACTAGTCAGTCAGACCCCTTTGTTATATTATATGTAGCACCACTTGACTAAACCACAACATTATTATCTTTTTTCTCTTTAATTGCACATTACCTGTTATTTTTCCAGCTTTTGGATGTATGCATTAAAGATCAAGGATGATTATGAGCTCTCATCGTCGACCTTCCTTTGCTTTTGCTACTTTACTTTCACCACATTTAATCAATGTGGTCTGATCTGTGTGTAGACCCATGTCTTAATCTTCTTTTACTGTTGTTCATTGAATATATTTCTCAAAAAGTATTATTTTGGGCTTCGGACTCTTCACACCATCATTTAAATACTGAAGTTTTGAAGAATTGGTGATGAAGAAGGGTGATAAAGAAGCCAATTAAGTCTGTGAAACTAAATAATGAAAAACCCTTATTTAAAAAAAACAAGTTAATTACTTTTCATAAATTTTAGAGATTGCTAAATTACATAAATGGCCTCTACAGTGTGTGAGACTTTCCAATAGTAGGAAATTCGGTTAGAAGCATTCAGAATCAGTACACTTTAATGCATGATGTTTGGTTGTTGATATTCTCCTTGGAAGGCTACATCCTTAACTTTGTAATTGGTCCCTACTAAGTCAGTTTGAAATGATTCAGTAGAAATGTTGTCCTTCTCTTGGAGAAGCTGAGAGATTTGAAACAAACTACATATTCCTTCAACATTACTTTTTGCTTTTGATTTTGCTACATTTTGTGGTCTTGAATATTTCTCATATTTATCTTATTAGTTACTATTTTTACCCATTAGAAGTCTGCAAATAAGTCTTTGAGAAGTTCTGGAATCATTTGCAGTTGTCTAAATTTCATGTATACATGTACCCCTTATAGCTAATCCCTTTTGTGTTGATCCTCTCAAAAAAAGTCTTGTTTTTGGGCTAGAAAGAAAACTTACTCTCTTTCTTATTTCTTCTGTACTTCCCAACCTTCACAAATGCAGACATGCCAACTCTCCCGATTTAAGCGGGAGACTCCCGATTTTTCCTTCTTACATTCTTGATGAACTGTTCAAATTGTGTACTTAGCTTAACATGTTAATAAAGTGTGACATTCATTAAAAATTGGCAAAGTGTCATAAAGGGATTAAGGTGCCATGCAAATATTGTGGTAATTAAAAGTGATTACTTCGTGATACACTTCTAAAAATCTCCCAATTTTTCATTTTTGAAAGTTGGCATGTCTGCAAATGTCTTTTGGCTTGGTTAAATTGTTTCATAGATGCTCTTTCACTCCTTGAGACCCTTAGACAGCCACCCTAAGGTATGATCTGATGACAAGATTAGTAAAAATTTTGATATGTAGCATGGTACTCAATAGATGTGAAACCTGGTCTTCAAGAAAAGCTGATGAGCATAGATTGGAAGCTTTTGAGTTGTGGGTGTGGCTAAAGTTATAGAAAATAAGTTTGACAGAGAGGAAGACAGATGCTGAAGTTTTAAATATGCTAGGCAAATAAATGACTTTAGGGACATATAAAAAATGGGGGAAAATATGGCAGATGAAATATAGTGTATTGAGGAGTATGTAGGAGGCATTGATATGAGGAAAAATGTGAGGCAAGTGGGGTAGAGGAAAGAAGAGAGTAGGGATTTTAGACAGGTTGAAGATGGGCAAAAGCAAGAAGAAATCGGAAAGGAAAATATGTGAAGTAAACAATAATTTCCCTTTCATAACTAGATAGACAGAGATTGCCCAAAACCTGCCTTAATAGATATTATACCTTGAATAAATGGATGTTACGCGATTGTTTCAACTTTCAAAGAACCAGACCTTATTGTAAGGAATTTGTGGCACTTCCTTAATGAGTAATGGAGTTGATAAAGTTGAAGTTTTGGGAAGGATGAAGAGACATTAGGATCAGTGATGAACTACAAAGGCTCAACTTTGTGAAATTTCATCTTGAAAAGAGAATAGAAAATTTTGTGAATTTTGGCCATTTGCTTCACATAGGTGAATACTTGGGTGCATAAAGTAGGGATCGGAACTAAATTATAACAAATGTTCAGTGGTCAATTTCTTTAAACGATCCACAGATTGATCAAGAAGTGGTTGACGTGGTAAAATACCTAGGTGTGACCATCACTGACAACTTATCATGGGGCCCCCACATTCATAAAATCTATGGACAAGAAAATTAAAAATTGAGATTCATTAGAGGATTGTTGGCAAGAGTGAACATAAAGTGAAGGACCATTGCTACCATACTCTTGTGAGGAACCATTTAGAGATTACATGCAATAGTGTATGGGTTCCAGTCGGAAAACTTTGATCCATCCAAGGTTCAATGCAGGGTGACCTGATTAGTTAAAAGCTGTTATGACAAAATTAAAATTATCACAGAATACTTCTAAAGCTGGGTTGGGAATCACCAGAACAAAGGTTTATCACTAGGTTGAACTTAATTAAAAAATTCAAAGCCATTTGTTTCTGTTTGGAGATCTTGTCAATTATTCGCTATCCAACATACATTGGTTGTTTGGATCATGAATTTAAAATTGGAGAAATAGATGTTAGAACTAGCAGACTCAAGGACTTCTTCCCACAGACAATATGGGATAATAACTGGAGGGATATAGGCAAAAAGAATGTCACTTGCCACCCACAACGTCTAGGCAATAAATAGTTTCACTTATACACATGCCTTTTTATACTGATCTCATATGTTTCATTGGCAAATTCTTTCCTATATGGCAGAGTAGGTCTGAAATACACCTCTCATACATCTCTGACATTAGGGGTGGGGACCTTAAGTTGCATGGCCGTGGATTAATAGAATTTTCCCCAAAATGCTTTCCAATTTTGCCTGACCTGTCTTAGTATAGTGATGGTTTTTTTGTGTAAGTGGTTGATGTTCATCTTTATTCCCTCCTGAGAACTTCTGTGATGGTTAAAATCAAAACTTGACAAATTAAAAAATTAACTAATTTTGCCTCTAACATATTAATGTGTGTGTGCACCGCCATGAAATTGCCCTTTTGAAGGATTTTAAGTGGATGTTTTGTTTCCCATTCCCTCACCCCTTATCCTTTCCACCTGGTGTTTTCTCCTCCTCACACATTTTTCGCGTTTTCCTTCTTGCCGCACACATTTTTCGTGTGTCACAGGGTAAATCTGTAGATGTAGATATCTTTAGGTACATTTATTTTCTCCTTGTCCAGGTATATTCTGACTTGCCTGAAAATGTCACTTCGGTGATTGGTTTGATATTAAAATTTTTCTGTGAAATCCACAATTTTTTTTTCATTCTCCAAAAGGTAAATCTCAAGAGATAAAACAAATGCTTTCCTTGCATCCAATTCTTCCTAGGAATTTCATTATCAAATTATTGGCATTCTAAACAGTAATTGATAAAGCAGATTCAAGGTATTTTGACATTATAAAAACCAAATTAGCATGTTCCTTTCCATGCAATTAGCATCTTGCACATATATCTGAAGGTATATTTGATAAAGTGGTATGTATGTATAACCATATCTTATGCATCCGTGAGGCATCCCACTATGAATCTCAGTGGAAGCACTTGTAGCACTTTGAGAGCCACTGAATTGTCAATGTTGCTTTCCTTAGCTCCCATTGTGAATCTGTGGATTATAGTTTCAGGGATAAATTCTCTTGATCATGGTGGAAATAGCAAGAAAATATTCTCTCTTTTACTATCCATGTGAAATGAATTTGTAATTTTCCACAGATTTTATTTTTGTTATGTATTTCATCGACTTGTGGCATCATCAGGTACAAGTCACTCATACAACTGTTGAATATATACCATTCAGCCAGTGGAGAAGGGAGGAAGTTGAAGGTGGGGGGTCAGGTTTTTTCGGTTAAGGAAAGGAAAGATGGTGACACCTTGGTTATGACTCAGCATTGGGTCTGGTATGGGGTACGGGTGGGGTGGGAGTTCGAGGCGGAGGGGTTCTTGGTTAGCAATTTTGCTGTGAAGAAAATCCAACATATTGTCAGATTCAAGTGCATTTTGTTTGACTATATATGGCAATATACTCATAGCCATGCCTGTATGAAATCTTTTTATTTTGACTTTCTGGAGATTTTATAATACACCATTTATGTACTGTAATAACTTAAATTGGTATCATTCAAAATTTATCTCTATTAAATTATATTCTTAAAAATACCAATGGATCATGCCCTTAAATCAAATGCATCTTTCTCTGCAATTCTTAATTTTTAAGTCCTTGCTTACCCCTTAGACCATTTCTCTGAAAAATATCCATTTCTCATCCATTTCTCTATCTCATAGGCATTTGTTTGATTAACTATTTGAATTAACTATTGTGCTAATTTTTTTTCATGTAGTGTGAAGATGTTTCTGTGCAGTTGGAGGCTCTTGATATTTTGGCTGATTTACTTTCAAGATTTGGTGGACTTTTGGTATCATTTCACCCTACCATCTTGGAAGCTCTCTTACCTCAGCTTTCTTCTCCTAGGCAGGCTGTGCGAAAGAGGTGAGTATGATTGCATTGTGTTGCAAATGAAATAAAATAGTGTTCTCATGAAAGGTCTTTAGTTTGGCTTTGCAACAACAACACTAGTCTCTTAAGCCTTGAGAATCACAGTTTTATATATTTAGAGATGGTAGAAGTTTTTAGCAATTACTTGACACTTACTCATGTTAATTGTTTAGGTATTTTTGCCAAATACAATCTTTATCCTGTGTGGGCATGTCTGAATTTTAATGAACCTTGAATTGAGTAAATGGGATACAATAATTGCATGGTAATGATGATTGTTTGACAGCATTATTCCACAAATATAATATGTCAGATCTTTATCTTAGAATAGGCCTATTATGTATGACTTATTGAAAGTAATAATGAGTAAAAATATATGGAAGGGTCACTTTCATCAGGTCCTATAGATGAGGTATCTGATACTGCAAGATACAAACAACTCACTAGCAGCTCTGTGGTTGCAAATTTCAAAAATGGCCTCCATCAGGGTTGGTCTTCAAATCACAATGCCATGACTTTCAAAGAATTCAGTTTGTTTATCTCAGAATAAGTGAATGGAAACAGTAAAACACCAATGTATTCCTTCAAGAGGGAAAAAATGGTGTTGAGGGGTAATGTTACTTCCATATACCACCAGGAGTGCTTCTAAAGGTCATTTTGTTTGTGGTCTACAAGCATGTCTGCATTAGTTTTCGGCCTACCCTCTTATCTATGCCTATTAAAACATGTTGAAGAAATAACCTTGAGGGAATAATATTTCAGGGCACAAAGTGGTGAAGAAAGTGGGATTCTACAAAACAATGGTTTGATTAAAAAACTAAGGAAAGATTAGTCTAAACTCACATGCACTCCAATTTGGTTTTATGAAACAATGTTCCCCAATTCACATCCATTAAGGACTTATATGGATTTTATTTCCCTGGCAGGGACCCATGAATCGCACTAAAACATGAAATTAAAGGAAATATAATAAAAAACACTGAGGAATGAATGCTCTCCCCATGGGTTTGTGATTCACAGTGGTGCTTGTGAGTTGTGCACTCAGGCTTTGTGGCTATTTTACTTTTATTTTTTGTAAACTTCTACTTTATTATCCATAAATTGGTGAATAAAGTAGGAATCAACATATCCTTACCCGAGCATTAAATGGGGTATACTTGTAAGTATGTTCTGCATCTTGTAATCAATGTTTTTTTTGTTGAAGGTGGTCTCACACCAATGTGTGCTGTATTTCTCCTTACCAATCTCCTTATTGCTATCCCTACCTATTTTATGCCTTATTTATCCATCCTTATTTGAGTAAATGAACTGAACCTCATATCCCAATGACTGTTACCACTTTCATTGGTGTTAAATATTTCAGTAATGGTCCATTAAATCCACATTATCCTATAATACAAAATAAATGGTTCGGATCAATGTTACACGCTATTGTAATGAATGATATCTGTGGAAGCGTAAGAGATAATAATGTTGTTACCAATTTCGATTTTCAGGACAATAGTGGCATTGAGCCATTTGGTCATGTCCTGCAATAATCAACTATACACCAAGCTAATTGATTTTCTCTTGGAAGAGTTGTCCAAGAACAGCCAACCATCTACAACTCGGACCCACATTCAATGCATTGCATCAATTTGGTAAGATATATAATTTATTAATTCCCATTTATTACCTAAATGAAAACCATTAAATTCTGCTTGTGCATTTTTTTAAAATATGATACAGCAAGATAGAGGCAATGAAATTCATTCTACCCTAGGGTAGTGTACTTGCTTCCTATGTCACAGGTTAGGGTTTGAATGCCAGATGTTTTAGATTGACTGGAGTACTCCAGCCATTGAGTAGAGTGTTAAACTGATCCTCCCCTGAACCTCCAAATATCTTATTTTTAAGAGTAGGCTGTAGGAGTAAGAATATCAGGTGAATGTCCACCTTTCTACCGTCTATAAAATCCTCTCTACCTAAGCTAATTTTCCATCATCCTGACGGCAGTTTTCATGAATTCAGTCAATCATTTTATTTAATTTTTAGTTCTCATCATTTTAATGCATGCTGCAAATTTCAATATTTCATCAGTTATTTATGTTATGAGAATTCATTGTAGTAATATCATCCATCCAAGCACATTATAATGATATCATTGATGCACAAAAATAACTACAGGTGACTGTAAGATGGCTGAGAGAGTGTAAGAATTGCGGCTCCAAATATTTTTCTTGGGCTTCTATTTATTCTGAGTGGCATCTTCACCACTGAAAAGTTGTCTTAATGGCTTGTATATGACCCTAATGGAGGTATGTATTTGTTCAGCCAATGTCATCATTGGCATCTCATCACAGGGAAAAGAGTAACTTTTATGCCTTGTGCACTTTTGCTGTGTAATACTTAATTGGACAGTTAGCCATAGAAGTTCCTAAACATATGATTTCTGCAAATATGTAATTTTACTTTTTTGTACCCATTGCTATTTTCACAAATGAAATCATTCAAACGTTAAATCACATTATTGATGTCTTGAAATTGTAAAATACACAAATTCAACAATTATTCTTACTGTCTATCCTCTTAATTATTGTATTCAGTTAATATTTGATAATTTATGTAATGTGACTGCAACTTAAATATTTTTTTAATAAATCACCAGAATTTATTAAAACTCCCCTTGAAAGTGTGCTAAAAACCCTACACATTGGTGGAACTTGGTAATTTTTTCATTCATTTGGTTCTCTAATTTTACCAAATGTATTACTTCCATTCAATTTTTACTGCCTCCAAATGTAGTCTAGAGAAAAGCATTCTGCAGTTCACTTTAATTCAGAAATTTTAAATAACCAAAGTGATACCTTATATTTAAAGATTTGTGGCATTCCTAGTAAATTATCTAAGGTACATAAAACAGTTTCTGGCATAACTTGGTGGAAAATCTTCATATTGACGTTTTTATAAATCAAACCACTTTGCTTTTCCACATAAACTTTTTATTATCACGACCCAGATGATATTATGCTATAACGAAACCTGGGTCGTGATAATAAAAAGTTTATATGGAAAAGCAAAGTGGCTTGATTTATAAAAACGTCAATATCTAAGGTACATTAGCTAATATCTCATAATTTTTTTTAGCCGACAGGCTGGTCATCGCTTTGGAGAACATGTTGAACGGATTGTTCCCCTGGTGGCTCGCTATGCCCAAGAAGATGATGATGAGCTCCGAGAGCATTGCCTGCAAGCTTTTGAGGCATTTGTGCATCGCTGTCCCAAAGAAATAACACCACATGTTCGCAGTGTAAGTGTTGATGAATATCATTTCGACTAAGTGTGACTTCTGTGGGCTTTGATAATCGAAACATAAAGTATAGCTTTGTGTTTCCAAGTCGTATTTATTTTACATGACCCAGATTTCATTGAAGATTGGCATTTTTAAGTGATTTTGTGCTTCTCAAGGTAAGGGTGGGGTTAAGCTGTTTGGGTTGCTTGTATAGTGAAGGGAAGTATGCATAGCAATGGTTTAGAAATTCACCCTGTGGTTAGAATCTTAGCAGGGCGGAAACAGAGCAATCCTTCTCCTCTCCTCTCGTATATATTTTTGAATAGAAATAGTTTTCAAACTATAGAACCAAATTTCAATAGAGAATTAAGCCTTTCAGGGTTTCAGTTATTGGACTATTATTATTAGGTAATCTACTAGTTAAGGTAGTTTTTGGATGGGCACAACTACCAAATTAATATTTTGTTTCTCCTACTAAACACAACCCAACATCCTACTCTACAACAAGTCCCTCTTCATCTCTGTGTACTTCCTTCTTCCCTTCGTACCATTCAACATACCTATCATATTCCTGCCCTCTTCTCATTTTCCTAACAAGTAATTTCTCCTGTCTATTACAGTCTTCAACATCCCAATGCCGATTAATATGCTTTTCATCCATTTTTCCTGCCTCCTTATGACTTCTCCCAAAAATCCTCTCTCCTTGCCCACCATACCTAGCATTTAATCATTAGTTTTCCTTTCCGTCGGTTCCACATTTTCCATCCTCCATACCCACATTTCAAAAGTCTCCAATCCATTCTCCTGCCTCAGTGATCATGTCTCCGCACCAAACATAACTACACTCCATATCAATGTCTTGACGAATCTTTTCTTAACATCCTGACTCAACGTCCCTGTCATCAACTCCCTCCTCCTTGTGAAAGCATCTTTGCCTAGTGCAATTCTTCTCCTTACGTCCCTACTACTTTGACTGTTTTGGTCTAAAATACTTCCAAGATACGTAAGCTGTTCTATCTGCTCTAGTTTGTGTCCTCCTATTTTAATGTTAAGCTTAGCCTTTGTCTTTCTGGGGAATCGCATAACCTTTGTTGTATTAATATAAATTCTCATCCCATATATATCGCACTGAATGACCAATTCCCTCAGCAATGCTTGTAACCCCTTGACTGACTGACAAATTAGAGCTTGGTCATCAGCAAACCTAACCGATTTTATGAATTCCCTGCCAGCTTTCATTCCTCCCTCAAGTTCTTCCCATGCCTCTTTAATCATTGCCTCACACCTCTTCCAAACACTGCCCATCCAGACTATCAATTTCCAACTCGCATTTTATAGCATATTTTTTATGCTGCGGTTTGGTTCTCATATAAATATTCGCAATAAATACTTACTATTTTTAGACCAGAATTTGCACAAATTCTCACTAATCCTTAGAAAAAAATTTTTCAATGTTGATAGCTTTTCTCTTTTTTTATTGATAAATTTTATTTTCGTAATAAATTAATTAAAAGTATCACTTTTACTATTTTACCACTAGTTATTGAGGTGCATTTTAATGTGTTGCAGTAATCATCTGAGTAGTGTAATGTGAGTTTGAACTGGACAAAATGTTATAAATTTGTTTTTTCCATTTGGTTGGCTTTTTGGTATTCAATTGAAATAGCATGACAGCTTTTAATTTGTTTAGTTAAGCCTGTTATTTCTTTATGATATTGATTTTAAATGATTTAAGAATGCTGAAAGATGAAAAAAACACATTGAAAATTAAGCAGAAATTGGTTGTGTGTGTTATAAGTTATGTGAAAAGTAGATAAGAATGTAGGGAATGTGGGAAAAGGAAAATTCACATTTTAATCTGATTTCAGTTGAAATGGAGCGCTGACTTTCACAACGTATTGATATTTCCGTAAACATACAAATGTCAAGTAGTCTGTGTTCAGAAAACATGGTCACTTTAAATCCTGGCAAATTTGTACAACTATGAATCAGTGAATATATAATAATAAGAATAAGATATATTCCTTCCTGGGTTTTTCTACAATCTGTGACCCATACACATAATATTGTTGGTGTTGAAGAACACGTGTAGTAAATATTTTATCTAATGTTAATAATGCAGACATGTTATGTGTACCTGAAAAGCGGTACCTCAGTTTTTCAATGTGAGGATTTTTTCACATCATTTGGATGTTTGCGTAAACAAATTGTTGGTGTTTATAGTCTTAACATAATTATAATCTGTGATTTATTGAATTTGTAATGCACCAAATCAATCTTTGAAGATAAATTTCTCCGTGATCTCAGTGCTTCCTATGCATTCTCTAGTTCTTTTGAAATTTTACTTGACTGACTTGCTTTCTTTTCCTAAAGATCACAGACCTCTGTCTGCTATATGTGACTTACGATCCCAACTACAATTATGATGATGGAGATGATGCTGTAGATGGTACTGGCGATGGGCAGAGGATGGACACAGAGGAGGACGGAGAGGAAGATGATGAAGATGACGAATACTCGGATGATGATGATATGAGCTGGAAGGTGCGTACTTTGACCAAGAAAGTTGAGGTGTTTATTTGTTAGTTAAGTGGAAATTGACCCTAACAGAACTGACCAAAATATAATAAATTGTGTGGAATCTGAAATTTGGGTTGCCTTATTAATGATAGAGATTTGGTGGCTGAGAAACCCTTTATGAATGGCGTGGTTTTCCTCTTGGGAAACACAAAATTTAGTGATATTGTGGAAAAATCTATAAAATGTATTGAATTTTTTAAACAATTTATTTTCTCCAGGTGAGAAGATCTGCTGCTAAGTGTCTTGAAGCTGTTATTTCTACTCGTCATGAGATGCTTCCAGATTTCTACCGTACAATTTCCCCTGCCCTTATTGCCAGATTTAAAGGTAGGTTGAAATTTGTGGTTGCCGGTTGTAGAAATTATTTTATATTCACATTAAAATTTTTTATGCTATCTTTAATAGTAATATTTGTATCACTTTTAAATCTATGCCCATTGCCTATATTTATCATCTGGTGAAAGTGGAGTTATTTATTGATTATCTAACTAGCAGAATATACCGTAAACCTTCGCTAATCTGGACTTATTCTGGCTCTGTACTGCAGGTGACTTATTGGGTAGTCACAAGAAAATCTGTTGAGATATCCATTAGATGTACAAGACATACGAATATAGTTAAAAATAATTATAATATTTCAATCAATATTCCAGCTGTGCATTTGAAATTATGAATAAATATCACTACATGAAATTTATTTCATATAGTCATATAAGTGCCAGACATTTTGAGATGGAACACACATTTAAATAGCTAAGTCTTTCATGCAATTTTGTGAATATCCATGTACCTAGATATTTAATGAGTATGGAGTAATGTAGAAAAAAACCAAAGTAACTTTTGACAATAGCACCAAGAGAGTGACAGTAGAAGGAAATGCAACTATGATCATTAAAAAATGTGAAGTTTATTGAGAAATAGGATGCAGAGGTTTCTTCTTGGAGTTTGGTGTTGCCTTATATACGAGGGTCATCCGGAAAGTAGTACCCGTTCGTGAAATAAAGACACAAAAGTAAATATTAACAAACATAAAAAATTGTATTTGAAAGAGGATACTTTAAACTACTTCTCAACATAATCTCCAAGCAAATTAAGGCATTTGTCATAACGTGTGACAAGTTTCTGTATTCCTGCTGCATAGTCCTTCGCCGCCAGCTCATTGAGATACAGGGTCACTCCTTCTTTAAGTTCTTCATCGCTGTCAAATCTTTTTCCTGCCAAAAAGTCTTTAAGCTTTGTAAAGAGATGAAAATCTGAAGGGGCCAAGTCCGGGCTATATGGTGGATGGTCGAAAGTTTCCCATTTGAATTGCTGCAAAAGTTTTTGTGTTATCCCAGCTGCATGAGGCCTGGCATTGTCATGAACAAGAATGACACCAGTAGACAATAGACCTCGCTGCCGATTTTGTATTGCCCGCCGTAATTTCTTTAATGTTTCACAATACACATTGGCATTAATAGTGTCTCCACGGGCCATAAAATCAATAAGCAATACACCTCGTCGATCCCAGAAAATGGTTGCCATGAGTTTCCTGGTGGACAGAACTGTCTTGAATTTTTTTGGTTTGTTTGGTGGATGAGCATGATGCCACTCCATTGACTGTCGTTTACTCTCAGGTGATGCATAACAAACCCATGTTTCGTCACCAGTAATTACGCGAGTCAAGAAAGAGTCTCCTTCATCAGAATAACGTCCCAAAAACGTCAGTGCTGCAGCCATATGCTTGGTTTTGTGCACATCTGTAAGCATGCGAGGGACCCATCTTGCACAAATTTTTGCATAATGCAGATGGTGTTTAACAATTTCATGAACAATTGTTCGAGAAACATTGGGAAAATGCTCACAGATGTCATCAATTGTGACGCGCCGATCGTTCCTCATGAATTCGTCAACTGAGCTCACCAGTTGGTCTGTAATGACAGACGGTCTCCCCAAACGCTCATCGTCGTGTGTGTTCCCCCTCCCCATGTTGAAGTTGCAACACCACCGCCGAACAGACGACTCGTCCATTACATTGTCTCCATACACCTCCTTTAATTGGCGATGAATATCACATGGGCGAATGTTTCTTGCATTGAAGAATTTAATCACTGCCCTCACTTCACAACTGGCGGCGTTCTCAATTTTTTTAAACATTGTAAACAATCACAGAAACAACACGGGCAATGCTAGCGTCTCGCAACTTGGCTCAGAGAAGGCAGACAAGCCACTGAAGCTATCTGACCTCGTCCAGCGGCTACTCGCGTCGTCAGCACTTCATGCGGCACGAACGGGTACTACTTTCCGGATGACCCTCGTACTGTACAATTTGAAAAGGGGGAAGACTAATGTCCATCTGTTTACTCTGAGGTCTAAATTAAATTTGTACAAAAGGAAAGGCAAGTTCTGGAAATTATGTTAATAGAAGTTGAAAGACAGCATGAGACCACCTGAGAGCACATAAACAATTACATGGAGTAGAAATGGGTGGCACTGACATGCAAGTACCAGCATCATGATAAAATTTTCAAATTTTTAGGTGCAGAGAACTTGAACGCTAATAAAATGGTTGACTATGGCTTTTTGGTGGCATATTATTTGCAATGAAGGCTCTTATCGAGACAAGCAAATTCATAGCTTATCAGAGTTACCATAATAGGCTAGTTCCATTGTCACTTCTTCCCCTAATTGAAAGTGCTGTTTTATAATAACCAGCATAATAAGCAGTAGAAACCCAATTCATTAATGTCCATCAAAATAATAAATCCCAAAAAAATCCAAACAAATGCTCTAGCTATGATAATCATTGGTCGGTGACTGATTAACTCTGTTAAAAATACTCAACCATAGAAGATTCAGTAAAATCTAATGAAATTCAAGTATCATTAAATAAATTGTGTAGCAATACCAAAGAACATTATCTGTAATATTCTTATATATTTTAGCAGAAACAGCAATCAATCATGTGAGTTTACATATTTAGATGGTAAAATTAACAATTCTGGAAAACAGCTGTGACTGTTCCTAGCAGCATTATGACCGAAAAGTACAAAGGGAAAGTAGTGCCATTTTTCAGAAGTTCAGCTCTCCTCCTATATGTAGATAAAGACTTGATTTATTAGTTGTATTGATAATTGAGATAAATTCAATAAAGATCTCATTACTTTTGTTTGTTTTTAAACACTAATAATTAACTATTGACTTAATTTTAGGGAAAAATCAGCAATAAATAATATTATTTGAAAAGTTTATTTCACATTTTAATGGAATCTTCTTATACTTTGGGGCCCTAATACATAGTATGGAGTCATTAGAAGTCAGTGGAAATCAACAGTGCTAAGATGTGAAGGGGAAAATGTTTGGAGTTATTTATAGGAAAACCCTAGATAACTCAGATTTTGCCTAATTTGGACAACCTCTGGCCGCGTATAGTGTAGATTAGCGAAGGCTTAAAGTATGTGTATGGTTAATATATTCAACATGATAATTGTTGTAGTGATTCATCAGATCCTTGCATCTTTCACTCTTCATGTTAGATATGTGTGAATTTGGGACTTACTGTACACAAAATATGATTCAACCTCATTGCCAAGAGATTCGCATTAGAATGTCTCATAATTCATTCATGTTTTGAAAGTTACTATTAACATTTTTATATGGATTTATTAATGAAGTTAAGAGTTCATTAGAGAATAATCAACTTAATTTAGTTCTTTTACATCTCTACTCTTTACCCATCTTAATTGAAATTACTAATTTTAGTCCCAAAGTTTCTTCTATATTTTTGTCTTGGAACATTGTTTTAATCCGTGTATTTTGCTGTAATTGTTGCCACTTTGAACAAGGTGGAAGATCTATACCATTAACTCCTGGAAATGGATTATAGTAAAAGTTCATGTTAACAACTCAAGTATATGGCAAAATCTTGTCATAGCAATTGATTATTCTTAGCTATTGTCAATCTCAAGGATTTTAAGAATGCTTAAGTAATTCTAATGAGTAGATATTCATGTTATACCCTCATAATGTGACGTTTTTCCATTGAGATGGATTAGTTTTGAAGTTGGAATTGTCTGTAATCTAAAATCCCTGTCTGTAATCTAAAAATCAAACATCTGAAATAATCCAAGAAACTGGAAGAGATACCTCAACAGTAACTTTTAATGGAGTCATCCGATAATATGAATTTCAATACAACAATTTCAGAGAGTAAATATCATATTCCTTGATCGGGATTGGGCCCGGGAATACCTGTCAAGGCAAATGATGCTTACTCTCTGAAATTTTTTTATTGATCTGAAATAATGCTAAAATTTTGCCATAGTTAATGGCTAAGTATATTTGAGTATCAACTCCCAATTGTGAATATTGTTGTTTTCATAGTGATTTCCTATTGTAGTAAAATGGCACTTTAAATTTGACTTTAAATGAAGTTCTATTAGATTTTATCCAATACAAATGTTATTACATTTAATGTTTTGTGTTCTTTTAACCTACTAGAGCGCGAAG
This sequence comes from Hetaerina titia, assembly GCA_037158775.1. Lineage (NCBI taxonomy): Eukaryota > Metazoa > Arthropoda > Insecta > Odonata > Calopterygidae > Hetaerina > Hetaerina titia. The sequence continues at coordinate 83,183,427 of CM073770.1, forward strand.
AAAATGTCAAATCTGATGTGTTCCATGCGTATATGGCTCTGCTGAGGCAGACACGGCCTGCGGTCAACCTATCCCTTGACCCAGACTCCATGGATCATGAAGAGGGACCTATATCCATGCTGCAGCAGCAGGTCAGTCTTTTTGTGTTGTCCTTAGGCTAATAAAAGAAAAAGTTATTGAATTCAAGTGTTTGTTTTCACTTCATTTGGTTTAGCACTCGTTCCACTAGCCTTAATTGCTAGTGATCATATTTTTCAAATTTGTGTTCAAGCTTATTATTAATCATTATTTCGTACAAAGATGGATAATAATTGGTGCATAATTTTAAAAATGATCCCGAGGAAAACTCTGTAAGTGAGCCACAGAAAAATACAAATAACAGCAGAAATGAAAAGTAAAATCAATGAAATTGGGAACAAGAGGTGAGCACGGCTGATTTAGTATACACATCAACAATCAGTCGGTATCAATGATTTGCATTTTCTCCCAGAAAAAGAGCAAAATTAAGGAGAAAGATGCTTCAAAGAGTGTGACAAGAAAATCTATGCAATGGCTACCTACTCTCAGTTATGTTGAAAGGTTGCTTCTCGTACAGATAGAAGAAAAGAATTGCAATGTGATGGTATTGAGGAGAATGTCATTTGTGAGAAGGGGAAAGTGATTTTTACCAATCTTGTTAGATGATGTCAGGATCATCAATGGCTGAAGTATTTAGGGGAGCCATGTGTGGTTTGAGAAGTTCATGAGAAAAACCAGCATCCATGGCATTGTGAGGCTTGGTGAAGCAGTAAGCTCTGAGTCAAAGGAAGCGGAGAACTTCATTGGTGACTTCAAGAAGCTCGTAGATTCTAAGGTTTACTGGCCCAAAAAGGTTTTTAATTATGATGAGACTGATCTCTTCTGGAAGAAGATACCAAAGCTAACCTATATTTCTACAGGTAACAGTAGAAGAGAATGCATTGCCTGACCACAAGCCAATGAAAGGCATCTCACGCTGCTATTTTGCAAAAATGCAAGTGGCGATTTGGAAATTAAACCCCTACTTGTTTACCACTCAGAAAGTTCATGAACCTTCAAGAAGTGATGAAGTGCAAAACAGCAGGCTAAACGTGATGTGGAGTTCACTGGAAATTGTTTCATCATACTATGCGTACAAGACATCGCCCTAAGAAGGAAGTGGTGATGCACGCCAATAATTTATTTAATGATGATTCTGAGTAGCATTCTTACAAGATTTTGAAGCATCAGCAAAAACAAATGTCTCTAGAAAGCTTTATAGAAAGAAGGAATTAGGTAGATATCATAAATAATAGACTTATTTATATTGATTCTTTTTCCTTTTACAAATTGATTTCACATTCCCGGTGATTTCATTTTGCAGCACAAGAAAAGGTAAACATGATCCAAAACCCTGAACTATGTGTATATAATTTTCTTTAAATAAGCCATGAACATAATTTATTTTTTTTCAGCATGGAACACGTTATTGTATTTTAAATTAATTTGTGAGTGGAAACTTTTTTCACTGAATGAGCGTTTCACTTTACAAGCAAGGTCATGGAACAAATTATGCTCGCTGTATGAGGTTCCACTGTATTGATGGCTGAAAATGCATTCAATTTCCCCAGGTCCCAGCTATTGTGAATGCAGTACATCGCCAGATGAGGGAAAAGAGCATTCGTACTCGCCAAGACTGTTTCTCTCTACTCAAAGAACTGGTGGCTGTACTGCCTGGAGCACTGTCCGACCATGTTCCTGCATTGATTCCTGGAATTCAGTACTCTTTAGGGTTTGTGTGAAATCTGATACATTGTGTCCACTCAATAGACTTTAATGAAACGTTCAAGTTCATTTCAAGTTACATTTTGCCAAAGAAATGGGAAAGGGCTTGATATGTTAATTTATGGATGCTACCATATTTTAGCGTGATAGTTTTATGAGCAGAAATTCATATATATTAGTGTAAATTCTGTTTTTCCTTCGACAAGTAATGGCAGAAAATGGTAATACCAAATCAGTGGTCATAATTGTTACTTACAGAAACATTTACAATCAGCATTGACTTTTTTTTAAATTTTCCTAGGAAAAATTCTGTTTCTTTTTATATAGTCATGAGCTTTATTCAAATTTCATTATTTGTCTCCAATCGTTGGTCATTGACATTCAGGAAATGGTGTTGTTTAAGAAGTATTTAGATGGTTTTTAAATTCATAAATTGGAAAATTTGGTATAAAATATTACATTTCTGTGATGAAGCAATATAAATTTCATTTCTCATTGTACATTTTCTATATATTTCAGTGAAAAGAACTCTAGCAGCAACATGAAGATAGATGGCCTTTCTTTTGTCCATTGCTTGCTTACATCTCATCCCGCAGAAGCATTTCATCCATATGTTCACCTATTGTTGCCTCCCATTGTTGCAGCTGTTTCTGATCCATTTTACAAGATTGCAGCTGAAGCATTGCTTGTACTTACTTACATGGTTTGCGTAATTAGACCACTAGGTGAGTGATACAGATGAGAGATGTTACTCATTTTTAATTGCCATTCGTTGTTATCATTTCCTTTAACTCTTTGTGGGATACATTTTTTTCCTGATATGGTAATTTTAAGGTTTCTTTGTCCAAGTCAAGGGGTACTTTTAATGGCATATAATGAACTATGTGATCATGTCTCAAATTTTCTGTAGTCTGTAAGGGTGATCCGTGGATTTTGTCAGTAATGCTTTTTCTTCATTCATAATTTGAATTAATTAAATGAACCAAATCAGGATTGCAGTAGACTAAAACTTAGTCACAAATTTTTTTCAGTTAGGATGTGATATCTGGGATGTCATTCATGTCATCATCTGTTAAGAGCATTGCCTGCTCCCCTTCTTTATAAATTCTGCCTAAATAGGTGAACTGTTTTACAATTTGCACAAGTATGTTTTTGTGAAGCATGTGTTTACATTGGTTGTTCATCTTATAGATATATAGCCCCCTAAAGAATAGTATAAGTTATTTGTATTCTATGTATTGAGTTTCTTTTGTTTTCTTCTAGATGAACCCAGTGGTTTTGACTTCACACCTTTTACATCCGAGTTGTACCGCTGCACATTGGTGCGCTTGCGAGCAGCTGACATTGATCAGGAAGTGAAGGAACGTGCTATATCATGTATGGGTCAAATCATCTGCAACCTTGGTGATTATTTGCAGGCAAGTAATCTGATTACACTATATTACAGCAGAGGTATTCAAAGTTCAGCATGACTAATGTGGGCTGTGAAATATATATATGAAGACAAATTTCAAGAAACTACGGGAGATGCCGCAACAGTAACTTTTAACAGAGTCATCCGCTAACATGCATTTGATTGTCATTTCATCCCGGTCAAGGGGAATGATTTTTATTCTCTGAAAGTGTTGCAATGATATATGTGAAGAATTATTTTGCCACCTGTTGAAAGCACAAAAATATTAATAATTTAATTCAGTTGACTGTGTGCTTATTGATGCTGATTATACGATAATAAAAATTCTTAATTTACATTCTGATCTTACCAGCTATCATTGTAGGCCAACCTTAAAACTTGCCTTTTTTTATTCATCTTATTTAGGCCTGATTAATATTATGAAACCACTTTGGATTATTTTTATAAAATTAATTATGTGATATGAAATTTGAGATACAACTGTAATAATCCATGAAATGGTGTGCACAGTGCAAGTAGTGACTAGATAGTCCCTGAAGTTATTCTTGAATTCATTTTTCTACTTTGTAACCAGTGGGTTCATAAGTGTGTCATAGGTAAATAGAGTCTCAGGACTTTCATTGAATCTCATTTTCATTTTGTCATCTGTATAAAGATAAGTAAACTTTAAACCAGTAAGTTTCAATGTGAAACGGGCACAGCATTGGCAGGAGAGCAATCAGTAAGCAATGATGAAACATTTGCTTTATTTAAAGATAAAACTAGCCTATAAAGTGCTATAAATGTTTGGTGAAATAAAGATGCAATTTCTACATGTTGTATATGAATGTTATTTCACCAAAATTTTTAAGCGTAAAAGATTTCCACCAAGTTATTCAAGGCTCTTCTTTCATTGAGATCCATATTATGACATAGAAATTTCATTTGGAAATTCTCTTAAAGTAATTGACATTTATGGAATTGGTGTTACGTGTTGGCAAATAAAAATCAGATGTTAAAAAATAAATGTTAACATAATCAGGCCACATAAGAAATTTTTAAAACAAGTATTTTTAGCCATGAGTTTAAAATTAAGGAAGTGGCTAAAATCAGTGAAACAGAAAAGGTGCCAGCCGTGATGTTGAATTGTAATAATTCAAGATCCTTAATGTTGTTTCACCTATGCCTGTGCTCTTTTAGTAATTTCTCAAACTTTTAAGTATGTACTATCTGATTCAGTTGAATTAAATGTAAAATTAGTGGAATAACTGTTGAAATAGGTGATTTTTTTATGATTTTTATTTTATTAATATGTTTTGTGTTAAATTAATGTTAATTAATTCATTGTTTTCATTATATTTCATAGGGTGAACTTCACACATGTTTGCCAATATTTCTGGATCGTTTGCGGAATGAAATAACCCGATTAACAACAGTTAAGGCCTTGACTAAAGTAGCTGGCTCTCCACTTCACATAGATCTGTCGCCTATCCTGGTAAGTAGTTCAACTGAATGTGAAATTTAATGAGTCGTGTTTTTAAAATACAAACAAGTTGAAAATTAAATTCCCTTACGATTGTTTGGTAAATTTCCTATCGATCATCCATTCATAACCTTTCACTCAAGTATTGTTTCTAAATTATCCCTAAAATTTTTTGAACCCTAGTATATTCAAGACAGTTCATTTTCAGAACGAATTGCGAAACACTTCAATTATAAAAAAATGGGTACTTTCAGAAAGATGTCTTTAATCATTGTAGTCCACTGTAGTCTTGGTCCTCTGGGTTAACTTCTAGGGCTGCCAAGGCATGGCAGAACTGCTAAATGCTGATATTAAAATTCACTTTTCTTACCTTTATGATATATTTACTTTTATTATAATAAGAGGGTCTCAAGTTGTTCAAAGTAAAATTTCATGTCATTGTTTCTATAAAGATGTTGCAACCAATGATGCTGCTCTGTTATAAATCACTAATCATTCCTTAGTAGACAAGTGTAGAAGATGAAGTGCCCCTATAATAGAACTTGTTCTGCTGAGTGACACCTTGTTATATTAATTATTTTAATCATACAGAAAAATATCTAATGCATAGTCTAATTGATTTTTGTGTATTCAGTACATCCATGTGTGTAGCAATACAAGTAACAGACATTTTTACTTATAAGTTGTAGTTTTTGAATCAAGAGAGGCACATATTTATTTCCTGATTAGAGTACAGGTTGTATATACAACCTGTACTCAGTTATTGTGCTCATAATAGTTAATGCTAAAATATAGCATATTTTGTAATACATGTTCCAAGGAACCTGCAGCTCATAAAGGAACAGAGTAAATTTAAAGATCAATTAGAACACGATAGCTATGTGATAATAGACAAAGTAAAATATCGGTTTGCTGTTATTATTATATGTGACTATACATTGTACTCATTTTAATTGCAATGAATTTTATTTGTCTGCAGTATATACAATCAATGTGATGTATTCCATGCATGTCACAAACATGGCTTTTAGGGGCCAATGAACATTATTATTATTATCATGATCTAATTTGCATATAAAAAGTTGTAACATAAGAGAAGAGGGCACAAATATATATACTTGAGAAACTTAGCCTGAATCATAGAAAAAGAAAATAATATTACATTATTAAAGTAATACATAATCATTTTGAACATAGTTTAAGATGATCCAACAGGTCTTTTTTACAAGAACAGTTAAAACAGTGGGTTTCTGAACCAAGAAGGTGAAACTGTTCGTCAAGAGATGCACATGGGCATCTTAGAGGATTTTCGGGACCTCCTGAAATCTTCCTATTTGGATGATTTCAAAAGTTGAAGAAACACTAGGAAAAGTGTATAAAGCCAAAGGAGATTATGTTGAAAAAAAATCTACTCAATATTATGTATTTTTCTATTTTTTCCTAAGGATTAATTGAACGGCCCATGTATTTAACAAAATTAACTGCACTGGTTGCAGATCTTCTGTAATTGTCAAGGGGGTCAATATACTATATTTGTGAGCTGGTTTATGACAGTACTATGTACTTAGTTTTAGAAATATTAATCGTTAATTCATTAGTAATAAACCAGTCCCCTAAGGCATTCAGATCATGTTGCATGCTAGCATGTAATTGTTTTTCTGTCAGACTGACTTAGAAAATGTTTGTATCTTCAGAAAAAAGGAACATTACGCCTAAAAGTGGAAAATAACTGATGTAATTGATAAAAATAAGGAACACAAATATCCTAAAACTGAACCCTGAGGTACCCTACAAGATATAGGGAGAGAGCAACTTTTTCAGGGTTAGCGTAGACATATTAGTTCTCGTTGGTAGATAAATGTAAATCAATTTTGAAGGTATTCCTCATTCCAGCTCTTCCTAGTTTATATAAGAGAAAATAGTGTCTGTGATATTAATTCAATTCAATAAATAAGCCAGAGGGCAATTACCCTTTGGTCAAGAACATTTGAAGTTAAACATTGGTGTTGATAGCAGAGGAAACTGATCCAGAATTTTCATTAAAAACATACAGATATAATAAAAGCAATAATTGGAAAAGCCCCAATTCTAAATTAATTTTTTAATAGAAGTTCGACACATTTTTGACAATGCTGGTCTTGAGTTCATTGTCATCTTCATATCAACAATGCGTCGAACTTCTATGCTGAGGGATTAAAGAAACTGGTGCAGCTTAACAAAATATGGCTTAAAAGTGAACCGCCATTATTTAGAAAAGTGAAGGTTTATATGAAAATTAAACCGTCAGTGTAACTCTTTTCCAATATATATATTTTGATGATCAAACAGCCCTTACTTTTCGAATATTCCTTGTATTAATGTATTTATAAATGATGCAGTATTGGAAACAATTGTCTGCAATTTTGTGAAGAACAACAATAAGGCATACTTTCAGGAAGTTTCCACTAGATTTCAGGCTGTTTATCAATTAATATCTCTGGAAAATCCTTTTTCTTTAATATTTAGAAATATTTCCTTATTAATTTATAACATATCACTTAATGCATTGGTTGAATTTCAAAATTTCACTGAAGTACTTTCCTGTTTTGTAAAATTTTGTCTGGTAAGATACATTATTGAAACTTTTTTGTCAAGGCTGAAGCAGTTCCAATTTTGGGCTCCTTCTTGAGGAAAAACCAGAGAGCCTTAAAACTGAGCACCCTCACGCTGTTGGATACACTAGTCAAGAACTATGGATCTGCACTCACAAATGAACTCCTTAATGAGGTTAGTGTCTTCATCATTTAACGAATGAAAGATAAGTTTTCAAAAATTTTTGGGTGAATTAATGCGAAGGTATGTGAATTTCTGGTTATTAAATGATTTATCAAATCGATTGAAGCGTAATATTATGATTTTTTCTATTCTTTAAAATTTGAAAAATATCTCAAAGTGGTTTTACTTGTATTGGTTGTATTAAGATGTAATGATGACTTGCCCATGCACATTAATTACTCATTTGTATTACCTGTTCAGGAAGTGTTCTTTTTCAAATTGTGTAGTATTTGAATTTGTACTTTTGCTCCCCAATTGCTCAGAATTTGTTCCTGAAAAAATGTATTGCAAATGATATGACACTATTTGAAACATTAGTTTACTTGCAATGCATTCTAATTTTGTGAAGGGATTTAATTTGGAGCACTAGTGCTTATTTATAACATTTTTAAAATGAATTTACTTATAAATCTCAAACAGCATGAATTGAATAGCTTTTAAAGTAGGAGGTGCATGTGGAAAAAAGTATTTTTCACTTTCATTAAAAAGTTTTTATTCCTTTAGTATCTCCAATTTAATTGTTATTTCTCAAAACAAATTTCCGATTTTTTGTCGCATTACACAAACATCTCTTCACCTAAATGGTCATAACTTATCAATAACGTCGCTTAAAGCAGTTATTCAGGAAGTTTCCATGGACACAACGCATCTAAGCCAATGAATAAGTAATCAACTGGAGGTAAACTATTCAAAAAGTTAGAACTTTTTATGCAGACCTTGTACCATATTGCAGGGTGCAACATGTACCTCTTTTCCTAAGCTCATTGAAAAAAAAGGGTTTCATCTGATACAAATTTTCTTTATTTTTCATAAATGTCCTCCCATAATTTGTATTTTGTGCGACTTCAAAGACTCATAAGAGAAAATTGTTTGAATATTAAACTTCATATTTAAAATTTTGTTTTTATGATTATTTTAATAATTTCCTTTTCATCATCCAGGTAACATCAGAGCTACCGCCCCTGTTAAGTGAAGCCGATCTCCATGTAGCTCAATTAACACTAACGCTGCTCACCTCTATAGCCACTCTCCTTCCTACTGCTTTAATAGGGCCATCCCATGCCATACTCCCAGAGGTGCTACATTTGGTTCGATCACCTCTCCTTCAGGGTAAGTTGTTGATGATTTATTCTATTGTTATTGGATCAGTTATTATAGTATTTCCTCCTGTTTTGTTTACCGTGTATAATAGTGCTTTTGCATGTCAGAGAAAACATGTACACACGCGTATTCGATGTCAGTTTTATAGTTTCTGCATTATGCCATGGAGTGATGCTGAACTATTGCTTGCTGTTCATCTTTTGTGTGGCCTACCCTTCAGTCCAGCCTGAAGGCTCTTGGGAAAGTATTAGTGGATTTTATTGCTCAGTGTATTTCGAGCAGGAAATGTAGCATGAAGGGTCTCAGGCTTTCTTGTCAAATCAAATGGGTTTTGGAGTTCTCAGATAGCATAATATGGGACTCCAAAATTTCAATGGCCATCTCAACCATCATCTACAGGGTGAAGTCAGACTTTATTCTGAAGTCTTGACTTTTACTCTGCACACAGTAAACACACTAGGACTATTATTTGGCATGATTGAATGTTGTCAATCCTGATGGCTAAGGTAGGACAGACAAAAGTGTGCATGTAGTTGCCTTCTCAAAATTTATGTTATGCCTGTTTTTCAGCATTTTGAAAAATTTTGCAAAATACTGTAAAGTAGGCTGGAGGAAGCTGGAATTTTTAGTTGTGTGTGGATTTGCTTTTGGAACTTTCTCCTTCTGTAGCTGCTTTCGTGTTTTCGCTCAGGTGCTGCCCTGGATTCCATGCTGGGGTTCTTCAGGGCCTTAGTGGTGGCTGGACTCCCCGGCTTGGGGCATAGTGACCTCTTGGCCATGCTTGTGTCACTTGTCCACAGGAGTAATCCTGGAGTGCCTGCATCTCATCAGTCTCGTGGAACCCTTCCTGTGGTTCATCGCCAGGTAAAAGTCCTTTGCACCTGAATGGATTTTCCTTTATTCACTTAATTCATTTATTTCCTGTTCCAAAAGATGCTCTTTCTTACTCCAAAATGTGCTCTAAAATCAGCCTACATCTAATGGGCTGAGGTTATACAGTATAACTTCATCCTATAAAATGCAAGCTTATTCCTGAGGCAAATACTTGGTATTTTTTCCCACATCAGACATAGATAGTGATTGCCTTCATTACAAACTTCCTAAAAAAAACTTTTCAAATAAATCGTAAATATTTTACCATGTAGTGCATTTAGTTTTATATCTCAAGTGGTGTTGCTGCAAAACTTGTATGTATTGGGAATGTTGCCCCACTGCTAATGCATTGTATATTTCGTGAGAAACTTAGTCTACTGCCGCTCCCCCTAAATGGTGTGAATAATGTCATTCAATGCATAATACATTCCTTTCTATTTCATGTGCGCATCTCTGCTTTACACAGAAACTAAGTGTTACATAAAAAGTTAAAATTAGGGAAACCTCTTGGGATCTAAAGAGAGTAGATCATCGTATAGTTTAGCATTTAAACTTGAAGTCATGAATTATGCTTCAAAATCCAGAAGATGATACAAGAATGGAGGAAACAGAAGATGGATTTAGGGTATCCAGATAGGAGTAAAAAAAACTGAATATTCATGTGCTCATAAATGGCCAAAGCGTGATGATCATGTTGAGAACTGGTTAATAAATTACAGGAAGAATGACATTTCGGTTTCATATGACAACATCTCACTGGGTGGCCAGCAGGCAGTGACTGGCTCACCTGAAGGCTAAGAAAAAATTCAAGCATGCCCATTGAGCTGTCTTTTTTGCACAGGTGCTAGCATCACTAATGTGCATAAGAAAATTCAAGGTCGGATACTTTTTTGATGCCTCATATGTGCCAAACTTTTTTTCACCTGTAAAACTGTACCCTTTTTTTACCTTCCACCATTATTCTATATTTGCTTAGAATCAGTTTGAAAAAGTATATATTACCTTTCTACTTCATACACCAGTGAACAGGTAAATTTAATCTCAAGGGACAAAGGCTAAAAGTAATGTGTGTACAGTTACATCTTTATTCAGAATTGTTTGCCATATTTTTACTTTTTGAGTTGGTATTGGTGGAAGTTTAGAACATGTAGTCTCAGAACTAGACCCAAGAAAGAGGGTCAGTGCCAATATGGGAAGTGTATAAGATCACATACAGCCTTATTCTACATTTAACTTATCTGCATTAGATATCAGCCTATATCACCTTCGATTTCCCATGTGGGGATATTATAGCTCTCAGTTACACTTTCATCATTTTTGTCTGAGATAATACTTTTTTGTTGTTACTCTCTCTTCCTCTGCAATATTGATGCAGTAATATAGAAATTTAAGCATAATCTAGATTCTAGTTACTCTAGACATGATTCATGTTTCAATACCTCAGGGTGATAGTCCCAGTTTTTCTAAATATGCCATTTTTATTAATTTACTTTGGCCAATTTTTAGGTATTTGAAATTCATTTAAGAATGTTAATGAAAAATAACCCCACCTTAATTGTAGAGTTAGCTATGTAAACATAGAGTGGATTTCTCCTGGTAAAGAGACCTAGTGAATGTAAAATTCACGGTCATGTGGAAAGTAAATTACCTCCAACATATTCAACTTAATGGTGAAATTTTCTTTTTCTGAGCTGCTTGTATTTTCCCAGGAAGATGAGGTAAAGTGAAAGGTACCTAGAAAATTACACAGCTCTGGTTTCCTTGCTTTTGTGATTTGAAATGGTGATTGTTAATTGAGAATTACAAGCCCAAGCATAACCATGACCTGCTATCCAAAATTAAAACTTACTATCTGAGTTCATAGTAATTCATTCATACCTAGAATGGATCTCAACTCTAATTGGCCGCCAGGAAGACATTTCCATTCCTTGAACTATAAATTCTTCTTCATAATCATTATATATCTCTGGTTAGAGATGCTGTGTTAGGATGTGTTTTTTTCAAGATTTAATGGGAGACATTATGTTCTCTTTAAGGCTTATCACTCTTTGGCTAAATGTGTAGCTGCCCTCACTGTGACCTGGAGTCGAGAAGAAGCTCTTGGGGTTGTGGAGAAATTTTTGGCTGATGTGAGGAAAGGTACAGCTGAGTGTGCTGGTGCAGTGCCACCACCTAACCAAGGAGCAGCCACTTCTGTTACCCCAGGCCGCTCTGATGCTGAGCACGTTTTTGCCTTACTTGCAATTGGAGAGATAGGACGTCACTTGTAAGTATTTCGTTTAGTATGTAATTTACAGGTATTTTGAGAGATTTGGGTTAATATGGGCTCTGGTGGATGTTTACTCGGATGCTGTTCTAATTTTTGTTTGAAATTATGTGCTTGAGAATATTTCTCATCCGTAGTTAGTCAGATTTGTGATGAAGTGAGTTCTGTTTTCCTCTTGTATAAACTTTTGAAGCATACAAGGAACAGAACCCTATGGTAATGATAGATCTCAATCAAACTTGACAGAATGAAAGATGACAAGAAATAATGAGGTTCCTTTTTTTTTTTTTTGAAATTTGTCTGTACAATGTATCTTGGTCAGATAAAGCTGTGTCCTTGTAAACATTTTATTAATTTTTTATTTATTTTCTATTTAATACAGAAATTAGCAGATATAAGGTTTCATTAGGTTATCAATTACTTACAGTATTCAAATACTAGTGTGTTGTCTCAGATTTGTATCACATTTGTGCAATTGTATTTCTTCATACAGTACATTATTTTTTATGATGAAACAAATGGGATTAAACCATGAGCTAAAACTAAGAACTAAAGCCAGAAAATATTAGGGTGAAAAAAATGTTGGAAATTGATATTAGATTTATATCCCTTTCATATTTCAACCTTTATCTGTTGGATGTAAAAGATATTTTTAAAATATTTGACATACAGTGCATGTGTATCTATATACTATGTTTCAATCTACAAACTGATAATAAACATAAAAATTTGTGAGAGCTCAAAATTCTCAGGAACTATCTGCGCAAAGAACTGAAATCGAGCCAACCAACGGCTGAACCAGCACTGGAACAAGAAAAATAGGAACTGACCTATTACTGTTACACATAAAATTTATATAAAGCTCTAACACCTGGAACCAGTGCATTCATGATACTTTCAATTTAAAATTCCATTAAAAATCTGGGAAAGCATGATTTGTTTTATGCGAAACCTGGAAAAGTCAACTCATTATAAAATTAGAAATAAGTAGTGGCCCTGATGCTTGACATATAGTGATGCCATTCATATCAAATCATGTACTGTCATTATGACCCTTTTTTCTATCATAAAAATCACAGTCTTGAGGCAAAGCCTGGCAGCAAGTTTGCGAGAAAACTAGCTGGGCTATAGAAAAATATATTTGTATCCTTAATTATTGGTTTCATGTCAGCGTAAATTTGCATATCATTTGGATAATCTTAAAAACAATGTGTCAGAGTGAGAAACTTGAATAAGAGATTTCAAAATGTAATATGTGCATCTATGAATCTTGAAATGTCAAAGAATGTTCTGTGAAAATCAGCAGCCATCATGTTTATTTCTTAAATTTATTTTGATAAACACATTCCATTAAATTAGTTGCCAGACTTTTTGTTTACATATGTTATTTAGTGTTTTTGGATTTCATTATTAATTTACCATTAATATGTTTTTCTATGCCATGTTTTTTCATGAAAATTTCCATCAGTTACTCCAAAGTAGACTTAATTATGGCAGTGCAAAAACTTGCATAAGTAAAAAAAAATTCCACATGCACTATTAATGTTATAGCAACAAAAATCTTATCTTTGGAAAGTAAACTTCAGTGTTCTGCTAATTTTGCAAGGAAGTGCTCACTGCTTCCTGAAATTAAGATATATATGAGAGAAAAATTATTTTTGATAAAAGAAATTTTGATCAATCTCATATTCAAAAGATTTAGGTCATACTAGTAAAGTTAGCGTTTAATTTAAGAGATGCGTTTACTTAATGAATCTTAAGATATTCAACCCTTTACTCTAGATGATTATATAAACATTGAAGGTGTTTCTTGCTTACTATCAAATGTTACCAATGAAAATCATCATATTTTACATTACTTATTATGGAGAAATGATTCATTAATTGAGTTTTTCATTTTATGAGAAAGGTCTTGGAATGAATCATGCTTGTTTAATGAGGTTCCACTGTACCTTGATCATTGGTGGGAATTTATTATTGTTTGCATTTAAACCATGTACTTGTCTGATACTTGTGGTGCTAGTTCTTTTCGTATTAAAGTTTTGCAACCAAAAACCACTGTAAAATATGTTGGCATTCTTGTTTGGACCATAAGCTATAGCTAAGGGGAAACTGATCTATAGGTTTCTCAAAAATATTGTGTGCCTTTTTTTCTGTGAATGGAATATTTGTAATTTTTCATTTAAACTGTGATTTTTTTTATTTTCTTTAGAGACCTAAGTGATGTTCCAGACATAGGACGAGCCATCCTGGACTCATTTTCACCACCATCGGAAGAGGTTCGCTCAGCTGCATCTCATGCCCTTGGTGGTATTGCAGTTGGCAATCTGTCTCATTTCCTGCCTTTTGTACTAAACCAAATTGAAGCGACACCTAGGAGGCAGTACCTCCTCCTGCATTCCCTCAAAGAGGTTGGTGCTTTCCAAGTTTTAGACGATAAATAAGTATTTATCATCCCTCTATTTTGTGTTTATTGAACCTCCATGGCTATATAATAATTAGCATTTGCTGAAATAGGCATTATATGTGCAGCTGAATTGTTTTTATATTGGAGTTTCCTCATAAATATGTTTGTTATTTCATAAAAATGGAGTTTGGAGTTTATAAATATGAGGTTTGGAGTTTAAAATTTCTCTTGTGACTATATCTCTTCTCCATTTCCAGAATTAGAACAAAATTGAAAATGACAAAAAGAAATTCTTTTATACCTTTAACTTATAACCTTACCTTCTTGTACTTTTAACTTATAACTTTACCTTGAATTATCCATTATGAAATTTTGCACCCAAGACATGCATCACTTGCTTTCATTTTTAATTTATTTGAGAACATTTCATTTATATCTAAGATTTTTTATTTTTTTATTAAATGGTGTTAGCTTTTGATAACTTGTAAAACATTATACTCCATGTCAAACTGTCCAACAATAGATCTTAGTGATAAATATTATCCTATTTACAATATTTAACTACACATTTAGTATCTCGGTTGGGCAAAAATGATATGTATTCTGCCCATTTCAAATGGTATTCAACTGTTTAAGATTCTTATTTTATTGAGAGATTAGTTTAAATTGTAAAATCTCAACCCAAGAATTAATTGTATATAATATACGTCTATCATGGGTATTGCATAAGACAACGAATCAGCAATATTGCAGTCCAGTGTTATTTATTTTTTCCACTTTGATGAAATTGATGCCCTTAAAAAAATTGGTGAAGTGAGTAGATTAGAAAAATTGGAAATCTAGTTAGTTATATAGGTAACGAATTCGCTAGATGATTCTAAATTTACCCGATTTAATCTTATCATTGACATGAATTTTATATCCCAATTCAATTTCCCTTTAACGGCATGTATTTATGATGGAATACAGCAAATGACCTGATGACTATTAAAATTTGTTAACTCTTCCCACCCAGTAATGTGAACCAATATGTGCATATTTTCATTCTGCTGATCTTATCTTTCCTTGCCACCTGTCAGAATGGAACTCTTTTCAATTTTGAGGGTTTTTTTTAATGGTTTACAAGTGATACTAATGCAGATGTGCCCACATTGCAGATTATTGGAAGCCAGAGTGCCACAGGTGGTGGTGAGCTGCAGGCATGGGTGCCTGCCATTTGGCAGCAGCTGTTCTGGCACTGTGAGTGTGCGGAGGAGGGAACAAGAAATGTTGTGGCCGAGTGCCTTGGTAGACTTACCCTTGTCGATCCTGGGGCCCTGCTCCCACACCTGCAGGAGTCCCTCTTGTCAGAATCTCCCCTGATGAGGACAACTGTTGTCACCGCAGTGAAATTCACCATTTCAGATCAAGTAAGGGTTTCCATTGCACTGAATAACTTTTTTCGTTTAAGTGTTGTACTGAGTGTAATTCCATATTGCATTCTAAAATTAATCATTATTGTGAGTGTTGAAAACTTTGTTTGCCCAAGTATCATATGAATTCTTTGGAGTGATGTTTGATTTTAGATGTTTCTGGTGTATTAAATGGGAGAAGAATTCTTGGGTTTCTTGTAACATTTCCAACAGTGGATGCCCTTAAATGCAATAGTAGTTAGCCCTAGAAATGTGGGTGTTTGAAACCTTTACCCATACCCGAGAATTCTGAATGTAATCACGTTTCTGTTCATTGGTATATGATTTATCAAAATGACTGGAATAGCAAATTGACAGTTGGTGTCTTGTTAAAAAATGTTTCATGGCCACTTCATTGATAGAGAATATGGCATAGGGATTTGTCATATGATTCTGATGTATACACCTCAGTTCGATATATTTTACATTAATCAGTTACATGGGGATAATTTTAAGGAACCAGTAAATCACAAGGGTCTATAATTATCGTTATCATATCAGAGGAACCTCACTTAGCGAGTGTAATTTCACATAAAAAGTGATGAGGAGAGGAGAATTCCTGTAGTGGTTACTCCTGCTGTTTATGGTTTTTGTTTAGCACAAGTTCCACTAGCATCATAGTGTCGCTAGTGATGTTCGTATTACGAGGTTCCACTGTGTGTTGATATAATACTGTCAAGGTGGATGATATTGGGTTGATCTGTATGGGTAATTGCCAACATAATTGGTATTGTCAATATGGATAATTATGAATATATTATTGTCCCAGTTTATATAATGAAAAGAGAAACTTTATAATTCCACATAGATTTATTAGACGGACGACCTAGGTTTCGACGTTGCGCGTCATTATCAGGTGATACCTGGTGATGACGTGCCACATCGAAACGTAGGTCGTCCGTCTAATAAATCTATGTGGAATTATAAAGTTTCTCTTTTCATTATGTTAAGTCGATTCCATGAAGTCACGCCCGAGACAACGAATTGTCCCAGTTATTTAAAGTACATGAAAATTATCAGAATGTTGATGTATTATTTGTCGACATTTGATATTGGGAAATAAAAATTGTATGCCTACTGTTTACTGAGACCCTTTTATTTAAAAATTTGTAACTATTCCTGTGGATGCCATGAGTTGAATGTACTGCATTCCAGGAAATACAAATAAAAGTTATAGTCTTAAAAGCATTTGTGTTGTGAAGGAATGGATACATGACTCGTGTGTTTTTATTTATCAGCCCCAGCCAATAGATGCACTTCTTCGTGCTGGAGGAATGGGACGGTTCCTGGGAGCACTTGAAGACCTTGACCCAAATGTGCGGCGGGTGGCCCTTGTGGCCTTCAACTCAGCTGCGCACAATAAGCCTTCTCTTGTGAGGGATCTCTTGGACACAGTTCTTCCTCGTCTTTATGCTGAAACCAAAGTCAGGGTATGATCTCATTTTATGTGCTAGCCACAACTTGTTAGTCAGCACCTCTCTCGATCCAGATATGCATTCCAAATGAAGCTGAAAATAGTCAACAAAAATGCAAATGCTTCAATGTTAATTAATTTTCATCACAGTGCAGGCAGTCTTATACTCAGAGTTGCTGAACATTACATTAATGAAAAATCATGTTGAGCATATTATAAAGTGCACTTACACCATTCTGTTTGGCGTACTGGTTTAAGTGTTGTGTAATACATGAGATTGTTAGCTGAAACCTAATTTTTACCTGCAAATGTCTTTTTGAGGATTTAATCACTCACATTTATTGATAAAGTTTCAAAGTTGCCTCTTTGTTAATAGATTTTGGTTTATGGTTATTTTTCATCTGTTGATTAATAATTTGTTTTTCAACTTTCAGAAAGAGCTAATAAGAGAGGTAGAAATGGGTCCCTTCAAGCACACTGTGGACGATGGCTTGGATGTGCGTAAAGCAGCATTTGAATGCATGTACACACTTTTAGACTCGTGTATGGATCGCCTGGACATATTTGAGTTCCTTAACCATGTTGAAGGGGGCCTCCGAGATCATTATGACATTAAAATGCTCACCTACCTTATGGTGGCTCGGTTGGCGCAATTATGTCCCTCAGCTGTGCTACAAAGTGAGTAGAAATTTGGTTTTGAATCGGCATTGAATCGTGTTTCTTCTAATGATTACCAACCCAACTTCAGAAGTATTACTGTGATGCTTTTTGTGTTATAATAAGAGTTTTTAATGAAATGGGGTGCCGTGCATTGAACCTTCTCAATTTCCCCAATGGGGCTTTTTCCAGTCAGATCTCACCACATGTGTATTTTAAATGAAGATTTAGAATATCCATTAGTGTAGTTTTGCCATTAATTTAATATACTAATGGCCCAGTCTGTGCTTTTACAGTAATTTTAACTATTTGAATTTATTTACTCTCTCTGTGTTATTGTATTTTCATTTTGATTGTAGATGTATCTTGTCAAGTCTAAAGTTTATTCTCTTTTTTATATAATTTTTCTCACACTATAGGGCTCGAACGTTTGGTTGAACCTTTGCGCAGCACATGTACAATGAAAGTCAAGGCAAATTCTGTGAAGCAGGAGTACGAAAAGCAAGATGAGCTCAAGCGTTCAGCTATGAGGGCAGTTGCAGCTCTGCTGACTATTCCAGATGCTGGTGAGTATTAAACAGTTGCTAATGTGACAATGTGGATACCTATAAATAAGTAATTTTTTCTCATAAATCAGGTAGCCTTGTTCTTTTAATGTTTTTTCTCTTCTTTAAACAGCCTCCTTACTTTAAAAATTAATTCCTTGCCAAAATTTCTGACTTAAAATACCAACAGAGTCATGTACCATACTCAGCCTTTTTGAAATTGCCATCAGTAAGGAGGATACAAATTGTATGCAAACTGTGTTCACTTCTCAAAAGGCATATGGAAAAATGAGTAATTCCTCAGTACTTCTTTTTCTTCATTCTGGGTCAAGGGGAAAAGCATAAGATATTGGAGAGTAGTACACATATTTCAGTTCTTGTTGAAGACTATCAAGCACTATCCTTCTCTCTCTAGTACCCTCTCTACTCTTAGTTACATGATTTATTTATCGTAACGTGTTAGATTTTCATGATGTTACATAGCAAACTCGCAGCCTAATTCTTAACACGTTGTGTACCGGGGTATTTAATTGGGTTTTAACTCTCCATTTCAGCGGATATTTAAAGTGTAGTTTTTGAACACGCATTGCTTCTGTCTGTTCATAACTTTCTTAAAAACTGAAAATTTTCAATGGAACTATTAGTGTAATACTTGCAAATAATTTTAGTATTTCTTCTTTGTGTGATACTTCATAAAACATTTTCCTTTGTGGAGTGGAACATCACAAGACAACACATACCTCAGCTCCTTCCAATTTTTTCTTGAAGCACACACTTTGTATCGTCTTGTGTGGTGTTTTTTCTTCCCTTTACCCATGACAGGAATGAGATGATGCTTACTAAGTTCTCTCTAGAGATGATGTGGTTGATCCCTTCAAGGAACATGGTGCGTCGTCCTCCGAAGATGACTCATCTAGCTCCTCTCTACTCGTTGCCCACTCTTTTGCAGTCTGGAGGAGAAAGCCTTTGAATCTAATGATATTTGATTCATTTAGTCTTTTATCAACTCTAAAAGCATTATAAAAGAGCACAATTAATAAGCCATAAAACTTCTTTCTTTGACCATTTCATTTTTTTTCCCATGATTGTGTAATACAGTAAATACATATCTGCCCGTCTATGCCTTTCATGAACTTATTGTATTTCAAAATGCAGATAGGTATTTTGATTGGCAGTCCGCTGATCCTGTCTTTCAGCTGTGCATTACCCATCCTAGCACTACTGGTACTAATGTAAGAGTGAGGATCATCCTCAACTTCCTTTTGTCTTTCCAAATCACCAGAGGCACTTCACCTTAACGAGAAAATGTGCACTGTACCTTTTTCATTGTTTTCGCCTCACTCTTCAATGTGGCAGAGAGCCCTCTATGTGACCTGATGGTTGTATTTGAGATTCCTGGTGAAGTATTATCTTCGTTGATGCTCTTATTGGAGTCACTTTTACTTATCAAGAGAGGAGTGAATTTTCTATTTCTGACCTTCACTACAATGATGGAATCGCTTCTGCTCTCGTTGCTCTCTTTTTCATACTCTAACGGAACATCTGGCAAGTCATCAGCGCTCAGATCTAATAAAATATCTTCCTTGCGCAAAGCACACTCTTTCCTATGGGATGCTTTTGTTAGGAAAATTCCCTAAAATATCTTTAAAAATATGGATTGAGAAAACCCTCTCACTAGACAAACTCAACACCAAAATCACAATTCACCGGGACTCAAGGAAACAAACTGCTCGTGACACATCTGTAGGAGGAACTGAACAGAGGGGTAAAAGAACTATGGACGTTTCATTATTGACCTCCTCATTCTTTTCATAATGAAGGTTTACGTTGATGGAGTAGAGTGGAGAGTTCATTCCATTAGCTGGGAATGGAACTTGCAGGCAAGGCAATGGTCCTTTGAGGCGATAGAGATAAGACTCCTCACCAATAGCTCAGCGATGTTGATAAACACTCAAGACAATGAGGCAAAGCATTGGGGTTCCCAAGGAAGGATGGAAAGAAAATATTACCTCCGAAACAAAGAGGGACTACGGATAAGTTTCAAGCTGATGAAGTAGAAGTTGTGCATCATTACAGAAAAATGGTCTGGGATATAAATACAGTTAAATGGCTTATGCCATTAAAATTACTTAATGAAATCAAAAATTAAGAAATGACTGTTCTTATAAAATAACGAAAGGCAAATGAAAAATTACCACCAAACATGTTTATAATGTTAATTGAAAGTTTAAAATGATTCTCCTAAATTATGAGAATTCTCACTATCCCAATGCAACACGTAAGATGATCAAGTACAAAAGAAATGGTTTTTTGTACAAAAGACTAGTTTTGCAAGAAAAAGCAATGGCACAAATAATACTTATTAAAGTCCTAAAAAAATACTCCTTTGGAATTAGTGTTCTGTGGTATCAATCTCAATTTGTTTGATTTCTAAATTGATTTTCCCACAAGCTAACCTTGAAATAGGCAAGAATTTGATGCTGTTTTTCCAATTCAAACAATTTTGGTCTGTATCATTTGTTTGCTATTGATGTTATAATTTTCTCAGGAAATTTAATGTCAGCTTGGGTATTCTAGATTTCATCATAACAGTACGCTGATTTATGTAGCACCATTTCCTCAGCCAAAAAGTCCTGTAGGGTTGAATTTTGCTCTTGGATAATCCATTATCTTAAACCCATGCTTTTAAACCTTAGCAATAAATCAAATTTAGGTTTTTACTGTAAATAATTAAATACTATTTAAAAATTTTTATTAAGTTTTCTGTTTCCTTAATAGCCTTCAGTTTACTTCGATTTGTTTATTTAAGGAATCTAATAACATGATAGAATTTTTAATGACTAGTATGAGTTATTATCCATCATCAGTAACTAATTTTATTGCTGTATTTTTTGCATTCAAACACTAAACTATTTTTGTGCACCTTAATTTTAAACTGGAATGTAGGCAATGTATTTGACTTTATTAAGTTCATGTATTATCTTCCCATATTGTTAGTGTGAGTTATTAAATACATTTGTTACATTTTTTGGTTTGGCCTTAATTCTGTTCACATAGCCATACTCAAACATTTATTATGCAAGCAGCTTTGTATGTTAATTCTCAGTCATTGTTAATTTCACTTGATTTTAATGAAATTTGGTTTTCATGAACCATTTATGACTGAAGTTGCAATATGAACACCTCAAATTGCCTTACTCAAAGTTTGCTTATTTGCTGTAAACAACTCAAATACTGTGCATGAACGTTTTAAATTATTGCCTTAATAATATTTAGAACTTGATGTTTAAACATTAATACATTTTCTACTCCTCTTATACTTAACATATTTAGGTTTACACCTAATTGTAAACTGCCATCTATTTATGACTTGGAAATTCATATGCTTGTTATACTTAGCCATTTGATTTTTGGTATATGGGTCTCCTCAGAACATACCTGTTACTGTTCACTGTTTTTTGATGACAGCTTTGTTTGCTGTCTTTCCATGTGATTGGTAATATAACTGAAATGGAAGTGCTCTAGGGTAAGTGCAATTTATTTTGGGATAGTCTATAGTAAAATTCAGAAACTTTAAAGGCATCCTGTTTCAAACCACAAAACTGATGATCTCTTCAGTATCAACTAACCTATCTGGTTCCTTTGAAAATATAACTACTCCTCATTTACCAACCATTTTGTAAAATATAAGAAATTTTCCATTTTAAATGTAGCTGCAATTGTACATAAGTGGTATTTCATGTTCATGGTTCAGTTCATGGTGATGTTAACAATGGATATTATTAGCAGAAGTTATGTATTCCAGAGGTAGTTTTTCATTGGGCCCAGAAAAAATACTCTATAGAGGTATTATGTATATGCAATTATGTTGTTTAGGAATTAAGCATGAGTCTGCTTCCAAGTCTCACCTATTGCAAACACTAAACACTAAAACTTTACAAAAAATCATTCTTTTCCTCCTCCTTTCCCACTAATCCAAGATTTTCCCCTTGATTGCATTCTTTAATGTGCGATTTCCTGAATATCTCTCAATTCAACTTTTACTGCCTTCTTTGACTTTTCCGAACGACCTTCTTACCTTCCAACATATCTGTATTTGTTTTCCTTTTTGTTCATTTCATTTCATTATCTCCTCAAAGGCTTCTAATGCATGGCTTTTATTTTCCTTCCTCAAAGCTGGCTCAGCCATTTCAGTTTTTTGCCTACTATAAAAATTATGCTTGGCAGGTTTTTTTTGCTGTGAATGACATCATTCCTCCTCCTGGTTTAAATATAATTGACTTATTCATTCGAATCTTGAATCCACTGATTTTGTCGTGATTTCAAACTTGTGTTTCTATATTGTCTCATTCCCAGACAAGAGTCCCCATCTCGGAGAGTTTGTCGCCCAAATCAGGAGCTCTCCGGATTTGCAAGGGATCTTTGAGTCGATTCAGCGTGATTCTTCAGCATCGGGACCCACTCCTTCAACCCAGAGGCACCTCCGGCATGGATTCCACCCACGTGCCCACGATGCGAACCCAATGGACCTGAGCTGAAGGGAACCCCGCCCCCGCTTGCGCCCATGAATGGAGGGGGGGTGCACAGTGTTGCATGTCCATCCCCTCCCCTTTGAAGCGCCCACTGATATATACTCAAAGGCAACTACACTACTCACAGGAGAAAAATCTGCAGTCCAAATCTTCCACATTGTGAACACAAATGCAAAGAGGCACCCAACCGCAAAGTGTTTGTTGAGCTGATGGACCATTGGATAGGGGGGGGTCATTGTCTCTGTAAAATTGCCAAAACTAATATTCCAGGAAGGTGGAGGAGGAGGGGGGGGGGAAATAAAAAGCTTTGCCTTTGAAATTATTATGCTGGCTAAATAGTGAGCGGTCATCGGTGGTGGTTAATCATTTTAACCCCTTCTCTTAATTTTTTTCACTGTTTTCACTTGTTTCTCCAAAATGTGAACGGTGATCCCAGGATTTTTTTTTGTTTTAGGGTGGGTGTACTTTATGTCCCAGTACAAGTAATTGCAATGTTTATTCAATTGTCAAGCCAGGTGTGCTATCGTAAAAAAAATCCCTTTGCCTATTTTTATTTCCATTTAGGGTGTTTTATTCACTTGATATGGCATTGATTTTCATTTGGTTGATCATTGGCAATTTGTCCTTACACCTCAAATTGTCAGTGAAAAGAAAATGTTTGGGTTTAGTTGATAGATGAGTTGCATCTGGTGGACTAAAGGAGTGAATGGTGTGCAGTGTTGTCAACAAATTGCATGGTAAACTTGGGTGTAAGCTGGGCTGTGACAACATTGACGACTTACGTGAAACTTTATTTAGCATAAATTACATCTTCACCAGTGACCAGGTAATGATGACATCAGCAAAAGAAGAATCATTGCAGTCTTGCTGATAAATTTGATGTTTTCTCGACATTTAATGGATTCTGACATTGAACCCGTTTTATCATGGACAAGAGTAGACACCCTGAAATTTTTATGGTAATAATGTATCCACCACCATCACCTCCTTCTTGCTAATCTGTGCCAATATTTTCCTAGGAACACATTTTTCCTCAATAACTCTTCATAATTTTTCTGTAAATTTCATCATTAAGTTCCATAACCCAATGTTCTGCCTTCCACTTCTTGGAAATTTAGTACAATTGCAAGGTGTATTTGTTGCATTGGCTATGCAAAAGTTAAAAGTGAATGCCTAAGCAGGCGAGCATATTAGTCACAACTGTGTAATGAATCGTTTGATGTGACTATGTGTATGCAATGGAGTTAAGCACGTTTAATTGATAAATTCTTATGTTAGTGATGTTCTTAAATAAAGGTTAAGTTGTTTGATTTGATTATGCTTATTTGTAGGTAGCATAAAAAATTACATAAAGCTTAGTGTTGTTGGTTGAGATCATCATTCCAGTTTATGCTTTAGCATAACATTCATGTGGATTGTTAACCAGGTTTCCATGGCATGAGATTTATGGAGGCACTCTTCCAGGTTTTTCTACATAAGTTGGCATTCTTGTCAGTTGTTCCATCACTAGCCTGTGAGTCAGGTTGAAGACACTAGACAATGGTTAAGACTTTTGACTTCGAGTTGCCTTATGGGCAAGTGGTAAAGCTGTTGTCAAGAATTTCACATGATGCAGAGACATCCAGAAGAAGAATGCAAATTCATCATTGATGTGATGCAGAGGTGGGTCATGGCAGGTCCTTCATATGCTACTGCTGAGACCCCTACAAAAGGCATACTGATGTTTAAGACACACAAAATCATCCCTGTTGTGACTGGTCCAGATAGGCTGCTCAGCATTATCATTAGAGCTGTACCTTCCTCAATGCTCAATGAGTATGTGGAAGGACTGGCAGAGAAGGTGGGAACTGAAAACATCACCCATGCCACCCACCCATATATCATTTGCATTTCTATTTACCTGAAAAATGAGCAAGTACTGGAAGAATTTTTGTACGAATGTGGTGTGGTGGTCATCAAATAGTCCTTTGCCATCGCAAGCAGAATGACAAGTAAGGTCCCCAAACCCCACATCAAGCGATAATCTTCCCACCTGTAGGTCATCTCACCACTTTTTATTAATTTGTATTTTGAAAATCAAAACAATGACTTTTATTTTGCAGTGGAATTGTAGCGGTTTTTAGCGGCACGAGGAGCTGGCCGTTTTAATTCACAGTGTTAACCCTTCCTGCATCTGTCAAGAGACCCATTTTAAGGTGGCTGACAAGGGGATTACAAAGGGATACCGTATTAAGACTGGATAACACCAGTGGTCAATGAGCCCAAGGTAGAGTGGCAGTTGCGATTCGTGAGGCCTTTTACACCTCTCGCGTCCAATTGAATTCTCCATTCCAAGCAGTGGCTGTCACATTGTACATCCTAAGAGGATAACGTTTATCTACCGGAGGGTGTATCGGTAACACGTTTTAATTTAGAAACCCTTGTCCGTCAGTTATCTCGGCCATTTATATCTAGGGCGGCGGTTTTAACGCACACGATCTTCAATGGGGAGGACCAATGTCTCCGAGTAATAGGATATAACGGATTTCATTTTTCTTTAGTTAGAATATAAATCTGTTTTTTTATTAAATAGTGGTGAAAAACGCGTTTTAACAATTATATTGGAAAATTCTCGGCCATAAATCTCTGTATATGCTCGATAAGCTAGCTCCTAACCAGAAGATGCCCGCTGATCATGATCTTTGTGTGAGTGATCACTTTCCTCATTTACTCGCCAAAGAAGACATTTGCTTTAACCTTTTTAAGCCTCCTGAAAACTGGCTCATCAGTCGTGCCGACTGGTCACTATTCAAGCGCAATTTTACATATAAACACGACGCGTTGTACAACGTCGTCGCTCGTAGCGGTAGTTACCGCAAATACGTATTCCTCGTTCATCTGGTAACCTTACTCGAGCACCTGTCCCTTTGTGGAACTAGGACCGACGGCGATCCGGTTGAGGAAAAGGGTGTTGGGTAATTTCAAGAATACCCAACGGCAACGAATCTGGTCTCTTCGACGGCTGAGAGCACTTGCTCGAAAGGTCGTGAAGCATGGCCAGAGGCCTTCTTAGATTAAGACTCCATGAACAATCATGGAACCCCTCCTGCAGGAAGAATATCTCCGGGTCCACGGGCTCATAGCAGCCCGGGTGGTGACTTCAACCCCATAAATAGCGAAATATTCGCCCAGCAGTTCGCGGCCAACAGCGGTGATGCAGATTTTATAAACACCAAGAGGTGGTACGAGAGGGACCCTCTCCATTTTGGTGAGACATGAATAACTTCGGAATACAATGGGACCTTATCGTTCTGGGAACTGAAATCCGACATCACGGATTCCCATAACACCTCACCAAGGTATGGACGGAATCCACTACGTTTTCATCCGAAATATTCCGGAATCAGCGTTAGTAGAGGCCCTCAGTACACTTAACCAGTTGTGGCTGGAAGGTAGTTTCCCCATCCCCTGGCGGGAGTCTGTAGTGACACTTTTCCGAAGCAGGGCAAAAACAAAAATAGCCCGGATACCTATCGTCCCATCTCCCTTACCATTTGCTTGGCAAATTCATGGAAAGAATGGTCAACCGTCGTCTCGTTCGGTCCTTGGAAAGACGACACCTTTCCTCCGACGCTCAGCGCGGTTTTTGGCGGGAGAGATCCACGACAGACCATTTGGTGCGTACTGACAATTTCATCCAGGAGGTCTTTCTCTTTCGCCAACACATTTTTGTAGTCTTCTTCGACCTTGTGGAAGCACAAAACAAAAACTTTAAACACGTTGCATAGTTGGGCATTTAGGGGCAATATAGCACTTTTTATTAGGAATTTTTTAACAGATTGTGTTTTTTAAGTAAGGGTGGGCAAGTATATATCCCGATCATTCATACAGTAGAAAGGGGTACCTCAGGGATCATTACTGAGCATTAAGCTATTTGCCATCGCATCAACGACGTGACGAATTGCATCAATGCACCGGTGATGGCATGACTCTTTATGGACGACCTAGCCATATTTTGCCAGTCGACACGACTCGTAAACGCCTCCAGACAAGTTCAGGTGACCTTAAATAGATTGGGAAACTGGTCGCGAAAGAACGGCTTCTGTTTCTCCACGGAGAAAACAAAATGTGTTATTTTCCATGGTCTTCACGGACACCGCGTTCCACCGACTTTAAGCCTGGACGGGAGGAATCTTCCATTTGTGGAGTCTATCCGTTTCCTGGGAATGATCCTTGACCACAAACTTAACTGGCGTAAATACATCCGCGTATTACGCGAGAGGTGTCGTAAAACCCTCAATATTTTAAGATTTTTTAGTCATTCTACATGGGGAGCAGGTTACACTACCATGCTTTTGTTGAAGCGTGATTTGGTTATTCAAAATTGGATTATGGTTCTATAGTATATTCTTTGGGGAGAGTCTTATTTGAGGCCACTGACAGGTTTTCATGACACCAAGCCTTGGGTGACCACTTTGGGTGGGCATTTAGGACCAGGTCAAGCCTATATGCTGATGCAGGGGAGCCTCTGTTTGCAATCTGCAGGAGCTTTCTGATGGGCAATTACGCTTGTAAAGTTTTATCAGTGACCAACAACCCAAGTTTTATCATTCTTTTTAATCCATGGTTTTACTTATTTAACAGGTGGAGAAGGGCCCCTAGCTGTTTGTTTCAATTATTTTGTCCACACTCATTTTTACCTTTCCCAAAGTATACACAGTTTTCTATGCTGAATCTCTGTCTTGGTTAATACCAAAGTCTGATGAGAAGACACACACCCTATAGCATTCCTTACTTAGTCGGAATACCAGCAACTTTTTAATGCCTTCCTCGGATCACACTCCGACTTCACCCCTATCTATACTGATGAATCAAAGTCAAAATCTGCATGTGCCTGTGCAATGGTCTTGTGCCACCATGAAGTTCTGAGAGAAAAACTTAATGGTATTTGTAGTGTTTTTACAGCTGAAAGTATAGCAATTAGGATAGTTTCATTCCTAAATATTTAAAACCAAAACCCTAAAAAAAAGGATACCACAACTATAGTTTTCTCATAAGGCTAGCTTCCCGTAAAAATGTTAAAACCCTATGTAAAGAGTCGGGGTCATCTCCTAAAATATTACTTAACTCACTCCTTATTTTAAAAGTTTCCCTAGCTCTCTGGTATTTGTCTCTTTGTGTCAGGATATGGTTCACCATCTGGGGCAAGTCACACTCATCTCAGTGAGGTTGTGCTTTTTAGACTTAATTTTTATTTCTTATTCTTAAGGCTTTTCTAAGTCGTCACCATGCAGAGTTATACATTTCTTCCAGTGTTTATTGACCTCTCAAGGGTATTACCATCAGTTTAGATAAAAACCATTGTTCCACCTTTTGAATGACATCATTTGTGTCGTAAAATTTCCAACCTTGCAATGATTTTTTGAGTTTTGGGAATAAGAAATAGTTCCTTGGAGTAAAATCAGGAGAATAGGGTGGATGTGGCAAAATTTCTAAGCTGCAACACTTTGATTTGCGGGTTATGCCATGGTCGAAATTGCATGGTGCAGCATGTTTGCTTCTGAAAAGGAGTCCATAATCATGGAATGCAGCATGCTGACACCTGAAGTAATAATGAATAATAATAAATATATATTACTTCATTCAACCTCCTGCTTTACATTTTCTAATTTCCTTGTCCTCAGCATTATTCTAACATTCCAGTTCTTATTCATATTGGTTAAGTCCTCCTCTGTGCTGCTGTTAACAGTTTTGCTGGTAAGGATTTCACTGGATGATAACCATTGACTCCTGGTAAATATTTCTGATGTAATTTGTTCACTTGTGTATGCATTATTGGCAAAGAATGGATCCAAGGGGACATGCATAGGGTGTGACATCCTCCTGGTGAGCATATTTGTCTGGTACAAAATTAAAAATAAACATTAGTTATATGATCAGTTTTGAGATATTCAAATTAAGAATATGGTCATGGTAGTCTAGTGGTTGAAGTGCTGGGCTACTGACCAGTGTGACTGTGTTTGATTTCGGGTGATGACTCTGGAAACCCTCAGCCATTCATCCAAGGTGTGATTTTTCAGCCAGGGGAAAAAAAGAAAATACCAGTTAGTTTATGGTGAGTTTTATGTGAAAAAAATATCATGTAGTATTACTCTGAATTGATTATATTGTCCAAATATATTTGACATCCAGAAATCTCTAGTCATTAGTTTTAGTATGTTTTGTATGTTTCAAATCTTCGTTCACACCTTGGCAGCCCTTCATGGATCCTGATCATGACTGTAATATTCTGCAAACTACTGTATGACAGTAATTTTCAGGTTGTGTAACTCATTTTAATGTATATCATCACAACTCCTTCCTACCATGTTGTGCACTTTTTACCTCATCCACTCTGTCTTGGAGGATTTCTGTTTAATTTATTTTTATGATTTTCTACACCACTCCTACCACATGACCATTCAATCTCAATTTTAATATTCTTATTACTGGTGGGTCTTTGTAGCTGGAATACATGATATTCTCATATACTTGTAATTCATTATCATTTCTCAACTATCTTCCTCATTCATAGACTACGCTCATTATCCTACAGATTTATTTCCTCTCAAATGCTTCTATCATTTCCGTCTCTCTTGTAGTTAATGAGCATGTCTCTGAAGTATTTATGAACACTGGCCTTATCAGTATTTGATAAATTTCCAGCGTGGTGGTACTGAATGAGCTTGTAGAGTGAAGTGAATTAATTTGTGCGAAATAGGAATTTGGCCACCATAAGTCTTCGTTTTATTTCCTGGAGGATGTTATTGAATTGTTTCTCTGTGAATGTGTAGTCACTTTTATTTACATATTGGGATGGCAGGTACCTAACTATGTACGCATATCTATCCCAACAACAGGAACTCTCTAATATCCACTCTCAAACTTATTAAATACATAAATAGCATAAAACGCTG
This sequence comes from Hetaerina titia, assembly GCA_037158775.1. Taxonomy (NCBI): domain Eukaryota; kingdom Metazoa; phylum Arthropoda; class Insecta; order Odonata; family Calopterygidae; genus Hetaerina; species Hetaerina titia. The sequence goes on from CM073770.1 coordinate 83,213,080, forward strand.
TCCGCGTATGAAAATATAATTTTTCTTGAATAATGTAATATTAGTAGTCAATTTTACTAATGGGCCAACTTATTTTATTTTCAAATTTGGAGCCAAATTTTAGTTACCACGGCGCCGACATCTTTTGAGAGTTTTTCGTGCTATTGAAAAACGAAAGTCGATGAGAAATTTCCGCCAATTTTGTAGTGAGGGTGTTTGGAAAAATCATTCTTATAAATTTCTGGATTGATACATTTTCCTAGGGCTATGGAAAAAAGAAAGCGCAGAAGAGTGAATGTTAAAGGTGTAGTGGTTGCGGTTAGTCATTTGCTATTGTAAGTGTTACCGGAAGTTATAAGATAATCAGTACGTATGTGTAGAACGTCAAAGTGTTGTTGCTTGCCACAAATTACTACCAGCTGCACAAACATTAAATAATAATTTTGTACTATGTTTGTGAATGTTTTAGGTGGAGTAATTTGTGCCTGGAATATATTCGTACTAATTCTATCATTTGATGTTGTATTTGCCAATTATAAATGTATTTAAAATAGTTATACTTCAATTTTAGGCCTCCTGTGGCAGGATTTTTTGTAAAAATAATTATTTCGCAGCCCCTGTGTATTAGAGTTAGGATAAAGGAACATTTCCAGTGGTTGTCCTTTTTAAAAGTCGGCGTAACGTATCGCTTCTCTCAACTGGACCCAGTGAAAATAACTTCGGTAATCTAATAACCCAAAATGAACTATCTTTTTTCTTTTGAGCAAGCCACAATTTGAGACATTTTCGTGTTAAAGGGGGCAGCAGAAGAGGTTCAATTCGTTGATGCTTCGGCAGATTCCACAGCGCAAGAATTCCAGCTGGCCCTACCCAAGTCACTGCAGAATATCGTCATTTCGGCTGTGTCATACCAAGTACCTACTGTCATTTTTTAAATGAAGTGGTTATTATAACTTGTAAAACTATACTCATAGTAGACATTCTCGATATTTCTAGGGTACTGTTACTGACGACTCATTATCCAGCTTGGGCCTGTACCAATTGGACAAAGGTTTTATGCTGTGCACAAGTTTTATAGCTCACAAGGCTTGCATTGAAACATTTAAGTGCTTGGATCCCATCATTGTCTATAATGCTCACTACACTAATGTTAATGGTTCCAAATATTATATAATGTGTGCCAGGAGTCACGCAGTGTCACAGTTGAGTATAGGTATTGCTTTTCAGCAAGTTATACCAGGATGTATATTTTTATGACATCCATTTTGTATTTATTCAAGGCCTGAAAACTTACCCACTTCGAAAGACTCATCGACTTTGCATCCTGTGATTGCTTTTGTTTTGGAAAAAGGGCTGAGTTTTGATGAATTTCTGTGGTTAACAACAATATTTTCCAAACTGAAGAAATTACTGGATCAGAATCAAATCCAAGGCAATGAAAGATACAGGTAATACAAGAATAGAAGTATGATATCAGTGTTTTGGTTGTTCATTCAAATTATATGCTTGGGTAATAGGGCTACCATATTTGAGGAACATGATGAACAAAGCTGTTTAATAAAGGGTAAAAAATGTGTATACTTTCACTGTGTAATTCAGTCTTACTTTCCAGTAAGAAAAATGAAAAAAAAATCAGTTTTCTGAAAGTATTTAATTTTCAGTTTTTAAAAAATTGAAATGATTTTCAGTTTTTTATATGCTGACTGAAAATTATATAAAAACTGATGTTTTTCCATTCTTTATATACTGACATTAATTTGTTTAAAATGTGCATAACCATAACCTCATTATCATGTGAATTGAATCCATCAATCCCAGTTAGGATGATATATAAATGAAACACAACGGAGACAATTGATATTTAGAAAATAAAATGTCGTTTCCAGTGAAATTCCTCCAGAGCAGAAAACTTGCAGCTTTCAGCTGAGGGCTGTTTAACAAAGAGTGGTTATACATTTTCTATTCATATAATTTGTTATGCAGCGATTTCATTTTATGTTAAATAATTATTTTATTGTATACTGGATATATGGTGCGTGGTAAGTTTTTTGATTTTTTAAAATTTTACCCCAGTATTGCAGAAGCTGTGACAAGCTAGAACATGTTTAATTCACCTGTTCTGCATTGCAATTTGGTTTCTCTTGAACAAATCATCAGCTGTTGCATATTTAACTCTACAGAAGGCTTATGAATGGTCTGTTCTTCCCTATAGTACAGAAAGAAGATGATTTCAATTGTTTGAATAGGGAAGATAACTTCAGAGGAAGGTAGACCCAGAGTTCCCAGACTACCTTTTGACATACAGCTTTATGCTTTCCAGCCTAGGAAATGAAGGTTAACACTTCTGCAATTGTAAGAGAAGATCATTGAATAACCTTAAGAACATTGGTAGGAGTACTGAAATTTGTTGTGTGCCACCCACATCTTGGGAACATAAAATTGCACATTAGGCATGTTTTTACTTTGTGGGTTTCCAGACATGCAGTTTTATTCGCAGTTGAAGTTGATGATACAGGACTATGTTGAGTTTCTTTCAATGGTTAACGTCCCTGCTGAAACTTGTCGGCACAATTTTGATCTCTGGAGCGAACAGCAAAGTTTTATATGGAAATCTCCTGCATCGCAAGCACTAAAAACAGCCAAAGTGGTGGCTTCTGTTAAGGAGGTAATGGTAGTGTTATTATTTGATATTCAGGGTATGGTGTGTTCAGCATGCTGTATTAGTACAAAACTGTATATGAAGTGCACTAGGGGGATATACTGAAAATTCTCTGAGGCCATATTAACGGCAAAAGACCACATTTCAAAGCAAATGGTTGAATGTATCAGCATGATAATTCACAGCTGCGCATTGTGAATTTTACTGCCGAATATCTCACGAAAATCAATTTGAAGGGTCATCCTTATCCAACCTATAGGCCAGACTTAGCCCCATGTGACTTTTTCTAATTTTCCACATTAATAAAACACCATGAAAAGCATTTTCCACTATCAAAAGCAGGTGAACTGAACATATTTCAACTTGTAATGGCTTCTGCTAACATAATACTGAAATAAAATCAATGAAACTTACATCGTATATACTTTACACAATTAACTAACAATGTAGGGTACAATTAAATTTTAAATCGATCATGTGAAGGAAATATTTTATGGTCACTATTTATTGAACAATCGACATTTGAAAATTGAACAACTTGGCTTTTCCACTTAAAATATTTTATTATCACGACCTAGGTTTTGTTATGGTATAACACCAAAAGGTAAAAATGCAATGTAGAGCGTGAGAAAGCCGCTGTTTCTCCTACCTTCTTTAATATATGAGATTCAAATGGATAGATATGAGGAAAGGGGGATAGGAACACATAACAGGCCCAGGGAAAGGAACTGGCCCCCCTACCCTAATGTGTGAATATTCATATGCCGTGGGGCTTAGTTCTGGTTGAACTCTACCATCACCTAACAAACCGACATTCAGGTTGATTACTGTGTTTATGGTTATATATATATTTTTATATTATATACATTTATTTGATAGTTGTGTCCATCCAAAAACCTACCTTAACCGGTAGATTACCTTATATATAATATACACACACACATATATATGCATACTAACTCGTACTTACACCTTATATATGTATGTATAAAAACATAAGTGCTTTTAGTATATTTGAATTTTTTACTTTTAGTTAAAATTAATGAACTTATATATTACACATGATACTCATTCCCATGTTGTATTTTTATGTGCAGGAAACATGTTTTTGAAGTCTTAAACCACATATTATTTAATGGCCCGTCGGTATCGGATTCCAGTTTCACATCTCGATCTCTCATGAAAGAATTTTTACTTGATGACCATGAATGCCCCTCCTTGGTTGCCGTGAGTATTTTTTTCAATTGTTTGCATGCATGAGGTGCCCTAAATAATTAATTTCCATTTTGATTAATTTATTTCAGCGAAATCATCCAAATTTGGTAGTAATCACATCGAAAGACTGTCACGAATGGTCAACAACTACAACTTATGAAAAATTGTGGTCTTACAATTTACATCACATAATCGACAAAGGCAAAGTTGATAGGAAGCATGCTCTAATCGGGAGATTAAACGTTGAAGAAGAAATTCCACGCTTGGTGTTGAGTGATGGGGTAACGCCCGTATGCTGTGTTTTCATTGGTGATTCTGATTGTTGTTGTCAAATTACACAATATATTGGCAAAACAGTGATTGTGAGGAAGGCAACTGTGGTTGTGGAACAATTCAAGTTGTCAAATGCTGCAAAAGGGATCCAATTTGAGAAGGATTATGTTTATGTACTTCTCTCTCCTATTGATATTTATCCAGTGTGTTCTAGTTTAGAAAATGCTGCTGAATCGTCAAATGTTCTGGATTACCCTAAAATCACAAATGAGGGCGAAAGTCACAATTCTGCTGTGCAAAATGTTCAGAGAGACTGTTTTTCACAGCATCTGGTGATTAATCATGTGAGCACACCAATTATATATGATAATGAAAAACAGTTTTATTGCCTGGTATCCCTCTTGGGTCAACCAGTGGAATCAACAAACGCAGCCGCTGAGATATCTAATGAAAAAGGAAGATTATGTTTACTTTGCATGAAGAAAAACATGATCAAATACCACCCATTCCTCTTTGAGAATCGGGTGTATGAAATCAAATATCCCAGTTCCTATGGAATTCAACTGTTCAATAAAAGGTGAGTGAAACATCAATACATTGTAACGTGTACAGTCAGTAATAAGGGAAACAGGCTTTCCAATCTGAACAACTATGTTTGATTCCCAGAGTTAAGGAATTTTTCCTTAGGGTTAGGGACAGTTGTTTTACAATTATGCCATTGCAATATGGATTACTTCATTTATTTCATTTATTATCTAGAGACGTAACATGAACAACATGAAGGCATAGGATTCTTCAAGAAAATAAACATACTCTACAAACAAATATGTAAAAAACAAGACAAGAAATACAAAAGATAATGAAACTGTTAATAGTTTTATTTTCTGGTTGTCCATCATGAATTCATTGACAATAAAGCAATTTTTCATCGGGAGAAATTTTTCACTTTGCTCTCAAACATATCTATATATTTTGTGGATGATATAGATTTTAGAAGGGATATGTTTTTGTTCTCTCTGCATAAGTGCTTTTGTTCTCTCTGCATAGCATAACGTCTTTGTCCTCGAGTTTGTAGCATGACTATTGTTGCTAATCTTTGTACCATGTAAGTGGATATCCCCATTAGTATGAAGCAGATGAAGATTATTTTTTATAGTGTTGATGGATCTGTGGTGTTATTTTCAAACAGGAAGAAATTAGGGAAAAGTTTTTACTGCCATCTTCTTTGGGTTCAAATAATTTCTTTCTTAATCCTTCCATCATAATCTATATAACAAGAGGTGCTGAATTTACATAATTTAGTTTAAATAAAACAGTTTCTGGCGTAACTTGGTGGAAAATCTTCATACTGACTTTTAATAATCAAACCACTTTACTTTTCCACATAAACTTTTTAATTTTTACAACCCAGGTTTCGTTATAGCATAACATTGTAATTGGGTTGTAAAAATTAAAAAGTTTACGTGGAAAAGTAAAGTGGTTTGATTATTAAAAGTCAATAATTTAGTTTGTTTGGTTGCTTGATTGAAGTGATACTTAGGGTTGAACTATTTTTGTTGATAAATTTTAGGTTTTTGTTCAACAAAGCCCTTAAATTACCTTGATTGTAATAAAATGTAATATTGACCCCTTTTGAGAGATCCCCTCCCCCTCCACTGTGAAAAGACTTCATTATCTCCTGTGGATCTAAGGCAACTTCCAAAAGTACAATGGTAGCAATGAGGTGGATGTATTGTAACAGATTTTATTGGAATATTTTTAAATATTTCTTATTTTTTCTGTAATCTTCCTATTCAAACTGCGTTTTAGAGATGTCAAAACAGTAATAGTGTCATCCATTGATGTGCAATGTGAAAGTTGTGCATATAGGGGGCTATTTTTTAGAAATCCTTTCTCAGTCATGATCATCTCTATTATCTTCCCCATATAATGAACCTGAGACCTGTAAATGCATAAACCTTGTCCTTCTATAAAAGAGATTAATGCTTCAGGCTTTATGGAAGTTCATCAGAGCAGATGTTTGTAACCAGTTAGGCATTCCCCTTTCTCAAAATGGGGGGATGTTAAGTATCTTTTTACTCCAATAGAGGCATCATAATGTTGCAGTTGGATTTTTTCCATGTATGCTTCAACATTCATAAATGATTATTCATTTTGTGTAACAATTATTTTGAAAATTTCATTAAATTTATCAGTTATTTTATTCACATTTTCATATATGTATGTAATAGTAATTAATTTATTTTTATTCTCATGTACTTATTATGCTTGGTAATAATTTATAAAATATTACATTCAGTCAAAAAATTCATTTTCCCCACACTGTTTTTATTTAAAGGTATTGTAATGTAAATGTAATTTATGTAAAGTTAACCTTTCACTTTCAAAGGACCAACTTCCCAGCATTGGCCTCTGGAGCGGTGTTTCTTCCATTTACTTCGGGTGTAATAATCCCCATTGGCAGTTCAGTTTTGGGGCCATTTACTTTACCTAATCTTCCAAGCGATTCAATCATCAACAAAGAAATTTACAGGTAAATATGTTATTTGTGTATTTTATGATATGAAAGAAATCATGAAAATCTTTCTTCGTGGTGTTCTGCTGTAGAATCTCATATAATGTTTTAAAGGGTGCCATAAAAGAGTTGTAAAAATAAAGTGTGTTAAAAAATTAAAAGCCTGTTTTTATGCTTTCTAAATGAACTATACCACAAGAATTAATGAAATAATATATTAATTACCATAATTTTTTTAACTCAATGGCACCTTTAGTCATAATTAAATAATGGTTTCCAGGCTGCTAAATCTGAAGTACAGCTTCTCATGCTGAGAAAATAAATTGAGGTATGCTGTCAAATGTAATTAGTTCACCCGGTACAGTGATGTCAACTGTGTGGGGGCAAGGTGTTATTTTTCCCTCCAAAAATGTCATGGAACAGCATTGCATTTTGTCCCCAAAACAACAATTTTATTCACATCTGTCCTTTATTCATGTATGACAGTTTATCAATAAGTGTTACAAAAAATCTCACTATTCTTGGTCTTGTTATCACAGCATTTTAAGTAGAGAATGGAAACCTCCTTTATAAGTGACCCAGCCCTTTGAAGTTGGCTGACAAAACTCTCTAATACATGCTCAGTAATACTTTACAGCGATACTGTTCAATTCTGGGATTCATTATAGATTACATCTGCAAATACAGCTAACATAACATCATCCAGTGTAGTTGTGTCTGAATTAGTCTGTTATCAGTTCTATTAATTTAGTTTAGTGTATTTGAACAATGTATGGTATAATATCATGCTGTGCTAGAGAGAATTATATTAAGTAGAATATACAGATATCTATTTCAATTGATATTTTGAAAAAGGTGAAAACCTGTGTTTAACCTGTTAGTACACCCACCTGATTCATGCTAGTTAATTCTTCATCTTTGCATTTTTTGAGCAATTATCAGTGGATTTATTTATTTGTAGAAAATGGTGTTGCAGACTTGCTCTTATTCCCAAATTTCCAAAACAAGTGGTCAATTGATTTTATGATTAGAAGCAAGGTTAAGGAGGGAAGTTTGCTTCCCAAAAACATCAGGGCAGGGCAAAAACAGCACTGAAATTCAATACCTATTCCCAAATGTGATGAGGAATCACATTGCGAAGCTAACGTACTCCAAATCACAGGTTACATTTGGTATAGCATATGAGCAGGAATGTGTATCTGTCAAAGTGACTGGTTCATGGTGATGAGATGGTGATATTCATTGCTCATGAAATATCTAAACTATGCATGGCCTCTCAGCCTCTCACCTGCTTCCCCCTCGGTATGCTCATAGGAGGGTTAAGTAATATTATTTTTTCTTATTCCAACAGGATTAGAGATGCAAAAGATGTTGAATTTCATGATGTGGTCCACCTACAAGGTATTGTGGCTTTCAGGTCACATCAAGATACAAAATACCCTCGTAAGCGTAAGATTAATGAGGATAACTATGGCATTCCAGGTGAGAATTAATGTTTTTTTAGATATTGTTCAATTTGGACATTGGTGACATTTGTCTATAATAATTCTGAATTATATTATATTATAAAGATTAGTAAGAGTATCCTACATGAAGTCAATTGGTGATAGATACTTATGCAAGTTTATCCCTGAGGATATTTTGTTGAATTTAAATTATCCTGGAACAATTTTAATATTTATACAGACTATATATTGTGCAATTGATACTTTTTCACATTCCCAATAAAATGTATACATTTAACAGCATGTGTATCACTAATACATTTCACAGGTTGGTACTAAAAAAAAATGGAGACTTGTATATGCCTTTTAGTTGTGTTCACTAAGTTGACTCCTTTAAGGAGATCTTTGTAGACCACTCAAGCTATCAGATATGTATTTATATTCAAATATATAACAAGTAATTTAAGCATTTTATAACAATCTTCAATTTTTTTCTTGGGGTAGATCAAAATTGTAACATTTTGTTTTATTTGAAGAAAGTGTTTATACTTTGATTTTCATGAATAATACTCACTGGTATGAAATGTGCTTTCACCAATGCAGTTCCACCCGACTAGCATTTGACAAATAGTGAAATCTTTTGTAGCATTAATGAATAAGTATTACAGTTCATCCAGTCTTAGTGTGTTGTAAAATAAAATATATCCTGTTCAGTCAGTAATCAAATAATTTTGCACAAAGTTGATAACTTCCCATGGGAAAGTCTTTTGGGAAGAGTAAGAGGGCAAGGAGATAAGAGAGCGGAATGACTATAGCAGATGATGATATGATCCATTTTTGATCTGCGCTTTCAGTTAATTGGTCATGACAACTGAAGTAGATTCACTTGACTCATGACTTGACTTGAGCTTGACTCATTTGGGAGGCAAAAATGAGTATTTAAATTTATTTGCTGCACTTCTGAACCAGTAGGAACTACTGCGTTTCTGTTTAATGAGAATGTACATTAATAGAATTAGGAAAGGTTGTTGTGGCTAACAGTGGGCGAAGTAATGGCTAACACATTGCAATATGGCATTGAAATAGAGGTAGTGAAAGAACCTCCACTACTTACATATGTATCAGCAAAAAGTTAGTGGTGACATAGAAAATTATCAATCAGTATGATGTTAAATAGCTTTAAAGTTATTGGATTACATTCAGTGTGGTCTTGTTGTGGTCAATGAATTAGTTTTATTATAAGATATTATCTTCCTGGGAAACCATAACCGGCACAGGGAAAGGAACTGGCCCCCCTACCCTGATGTGTGAATATTCACACGCCATTGGGCTTGGTACATGGGTGAGCTCTACCATGACCTACTAAACCGACCTTCGGGTTGATTACTGTGTTTACGGTTTTTATTGTCATTTATGTTTTAATAAGTCCTGAATCTCCTCATGATTTATATCAATATATATATGATATGGCAAGGTTTTACCCTAAAGTGTGGGAACAACAAATTATGTTGTAAATTATTACATCCTTTAAGTGTTCAGTTGCTTGGCTTTGCTCTCCATTTATCTCATATCATGCTTGAATCATGAAATTGGTGTTAGAGTTGCCACTGAGAGCATTGGAGTAATTATCAGCTCAAGGATGGGGAAGTATGAAAATTAAGCATATGCACAAGGGAAAGTAAGATGGAAATAAAGGTTGATGGCATTAAAAATGCAACTTGGGAGCTTTTGTCAATTATAGCTAGTATTTGTTGTCAATTGACCTTATTCAAGGATTTGTGTACCTAGGAACTATAATTCCTGTTCAAATTTATTGTTTTGCCATATCTGTAATTATTCACTGGTAGATTAACTCTAATTTATATTGTGACTCTTGCAAAGTTGATATTTTGTCCTAAAACACTGATGCATGTGAAGTGAAGCATTGCTGAATTAAATTAATTCATGCAAGTCCCTTAATGTGAAAGTATCTTACAGCATACCATCATTGGTTACTTGGTTGTGTGGGCACTAGATCATTCAGTAAAAGCATTTAAAAGTATGGCATTATACATCACATTATCAAATTCTGCATTTAACATCTGATAATTAATTATCATGCTGTGTTTTAGTATGATGATGACAGTTAAGTGGTGGCATTAGTCATAATGATGTCAGTGACATAGTGTGGCCAATCTAAGCACCTTGAATCAAACAAAATACAATTCTAGGTATTGTTCTCTAGGATTTAATTCTCTTATCATTCTGCAGTTGCTGTCATACACTTGAATTGGCCAAAGCAAACTTACTGCAGTTAGGCGGTAAAAATTAGTGTTGTGCCATAGATGTGTGTTCAATGAATACTACTAATGTACACCTCCTAGTTTTAAAAAGTTTCCCTAATGTTATAAAATAAAATGTGTACAAATTGAATTTTATCTTCGATATTGAACAAAAATGCTCATATTTTCTGAAGTAATTTGTTTTCTTTTTCCTTCCCAACTTTCTTCTATTTTCATCTCTCTCATACCTTTAAAATTTGTTACTGTGCATTGTTTTAACATTCCTATGGTTCCCTAATTTTGTGCATGGTTTGGCAGTCGCTCAAAAATTTGCTTACATTTCATGCATGATTTCATTTACGAGAAGAGAGAATAAATCACATGCACACGCATGTGTAAGTTGTTTGTCATTTCTATATATGTCTATATTTTTTCCTGCATATGTGCATTTATCTAATTTTTTTTTCTAAATTCTAGTTGAACAGAATATCATCCTTGAGTTGAGAGATGAAGAGTCCGATGAGACAATTAGAATTTATTTAATTGCATATGCGGGGAAACTATATCCTCTTGGTTTGTTGCCTGGGTCACGAGTGTGCTTAAAATTCATGGAGAAAAAAGTCTCCGCAAATAAGAAGCATTTTTATCAAAGCACATGCTTTACAAGTGTGAAACTTTTAGGAAACCCAGAAGTATCACCAAAGAGGTTATTATAACATTTTATTAATTCGTATAAATGTCATTTTAATGAAAGGGTAACAAAAAAAACAATTAAACTAGCCCTACTTTCATTTTCAATTAAATAGTTAACTTTTACTCTTTTGTGACTAGTAATGGTTTCATTTATATACCAATTGAACTTACCTCTAATTTTATGCAAAATCAATTGATCAACTTCTTCATATTATGTAGTTTGAAATATTTATTTAAAATTTTTCTTTGTTGTTTGGCCCTCTAAAAGGGGTGAAGTGCCTTTTCTGGCATAAGAATTTAATTAATTAAAATTGGCAATTTTCCACAAAATAAAATTTTTATCAATAGGACTGGTTTCAATGTAACTTCATCATCTTCTGGTAACAGTCATTTCTCATTGTCTACTATATATGCTGAAAAGCAAGTAAGGGGAGGGTAGTGGAAAATGGGGGAAAGAGGGAGGGGAGGTGGAACGTGGGCAACGTGGGTGACAATGAGAGGGGAGGAAAGGTGCAGGGAGGTTCCTCACCCGGTTGTATTAATAAAAATTTTATTTTGTGGAAAATTGCCAATTTTAATTAATCATGATATTCCACCATATCACGCCTGAAACATCTCTTTTTATAAGAATTTAAGCTATAGTGTTCTTTGTATAGCAGTGGTATGCATTGCAGTGAAACAGGTGAAGCACTGCTTTCCTAACTTGAATGGAATAAATACTGAGATATGCATAGGGTTTATACAGGTACCTTGTATCCATATTTAGTGGCTCAGTTGCTTGGAGGAATTCCCCTAATTGAAGTACATGGGGTTTCCAGGTGTTTATTTTATTAGACTTATTAAAGTAAAGGGATGTAATCTAAAAAGGAGGTGGTGGATAACATCTTCCTGCAAAATTGAGGGGATGTTGTATAAACTGGATTCATAAAAATAGATTAAAAGGTCCATCATACAAGGGGGGGGGGCTTGAACTTTCTTTGGAGACTGCATTTTTTTTCATATTTTGTAAGTAAACTCCCCTGAGATGTCATGCCAAGGGTATGTCATCCTTTGAGACACTAATGCCCAAGTTGCTCAGGTATCTCCTAGATGCCTTAACATCGTGGCTTCTCTCTCTGAGCCATTCTTTCCTTCACCTTGATTTTACCATCTCCGTTTCTGCCACCTCAGGCTTTTGAATATAACTGCCATTTTAACATTGTAATGGAGAAATGTTGCCAGAGTGAAAAAGCATAGGCTACATCATGGATCATCATGATTGCATTCATCTCTCTACCAGCTCAAGGCTGGTTGTTTCAATCATCTCTCTCTCCTGGGTTCATGTCTTCTCCTGCTTCACATAGCATGGCATGCCACTGGTACTAATGTATTATGTGTGTATTTGTATGTATGTGCTCATGATATGGATTGTTAAAAGAAAACTTTTTTTTTCTAGCTCTATTAGTGAGGGTAAAAATTCTCTGGATAGCAGCAAAAGGCACAGCTTTATAGCCAATGAAGCAGAAGTTTCTTGTAACTTGTATTCTCCATTTTGGGGTATTTTTTCAATTGTCAAAATTTGGAAGTTTGAAGTGTTGCCACGTTGCAGGACTTGTAACTCTCTAATTCAGTATGGGAGGTGCACATATGTTGGCTGCTCATATATTTTGAGGGACCCACTAATCACAGCAAATGCTAAGTAAGCTTTACTTTTATCATTCTATGAAAAATTTGAAACTGTCGGCTAAATTCTTTGGCTTAAACTCAACCTTAAGCAATACATATTTAATAAGTTGATTTTAAAACCATTATGGTTTGTTAATTTATGTAATGATATAATTTCTTTATGATGTTCATGGAAAACCTGAGTGTTTCAGAGATATTAGAAGATTAAAATGGTTCACTTTTACTTCTATTCCTTCGGAGTTAATTCCCAAGGGGATATTTGAAGAGTTACTTATGTCGTTTCAGCTTTTTGGTTGAAGATGGCTCTGGGGAGGCTTACATGAGTGCCAAAGATGAGAATGTCAGGAAGCTTCTTGGCTTCTGTGAGAGTGGATGGAAAGAGCTTGGCATGGTTTCCACAAAAAATAGAGTACTATTTGATAGAAGAAAATGTGTAAGTTGGAATGCTCCTACTCTAACGATTTTAATTTAGTTTTTTCAATTTCATGCTTAATCATTCATGTGTCATACTTAGAAGGTAAACATACTTCATGGTTTACCAGACCTTCTCGTTTTTGAAAGGGTGGCATTTCCTGGAGTAAGTTTTTTTTTTGCTTCAATAGAAGGTCTCCTCTGTGGACCCCCATCCATGGGGGTGGAGGGGTATGCATTAATATAAGAGGCTGTGCAGTTAATGGAGTAGTGTGTCATTACACACTAATGACTACATCTATTGAGAGGGAAAGGGTATGGAGATTTGAGGTTGTGAGATAATACTTGCTTGTGTATTTTTGGAAAATATCAATGCAAGTTCCAAGGTAGGTTTTGAAAGAACTTTCCGTGGCTTAGGATGTCCAGCCAAAAATTTTATTGTTTGTTATCTGAAGAAATTTTCAGCATCAATTTTCTGAGAGATGAAATATGTTTTCATAATAACCATTGCTTTGTGTTAATTATCTTGTGTAAAACAACTACCTTTACAGTGAAGACTAAAGGAGCTGGAGTGGACCATATGTGCATTGATGTTAACTAATATTTCTTGCCATCCATTTTCATATTGATGTTTTTATAAATCAAACTACTTTGCTTTTCCACATAAACTTTTTATTATCACGACCCAGGTTTACTTATAGTGTAACATCTTCAGGTAAAAATACAAGTCAAGCACAGTATATATACATATCTCTGGGTGGAGGGCAAGAGGAGGTAGGAAAGAAAGGATTGGTTGAGCTAGGAAGAGAGGGGCTAAAAGTCTATGGTTTGAGGTGGAGAAGGAGTATTGGTAATATTGACAAATTAGCAATAATTGGATAATTAGATTAGATAAAAACCAATTAGATAATTATCAGGTTGGAAGGATAGGGTCAATACAATGTTGCAAAAAGTGCGCCTGACATCTGATTAGTTGGTAGAGGATTAGGGAAATGATTATTGTGAAGAGGGAGAACCGCACTTAGTAATTAGTCAGGTGACTCAGTAGCCGGCTGGGAGGAGTCGCTACATTGTTGAAAAAGTTTTACTTGGTTTCAGGTGAGTTGGCAGGGGGTGAGGGAAAAAACAATAATGGGGAATGTGAAGGGTAAAGAAAATCGTTGGTCAAAACATCTTCCCCGTAATTTGTGTATTGAAGGATTTCTAATTGCTCCAGTGCATCGAGACGGTGGCCTTTCTTCTCAAAGTGTAGAAATTGAGGGGTGAAATCGCTTCTGTGGCCACAATCTCTCAAGTGCTTGGCGAAGAGTGACGCAGAGATGTTATTTTTAAAGCAAGCTTGGTGCTCCTTTATTCTTGTTTCAAATTTCCTCCCCGTCTGGCCTATGCATATCCGGTTGCGGTCTTTGCAGCGGAGTGTGTATACTCCACTTTTGTGTAGGGGTTCAATGTGGTTCTTTGTGTGGCATAACATGTTGCTTAAATTAGTTTTATTGTAAAAAGCCGGTGTTTTGACCCATGATTTTCTTTACCCTTCACATTCCCCATTATTGTTTTTTCCCTCACCCCCTGCCAACTCACCTGAAACCAAGTAAAACTTTTTCAATAATGTAGTGACTCCTCCCAAGCCCGCTACTGAGTCACCTGACTAATTACTAAGTGCGGTTCTTCCTCTTCACAATAATCATTTCCCTAATCCTCTGCCAACTAATCTGATGATGATTTATCCCCTCCGCCCAGAGATATTTATAGAAACTGTGCTTGACTTGTATTTTTACCTGATGATGTTATGCTATAACAAAACCTGGGTCGTGATAATAAAAAGTTTATGTGGAAAAGCAAAGTGGTTTGATTCATAAAAACGTCAATATGAAGATTTTCCACCAAGTTATGCCAGAAACTGTTTTATTTATCCATTTTCATGTTAAGTGGCTTCTGTGGTAGATAATATTTATTGGTAATTCTTTGGCAGCACTATGTTTTTTATTCTTCTAAGACTGTAGGCATATCACTCCATGGTATGCTTTAAAAGGGGCTCTTTAATACTACATCCTCATTGAATTAAGTATAATTTCATTTTTATTTGGTACACTTCATCATTTTGTACCCGATATTGCTTCGTTTGGCATTAAGTCCCATATTATAGTTTTCATTGACAATGTGGTAACCTACAGGGGAATGGGAACAACGTTATACTAAGTGTGTAGCAGCTCAAGGAGCATAATTTGAAGATTATTAAGTCGATGTAAGTATATCGTCAATAAAATTCTTGTAAAAAAATCAGGCCTACCACTTTTGGGTGCGACCCTGTATATTGCCATTCCCTTGATACTTCCTGTATTTTTATTTTGTGTGATGTTCACAGTAACTAGGGAACAATAACATTACAACAAGCATGTGACAACTTATTAAACAACTCTTCTGAATTTCAAAGAATATTTCAAGTTGTCACTCACATAACGTGAATATCAGGAGGCTTACAATAATAATGGACTAGGTATGTTATGATGTCCTTTATCACACGATTTAAGGCATCAGCCATAAGGGGATTGGGAATACACCAGTACACCATTAGAGGTGAAGGAAAATGAAGGCTGTGTTGCATGTATGTTCACCATAAAAGTTTTAATTGGTGATGACAATTGAAGTGATGAATTGAATTTTCAGGTCGAGCAACAATCAAGTGAAGAAAATGACAAGAGCATTGACCAAGTTGTATTCAATAGACTTTGTTCACAAGTGGAACTAAAACCTTGGCACATCTTATGCAGAAAATGTAAGTTGATTTCTCACATTTATGTCTTGTGGTGCACAATTGTGTTAAAATCCTAATTATCAATTGTGCATTGGGTGGCTCAAAACCTGCATATAATAAAATGAATTGAGACTAACAGAGAAACTGAAATCAAGAGATATGCTGCATTAAAGGAAATTCATGTTTTTTCACCCAAAATCATCACATCACAAATGAATTTAATACTGAAGACTCTAAATGATCAATGTGTGGCGTGAATAAGCTCTCCACTCATAGATAACTGGAAGTTGACGGGATGCTTAAATCACCATCGCCCTACCCACTAAATATGATATTGACAAGTTACAAGGGTAGCAGATTTGCATTTGATTGATTTTTGCCGTAAGGTTTGTACATTTTCATGCCAATCAAAACTTAAACATTGATTTTTTTTAATGCAGGGGAATTTGAAAGGAAAATGAACATTTTGTAAATTTTATGAGCACATTCGTACAATTGGATTGGCATCATCATACATTCTTGTCGATTAATCATTCTTTAAATTTGATGGCAACTGTATTTTGACATCAGTTAAAATAAATATTATAATATGATTTTTAAGTGGTCCATAATGACTATTTACTTCTGAACATCTCTAGAATTACCTCCTTGCTTGTCCTGCAGTGTTTATTTCTTCATTTCTTCATAACTTCCACCTGCCTTCATGCTGTTAAAAAAGCCTGCTCTCTTCCTTCTTTTACCCCATTTGCCCAACATTTTCCCTTCTACCATCAATGTCTCACTACCTATCAATATTTCCTCCATCCATTTTTTCTGCTTATTTATGGTTCCTCCTGTGTTTCCTCTCTGCCTACCCAATTTCAAATGCTTCAATAGTCTTTCTCTCTGTCCAACTTAGGTCTCCATTCTTGACCATATCCACATCTCAAAAACCTCCAATCTACACTTCTCCCTTTTGCATCTTTACTCAGAATATCCACCGTCAGTTCTCTATGTACAAATGACTATTTGCTAATGCAGTATTTCTCCTAATATCCTCACAGACATGCCAACTTTCAAAAATGAAAAATCGGGAGATTTTTAGAAGTGTATCACGAAGTAATCACTTTTAATTACCACAATATTTGCATGGCACCTTAATCCCTTTATGACACTTTGCCAATTTTTAATGAATGTCACACTTTATTAACATGTTAAGCTAAGTACACAATTTGAACAGTTCATCAAGAACGTAAGAAGGAAAAATCGGGAGTCTCCCGCTTAAATCGGGAGAGTTGGCATGTCTGTCCTCACTACAATTCCTACTTTACTGAACAATAATACCCAAATAATCATTTAATATATTCTGTATTAGAATTCTCATCATTACTAAAGTGGTATTACCAAAAAATTAATGTATTTATTTATGTTATTCTATTTAAAGTTTAGTTTTCAAAAGTCTGTAGCGATTATTCAGTTCTAAATACCATAAGAGCTTTCTCTTTCCTTCCACTGCATTGTGTCTTTCTTCAGCTTTACATAATTTCTACCTGCCTTCATCCTTTATAGGCAGTAGGAAGGCAGGCAGACTCAACTCTCTTCCTTCCTCCACCCTGCTCACCCAAACCTCTCCCTTTGGCCTTCAACATTGCAGCACATTTCAATGTTCACCATACACTTCCTCTGCCTTTTCCAGTCCTCATTCCTCTGGAGACCCCACAGTAACTTCCTCTCTTGTTCCACTCTATTTAATAAAACCTTAAGTGTTTGTTTTCAACTTTCTCTCCAACTTATTTTCTCCATTCTCCACCACATAAACATCTGAAAAACCTCTTATCTATACTCACCCCTTACGTCCAGCCTCAAAAATCACATTTCACATCCATGCAGAACTATGCTCCATGTTAAAGTCTCAAATATTCTTTTATCCACACCTTTGCTCAATGTTCCTGTCATCAGTTCTCTTCTTCTTGCAAATGGTCTTTCTATAATGCATTCCTTCTCCTTGTGTCCTCACTATTATGCCTGATTTCCTCTAAAATACTTCCAGATGCATGATCTCCTCCACGCTCCTGTTTATTCCTTCCGCTTTGAAATTTTTAAATTGGCTTTTCTAGTTCTTGAGAATATCATTACTTTTGTTTTCTTGTGGTTAACACTTGTCCCATACCTCTTGATTGTGCCTCTAAAGCACTCAATAATAATTGCAACCCTTTGCAACTCATTTTTGTTTCATCATCTGCAAACCTGACGTACTATCAGTTTGCCACCTACTTTTATTCCCTGCTGAAACACTTCCCATGCTCTTCTTCACTTTTTCTTTGTGGGTATGCTGGAAAGTACCAATAAGTACCTTTTTTGTTGCATATTAAATGTAAGTGGTCATGCTTCTCCATGAACCTTAGCATATGATATTCAACATGAGGGAATATGAATTACTTGCATCTTTCTTTTTCTTATCTCATACATGTTTGAGGAAATATATTTGTGCAATTTTTTCTATTAATGGCTGTATTTACTTTTTGTCAATATAACTATATTTAGTTTTCATATTTATTATTGAATTTGTTTTAAATATTTTTAAATTTTATATACATTGCATCTGGTTTTAAAAATTCCTTCACTTCCCATATTTTCCTGATTTTTTACAATTTATTTCACCTTGTTTATCATTTATCTTTGGTTTTCAGTCCCAAATGAGGAAGGTAGAGACATGTTAAGTCTCTTCTGTTTGGATGTTGAGGAAATTGATTTAGAAAGAGCCGAGTTATTGACCCAGTAACAGTATACTTCAACTGTGATAATTTGTGTATTAGTTGTTAATGTAATTAAAAATTGACTGAAAATAAGCACCAATTCACTTTTTAATTTTTTAGTATTCTCTTTGGCCTAAATTCTGCTGTGATATAAATATATTTAAAATATGTTTCCATTGTTGATGTTCATGCAGTTTAAATGGAATGAGAATGCTTAAATGTGCTGCACTCGATTAGTTTTAATCTTGAATCAGAAGAGCATTATCGGAGTGTATTAAATCCAGTTAACATTGCTTTAATCATTTATGGCACACATTTTGTTGATTTTTGGTGAACAAAGAATAAAATCAAACCTTAATGTAGTATTGATCTGCTCTACTATATTTAAAATTCATAATTAATTGAAGTGTGGTAGGCACATTGAATTGCCCGAAAAGTTAATGTTAAAGCCATATAAAACTTTTGATTTATAAGGTTGGCATACGGATGGCTGATTCATGTTAATTTTTTGTAAATAAATAATATTCATTGGGTGTCTACAAAATATTATGATAAGACTTTTCTGGAAATTTCCAGAGAAATTGAATAAAATTCTCACTATTTTTTTGCTCACCTAGACTGGAATGTTAATGCTAAAATAAATTTTTAAAATTTTTCAAATACAATTTTCTTGAGTTATTATTTGTTGTCAGGGCAGGCCATGAGATAATTTCTGAGTGGGAATCTGTTGCATTTTCTTATCAAATTTGAAGTCTATTTTAAAGATGTGCATGTTGCGAAGTCATTACTGTTGTTCCTAGTTGGTTATATGAGTAGCATGGGAGTGAATAAAAGAAAAATAAGCCCATTTTTCTGTACTCAAGATTTTCATTGATGCATTTCATCATATAAATACATTTGTTCAAAATATATAATATTTACTCCAAAATGTCATAATTCTTAAGAAAGAATCATTAGTGCGACTAGATTAATTATCAGGAATGACAGGACAATTAATTGTGCAATGATGAATGTTTTGTGATAAAATTGATAAACATGGTATGAATTTCAAGAATCAAGTATGATCCTGCACATGAATTTTACAATATCTTAAATACAATGGTAATAAATTAATATGAAATTCATCATTCAGATTCTCATTAATGCTGTGTTTTTTGTGTTATTATGATCAGTCTGACAGCAAGAAATTATCATTCAGAGGACTTAATGAAAACTCTCCCTGATGTGAAACGATGGAAAAAGAAGCGAAAATGATATGAAATCCATTTTTTTGGAAAAAAAATGCCACATATGCATACATAGAATGAAATAAACTGTAAAACAATCATACTGAAGGTAATACAAAAATTTTTCTAAGCTTTGGGGAGATCGAGTCCCATATTTGTCTGCAATGCATTTATTATGTTTTCTTGAACGACTTATCTTTCTCCAACCATTAATTTTCGTTTAGGAATTCTGTGCTCATCCATTGTTGAGAGGGGGAGAGCACGACAGAGGTAATGGTTTTCCCATCTTTGGCTTCTTTTTCTTACTAATACCTTTGAAGTGATGTGCTGTGCATAGTCCTGTCTGGTTTTCCATCCCTGTGAACTATAACCTCACCCTTAGAGGATCAAGGAGTACATCAGAACACTTCAGACAAGATGCCACTGTGAAACATTTATGGCAGTTGCACAGCCATTGGAGATCATAAGAGGTATTTATAATAATAGTCTTGTTTGTTTACTTTTGAAGTCCAATCACACTGACACAATACTAATAATAATACATTTACACACAACATAAAAAAAATTAAGATCCATTAGCTTGTTGACTCACGAGTCACACCTATTACTTTAGGGAGCTACTATTACTTCACTATCATATACAAAACTGCTGTGCAAGGTGGTGCAGGTGGAAAGTTGTGCAAGCCATGGTGAAAATGTTGCACACTGCCGTCGCTGAGTGAGCACGACGGAATGAAATGCAGTAGTGCATGTAGCGAGGGCACTTGGAGATGTCCCCTGATGATGCCATTGATTCCATCTTGTGTTTCGTTTCCATGGAACGAATCAGAGAGGGACAGAGGCAAAGTCGAGCAAATAGCTGCGCGATGAAACAGGCACACATGGCGATCAACTGCGGGTGAAAAATGTTACATAGTTAGATTAGGTCTGTTTGGTAGGGATGGCCACCCAAACCAAAAAAAAAGCTATTTCTCAAATCAATTCATTTCATGGACACATTCCTTGTCAATGCAGGAACATTAACAAACTACCACATTTGCTCAATTACTGGGCATACAACTTGTTTTGAAAATCTCAATAGAATTGGATCGTGTTTTGAATTTGGCAGCATGTAATTTCCCACAGTGGTTTGGGTATCCGATAGACTGAATATTTTGCCTGCATTGAATATGCTACAAACACCTGGGACCCATCTCGTTGACTCAAGAATTGAACAAAATATGGAGAAAAGCTGCCTTATTTATGTGAAACTGCCATTTGGAGAGTACGGATTGTCTTAAAATTACTGCATTCACTGTGATTGGAAGGCCGTGAACACTCCAAAAATTGATGTTAGATTAAACTATTTAAAAGGGTTTCAATCATACAAATTAATGAACAGCCTTGAAGAAATATTGCATTCCCACACTATGCTGGCGAGTGAGACAATATAAGGATGGTCTGAAAAGCTTCCAACCTAACAAAGATACAAGGTATCTTTTCTGAAATTTTCTGAGTCGGAAACTTTTCAGACCACCCACATAAAAACTAAATTAGATAAGTGTACAGTTCAAGATATAAAGTTATGAATTAATTTTTATTTCAAGTTATAGAACAAAGAACGATACACTAAGAAATAGCGTGCCAGCCTGGAACCCTAAAAACCTCTGCTGCTTGCCCATGCATAACCTTTTGGTTGTATGTCAATTAGATTAGTTCAAATAGTGTAGGAATTTTATTATATTTCCCTCAAGGAATTAAAAGAAATTGCTTTCGGAAATTGTATGACTTGTCATTTAATTTAATGGAAACAATGATGAATAAACCATGGTTTCTCCTTCATATTGGTGCACATAAATATTTATACACACAGCAACTAGGGTAATGGTTAGCCGGTGCACTTGCCCCTGCAGGAAAATGACAGGTAGATTTAAATTACTTAGTATATACAAATCTTAATACCTGTGATGGTCCATGGTCCTCAATGGGATGTAGCTGAGAGTAAGTGAATATTGTCACAAGACTCAAGGCTCCAGTCAGCATAAAGTAGAGCGGAAATAGGACCTTCTGGATTTGCCCAAATATGTGACGAGGCATTGTGAAGTATAGAGATAGACCTGTGGATCAAGAATATTTCTCTTTGAAGGTATTAAGTCTTTAATAATGCATTTCTTTATTGCCTAATATCCAGCATATTTTGATGAATAACTGCTTTACATTCATTAATTTGAGATGAAAGTCAGTACTTTAAATATGATTATGCCGCTCGTTATTCTTTTAGACACTTTAGTGCATTTTGATTCATTCAATTCACATTTGTAGCGTAAAGTGTTCCATATTCTATCAGCTATAAGTTCATTTGTTTCTTGCGTTTGTATTCTATGAAGATTAGCATGTGATAGTATCATTAAAACAACTGTGATATCGGATAAATCATTGTCCTGCACTGCACTTAACAGATTCCCCATTCACTTTCTTCAACATGGAGTAAAGGTTAACTAAAAAGATTATTTCAAGCTTTAGGAATTATTATTAAAATGAAATTTAAGAACTTTTCATTTGAATTCTGATCAAAGTTTATAACTTTGAGTTTACTTTTATAGGAATGGCAGAATGGTCATCTCGGTGATTACTTCAACTATGGTTGCTAAAAACTAGGATTGAATAGTTTAAAGAACGCTCGTTCCCTGAATATTTGTATATATGTGTAAAACAGGTTTTTACTAATAAAGCTAAAGCCTTAATAGGGCGGCTACCAAAATTTGAAAGTCTAGGCAGAGTTTTGGGAACTTTTGTGTCTGAAAAAATCAGAACATTAAATAAATTATCCTCAAAATTTATTATCTATGGATTCTCAATTTACACAAACCAGTATGTACACGTAGAGTTATGAAAATTTTGTTTTCCTCATAAAGTCGGTATTATATTGTATTAATTAATAATTTATGTTTGGCATTAGTGTCGGTAGCCTTACCTTGCAATGTCTTATCAGCAAGAAATTGCTTTTATGGTAACCTGACTTTTAGCTCCGACTTTGTTTTTTATCAGAAATGGGTGATCTTAGGTGTTTAAAAAACTGAAATTTTGGTGGTATTTATAGTGTAGTGAAGACTGGTTTGTAGCATTCATAGTGTAGTGAGGCCATTTGACATAATAACCAAAACTTTTAAAGATATTCAATTATGCATAATGAATTGGTGGTTGTACAATTAGTTGATCGACTAATTTTAATTTTTTGTTAGCCCCTTCACCTCTGTGATTTCACATTTAATATTATTTAGAATTGTATACTAACCTGAAACGAATGTCATCCAGATTTGGGATCCAAAATGGGTTGCAAATGCAGTTAGATGTAAAAAGCCCAACAGCTGGCGTGCCTTGGCATCTAGGTCCTTTGCATCTCCTTTCGATGGAAAGAACACTGCTGACAACACAAGTACAGCTACAATTGCCACTACATGAAATGGCTGTGTTGTTTCACGGATGATTCTGCAATTCAAGAAATAATTCATTTTTAGTTTGAAACAGTTTTGAGTCATTGCAATTTGTGATGACTTATGCGTATTGTTAGATCCTAACCTCTCATCCTTTCTCTCCTTCCATGTAACACTTTTGATCATTGCATTTTTTTAGAGGAAATAGTTCTGCATTAAATTATTTTATCAAAATTTCATGAGTAAAATAGCATTTAGAATAAATTGTTGAATTTCTCAGTCAGGTTACCGGCAAAGATTGTTGCAAAATGTGCATAGAATATTTTGATTCAAAAACTGTAGTCGCGATGCATAATCTTATTGTTAGTCATTTAATTTATGAGAAATTCATCAATAATTCAGAAAAAGAAAAGTGGGATAATTTCTCAGGATATAACCCTCCTTCCCCGTAAGTCCTACTTACTTTAGCTTTCAGGCTTTTTTTTCAAAATAAGGATGCTTCTTGCAAATTGATGGAGTTAATGTGCTGAAGCCAGGGTATCAGTTCGATTTGTAAAAATTTCATTTTGTCATTGCTGTTCAAGGTGGCGCCAATATTATGGAAACTTAAAGACCACATTGTACATTCAAGTAGTTCATTGCCCAACTATGTTCTCTCTCAATGAAATCTATCTCCGTTTGGAGCTGTATGAAATAGTTATTTGAATGGCACTAAATTTTAAAAATTGCACCTTTTGCATATCACTGTGCATTAAAAAACTGTGGACTCATCTATAACAGATTATTTTATGGCACATGGATGAGAGAGTACAGTTTTGGGGATTTGATGTCAATTTTATCTTGTCCATGTTTCCACCCAAAAAAATTATGCTAAACGTTTTGTTTGTTTTTAGTTTGTTGTATGACTTGTTTACACTGTAAAGGAAGATGAAATTTTGTTTTTCCCAACATTTATTGCCTGATATTTATCTCATGCTCAAGGGAAAATCGAATTTCTGATAACCTCAGTTCAGATAAAACTACAAAAAAAATGAACCTGTCAGTCATGTTTATCTTTGGATTTGGCGAAAATAGATGCATTTTATTGTATCATATTAATCGAGTAATATGAAAATTCGAGAGTTAAAAACCGATCACCTCAATTGCCGTTAGCATATCTTCATACTTTTTAGCCTCTAAACTGATTGAAATTCTTTGTTTGGTCAATGGCCTGTACTAGCTCTGATCAGTGACTTATTGAGAATTAAAATAGATGGTCAAAGTGGTCTATGTATGAATGGAACGAGGTAACGGGGCTGTGGTGGTAGATGGTGCACATCAGAACTATGGAATACGTCGATATTGTACGAACCTTGGGAGCATCAGGATTGTCTTTAAGGGTACTTCGGACGTAACTAGGGAGTGCTCACGTAGCCAGGGATACAAGGAATAATGGAAGCCGGATGTTGCCTGTGGTCCTACGTATCGCTTTGGCGTGTTATCCAACTGTTGTAAGAGCTACATACTGCTGTGTGTCACCAAATTCGGCGAACCTATAAGTATGTAAGATTCCGCCGCTCCAGGTGTGACATATCTTTATTTCACTCGTTACTTTCGATAATACTGGCACGGAAACACCCAAGTGCCATTTATAATCGTTATAAACCTCGTTATATTTAGTTTTGATAGTGTCAAATCTCAAAATGGATATCTAAATAAGCGCTAACGGCCAGCCGTATTGCAGCAGGAACGCATCCGTAAGTGGCTGACGCGACACAGTGACTGTAAAGGGTATAGTGGAGGCAGTCTTTTTAAGTTTTTCACCCCTCGTTGGCCAAAAAATACCTTCTAACTCCGCATTAAATCTTGTATCTACATTTTCCTAACAAAGGTCCCTTATTGTAATTTCCTGGAAATAAAAATAAACGATTCGTTTAGTACGTATATAATACGTCAATCACAGCCAATGAAACCGCAAGCCCATGAGCCGGCAAGGGAAAAGTATTTCCAACTTCCTTAAATCGGAGAGGCGGAAAGTATGTTCTACCTGGCAATTAATGATCCTTTGATCATGGAACGATCCCGTGGAAATTAAAGTCACTGGGTCCGTGTGACGTGTCCGGAAGGAAGTTGGTTTTGGCAGACCATCCCCAGGTTCCCTCGGGCGAAAAAATAAGAGTGGTCAAGTTTCAATGGGGAAAAGTCTGTGGAGATGGCCGTAAAGACCTTCGTGATTGGATGATACCGCGAAAGTGGATAGCCGTCCAGGGTATGCTAGGATTGGTTGGAAGGTTAGCTTAATTCCCATCTCCATATCTATCATCAACAAAGGTAAACTTCGTTTATATTAAGTGGTATTCTGATCTATGTTTGGGTGTCGTATGTAGAGTACTTAAAACACAATTCTTCAGTTAAGAGCCCCGCAGGCAGTGATGAAATGATGACGGGTATGGAGATGGACATTAAGCTAAACCTTCATAGAGCCGACCGGCAGATTGAGTAGAAATTTTCCTAAGAGTTCTTTGGGACTTCTTGTAAACCAGACCTCAAGCAGATAAATCTCCTTTAGAAGAGGGACTCGACTCATGATTTCTTACGGAGGGGGGGGAGGAGGGAGAGTTAATAGTTTTCTTAAAACGATTGAGAACAGAGGGGCTGCTCGAGATCGAGTCAGTCGCCATTGTGCTCACATTATTAACGTTGAATGACATGTCAAAGAGTCTCGTCTAAAGTTGTATTAACTCCACTGACGTACTATCTTGGATTCACCTCCTCGCCCGTGACGAGGGAAAATTTTTGTAGTCGGCGAACAAAAAAATCGTGTTAAAAAATTAATGACATAATAGGCGACCATTGAGTTCCATCTTGTCTGATGGTGAGTGGTGAGTCATTTGCCTGTCCGATGGGACGACAGATCAATGAACCCTGGTATTTCCTTAAGCTAATTTTGGGAGTGAAATATATTTAGTCCGCCGAGGGAGTGTGATTAGAGATCAAATCGGTGTTATTATTTTGATTCTTCGTTCATACGAATGCGGTCATCGGAGCCAAATGTGGTTGCACATTGATTAAGTTCGATTTCAGACTATACGAGATTACTTAATACAATCGACTGATTTAAATGTGTTAATCATTAACCGTGTTGATTTCCAGGATCAGAAGTATACCTAAATTTCATATTCAGCTACTTATAGAAGGCGAACCCCGAAGTTAGAGCAGGGGATTAAAGAAAGAGACAATTTACGGGGTGGCCCGGTTTAATCTGGAATGACTATTGAACAGGTGTTAAAAGGATGTACGAAATCGCTTTTAATCAACTCGGTTTCATTGTCACTATGTAACATAAATTGGAAATCGATCGATGGAAATTATTTGTTTGTGGAGGGGGGGCTTTATGCCCCCTCCCCCGCCCCCTCTCGGTCGCCCTCCTGATTACCACAAAGCTATAAGCAATGACACCATTTCCCGCTTGCTATTTTGCCTTGCCAACCGACAACGCGCCCCCTTGATATCAGAGATTGTTTCACTACAAGTAGATGCTTCCATTCTTCAATTAACCCAACAGAATCGCTATCTCGAAAGATATCTCGCACTCCACAAGCAGTTATTCGTTAAATTGCGCAATAAGAATCCAGAAGAGTGCCGCATTACGAATAGCGGGAGCTGTTATTCGTAGTACACCATTTCAGGTTCAACTGCTGCCTGACAATCATCCTCGAAGAGTTAAGTTTTCTGGAACTCCACAAGAAAAGGATCGTTCGGAAGAATGAATTTGACGAAGAAGCCGAAGATTTCACGAAGTATTGCTGGACCTACGAACTACGACGACGTGTCTTATTGTTTCTCAATATTGGGAATAATTGTTACGGGCCACAAAAAATTGAGCCGGGTCACTAAAAAAATGACCCGGGCCAAATTACTGAGTTATAATTCTCTAATCTTTTATGAGTGCACCAAAGAAAATATTAATGCGAGATCGAAAGAGTGAGTGAAGATTTTTGCATCAAGGAGGCCAAGCAGAAAGATCTCTTTAGTTTTTTTTATCGCAGTATTGAGAAGATTTCTGAGGCTAAACAAACACTAATCCGTCATTCCATAATTCTGACATATGTGTTTTTCACTCAAATATGGTAAGCCATAGACTCTCAAACCTTTTTCCAGGCAATGTTGGACTCAAACCCCATGCCGTCGTGAATGACTCACTCTAAACGACAGCCCAGATTGTACGTTTCACATCAATTGGATCACGCTGTGGAACTTAGTTCCTCGGAAGAAGTCACCGCTGCCGCCAATGAGCGTTACCTTGACCAACACTTTTGCCATTGTCATCTTCGTTTTCTCAGGATACGGTTGGTCGATCGCCTAGGGAAAAATCACCTCTCGATTCGCCGAACGCGTTGCCAAACAGGTCACTACGTAATCGCAATTATTGCCACGCAATCTGGGTTAAATAACGTGTTATTGGGATGGAGCAGAACTGTCTCCTGGACGACAGAGAAATCCAGATGAGTGTATTTTCGTGGCGAAAGGAAAAGTCGGAGGAATGCCTCCATGGATGTGGGGCCTACAACCTTAAGGACATATCTCAAAGCTACTAGTCAATTTACTAGCCCTAGTAGTTAACTTTAGCAGGGACTTCCGGTGGCAATAGATATGTTCCATTACCTACTTCGTAATTTCAGGCGTCAACTTATTGGAAATGATGCATTCAAAGAAGTGGCATGTATGGCACTGTTACCCATTGTTCGAATCAATGCGAACTATTTCATTATAATAGATAACATATTGAGGTGAACCCAGTCGCATTGATTTAAATAATGTGGCAAAGTACCATGCCTATCACTCTTTTAAAATGTTTTAGTTCTTTTCGTTTGCTTTTTAGAGGATAGGTACGTGAGTGGTCAATTTTTCATATGACATTCACTGTTGTTTTCAGATGATTTTTGGCTTGTAGCCCCAGAAGGATTATTTCGAAGGCGAAATTGGAGCGATGACGGGGACATGTTTCACAAACATGTGAAATTTACACATTTTTCTAAATAAAATCATTTGGGAGGAGATAATCTAGTCGAAGTCAAACTTATCGATTTTTATAATGATATTTCTGCATTTCTTGTCGACGGGTGAACGGATAAATGAAAATGCTCTCTTGTGAAATTGATATCACACGGCACAGGTCTTCATTTATTTTAAAATTTACTTACGCACTTACAAAAGATTGAATGATTCGAGGCGAGTGGATTCTGAGGAGAAAAGGCGGCGGAAATCTTATGGTTTCTCACACTCCTCCGCTTTCCGGGCTCACGTTTGATTCCGACTGGACGAAATGTGAGATTTCGTTTTTATTTACGGAGCTTTTTCTTTCAACGCGCAAGGGGCTAAAAGAGTTCGGATGCGTGTTCGTGCCCACGCCAGCATGGGACGTGGAGATTGGCGATTCGGTTTCGACTCACTCGAAGCAGTAGAATGTACCTCATATATTCTTCATTACTTTTAATTGATCCGATTCGGTCTTCTGCCCATCGTTACGCACTGATTCAGTTTCATTTATATGAAACACTGACGTTATGCATCGAAAAAATTATCGACTTTTATCCCAGCGAATACATTACACAATTATCTTGATCCCCCACCGTGGGCAATCCAGTACGCAAAAAATGTGACCTTTTTCCATTTAAATCTTATTTTTACACGAACAATTTCGATTCAGATCTGATTATTAGATTCAGTTCTTCTGCAATCTATTTTGATAATGAATTAAGAGGATTTTTTCATAGAATAGATTATTTATTCCAGATTCTACCTCTCAAATCAATCTGAGGTGATCGAAACTGAAATGCAATTGATGGATGGACTCCAAATTAATTCAAGAGTCACATTTCAGTTTAATGATTTTAGTGCTCCTTGAAAATGTGGGCAAATTGTTACGGTTGATCTCAAGAAAATGCCAACGCTTTTGATTGTTTTGTTTGAAATTAATGCTTAGAAAATGTGCAGACACGTCGGGGGGGGGAATCTAATCTAACGAGAGATAATTTTTGGCTCACCTCATGGTTTTCACTTCTCCTAAATAATCCGTACGATAATAAGCTGGGATGATTCTTTCACCGACTTAATGTTCCACAAGTACCCACCAGCTGGCGACTGGGAAGTAATTCCTCTCTTTCGGTGTCTAGCCACGCTTCCACTTATCACATTGATTTTCTGAAATCTCTCGGCGGACAAAGCGATACCTTGCCGATTGTGAAACAAACTCCCCGCGTAGTGAGAAATACTATAAACTTGAGCATTCAGTCTGCAGTCTCGATTAATCGCGTTCCCAATGCTATGTTCGCATTTTTTACGAATTCTCGAGAATTTTTTCACCGATAATTTTCCGAACGCGTTTGGACGGAAGAAACGAGAAATGGAACCACGTCTTCGACAAATCACTTCCGTTAAATTGGCAAGAGTACCCTGGGTTCCATATAGTACTTTCCCACTAATGACACAATGATACAATATCTGTTGGCCTAGACAGGCGGAGATGGACTAGTCTGAAAATTTTAATTACTTAAGCAATTCACAAAGACCTCTTGCTCTACCTAAACACATTTTCGTTAATATTTGGAACATGCAACTACACATTACTTGATATGTTAATAGCTCTCCACTTACGTTCTTAATTAACATTAAAAGAATTATATAATTTAAAGAACATTAGAGAAAACCTGAGTACCAACATATAGCAATATACGAGACCTGTTCAATAAAGAGTGATCAAATACTTTTTCTTCTCATGAATTATTGTCCAATGTAAATATTTATTTTTGTATTTCATTGTTAACATGACGCGCAATGTGCGCGTGGTACAAGATTAATTTAGTTTTTCAACCAAAAAATTTGCTCAATTATTTACGCTAATAATAAATCTTCTTAAATAAAATTTCTTTTTCGAGCAGCCCTCGTATATTTCTGTGGTTATCTTACAGCATTTCACTGCACCGATGAGAAAATAAGTTGGAGTTAAAGGCATGAAGTGTTATGATCTCATGAATTCCGTATAGAAATTAAGTTAACTCATCGCAATTTATTCGTTCAGCTGCGGGCGGAACCATTTTACTAATGACATAATATTATTATGCCATCCAGAAAGTCTCGTGCTCGGACAAAAGAAGGCTGATTCACATCTAGATGTTATCTTTGCATTGAACTACGTATTGTATGTTTTTTCATGTATTACTGAGGGGGGCCAAACTTGTATCATTTATTTCATCTCGTCGTCTTTGAAAATCAGAAATTACTGGAAGACAACGGTTATTTATTCAGAATGATACCTAAAATGAAACATTGGTTAATTTACGGCGGAATCGCCTCTAATCAGGCGGCGGGAACGTTGGCGTCTTTCGCTGGCCGGTGTTAGGCTAGCTCCCCACCCTTCTTCCAACACTCCCCTTCAATTCCACACCCTCACCAGGCTGTTGTTCTACGTGTCTCAAGTGGCCCAACTACTTGTGCACCCCCCTCTCGGTTAAAAAGTGACTACTCTTCCAAGGGAGGATTGGGGTACTCACGACCAAAAAACCTGAACGCTCGTAAGATCGAAACTGGGTTCTCTGAATGTGAGGCCAACGCTAGGTAATCTGTACCTTACTAATCCGTTTCGGAAAATTCGCATCGTCCATCTTTGTGCTCAATCTCTACGACTCCGTCTGTTCATTACGTGAAATTAAGTATTAAACAGGCGAATTAAAGGATTATTTTATTCTCGCACTTAGCAATCACAACTGTACGAACAAAATCAATACAGGGTATTTAACAACCAGAATAAAGTTATTTAATTTCCCTCGATTTTTTAAACTTATTAATAAAATCTCCGCACCCGCTGTTTGCTATATCACTTTTTTCATTAATGAAGTGATTTAATAATTTTATTTAATTAATTATTCTTCATTGACGTGTCTTAACACCCTACAATAACTCATGGGTCAATGATCACATGCTAATTACGGAAGAGTTGCTTGGCGTATAACATTTGGTTAGGCATTATCTTGCCATATTGACGATGGGACCGAATCTCAAAGCAACAAGTCTCATCAAAAGTCGTGAATGCAATAAATGCTCGCAAAATATTCCTTCGACAAGTAGACTGACAATGCATTTGGTGTTGAGCCATTAAAAGGGTCTGCGAGAGAAAACAACAAGAACGTTTAAATTGAACTCTACCTTAGAGAAACGAGCTTCTGGGCTTAATTTTAATAATTCTTAACACATCCCAATCAAATACCTGAATTAAATGGTTTGAAATTTAATCATTCCCCGCCGTAATTAGTGATAACGACCGTGTTCGATATAAGTTGTTAATATAGTGACTGCCATTTCCGCCCCAGAGAAAGCCAAGTTATGTCACAGCTGATGATATCTGGTGGAGTCACCAATTTAATGCTGCTCAAAAATAAATAATTTCTCGCGAAAATCATTCAGCCCTGAAAACACACGAAACTTCACTTACGGCTTACGACGCCGAGGCACATTTCTCCGAAATTCAATCATTATCTACCTGTCGTAACGCTAAATTTTTCACCTGGAAAGTGATGTGTGCCGAAGTGAATGTGATTTGAATCCGAGAAAAGTTCGAGAGAATTTCAGGAGCCATTATCGAGAAGTTAATCCCTATTTCGCGGATTAAAGAAACGCACCACGAAAATTCACCGCTGGGAAATCGCTGAACGACAGTCAGTCAGTCACGGACACCGATTTTCAAGTCAGCACTCCCCCGCCAGCACTTCACTTTCTCCTTGAGCGTACATGGCCCCGCGGTACGGCCCTCTTCCGAAAGAGCGACGCCCGCCCGCCGTCACTCTCCACCGACACTTTACTTCCGAAGGTGTGAGGACGGAAAAGCAGGGTGGGAGAAGGAATTATGGATTCGCGCAGAGGTGGATAGGATTAGAATCACTACTCACATCATTAACTGGGAGAAGATTGAAACGCCGAATTTGCCCGATCCGGCCCCTGCCTCCGCGGTTGAGATCCTCCGCTCTTGCGCGGGCGGTGGGACACGACGGCCCACGGGCTTCACCTCTTCCTTCGCCATAGCGCCGAGGACGGCGGCGGGGGTCGCTCCGAAGGGCCTGGCTTGTTCCGAACGCACGCACATTTTTCTTCCTTCAGTATCTGAGTAAGGCGTTGCTTGCAAAGCTGCTCACGCGACTGACACGATCGGTTAAGGGACGGAGAGCGTCTGGACGACCTATATACGGGCGAGGAGAGGCAGTGCTGCCGTTCCCCCCTCTTCAACCCCCACTCCTTTTCTCTTCTCCCTCACCCTTTCCCCTCTCCACGGGCCGTTCTCTCGTCTGTCATCCCCGATACTTCCCCTCCTCCCTTCCCCGTCCCTTCAGTGCGCGCGCAATCCCATCCCATCCCCCCTCGAAGCCTTTTACGCCACCTGCTACACGACCGTCGCCCGTCGCAAGTTTTGGTCATCCACAATACGCTCCCACAGAGAGACGAGATAAAACTAGCGGAAGACACCAGCCTCCCGTTTGGGAAACTCGGGACGAAGCTACTCGATGACGATCCCGTGGGCGTGATTGCACGGTCTCTCGTTTTTGAGCTTGAAAGTGGTGGAGAAGGTTCATAGACACCATTAATAAAATATAGGCAGAAATACTATATTGAATGAATTTCTGATCGATTAAATCAAATTCTGATCGATCCAATCACTTGCGGTCAGATCGGTCGGTAATCGACGCACAGGTCATATTTTAACTTCAGAATTTGAAAATGTGGTGATGAGTGGTTGGTAGAAAAAGTTTTCTGAAAGAAGGTTTTTGAGCCCCACTGGGGCGTGTGGCAAAGGGTGTCATGGCTACAGTCTTTCTCCTGTCATTGTGGTTGAGTATGATACGTTCGTAATGAGAATGGTGGATTACAATTGGGATTTTCGATTAGGCTTATCGAGATAGCTGTCCTTACTTAAGGTTTATGGAAAGATCTGATCCACACGGAAAAATGTTTTCCGATCCTGTTTTCGACTAATATTCTGTAATTTTGAAGGTCTTAAAAGCTCGAATACAACTGTGCATCAATAGAAACCCGTGTCGCAAATTTATGGTCTCCGTGTGTGCTTAGGAGACTTTTACTTTATGATCGGTACGTATTTGATCTTAGTCTTGCGGTGAAGACATATTAAGTTCTTTGAAAGTTATCCAAATATATCAGTACAATTTTATCACGCTTCACGTATACGGTTGCCCAGATTGCGGTCAGCTATCACTATTATTTTGCTGTTATGCTTGTGAAATTATCAGATGGACTTTATACTTTAGTTGCCAGTTTATTTATCATTGTTTGTTTGACGAAAACTACGCCCATGCAGTGTGATTGAATCGGAGGGGATTCATTAAGCAGTCGGCAGTTGTTCATTCATCACTCCTGAATGGGACGTATTGCCGTCAGTGAGTGAATTTTTATCCTTTGTGTTAGTCACCGAGCATAGCAAAAGTGGGTGGAGCCGACCCACGCGCAAGGAGGAGGGTTTGATTACGTACGTCTGTATTGGTGACGGGTCAAGTGTTTTTTACACTTATTGTGTTTGATGAAATCGGGGTCAGACATAACACGGGCTTCATTAGTTAGTAAGGATCCGCGAGGCGTATTCCACCAGGGAAAATTTACAGTGAGGCCCTAAGAATGTTGGGCCACACTCCGTTGAATTTCTGTTGAAGTACCATTTTCGTTATTTTGCTATTTAGGCAGCCAGAATATTAGCTAGAGAAGTATAGTAAGTGGAACAGGAATGTAGAAGGAACTACCTATCGTTCACTAACAAATGATGAAAATAAAATGGAAACACAGAATAACAAATTAAGAAGTACTTGAAAGAGTAGACGAAGGGCCTATGGAGGATACCTACAAGAAGAAGGAATTTGATCGGACACGTACTGAGGGACGATACTTAATTCACTGAAGATCATAATTGAAAGAAGTAAGGCCCCAGAGGAGTAGTGGGTAATGGAGAATGTTGGTATAAGGAGCTGCGAGGGAATGGAGAGATTGGCAGGGAACAGAATTGTTTGGAGATATGCTACAAACCGATCCAAGAATTGATAACTTGTTGAATGTTAAAAATGTTAAATCAGTAAAGTTATTGGCTTTTCGTTAACACACGGTGCCACGCAACATTTGAACTAGCTCGAAACCCTTTCGGTCTCATTCAGAGCCAACCCTCGTTGCGATGGGCTTCCCGATCTCCGAACCCTCGCTACGGGCTCAGGTCTCTGGAGATATTGTTTTAATCGTGTTGATCTTCCAAAGGAAAAAAATAATAAGAAAATGGAATTGAAAACACGAATTGTGGACGAACACATGACGGGCCAAATTGGCATTCTAGTGATAGTTGCTCTCGGACTCACGAGTCATTCCCACGGACAATGAGTTTTGCGTATTCATCATGTACGGTAAGAGACAGTTTAATCTGAGACGACCAATACCGGAACACCTGAATGACGTAACATTTTAGTCCTTCCGTTGCTGCGGGTTGTGGACGGTGTAGGAAACTCTCATAATCGGGTAAAATCTTTTCTGTAACCGCGCCGTTTGGTGTTGTCATTTATTATTTGTTTAATGTCATCTAAAAAAAAGTCAAAACATTATTTTCCGATGAAACTTGTGTCATGTTCCAGATTCAAAGTTTGGTCGATGAACTAGATTTAAATGCGGTCATTAGTTTTATCGTATTAGTTAACTCTGGTTATGTAACCTGGTTAACGTGGTAAAAATGTTGTCATCAAGTCGACATTCAATGGGGATTGAACTTTATTTTTAAATGGAAAATATGCATGTAATTTAAAAAGTCACGAGTCAGCACTTTCTGGAATTTGCTTCGCGTTGAAAATTAGCGTTGAGCCCGAGCACAATTTTTTTTTTAAATTTATGGTTTAATTTACTATTTTTATTGTTCAATACAAAATAGTACAGAAGATAAAAAAAGAGAATACGGAGAATTAGAATTTTTGGTGGCACAGGAAGAAGGAGAGAACTGGTCCCTGTCATCTTCCTTTCACTGAAGAGGGTGGCAGCGCCAGCGACATTTCTAATTCTCGTGCGCCTTCTCTTTTATTGTGCTCTATGTTTTTGTGTTCTTGTATTCCATCACTGTGTCATCCAAATTTTCAACATCGATTCGCGAGATTTTTCGTGTATGTTTATCCAAATAGCCCACCCGAAGCAGGCGAGGCTACACAAAATATCGTATTTGTGCGACTAAATTTCCAAATTTCTCTTTATTGATAAAATGTTGCAATATTGAAAACAGGTTTGATATTGTTCTATTTTTCCCGCAAAACAGCACAATTTTAAAAAATGGCTGGATATACAGAATGTTTTGATGGCACTAGTCGGATTTGGAAAAATATTGACGTCCATCGTACTTGCCTGTGTCACTCCTTTGTATTTCCCGAACCTCAATCTTATGATATCGGAACACATAATACAAGGTATCTCCTAACCTGGAAGACTAAGAGAATTCGGCTTTTTTTCTAGAAAAATAGTCGTTGGGTACATTAAAAGTTGGAAATTTATCCCTGCTAACACTCTGAAATTCGATCGAGAGATGCTACGATACTAATTCCCACCTAGGCATCTATGATTTTCTCCGGAGCCCTAGTCCTACTTGACCCTCCATTGAGAGGCATCGAGGATGCACGAGTTGAGTCAAAGGTTCATGCTTTAGATAAGAGTCTAAAAATTTTGTGGCAAAAATAATTTAATGACATTATTATTTTTTGAAAATATTAATTTAATTTTTCAGAAAGTCCATGAGAGGTTGATATTAAGGTTTACACTAATTTACTTGCTATTGCAAAAAAGTTTCTGATCAGGTTGATGTACTTAACTACACATGCTTTGCCTTCGCATGCGTTTAAAGCGCACAGCATCATATTAGGTTAATTGTTCAATGTCACAAGGAGACTGCCAACCTTTTCTTGTCATTTTCGATACCTAAAGACAATCATTATAAACACATGACCATTATTTGCCGACAAATATACTTTTTTGGAGATGTGCATTGCCTCAGCTTAGGTAAAGTATTACCTAGGAAACTTGAGAAAATTTCTTGATACAAGGTTTCCATTGAGGGCACAGTTGATGGCGCCCTACATTCAGCGTGGAAAACTATTATTTTGGTGCTTGGAATAAAAAATACTAATTTCTTCAGCTCAGGATGGTGACGATCAAGGAAAGTGTGCTAATTCCCACAGTTTTGAGAAATCATCCACGATATAACCAGTCCGGTACATTCGATCGGTCAATTTATTTGCGAAGGCGGCGGCCTTAACCTCTTATACGCCTCTTTAAATTTGCGACGTGTTTATCCGGATTGAACACGATCAATTTTCTTTCCTCGGTAATGCATGAAATGTACAATGTTGGTAATGGGAATGAAAGTGATTTTCCGTAGCATTAATTTTTTTACGAGCAGGCGGGTCATGCTGGTCTCATGTAGTCTTTAACTTTTCCCTTGGGTGACTTATATAATTAGTATTTCTTCCGCACTAAGGTGATATTAATCGGTGATATACGGTCGCCTGACTTAGAATGCCCGTGGTCTCTTCTATCGTAGCTTGTCTTGTTGGAGCTCTTTAGGGTTTTAGCTTTAGGCACTCATATTTATTAGTGTATCATGTGCGAATGCTTCAGAGTCAAAGGAAATTTACAAGAGTAGAGCAGAGTGAAATAAATTAATAAAATGGAGTAAGATTGCAGTCGTGACTCAAAACCAGGCTTTTCTTAGCAGTAACTACCCCGGATGGAGAACGGGATTTTTAATAAGTCCTTCATGGTGGAAGGAGGCATAATGGTAAAAAATTGAATCTAGAAATGCGTGGGGTACAATCAAATTATTTCACGGGAGAAAGCGTGGTGAGTTAAGTTGGGTGCGTTGAGAGTGAGAAAGAAAGTGCTAAGGTTTTTGGAGCAGTTGATAAACATAATTGAGGCACCAAGATCCAGTCTGATGCAACACCTGTAGTGTCGACTAGCTATGTCCGTCCCGGTGAGTTAATCGCACCACTACCGGTAGTTTTTACAAATGAGTATGTAAGTGGCGTGTGAATTATGTAGTGTGCTTGTGTGAATAAGAAACCTACAGGCTATGCTAAATTAATGACAGAAACCTTGGACTTTCATGCAATTGGATTACAGATATAGATAGGGCTGCGTAGATTTTCGCGGCGGTGGCTTGAAGGATTCTGCATTTTCGGGTTTCACCGAGTTGTTGTTTTAAGTCGAGCAATGTGCTAATGATATTGACAGTTATGCAAATTCTGAGAGGAATGGAAGCGTTTGGGCGTGGCAGAAAGGTTCTTTTTGCGACTCTAATCCAAACTACCTTCATTTCCAGAGCGAGCGCTTTTGGAGGTTAATTAATTCTTCAAGGGTAAGCATTACAGGTTTTGCGATTGAAATCGTTCCTTCGCAAAGTCCAACATTTTCGTCAGACATGAATTTTGATCAACTAGGCAGGTGAAGGTCACTCGAAGATTTTATAGTGTAGTTAAAATGAGGTCTGACGATATTTCATTTCAGGAGTAAATTTTAGGTTTGGAATCGTGGTTCTCAGCGTTACTCAACTGCTGCGTTCGTGAGACCGTTGTAGCATTTTTGGTACTGTCACTGTGATTAGACGGAAAATCTCTGATACCTCTATCGAAACATTGCCTCGGAGTTCCAAATATTCGTAAACTTGTCTTGTGTCTTGTTCGTAAACATCTTAACACCTCCATTTTACTCTTTTAAGGTACAAACACGTATTTCCCTGTCGTATGATATAGAGAAGTTCGGTTGATCAGTGTCTTCGTTTCCCCATTGGAATTTGGTAGTTTGAATGTAAATTGACCAAAGT
Source organism: Hetaerina titia (assembly GCA_037158775.1). Classification (NCBI taxonomy): domain Eukaryota; kingdom Metazoa; phylum Arthropoda; class Insecta; order Odonata; family Calopterygidae; genus Hetaerina; species Hetaerina titia. Next base: position 83,251,194 of record CM073770.1, read on the forward strand.
TTTCAGAGAGCCGGAGTGAGTGAGTCCCAGCTGTTCCTCTGCAGATTCTCTCCCCTTTCCCGATACAAGAATTTCGGAAAAAATATTTACCGCGAACAAAATTGACGATTCTTTGAATTCATATACTGAAATAGAGTATTGGACTCGACCGCAGAGAGTCGAATGTGAGGGTTTTGTAACCTGACTTACAGTAAGCAATCCAATCCGTTAAGCGAAGGTAATGCACAAGAGTCGAAACGACAAGAAAGCTTGACTTTTGCGCGTATTATACGTACACACTCCCACACGAGTTCAGTAACGACCATGAGTGATAATTTGATACTTGGAGGGCGGAACTACCATCCTGATCACCATAAATGTGAGTTCGATTACTTCAGACAAATCGTTCTGTTTTCTCTAGTGGGTTTTATATTTCTGGTTACAATCTGTCTTCCTCTGCACGTACGTTAATGATAATTTTACGCGTTCAGTCGCGGTACTCCTTCCAAGGTTTTTACCAAGCTTTTCCTATCTCCATACCGCTCACGTCCTTGTGTTTTATTTCCTCTCCGGAAATAATATTTGTGCCGTCCTCAAATCACTGCATGCTTATCCTCTCTCCTTCGTACTCAACCTCATATCTTTTCATGAGTTTACTGATTTCCTTCTCAATGTACGATAAATATTATGAACATTAATGGTCAACCCGGCCTTACTCATTTTTTATTTTAGCTTGCTTAGCTTTTAGTAGATATCCCATCTAATCATTACTACCTGTCTTCTATACAAAGAGAGCTTGTATCTATCTCCTGTCGTTATTGTTCATTCCAGTTTATTTTAGGATTCGTAATATGATATTCCAGTCCTCGTCGTCAAAATCTTTCTCCAGTACCACGAACTCAGTAGAGATCAGTTGTTTTTTTCTATTCTTTCCTCTGAGATGCTTCTGAAATCAAGAATATGCCTGTCTTTTCACTCTACATACTTTCATATCCGAATCGATCCTCCCCTCTTAAACACGAATACTTTCAGGAAGTACTTTCCTCTCGCTTCTTCGTTTGATTACTCTCGTCATAATTTTCCATTCATCATGGCCCGTTATCATAATTGCTCATGCGTCTTCACAGTTTTCCCCTTTCTTCATTGGTAATGGTTGGGCTTTCTGATTTCGGTCATCCTCGGGGCCAAAATGTATGTTGACAGACATTAATTATAAAGGTGATTATAAATGCTAAATATTTTGCTCTCGATCACTACTGAACAATTGGATTCAAACCCATAAAACCTTTAACTCGCCATTTTTATTGACAGCGTTAGAGTTCCTTATATATGTGACATGTTTCATTTAATTTGTGGCGGCCCCGTGAGGTTTCACTATCGTTTTCGTCAGTATCTACATATTTCATATCTGATAAGAAATACAACCTATATTTCCTCCCTTTACTGACAATTATTGAAAAGATATCTACGTCAAATAAGAGAATGGAATAAATTCGTCGCCGTGCTTCCTAAATAAGAACGTGTGGAATGCATTCCTTCGATTTCCCAGGGGATTTCTTGGGGGATGAAATAATTGCCTTCGTCTGCGGATCCTCCCTCCGCCCTTCCCCCGACTCGAGATAATTGGATAGTCTCTCGATGACGTTGACCCCTGAGGGAAGGAGGATCACGGACGACCAACTCTCGGGTCAAGTGGCGAATGCATTCTTATCCCGGAAGCCGATCGGCAACCGCCGCTCCGAAAGGGAACGTCACTCTAAAGGGCTAGCAGAGGCTTCGCGGTCAATTGCATGTGTGGCACCCGTCCTTTTTAAAAGGTCAAGGATGTCCCCATCCTCGGATGCCATTTTCGGTTGAGAGGAGCACGCCAGTTAGCTCACAGGAATCGTTTGAACCAAGGGAGATAAATGACTAGAATTACCATACGACTGAGATAACGGAAATTTGGGAACAAAGTGGGAAACTTCGTTCAACAATATCGAATGAAATTATTTATTTAAAGATGTTACTGAATATATATATATATATTATTATTAGGTAATCTACCGGTTAAGGTAGGTTTTTGGATGGACACAACTATCAAATAAACATTTTGTGACTCCCCACCTAGCAAACTAGTCTATATCAGGTCCCTCTTCATCTCGGTGTACTTCTTTCCACCCTGCATCCCGTCCAACATCCCTATCCTGTTCCTACCCTTACCTCGCTTGCCCAACATTCTCCCCTCTATTACCCTCTTCAACATTCAACTACCGCTCAATACGCCTTTCATCCATTTTTCCTGCCTCCATAGGATTTCTCTCAACAAACCCCTGTCCTCACCCACCATCTCTAGTACTTCCTCATTTGTTTTCCTTTCGGTCCATTTCATCTTCTCCATTCTTCTCCACACCCACATTTCAAAAGCCTCCAATCTACGTCTATCCTCCTGCTTCAGCGACCACGTTTCCGCGCCGTACATAGCTACGCTCCATATCAGAGTTTTTACGAGTCTTGTCTTAACATCCCTACTCAACGTCCCCGTCATCAACTCCCTCCTCCTTGCCTAGCGCAATTCTTCTCCTTACGTCCCTACTACTTTGACCGTATTGGTCCAAAACACTTCCGAGATATGTAAACTGTTCTACCTGCTCTATTTTTCCCCCGCCTATTTTAATATTTAGCTTAGCCTTTTTCTTTCTGGAAAATCGCATAACCTTTGTTTTATTAATATTGATTCTCATCCCATATTTATCGCACTGAACCTCCAATTCACTCAACAATGCTTGCAACCCCTTGGCTGACTGAGCAACTAAATATATATATATATATATATAGAATGAAGTTTATTTCTCCTTCTACGTTGCATCATATCTTTCCCACTATCATTTCTCCCACCTCCTTTCGTCTCTCTTCACTACATCCAATCCTTTGCAACCATCGTTTCAACTAGTTATCTCTTCCCCTAGACCTCCAGTCTGTAAAAGATCGGTAGGGGACACACTCCGGTCTCTTCCATTCGGCAGAGATATCATCGTCGCCAGACATCTTTTATTGCCTGAATTTTTCCTGGTCACACCTTCTCACAACGACCACCGTCTTATCTTTGATTGAAGGTTCTCGAGACGGTTAAAGTTTCCGCTGTATGATTTTTTCGGGATTTCCTGCTATGCATATATATATTTTCAAAAGACTCGTTTCTTTCTGCCTGCTGAGGATGTCGCCAGGAGCTCTTGACTGAAGAGTTCGCTTAATTTTTCGCCCTTGATACGTATGTATTTCGCTTAGACGGACGTTGGTTATTGTTGACCATATTTGAAAAAACTGAATGTACAAAGCGGTCTGTTGTTGCTCGTTGGTGGTCTGTTGTCTTTTCAAAATAGCGATGCACAGCGATAACGATCGTCCCTTATAAAAATAGATGGTTGTTTGACTATTTCGATTCTGCCGAATTAGATGAAGATGACGTGGCTTCATTGTTGCACAACTTTTAGCCTCATTGAAAGGTATATAGCTCCTGGTTTTGATATGAAATCAACCAAATCAATGCTTAATTAATAAAATCAAGTAAATTAATAAATATCCTTTTTTATATCTTATCGAGTAAATTGGTACCTTTCCATTGCAGAGACGGTAGAAACTGGAAGAGGAAGAAAAGGATACATATCGTAGGAGCGAATGAAGGACTCAGGAAACGGCAGGACTTCATTTTCAAAGTGTTTCATGCATTGCAACGCTAAGAATACATCAACCGTTCCAGGGCAATGGGTAAGCTAATAGATTTTATTAATTTTCACTTGGAGTTGAACTACAAGTCTCAAGGCATCGGTTACCATATATTTGAAGGACATGGTATTGTGTTAGAAAAGAGATGCTGGTAAATACGTGATATACTTTTACAAAAGAATATGTAAAGCATAAACAAAATTGTTAACGGATGCAAATATATAGTGCTGATTCCATTCATTTTGAGCGATTAACGAATGAATGTGAATTCGCTACGATTGACGTTCTGGTATCTCACCATGATTCACTCATTTGGATTTTCCTAAACATTTGGACGTGTTCCGCCCAATCATTCCTCTTTCGTATTCATAAATTTTCATTTTCTGAGCTCGGCTTTTTAATTTTCGGTCATTGCCATTTAAAATATAATTTAATTTAGAGAACACCACGGATGTTCAGACGAAATATGTGCACGGCGAGTTTCAAGTTAGATTTGCTTTCGGTTAGCTGTAGCGGTGACGTACTTCATCTATTTTTCACAATGGCTGTGTCATAACAATTCAACGCTGATTATTATTAGTTAATGTGGCGCAGTGAGATCACTTACCATTTTTTATGTGAGTTCCTTACATTACTGAAAGAAGAAAGAAGTTCCGCATGAAGGACGGAAAAAATAAAATAATACGGGGCAAGCAAAAGGAGAAAGGGCCGGAAGAAATGAACGACGATACGTAATATTTGTTATGGGTCGTACAAAACCTACGTTAGAGTGAAAAATGGGGCATTATGGCAGAAAGTCAAGCATCTAATTTCCACACATAACATAATATGTTATAAGTGCTCATTGCATCGTTAATACTTCTTTAAACTTTCCCAATATGAATTATCCTCTACGATCACCCATTTCCTACAAAAAACGAAGATAATTATGATGAAACGATATCGCCCACTCAAGAGAACATCTCGTATTATCGGAGATCACACGAGAGGTTCTCTATGAATTATGTATCGTTATTTTTGACGTGAACTATAATTTTGACATGGATTATTAAGTATTATTAACCATCAGTATTCACGCCATATACATAATATTAATGCCTCTGTCGACATACAATTTCATTAATTTCGTAATCTACTAATAATACTCGAATATTTTTGCTCGTTAGTTTTGCCAAAATGGAATGTGCATATTTATAGGTAAGTTAAGTAGCTATCGTTTTACTATTACTAAAATATTTCAAGAAAACTATGACAAACATTTACTACATCCTTTTAAACGCTTAAAAGGGGATTATTACATTGTACAAATACGAGTATGATGTGTTTGATCTAAAATGTGAAATGTATCGCCTTTGTTTTGCATTACATTTACTCATTTCATTTGCTATAATCTGGTTCGTGAAAATACTATTTCAGCGGAACGGGTGTCACGACGTAGGGGACTAGTGACAGGGTGTGCTAGACACGGAGAAGCTACTTAGAAGACTCTCTCAGAAAAAATCGTCCTCTGGAGAGAACTCGGGAATGGGGGAGGGAAGAGGGGGGGGGCATAAAGTGCCCGATAAGGTAAAACTGCCCTTTTTTAGGGTGAGGATTTTCGCCTGGGAGCGGATGGTTGGGGAAACATTTGCCGGTAAAATTTTCACTCGACGATTTTCCACGGTAACACGTATGTTTCGGTAGGATTTCAAACTGTAGGCATTTAAATTATCCCATTTACTGCTAATATACGATGTACGGCAGTCTTCCTGTAACCACTGGTGATACCGTTCAAAACCAACCGCAGTTGCCTGGAACCAGGGATAGCAGCTCATCTTATGCGCAACCGTTTTTCGTTTTCCCACGTTAGTACGACATATTTAGGTAAATAACCCTCAATTTGGTACGTTAATAAATTGCGGCAACGGCTACATGAATGCGGAGTGCTAACGATGACGAAAAAGGTGTGTGTGGTAATAAAAGGGAGCGACGATAGTAAACAGCGGATAAATGAAATGCAAGAACCAAATTTGTGGATTCGCGGAAATGCTTACATGAAAAGGCTGTGTGAAATCATAATATGCGCAAGTACCTGTACTTTGCTGTGTGAATGTCTTAAACGTTTATGGAATATAGCGTAAAAAAATCGCACCTTTTCAATAATTTCAACGGCAACCTATTCTTAGTGATATACATGTATTTAGATGCCACCGCATCATCTTTTGTCTTATGCTAATGCGTCTTAAATGCATAGGGATAAGACGATTTCGTAAGTTGAATAGCAAATACACAACAATGAATGCAGCAGGGTTCACAGTGAGTAGAGCCATATTTATCCATAAACTCATGCTAATATGCTCAATATCTGTGTGTGGTTGAAGGTCGGCAAATATACGCAATTTCGTTGATATTAAAATAGTCCTTCATTTTTAATTGGAGAGACTAAAACATGCCTCATAGTGATATACGTCTTATGAAAATTGGATGGTTCGATTTTGATTCATTGACGCTCCAAGTTGAGTGTGGGCAAGACCGAAAACTAGAGATCGGTACTCCATTAATACACGTAAATAGCTCCGACGTATCCGGAGGAAAAATGAAGTGTTGGTTTTCCTGCTCCCGCGATGGACTCTTTTACGCCCGAGTGGGTTTACGACCGTCTTTAAGTTCCTGGTGGTAAAAACCTTCGAGGTATCTCTTGAATCGCACGTCGACACTACTCAATTTATGGTAGTGCACTCTTAAAAGGTAAACCCTGTCGCCAGTTCACGTCTCACCTTTCCTCAAATCCTAAGATCCCATCGTCTAGACGAGTCCCGTCTTGTCCTGCTAGGAATTTATAGTTCTACGGTCAGATTATGAAGATGGAGAAAAATGGTCAAATATATGTTCTCACTTTTGAAATTCGAGAGAACTCGATACGAGAAGTATCTATTGAGGTATCGATTCTTATCTAATAACGAGGAATGCTATAACGTGGGTTGTTCCGAAATAAAAATACATTTAAATAAACCACCATCACAGTTTTCAAACGGGCGGTTAGTTTGATAGGTAGGGCTCGTCCAGTAGTACTGAGCCAAACGACGTGTGAAATTCACACATCGGGATAGTAGGGTCAGTTCCTTCCCCTGCACCACCCATGATTTCCGAGGAAGATCTAGTATCCAAAACATCACTTGGCTTGGATGAAGTTGATGGTATTCAAAGGCGTCACCCGGAATCGAACCCTGGTCCTCTGGTCAGCAGTCCAGGGCTCTACTCACTGGATTACCCCGCCCCCATATTCGCATAGGCAACTAAAACATTGCTTTTAAATTGACTTAGGTTTTAGAAACTTTTTATCATTATTAATATTATAAAAAATACTTTTCATAAGATAATAAATAATAATATAATACAAAAAAATGGTAAAGTTTTTGAACGAAGAATGAAATAAGGAAAAATATACAATGATAACGTTTTTAATCGTACCCTCCAAGTATATTTTCATTTCGAAAACGATTAGTTATTTCCACGAAGGGACGGCTGAGACCTTAGGATGTGTGCAATATAATTACTTCTGCTCCACGACTCGTATACGCGGGGAGAATTTCACCCGAACAAATAGCCCCGCCTGACGTCTCGAGCATACCAAATTCTCCCGTCCTGAGAGTAGTATTGTGTGCCGTGTGTGATTCGCATGAAACCCGCTAGGCGCATGCAATGGAAAGTTTCGAGCAGAGGCCCTTTTGTGGCAGGACGTCTTATCTCTCGTGTGTATTCCCCGTCCATCTAAGCTTCTGGATAAAGATTTGGTGGGCGTTTTTTGAAAAAAAAAAGTTTATTTTTCGTATCCCGCGATGGCATTTGATGGATGGGCTACAGCCACTGTCTTCGTTATCGACTTTCGTCCAAAGGCAGTCGCGCCGTGCCTCGAAGGCAGGAAGAGGACTGTTACTAGGTGGTTTCGTTGGACTGGAATGGATGAGATGGTTCTCGTTGATTTTGAAATGAAATCATTATAATCACATATGTCCGCGTATATATGTGTGTGTGAGAGTGTGTAACTATGTTTGTATACATGCACACACATATTTTCTTATTTTATAAATTTTTTTCAATGTAAGTACTTTTATACTTTCAATGAGACTACAACTTCTCTTGCGTGACTAGACACTGCGTTGCATTGAAAATCATACGGTATTTAAGCCCATGAAATATTTATAGCCTCCTTTGACGATAGCAATTTGAATGAGTCTTCAATTGAATAATTGCTGTCTTATAATTACGGGTGACTTATCAAAGAAATTTGTTCGACGCCAAAAATGAATCGCATGTAAGCGTACGCGAAAAAAATTAAACTTTAGGAAAATTTTTTTCGCTACAAAAATGACGTGGAGATGAATCAGTCCATGGTTGAATATAGGTGGGCTCTTAGACTTATCATGAGCTGATTGCACAGTCCCTTTACTTGGTATAATTGTAAATTTTTCGACCCCAACCTTTTTAGTTCCGTCTGATGAAAGTGGAATTTGGTTGCCTACAAAATGATATTTATTCCGTAAAATTTTACGGAATGTTAATAATTATAATAACTAATTGCCCCAGTAACAGTTGGTCTGCAAGTTAGTTTTTATATCGGTTATTTCTGTGAGATTACTTAGCCATGTGTTAATACTATTGAACAAGTACGAAGATATTTCATTTGAATTATCATAGACCACATGTACTTACACATGTACCATGTACTTACACATGCTTTTGTTAATTTTTCTGAATCAGTATAGTAAGATAGAAAGTGTGAAAGGAAATTTTTTTATTACTTCAGTTGATTTCTTAATTTATCCCGAACGATTGCGGGCTGATTCCTAGCTAACATTGACGGTCTGTTGTTTTTTCCGTATGATTGCCTATAATTGATGTCACCACAGTAAAGCGCCATTTCAAAGTCATCAGCATATCAGCACCAAATTCTTGAATATATTCGTCCTCATGTGACATCGAGGCATTCACATGCACAAATCTGAATTCATAGATGAGAATTTAATGAAGGAAATAAAGAAAAGGTTTACCTTGGATACAGGGGATTAAGAAACCAACTAAATCGACGAAGCTCACTTGCATTCACTGTGTTTCTCCTGCGAGAAATACCATGCATTTACGTGAAATGATCGTCCTGGATGGACGGTCATTTTTTTTGATCTTCATCTTTGGGACCATGAGAAGCGAGTCTGATTGGGGGGGGGCGGAGAAGAAGACAAACGTTGCACAAAAAGATATAAAACGAAGCGGGGAATAAATGACGAAAGTGGAACGCGGTTGGAGGCAGCGTCGCGCGGACCGAATCGGGGAGGGAGCGCCAGCCGCCGCCGGCTGATCGCGAGCCGAGGGAGGCGTGTAGCACGCACGTTTCTTCCTTCGTCAGCATGCGGGATGCGGGCTACGTTTTCTTTTTCGTTCGATATTATTTTTGCGCGCGGCCAGAATATTGGCGGACTTCCGAGAACGGGCGGACGGAAGGAAATTCTCGGAAGATCGTCCTCCCCTCCCGTTGACAATCGAGGTTGAGGAGTGACCTTCTTTTCACCTCGGGATCCTCTCGAAAATGTTCTGGTCAAATCAGGCGTGATGATAGTTCCGCGAAAAATTGAGTGTTTTTTTTTAACCCTCCCCGATGCATTGAAACCGTTGTGACCTTAACCTTACCCGTCCTCGCGGTCCGATTAGCCCTTCTGACCAGGTGTCCAGGCGATCGTCGCCGTATTCGGCGACTTTTAGTCAGAGCGGCCATTCATTTTTCACCTACCCGAGCTGCCTGGGAGTTGCCATTAAATTACGCAAGTGGTTTCGGAGGGGTGGGAGAAGAGAGCATGTTCATTTCATTACATTTCCTTTCGCGTTTAAGAGAGGGTTCGGCAGAAATCTTACGAGAGGCTATATTACTGCATTGTTTCAGCCTTTGATCATGAAGAAATTATGCTTATTAACCTCTGTCAACAAACAACACATTGGGAAAATTCTCACTAATGTAACTACCGCTTCAGGATGAATGAAACATATATTAACCTGCTGAAAGAGTTCCAAAATGTTTGCTTAATTTCACTGTATGACTTCTGATCGTAAAAGAAGCTTTCTTCAAACCTAAATGCTCCTTATCCGATTTATTCAGAAATCAGTGCCAGTTAATATTAATATATTATAACGTAAGGGGCGGAGGGTCTATACAATATGTGGGGATCTACATGAATGTGTTACGGATCCTTATAAAGGGAGGGAGGTTAAAAATGCTGAGGAAGTGGCTTCTCGTAATTGAAGGACGGCCCCCTTGCTGAGCGACTCGACAAAAAATAGTTTATGAAATAAATAGGCCTACTTCATATTTCTTTTATACCCAACACCTGTTTTTTGTTTCGTGTTGGCTAATATGCTTTGGTTTGAATCTAATCCTGAGAAACTCCCCAAAATTCATGGTGTGGTTCCCTAACGTAATCTAACACTTTTTCTAAAATTCGACGAGGTCAGCGTTGGCCTGTGCACGGGGTTGAATATGGACACGCCGTAATACATTGTACAAGTAAATTTCACGCATTCATGAGTATTTGAGTGCATTGGAGCGATTAAAATGTTCCCCTAGGAGAATTTCTGAATGTATATCCCACATCCGTAATAACCTTAAAGCAGAATGCTTACCTGAGGAAAAAATTATGTCAACTACATAGGAAATAGGCCATGACCACGGTGGATAACCTTTTAGCCACTGGGCCAGAACTGAGAAATCTGTGCAATCAGTGGAAAAATGAGCAAGTGGAAGGAGCCATCTCTTCCAATCATGGACATTTTTTATGGTATTCTTCCGGTTAAGTTACGTTTTGGATGGACGCAGCCTATACTATACATCAGTACAAAGATACATTTACTTTACTCTTCTAACAAAACACAACCCAACATCCTACTCTACAACGGGCCTCTCTTCATCTCTGAATATGTCCTACCTCCCTTCATTCTGTCCAGCATCCGTATCCTATTTTTGCCCCTTCCTCGTTTGCCTCGAATTCTCCCCTCTATCACTGTCTTCAACATCCCATTTCCAATTAAAATGCTTATAATACATCTATCTTTCCTACCTCTTTTGGATTTCTCCCAACAATGCCCTCTCCTCCCCCACCAACTATGTACCTTGTCGACACCGACTTCAAAGAAATCGCTGTCGACAAGAATTGAATTCAGATTCATCTGAAAGGAGTCATTTGATGTAGAACATTGTTTGTTTATGTTTTTGGGGAAAACGTAGAGCAATGCTGTCACTCGGCGTGATAAGGATAGAGGAGCGTGATGACCTTCGTCCCGCAAGGGTTACCGGTAAGTAGGCCGCGGCGCATTATCGAAGGACACTCCACGGCGTAAGTTATTGCGAAACACTCGGGAAGGATACTGGTGGAACAGTGAGAGAGAATTAGTGGCCTTCCTGTTCCGTTTGTATCATTGATGTTTTAAAAAGAATTTTAAAAAACTGATCTCTCGAGCAGAGAAGGATCTTCGAGGTGGTTTTATCATTTTGTATTTGTTTTGGTGACGTGGTAGTCCGGTGGATAGAGGGATGAGCTACTGACCGGAGAGCACGGGTTCGAATCCGGTTTCTGGACACACTCAGCTTCGCCCAAGTTGTGTGATTGTTCTTTTACCAGATCTTTGTGGGAAACCATAAGGGAAAGGAACTTGCCATCGGCATCACGTGTGAATTTCACACGCCGTCATAGGGTGGTATTGTATTAGGTAATCTCCCTCTACTATCCACATAGATCAAACAAAGGGTAATGGAAGGTAACAAGGCATATTTTGCAAATGTAACACTCCTAAAATCAATGCTACTGTCAAGGAATACAAAACTTAAGATTTATAAAACGCTTATTAGACCCGTTGTAACTTATGGAGCTGAGACATGGACATTAACAAGTCAGGATATCAGTAACCCTTAGAAAATTTGAAAGAAAAATCGTTAGGAGAATCTATGGCCCAATTAGAGAAGGAGAGAGATGGAGAGGCGGAATGAACATGGAGATAAATGAACTACTAGAAGGGAAGCACATATTTAGATTTGCCAAGTCACTGCGGCTGGCGTGGTTGGGCCATGTAGAAAGGATGGAAAATGACAGAATGCCCAAACTGATACTTAATAGCAAGATGGAATGGGTCAGAAGAAGAGGTAGACCAAGGAAGAGATGGCTACAGGATGTGGGGGATGACTTGAAGGCAATGGGAGTTACAAGATGGAAGGAAAAAGCAAGAACAAGAACTGAATGGAGGCATATCATAGAGGAAGCCAAGGCCCACACCGGGCTGTAGAGCTGCAGATGATGATGAATGAGCTCTCTCTACTTTCACTCATTAAATCAAACTTGTGGTTGATTACTGTGATTTTATTATTTTTGTTTATTTTATTCCTAGGGTGATAAGGTTTTTGGAATTAGGATTAACCTTAATCTTAATTTTAGTCGACAGTAATTAGGTTAGTTTACTACTGTAAGGACGACATAGATACTTAGTGGTATCCTGGACACTATGTAGTCTCAACGGGTATCCAGCGCTTCAAGTTCTCCGAGAAGTATCCACGATCTATAAGGTGTGTCTACCACAATTGGATAGGATGTATCTACCGCGATCCATAGAATGCATCTGCTTTTATATGCGCATTTCACCATTTAATATCGATTTTATTCAAATACGTGATGATTTTGCCGAAGAATGCCGTAAAGAATAAAATAAATACTGAGCAACGAGTATTATTGATATGTTGCCAACATTTTTTAGGAACGATTGATCACTCGAGCTAAAATGTCTTCACATGATTAGTGAGAGTGATAATGGTTGGACAGTACGACACAGGTTTTCGCGGTTGGATGACACACCCGTTGCATGGAATGGGTGGAAACGTGACGAGTGCGAGGAGGGGAGGCGTGTCCTGACCACCCGTCTTCGAAGGGGGTTAGAGGTGAAAGGTCAGCGGCCTAGAAGTGCGGGGGGAGGAGTGAGCGGGAAGCCCAAAAGTCGAAGAAGAGTGTGCGTTTCAAAACGAGTTTCGTTCTCTGATTTTCAGAAACAGCAAAAAAATGGACCAAAGCATCAAAATACGAACTCTTGCCCTGCTTAATCTCCAAGGCATTGTGAACTACGCACTCCGCCTTTTCATAATTTCCATTTGGGCGAGGGCTCTTTGAGTGAGGATGGCCTTCGTGATCTTCCCAGCCCACCCCTCCCCCCAGTGTCCATAGTTAAACGCGTCTGTCGAGGAAGGGACCTGAGGAGAGCAATTGATTATTTTACGTCCGACGAACATGTGCTCTGTAAATTATACGCGATAGTATTTAGAGAAAGGGCCACATCCAGGCCTTTACTTCGTTTCTCGCACACGTCTTCACGCCCAAGTGTCTTCATTAGGCTTTACGGACTTGCACCTCCATGGCGCGCTAATTTATCCAAGTGAGTTTATCTCATCACATGTAAAGAATGCTTCAATGACCGTTAGACAGAGTACGTTTAATTTACGTTTAGTAAAACGTGGTACTGAGAGATGTGTAAAATATGCAAATTTCGAGCACACACCAAAGCAGGGTTAGTGGGGGGGAGTATTCCAGAGGAAATGACCCTCTCAACGTGCTGAAAATAATAATGATCGCGTTTGGCGGTTTACTGCCGCGGAAATACTTTCTCCCAAATCTTGAGTGGTTTTGTGTTTTAGACATTTTTCTTATCTCCTCCTTCGCCTTCTCACTCCCTCTTGCCTCTTTAAAAATTAAACCTGAAAATATTTCGCAATAATTTATTTTTCTGCTTCAGTTACCCACACTTTATTCTTCTACAACCGTTCGTTTGACTTCTTCGTCAGTTTTTTACTCCGTCGATTCGGCCTTTGTCATTCTTTGTAGTATCATTACCGTGGCTCTCAATCCTTAAACCCATGAAAGTTTTTTTTTTACATTTATTAGTTCTCGTCGGCCTTACGGGATTTCTCGCCATTAACTCCCTTTCGAGACCCATTGTTCAATTGACCTCTACACCGCCTTAATCATCTGGGATCAATTCATGTATATCTCTCTCTCGTTTTACTCCTATGCACTTTGACCACCTTTGTAGACTTCCTCCCACTACCTAGGGGTCACAAAACTCGAGGTTATGCGAGCCGTTTGAACTCTTCCGTGCCGTTCATCCCCTTCCTCACGTTTCCCTACCCCGTTATAAATTATTCGAGGATCGTGGGCGTGTCCCAGTTGGTCGGCGTCGCATCGCGGGTTCCTCCGTCGGCATAATGGGGGAGGGGAGGAAATCTAATTGGAAAACGTCGTAAATCTATCCAACTGGGAGGAGACGAGACCCTCCCCGCGACTCGATTGAATGGGTCGCCGCGACGGCAGCCGGTTGACTTCGCTTCCCGGTATTACAAACCCCTTCCCGCCCCAACCCTCTGAGACCGGTGACGCAAGTAACGGGGAGCGAGTGGATGATGGATGAGCATGCGTGTATGCAGGGCTGCACTTCTCCGCCTTGGAGGGCGGGAGGGAGAAGAGCGGGACACTTGCTCATCAATCGAGAACGTGCTGGGCCATCATGAAGGGGTCGGTGGGCGTCTAAGTGGGTCGAATGGGGAAGGAAGGGGAGCAGGAGTTCGCACGTGCCGCGGATCATCCACGGACTCCCCGGGAGCCGAGACGGTCGGGATGCTTGGAAGGGGGTGATGAGCGGGGATTACTCGTGAGTGATGTAAGTGGATCAACTGCAGTGTTTTTCGGCTGGTGGTATGTATACCATCTGTGGTACATGAGGTGTTTTTGGTGGTACGCAATGAGTAGGTTGGGAGCTGCACCAACGGAAGTTTGTCCTTTGACATTTTAACTATAACATACTTGAGTAATGTCAAATTGTGTTTTGCCGTACGATGCTACGATATAATTCATAATTTTAAGTATTGGAGGTATTTTTAAATTATTACAGCATTTGATGTATAGCATTTGATATACTGTAGTTGTACCTCAGTGGTAAATATATTTATACGTAATGGAAAAACGTTGGGGGACAGTGTCCTATAGGTTTTTCTAGGAACTGAGTCCTCAGTGAGCTAGTTCAGTAGATTTTGAAGCCGAAGATTAATGAATAAACCTATTTTATGCAGTCGACATTTTCATGGGTAAGGAATCGAAAGCGGGAGTGAACAGGGATTAATTTCGAATAATTTTTAATGGGATTCCTGAGGAATGTTTTCGTGTTAATAAGAGGGGAAAGAATGAAGAGTGAATGGACCACGGAAGTATTTAAAGTGGATGCACCAGTAATTGACAAGTAGCTCTGGAAGAAGTGCGCCACGCTGGTTTGGTCACCGTCAGAGAATGGACGAGAGTCGAATAAATAAACACAAATATGAGAGAGGAGGAAGGGTCGGACCGAGAAAGTCCGTTGAATGTGTTCGGAGAAGCACCCAAGGCTAGGAATATTTGAAGGCCCTGGAACAAAAGAACACACGTGAAACAAAGCATGAATGCGAAAGAAGTATGATAAGACGAGACAATATGGAATGAATCAGAAAAAAAACTTTCATGTCACGGGACGCAAAATCAGACATTTTTTTAAGGTAACGACGTGTACATTATAATATTTTTTTAATTATTTATTTTTTGTGAGTGAATATATATATTGAGTCGAGATGAATGGTTGTTCGTCGATTGAGAAGGCCATACGATGCGTATGGCCGGACGTGTGCATTTCCTAGTCGTGGGGAATGATATCATCTTGGTAGATGTTCAGAGGGGAAGTTTAGCATGGGGGACGAGGTTTGCTATTTGAATGCGAACGCAGCCGCGCAAAGGAAGAGAATTTTAGTTCTCCGAAACGCGATTGCATTTTTCTTTCTGCTTTCCTCCTCTCCCAGCCCGCTTTCTCGAAACAGCCGCCGCGCCGGTTCGACCGAAAACGTTCCCAAAGCGTTCGACATTTTCTCCGCCCCTCCTCGCCCGGAGGCCCAGCCGCATTCGAAAAAAGAATGGGGCGGAGGTCAGTCAGCATCTGGTATTCTCGCGAGAGAGGGGCGCGTGATCTCGCTCAAGTTTTCGCGGGCGGGCTTCCCTGATCGGAAAGAAGGCGAGAGGAGATTTTCTCCGGAAAAACACCCTCTCCCACCTCCGTACTGTGTGAACCTGGCCTACGAGTTGCCGCCAACTTGTGGGCGATTTATTTCTGGGGAATTTCTCTCCGACGGTTCTTGCACAAACGTTCCGGGACATTCAGGAAGGCTTTCGTCGAACGAGACCCACCACTCAACCTAAAGTGACAGCTGTCATCTTAAAATACAATGTAGTTTTCAAGGTGAAGTGAAAATCGCCTCCCTACGTGGTCGCTCTCGAGTTGGGACCACCAAGCTCATCAAGGACCATTGATCGTCAAATGTTTCCTTCCGTGGGTCGTCGTCGGTCGAATTGGGAAGATAATAAAAGCCGCGGTCCAAAGGAAAAAGAAAGTGTTTCGCCAAAATATTTACGTCATTGTTGAACTCGCTTTTCCTGAACCTTGCTAAAAGTCTAAGTCTGGCTTGTTTTATTCGCATTTTAAGCGGCTCCCAGACTAATTCCTCTAAAAGCCCTGTCACACTCGTCTTCTTATCGTAACAATTTTTGACGAATCTGGCGAATTTTCTCTGAACTTAATCTAATTCTTTTAGCCACACTTTCTACCAAGAATCACAAATACTTGCGGCGTATTCCAAATGTGGCCTAGTTAGAGCGAAATAATATCTTTCTTTTACATTCTCATTACATTTATCCACCATCCATTCAATAAAGCCGAGTTTCTGTAAAGCGGATCCGCCTATTGTCCTGATATGTGCTCTCCATGAAAGGCATGATGTTACAACTACCCCCAAATATATAACTTGATCCGCCGTAGTTAGCAATGAACCCTCTATTTAATCATTTATATCCTGCTCATCACCTATATTGTTCCAAAATTTCAAAACTGCGTATTTGCCAATCCTGCCAGTACTACTTAAGACGAGTGAAGTCCATTATCCGCAGAAAATATTCATAAGTATGTGTGGACGGCAGTGCATTTGAAACCATTCGAGCTACTTTCAATTAAGTACTAAATAATCGTGACGCATGGAGGGTGACGTTTTTTGGGTGTTTGATCCTTCGAGCGAAGGATAAATTGAGGCGGCGTTCACATTTCTCTGTGTACCCACGACCTGGCTCTAACGCAATTACTCTGTTGCCATTGGGCGGCCACTTGCCCACGTTCAACTTCGCCAACTTCACGTCACGATCCTCTAACAACACTACACGCGTGTGGCGTCTTGTATTCATTACGTGGCATTTTGTGACATGGTTGTCCTCACGGGTTCTCGTTGTTGGGTTGTCGGGTTGTGCGTTCTCGGGTTGTCCTCAAGTTACTTCAAGGAGACGAGAGTCATCACGAGCTACTCTAAAACTCTTCCGGGTGGCCTGACTTGTTGCACCCATACTTCAGCACGAAGGCGTCTGCGTTTTTTAATTCTCCCAAGGTTCGATATGCTCACAGAAATGTTAAGAAGTCTTCCAGCGGCACATTCCTCGAAGGTGTAAATGAAAGCACCATAAGTCCTGACTCACAAGTCTGGTTTGTTAATGCGGGACCTTCTAATGCCATTAGCACCAGTCCAGCGTTTATCGTATCCACTTGGAGAGAACAGGCTATAGTTTATAACATTCTATGTCATTTAATATTATTTTCCAGAGAAATTGTTGAGTGATTTGTAGCTCAGAGGAAAGGTCATCGGGAGTCGAATTTTCTGCATCTTCGGGGGGAAACGTCGTATTAATGCAGGGTGAGTCATAATAGCCTACCTAGTTTAAAAAAAATCACTAAAGAACGCACAGATAAATTAGCGGAGTGAGAGTAGTGACGTTAGCTGGGGAAAACAACGCCATATTTAGTAGTTGCCATGCAGTAGTCTGGTGAGCATCGAGGCTTTGTCGTAGAAACGTTCTTTAAGAACAATGATAGTGTGGTGGCGACGCAGAGGACGCTGTAGTCTAGCGATGAAGCGCGTTTTCACTTCTTCGGCTCAGCAAATAACCAAAATTTTGGTTACTGGGCGACTGACAACCCTCGCGAACTTCACCTAAGACATCTTCATAGCCCCAAAGTGACGGTTTGGGGCGCTGTGTTCTCCATAGGCATTATTGGGCCTTCATTTTTTTTAATCTTGAGGTTAAACTGTTACTGTGAACTCTATACGCTAGTGTGTGATTATGGAGAACTTTATACACCCCAAAATGGAAGAGTATGGTGAGGAATATTACACAGAAGCCTTTTGGTTTCAACAGGATGGCTCATACCACCCGTCGTTCACGCCAAATCCTGCAAGAGCAATTTCCCGGCCACCTGATCTCCTCACAAGGGGATGTTACATGGCTCCCTCGCTCCCCAAATTTGAGCCCATTTGATTTTTTTTCTTTGGGGATATCTCAAAGCTGAGGTTTATAAAGTTCGACCAAGGACCTCGGAAGCTCTTAAGGAGCCAATCATAGCTGTGATATGCTGAGAAGAGTTTTCGAAAACTTTTTTGAACGACTCAACACGTACAACGTTCACCAAGGTCGTCACCTGGATGAAATAATTTTTAAAACCTAATGAAAATCAAATAGCATTAAATGTTGATTTCAGAAGAGAAAATGCTTTTTAATCATCCCGTTTGGTTTGATTGTAATTTACCGAGCCAAATCAAGGAGTTCTTTCTGACTCACACTGTATTAATAATGTAAACTTGGTTCTCGGTAGTCTTTTTTAATCCCTGCGCCCTATCGTTGTCGGTCTCTGCATCATGGATAACGAAGAACTCGGCACTCTTCTCCAAGGTCGGACTTTCGAAATCTAACGGAAGGTTAATCCTGACAACCATTGAAGCAGGGTTGCGAGAGCTCCCACGAGCTCAAACTGTGCTACGGAGGACAACCGTGTAATGAATAGCGATAGCATAAACTCACAACCAGGATCCAAGATCGCCTCACTTGGGAGAAGCACTCTATCTGGGACCGTTTCTTAAAGCTAAGTACAAGTCATTTCGAAAGCCTTCTGAGAACACTCTGTGATGTAATATAAACTTTACCGTTCACATACAATAAAATGTTAGCAAGCAACAACTGTTGCAAGATGTATTTTTATCGGGTAGGATTTAAAAAAATAAGTTCTTATCCTAATTGCATGATATTTAAGTTAACAATATTTCTGCTAGCAAACATTTAAACGCTGCGTCCTTGCAAGTTTTCAAATAGCGAAATGATTCAGTGTAATTTAAAGTAAAATAAAATTAATCGGAAAAAGTTTGGCA
This sequence comes from Hetaerina titia, assembly GCA_037158775.1. NCBI lineage: Eukaryota > Metazoa > Arthropoda > Insecta > Odonata > Calopterygidae > Hetaerina > Hetaerina titia. Next base: position 83,270,185 of record CM073770.1, read on the forward strand.
TGCGAAAAGCTTTTACTGCTTATTCTTTCTGAATTTTACTTGGTCATTAAGTTGAATACAGAACTTGTAAACCAACTTTTAGCGACTATGGTTTATTCTTCAGAAAGAGACAATGTTCTCGTGGTGGGAAAAATTTACTAATCGTCCTCTTGAAATACACATTGATATGAAAATCCCAAAAAGTATTTGTGTAATCAACTGCTAAGCGTATATAGGCATATTGATTTTGTCATGAATGCTACCTACCCTTCATAAATATATCCAAGTTCCGTGTTTTAATTCGTGCCATTTAATTATCAACAGTAGACTCGGTGCGCAAATGACCATCACTTTTAAACTGTCTCGTAGGTTTGAGAAACTGGCGCATGGCAGAGTGTGCCACTTGAATACAAGTGACCACAACGCCGAAATCTCCAACCCCACGCAGACCCTCGCCTACCCCTAAGGTGTTCATTACATCAACGAGTTTGAAGCACACCCTTTTGGCGGAACACCGTCGGGGGTAGAGCTCCCGAAGCAACCTTTTTCGAGTTCTCGCAGATTGCGACACCTTGTTTTCGGTTTCGTTTCATCGCGCGTGGGCCGCACCAACGGAGGAATGCTTGGCACCGCCGCCACTCCAACGACCGAAATCGAATTTCACGCGAACCGGTAAGTGCGACCTTGCTTTCTTCGGCCGTTCATTATCATACTGTTGTCTGTGGCGCCACACCGCGAGGCCGACGGCGCCACCAAATCGAGTCCACGTAGAAAGTTGGTGGAATATAGTATTTCAAAGAGCGGAGGAGGCGACCTCTGCACGGAGAGTATTTAGAATATCAAATCCTGATAATTGGAGTGAGCACAGTAATCCAAATGTGGGTTGATAATTGAGGATAGAGGTCATCGCGAACTACTTCCGGGAAAAATCAAAAGTAACGGGAAGAAAAGTGTTAACATCGTATTTTTCCTTCGTTCTGTAGTCTGCTTCGTCTAATGTATTTGCATGTATAAACAAACCCTCCCTATAGCTCCTTCTCCTCACATCTTTATTACTGTACACTGATCGCTTGTCCCTTGGTCGTCCATTTTGGGTCCCGTATGATTTTTCTGCCGTTGTGTTTCTTACAAAATAACTATGCCTGATGGCATGCCCTATACTCTTTCTCTCTTCCACTTGGTGTCCCAGTGTTTCCTACCTTATCGGGGAAATTAATGGGTGGCTTGTTCAATGACTCTTCAAAAAATCCAAGATATGCTGAAATATAAAAAAAAAACGCGCAAAAAACATTTTTTTCGTAAGGGCTTATTCAACGATCCACCTACTGTTTCTCATCTCTATGTCCCTTCATTCTTTTCCCCTTGATTGTCAAGTTTGAATAGTATTTTCCGTGTAGGTACTCCTTACCCTGTTCTGTCCCAAGAATTTTGAGGCGTGAGGATTGGCGTAGATGGAACAGGCTTTTGAGATGTGGGTATGGAGAAGAAATGAAGGAAATAAACTGGGCAAAGAGGAAGAAAAACGTCGTGTTAAGAGTAACTAAATATGACAACAGACAACTAACCCCAAGCACCGAATCGTCAATTGATGGTGCAAGTAGATGAAAGCGTATGCGTCTGGGAAATGTTAGACCTCCCTTCAGGTCCTTTAGACATACATATAGTATGCATGCTTTATGTCACATATACGCTCGTTTCCGTATTGAGTTCTTGCACTCCGTCTGTCCGCCAGATGTAGTGTCATCATCAATCTTCTTTCAATGTAGAGTCGGTGCAAATCGTTTCTCGTCGTGACAACCTCACTTTAGCACACTAAGTGCCAACTGACGTGGATTGAGTGCGAAATCTACTCTCCTCCCAAGCTTCTCCCTCGGGTGTTCGGCTGTTCAATGTGACGATGTATTGTCACCATGCCTGAACCTTTGAATGGGGTCCAGCACAATATAAATCATTTTAAGGAGCCAATTCATCGAGAGGCAGTAATTGTTTTCCAAATGGGGACTATTGTCGATATGGGCTATATAACCGATACTTTCAGTATACGATTCAGAATATATAGCCATTAAGATATGGACACATATTGTTTTTTAAATTTTTTAATGCATTCATATCATTCAAAAGAGGGAAAATAAACGTTCTGTTCCCCTAAAGTCTACATAAAGACTTATCACTAAGTTCCAAGGTATTTTGCTCATTATGCGGTCGTACAGTTACAAAATTATAGTTTGTTACAAATGCTGCCACCTCTCCAACTTGTAACAGCATAAAGTTTATAAGATTTAAAAATAGAATATACATTTCACAAATAAATTTAAATAAAAAAGTAGCATTGCAATTTCACCTTTTATTAACTAATAAAATGTAAATTTTTCAAAGAGAGTGTTATGTTATTTATCAGAGATGTGTTACGTTATAAATGAAGTAATACATATATATATATATATATATATATATATATATATATATATATATATATATGTATTACTTCATTTATAACCATTTATTTATTTAATATAATTTATTTATTATAATTTATTTATATTTATATTCATTTATATATATATATATATATATTAACCATAAACACAGTAATCAACCCGAAGGTCGGTTTAGAAGGTGATGGTAGAGCTCACCCATGTACCAAGCCCTATGCGGCGTGTGAATATTCACTCATCAGGGTAGGGGGCCCAGTTCCTTTCCCTGTGCCGGTTATGGTTTCCCAGGAAGATCTGGTACCCGAAAAATCAACTAGCTTGGGTGGAGCTGCAGGTGCCCAGAATGCCTTTCCCGGGAATCGAACCCGGGACCCTCCGGTCAACAGTCTAACGCTCTACCCGCTAGACCACCGCGACCCGCATATATATATATGTGTGTGTATGTATGTGTGTGTGTGTGTGGGTCGCGGTAGTCCAGGGGGTAGAGCGTTAGTCCGACTGGACTATGGGTTCGGCTAGGCACTCTGGGCACCTGCAGCTCCACCCTAGCTATGCGATTTTTCGGATCTTGACCAGATCTTCCTGGGAAACCATAACCGGCACAGGGAAATGAACTGGCCCTGCTACCCTGATGTGTGAATTTCACACGCCTTCGGGCTTAGTACTGGGTGAACTCTGCCATCACCTATCAAACCAACCTTCGGGTTGATTACTGTGTTTATGGTTTTTTTATATGTATACATATTTTTTATATGAATGAATATATATATATATATATATATATATATATATATATATATATATATATATATATATATATATATTTATATATTATATATATACACACACATAACACATACACATATGTGTGTGTTTTTAAAATATTACATTTTTTTACGTTCACCAATTCTCGATGCACAGGCATACGGATAGATAGATAAAGCGTAAAAATGTTAAAAAATATCAATAAAAATTAAAATAACTTATTTATATTTTGGTGGTCCCAGCCACCTTCATTGGAGCGAGGAGAATTAGGTCTGCTGTACTTATGATTTAGAGTTCGAAGTTTTGGTACAACCAATGGTAGACACATTCGTTTTCACGGAAAATACTCTCGAAAGTGAATATAAGAGTGGTCACGGTCGGAACTATGGCATAAAACACAAACAAACACAAGAAAAGGACACTCATGATTTGCTCTTTGAATATTTCAGTGGCGCAACCACCTCTTTCAACCGAAGGTTTTTTTAAAATCTACGTGTGTAGATTTTAAAAAAACCCGGTCTTCTTCCTTCCGATATACCCGGTAATCATCAGCACGTCGATGTGCAGTTGCCGCTTCTTATGTCTCTTCGGTGTCGCTGGTCGATAATGAAAAAAATCCCATAGCCACGAGTTGGGTTGTCTCCGAATCGGGAGGCAACCCCATGGTGGGCTGGCGGCAGAGAAAGGGAGGGGAGGAATGAATGGGAAGGGAATCGTCTCCCGGCGAAGGGGCGTTGGCGGGGGAATACCCCGAGTGCAGCTCCTGATGCAAGGGGGTTGATCGCGCCAAAGGGGGGTGGCGGGCGGTCTCATCCTTCGCCCAGGAATCCGGCTGATGCAATCCTCACCGGGGGCGTCGTCATGCGGGCGAAGGGGACCTGTTTTCGGTGCGTTCTCGGAGGCCTTTAAAAGCGTCCGAGAGCATACACGAAACACTTCGCGGATAGTGAGACCACGGAATGCGAATCCTCGCCAACGGCAGACACTATTAGGAGTTTGGATGGCATTAATGCTAGCGGTGTCGGATTGCTGCAGTTTTTCCTTCAACGCAAACGCCATTACCAACCACAGTAATCGATCCGGAGGTCAGAATAAAACAAGTTTATCATTTGTACATTACTTGTCAAATTTAACCAAACATGGTTCAGACAACCTACGCCATTCTCAAAGTATGAGAATTCCACAAGTCGTCGAAAGAATTATAGTTTGAAATTAAAGTACAGTTTGAAAATTTACAGACTTTTTAAATTATTTTATCGTGGATGTTAGGAATTTGTACCGAGTGACGTCAGGGAAAACTTGGACAACTCCCGAGATTTCTTAATGGCTGGATAGCGGAAACCCTAGTACAAAGAAATGGAAGACATAAAATCTTCAAGGAATTTAATTAGTCCCAAAAATATTCACTCTGCTTGTCAAGAGACTCCGGAAATATTTTACTTGACCAGAGACATTCAGCTGAAGTTATTTCTTAAAGAAGATTGATAAGTACCCTAACTTGGCTCGGAAAATTTGGAACATTTGTAATAAAATTCTCGTTAACATTATAAAGAGCTGTTTTTCTAGGCTGGCATGCGGTTGAGTAATTATATAATATAGGTATTTTAAAAAGAACACTCAAGAACTCTATAAAGATACACTCATGATATTTCAGCAATTGATGGTTAACACCTGCACATATTTTTTACCCCTACTGAGATTGCACGTTTTGATGCCGATATTTTTGTGACAATAATGACAATGAAATCTTGTTTTAACTTTCCATGGTACCGAAGAGTATGCATGGTACATCCCACCATCCCACTTATTCTGTAGTCGATGTGTCCTTATTTGGTGAGAGCTCTTTCGTCAGTCTGAATGGCTTCAGAATAGAAAGAAGCGTTCGTGTTCCGTTAATGCTTCCATATTCCCCTCCTAAACATTATTGATAGTGAATCGCAAGGCTATGTTTATCTACTAGTATTTGTGTGTACTTTGCAATTTACTAGCGCGTATCTTTTGTGCAACTCTAAAGGAAAGTAACGCAAATGCGGGACCCAAAGATTAAGACTATTTGCTAAAAGTATGGAAGATTTATGGACTCAAAGAGTCAACAGATTAAATATTTTTCGATTTCAAAGTCCAAAACGCAAAAGAAAAGTCACCTAGCCGTCGTCTCAAACGTTTAAAACAAGTCGCAGAGGCTTGGCGACTAGTTTTTTGGCGACTTTGGCGATTCGTTCGTTATAATTGGTTCTAACCATTAAGAATTATTTTAATAAGGTACTCATTGGAATTATAGAGTCACCTACTATCCTATGCAGGCATATCATGCATAGTAAGTATATGATGCAGGTATAATTGTATATTATAGGAAGCTCGCCGCGGTGGTAGAAGCGGATTGGACCATTTGGCTGAAATACGTTAAACGAAATGTTTAAAGGAAATATTTATTCCTTCAAATTCGTATTTTTCCAAAAAAAAAACATGTAATCATAAGTATTCAGATCTTTTCATGAATGCACACCGTTTCACGATGCTTTTGATAATGTTCGATCCCATTACTGTTCTCATCATAAATATTGACTTACCTCCTCTGTTTACATTTAGGCATTTCAATCCTCCGTAATCATACCCGAAAGTTTTCATTTTTGATAGGTAGGAATTGAAATAATCCCGAACTAAGCATCATGACGGGTGAACATTTATGCAGTCAGGGTATTCTTAGCCCTTTTTTCCTTAGTCTCCATGCGTGTTGACACGAAGTGCTGCTAATTTTACCCCTTGGGCATTATCCGGGAATCGAATACGGAATAGTCCACGGGCATTATCCGGGAATCGAACCCGAGACCTTCAGGTCAGTAAATGGAAGTCCTACCCTGTAGACAACCGCAACCTCTGAAGTACCTGGAGAGATACCTGTACAGTAGTATCCTGTATGTTGGTTCTCGCTCGAAACTCTTACAGCAATATTGATTTCGCACCATTCTTTCCAATTCTTTCCAGGACACGTGTATCCATCCGCCCAATCATAAACTACCGTTCGCATTCTTTTAAAATCATCAACAATTGAGCCTTATGTCTTAAACCTAGAAAAAAATATTATTCCGGTATTTCTCGGAAATGTACATTTTTTTTTGACCGAAACGGGAAATTCTTGAAACATTCAAGTTTTAAAGAGAACCGTTTCATCATCAGTTCCTACGAAAGCGTTGTAAACATAAACCATTTCTAGTCAATAATTGTAGTTCCTTCTCTTAGTGATAACAGACAACCCCAGCGATCGGAATCGAGTCGACACTTTCATTCCTTTGCTGGAGCTCATGCGTAGAATTCTCGGAAGCCACCTGGTAGTCGAGTGTGCACCGATTTTCGGAGAAATCAAGGACTTATCAGTTGGTTCATATTTTTCGCATTTCCTGTCACTCTTGTTTGGCTTTTAGGTTCGAAATTAGTGTCAGTCAGTCGAGACTATGTCACGCCCTCTGATGGCTCTCGCGTTTTCTTTATGATTACCGATTTGAATAGCTACACTTGCGGCAGAATAGCAAACATGTTTGAATTCAGAGCTCGAAACGGCTTAATCAGTCATAGTATATTGGATACGCGTACTGTTATTATGTCTTCAAAAGAGTTAAATTATTTTTTTAATTAAAATTATTTAGTAATATACAGGTGTATGCATTGAAAGGGGCGTGGTATTCCAATGGGTAGAGCACTGGGCTGCCGAACCCAGGATCTTGGTTCAAAGTTAGATGACGCCTTTTCACGTACCCAGTTTCACCAGAGATGTGCGATTTTTAGAGAACCATATCTTTCTTGGAAACCGCAGGCGACACAGGGAAAAAAACTGTCCCATCGAGCAAGACAAAACAAGTTAAGATCTACCTTCACCTGCCAAAACAGCCTTCGGATTGATCTCTGTGGCAATAAGAATTTAATTGATGTTGTCCCGGCAAATCAAAACGAGAAATTAGAGATTTTTCGAATTGATTACTCGCGTATGAATTTAATTTATGTCTTTCGCGGCAAATTGAGTAGAACAATTTTATCGCAACTCGCGCAATGTAAAATTTAAATTAAACGGTCGCTTTCTTCGAAATGTGCCAGTAATGAAGTTCCTTCTCATATTCTGGTGGTAGGTAGGCAGGCAGATGGTTGCATCAGTGTTTCAGTGTGTACTGAAACGTGCATCCTTTTACTAACGCAAAATTGTATTCCGATTTCTATGTAACCCTTTCATTTGACAAGATTATGAGACATTCCTTTTCAAGTGAATTTATTTGCAAAGTTGAATTTATCATCTTTTTTCGGTCCGAGGATTTTTAATGGGAGCTTTCTTCTTCTCTACGTGTCTACTAGGAGAAACCATTCGTCGTTCTCAGTTCCGCGTTTATTTTTTTACTCATTAGTGGTTCAATATTCTCGTACCTCTTGTAGTTTTCCGTGAAATTAGTCCCTTGGTCTCCGCCGTGTAATTTACCGTTTGGGTTTTTCCTTCCAATGGATTCCATTAGGTCTTATACTGTCGCTAATCCTAAACTTATTTTCCGCATTGCGTTTTATTATACCGAATATTTATCAATTTCCCCCTTCGCTAATCGTAATTATTTTCATCGCCCGTCTCAGTAAGCACACTTTGAAAGAGTCGAGTATCCTGTAATCCATTTTTCTGGTTGCCCCTTTCTGATCCGCAGTATAAAACCCCTGGCTAGGATTAGATTGCATTCGCAAAATTTTTAGCTCTAAATTCGGCGAATGAGGTGACATTTCTTAGAGAACTCTCTCCAAGTCGTGAGATACCGTCACCAAATTATCAATTTCATCGTCGACGGAGGACGGGAGCTCATTCCACGAGGCAGCACCCACTTAGGTACGCACAGGTCATCGGTGCAGAGCTCGGAGTAAAATTCTTCGAGAGAAAATATTTCCTCCTCACCCAAGGGGAAATTTCCTCGGAGGGGTTTTTTCCTTCGACGTTCGGGGGCGTATTTTCTCCTCACGAAGTAAAAGAAAAAAGGGCTGCGGGGGTTCCCTTGAAAACGACTTCCCTAATTCTCCCTTTTCCTCGTCTCAGAGCGAAATGTAAAGGGTGCGTCGACAGCCAAGAGTATTTTCCACCGCGTACAGCCGATACAAAAAAGCTGTTTCCTATTATGTGAAAAACAAAATAATAATTATCATAATTGTTGAAATAAAGGGAGCCACGTATAAATTTTAACATGGATTCAATTATATTGAATGATGTAGAGCAATTTGCTAAAAAAAATTAACTATTAATGAACTTAAATGGCTTGGGTGAATAGAGAAGACTCACTCACTAGTTTAGAGATCCCTCACCGACGGACCCAGATCGGAAGCATAGCCTCCATCAATTTGTGAATGAGGAATAAAGTTAACTGACATTTTTTTTGCTTGTCTCGTATATTAATCCGAAGGAGGAAATGTATCAATTAATAAACCATAAACGTCCAGTTGAAATCAATCGTATCTTACCAGCATTGGCGAGAAAAAGGAGTATACATATATTTCTCTTTTAAAGCAGACATCCTGGTAGCTTAACAAGCATTATTATAGCACAGTTGCCGCCTTTTATCCCGGAAGACCTTTTTCCTCTCATATACGAGTACATTTCCATCGCCAAGATCACTGGCCATAAATCCCGGGAATAATTTGACACAGCCCTCCAGATATTTCCTCTGACGGCCGGACGACGACTTTAGGGCTGCTTTTTTGTTCTCTTTGACACGACAGCTTTCATTAATTGTTCCATGTGTCTCAAACAAAATCGTCCTTTCATGCCGCCTTGTCTCAGAATGTGCCCGTTAAAGTTAACCTCCTTCTTGAGCTCTCTTTCTTCCTCAGCCATCCGCAAAACTCATTTATTAGCCATTGGAACCATCCATTTTATCTTCGTTGACCTTCAATAAAACCACATTACCAATCCAATCTTTGTTTCCAATCTTCTTTTTCCCGACTCTTTTGTTTGCTCATGCCTCGAACCACAATACAGAGGCATGCTCTAGTTTTTAAGGAGAGGATCTTTGTGCTGGTGGCTTTAGTAGCATTTTCCGTATTTTTATTTAGATATTTTCATCTACATCTACATAAATACCCTGCGAGCCACCAAAAAGGTGTGTGGGAGGGGGTGTAGCACCAGGAGGAAAGGGTAAGTGATGAGGGGGTTGGGGTTTATTCAAATAGGTGGGGGGAACCTGAAAGAAAAAAAAATATATTTATTCACGCGCAGTTCCTAACCTGTACGTTAATACTTATTGTAATGAACTGACTCCTGGGGGATTTCGACTACAAGTATTCTGGTCTCTTATCGTTCTAGGAAAAAATGACATTTTAAACCTGTCAGTCTTGCAGTCTATCTCTATAATCTTACAATCGTGATCCCTCCGACCATAATGTGTTGGGGTTGGTATTATATTCTTGATGTCATTGGAAAAGGCCCCATCTTTAAATGTTTTTAATAAGTTTAATCAATACTGTAAACGCCGCTGCGTAAGAGTATCCCAACCTACATTGTCTAGCAAAGCAGATACGCTGCTGCGTTGGTCCTAACAATGTTTGACAAATCTAGCCCCCCTCCGCTGAACTCGATCTATTTCCGAAATCAGATCATGCAAACGGTAACAGATTGCCGCCCATATAAAAATCGTAGTTTTCGGCTGAATTCGGCGTGGTAGATAACGCTGGAACTCACGCGGCACTAGATTTTTGAAATCCACATGTTCAGTACAGGAATCCAGTTCCTATCGCTCCTCCGCCTCCAGTGCCACTGGAAGTTTTGGTTTCCAGAAAATCACCCAGTTCGATTCCAGCTCTAGGTGTTCTGAAGCAACAGACATGGGATCTAGCTTAGGTCTCTTAGTCCGGCAGACAAACGTTGTACCCATTCAGATACAATAAGAGAAATATAAACTAACAGTTTTTTGGATTCCACTTTCCCTCTCTAATCGCGGCCACGACAAAGCCAACGTTTAAACTTCCCAAAAACAGCGGTTGTCAACCGTAATAACCTGACATTTTTACTACGAAAACATTGACTAAACACGAGGGCGGACCTAGTGCTAAAAATCCACACCTAGTAATAACACCAGCGGCGTGTGATACTCATGCATTAGTTGGAGTGTAATTCATTACACCAGCAGAGGGTCCATTTTTCCTGTGCCATCCGTGGTTTTCCAGAAAGATTCGATCAGAAGAAACACACAGCTTGTATGAAGCTGGTGTTTTACTCCGGATTAACCACCATTCATTAGCCGAAGGCTCTTATTCTTCATGCCAGGGGCACTGATTTGGGAAAGGGAGATAACCCATGGGTTTTGTATCCGTTCGAGGTCGTGGAAGAAGTTTGAGGGTTTGGAAGGGAGTGAGAAATAAGATTGATCTATTCTACTTTTATGTAATTGCTTTATATTTTAGTTACTGTAGTGTGATTCATGTAATTAGCGACAATATTTTGCGATCCTATTCAAGCTCCGAACGCATTGGAATAAAATATGTAAGATGAAGTATCCTGGAGAGTTAGTCTGTTCGAATCCTCTGTCTACGATAGCTGTAAGTTACTGTGTTCGTTACTTGTGCGTCTGTTCAATTAACGGGACAGTCATGGATGAATTTAAGGGCATTGAAGTGTGAAAGATGGTCTACCTATCAGTAAATTTTAACTACTTTCCCGAATATTTGATGAGCTTTATTTAGATCACATTAACCTCTTTCAGTTGCATGCGCCCCTTCCCCCTGCCCCGCATTTTCAGGCGATTGCTTCTGTCCAGGAATGTTGCGGCGTTCCAATAGGCGTTTTTCGTTATGTTTATCAGAGGACAGAAATGTTCATAACCTATTAACTACGTTAATTGTATATAATTTCGAAAATATAGTGGTCTCGGGTGATTGTCCTGTATAATTTTGTGACCGCGAGTAGAAAAGGGTTGGAAATCCCCGCCCAAAGCCACCCTGCCGCTAGTCTACCGTGAGAACTGAACAAATAAGATCAATAATATCATTAAATACGTCTCACGTTAAACATTCAGTCTCGTTGTGTCGAGGGTACGGGAGCGATTGAGTATTCCGGATTGGCAGGTCGGGAAGGAGAGGGTAATTAGCACTCGGCTGTCACTCAAACCCCGCTTGCCCACCTACGGGACCACCACAACGGGCTGCCGCGTTCCGCCTTCCCGCCCCTCCCACCTTCGGGAGAGTTCCACGGATCCCCCGCCGTCCTTTCATCGGAAAAGTGGCGGACGTGACCGTCGGCACGCGCAGGGGAATTGTGGGGGGAGCGCCGTCGGGCACGCAGGCGGCAGGCTCATCGTCCCCGAAAGCCCTCCAACCCTCCCTTCCACACAACCCCCTTCTCGTTCTCATACGCCCCACGCTTTTCTCCCGAAAGCGGCGGTGTTTCTTCTCCTCGGGTGAAGCAGGTTCCTTCCTCCCTATCTGGGGGTCCGTGACTCACCTGGCGTCGACGCCTCATGAGGTTCGCCCTCTCCCTCGCTCCCATTCCCAGCCGCGGTCACCCCTACCCACGTCAAGTCACCCGCCGTCAATTCATTTTTCCTCCACCGCCTCCTCACACCCCTCTCCTCCGAGCCGCCAAAGGCGTATCTTATCGCGGTGGTCAGCTGGCGGGGGCTGGTGCTAATCCGCGAACGTCAGCCGAGGAGGTTGGGGGGTATATTCCGAGTGCCAATCCGCGTGACGAATGAGGAGACGTCATCGACCTTCCCATCTCCCAAGGATTTCCGAGTCAGGAAATCATCCTCGTGAATAATGATGGAAATGCTCCATTTGAGATATTGGTTGGCGATGATATTAATCGAAGATGCTCCCGAATGGTATTAACTATTAATCCCTTATCGATTAGGCACAGATTTCTTGTCAGATTCGATGCATTTTGCAACCGCATTGCGTTTGCTTCACTATTCATCGATACCATCGGTAGTCGGCTGGTGACTGAAATATTGATATTTGATTACTTGTGTTCAACAATAGCTATGGAGTATTTTTTATTTATTTGACTGTTTCAGACATTCACTTTGCGATTCTTCATGTTAAAAAGAGAACAATAAATTTGGTTTATTTTCTAAAGAAACTTATCATTATGCCTACCGAGCTTTAAATATCTAATTATTCCAATTCTTTGACCACCAAGAAATTAAAAAAGAATGGTTAAATTTTGACCTGGGTAGGTAATTTACAAAGTTAATATTTCTTCAGGATCTTCAATCAAATGATGGAACCCCTTCGTTCATGCCGCAGAGAATCAGACCAATAGTAACAAGTAGAGGAATATGAAAGACAGATTTCCACGCCTTCAAAATTATCATTTACATTTGAATTTTAAGTTTCTAAGTCTAAGTAAGAATAATATTTAATTTTTTTACTTTCTAAATGGGCACTTAATTAATGATTATATACGAATTCGCCTATTAATCCATCAATGACTCATTATTGTTTAGTTAATAGTGTGCTTTTAAATATTGTACCGTCAATAACATCTTTATTATTTTCCTTTTGTACTCCCTTCTATGTATAATTAACAGCGGATTAACTTTTGGATGCCGTATTTATATATGTATTTATTTTTTTTACATCTCTACGGTCGTGTGTTTATCTATTTTTATACTTAAACTTCAGCCTTTTACGTCTACAGTTCTGTTTGATATCGATTACATTTAATTGTGTTATTATTTTTGGAGGGTTTTCAATGGTCAATGAGACTGAAGTGGGGAGAGATGGGGAGTTGAAAGAGGGAGGGGTGAGGAACAAACGGGGAAATGACATTTTCACGGGGCTCGATCGCTGGGCTAAGAATCTTTCGACGATTGACGACCGTAGGACCAGCTGGATGTTAGTGGTACTTTTAAAACAATTAATTGTCATCCCCAACACTGATGCAAGTGGTCAGGTGAAAGAGAGGACTAAAGGGCCTAAAATACTACCTCAAATAAAAGACGAGTATATATCTATCCATCGAAACATGGAGCTAGTGTGGCCAGATGCACTTTTAGTCCCTCTGCGCCCGTTTCAAACTTCCTCATGGGTGGGATTTCAATGGGCATGAAATTTGGATCTCGTCCGATAAAAGGCCGGTTTCCTAGGAATATTAACATTCAGTTTTTTTAATAAAAATTACTTAAATTGGTGGCGGGAGATCACTTCATACCGCTCATTCTTTCTCCATTGACTTAATGTCCTGAAAGCAGCCCCACGGGCGTGTTGCTCCTTGAGGCGGTCTGGGGCATGAGCATTTAATAATGTAATTATACGGTGTTTAAAGACTGTTCTATGAAACTTTGATTTCAAAGGTGAAGGCAGGAAGTGTGCGTAACAAATGCATGAGTTTTTAATCTTCGTTTTATTTTCATCACGAATGTTGTGAGACAAAAACGCCTATTTCCCTTAATGCGTAGTAGGAGTTAATTTAATTATTATTATTATTGGTACGACACCGTTAAAGGTAAATTTTGGGTGGATACAGACTACAACGATGCAACGATACATTTATCTTCTTCTTATAGCAAAACACAAACTGACATCCGACACTACAATAAACTCATATTCAATTTCGCTTCCTTCCTCCCTTCATTCTGTCCGACTATTCCTAACCCTTGCCCATCCCTTGCCTGACCTCCTCCCCTCTATCACAGTCTTCAACATTCCATCGCCAATCAGAACGCTCTGCATCCATCTTTCCTACCTCTTTTTGACTTCTCCCAGCAATCCTCCCTAGCAGCCTTCCTCTCCTCCATTTATTTTCTTTTCCGTCCACTTCACCTTTTCCATCCTTATCCACATCCACATTCCGAAAGCCTACCAATAAACGCCTATTATCTTTCTTCAACGACCGTGCTTCTACGCCGTGCATTGTCACAATTCATTCGCCTTGACCAAGGTCTGGTAAAAGATGTAAATATGATTTTTACGACTTGAAATTTTTGAATTCCTTTTTATTGTGAAAACCTGGCTACTCTCTCTCTCTATCTCTTAATTGGCTCAAACAAATTGAAATTTACTGCAGATACGACTTTATTTGCATTTTTTTAAATTTAAAATAGCTTGAATAACTTTATGTTTCATTAAGTGGAATAATATCGGAGAGCCTGAGCGCACCCGCCGTCTGAAATAGCTGATGACGCGTATCCGGTCTTCTTCTGGAATGCGAGGAAAGAACTATTTGCTTTTCTCGCCCCACCTAGACCTTCTCTCTCGTCAGCTTTTTTGTCGAAAGGCGTGACTGGCGTGATCTTCTTCCTCGCCGTCAAGAAAGATCTCCAGCTCCAGTTTATCTTGACGTGGAGTAGCAGGAAAAAAAAGAAGTTTGCAAATTGCTAGAAGGTTATTGCACCCGTTAACCTTGGTCGAGAGGGCAGGCGGGGCGTGGGAGGGTTGGATGCGGGGAATACCCAATTCCGATGCATCGGCACACAAGCAGTAAGGTCATAGAGGATGGTGATGACGCCAAGCGTGGCGCAGTCGTCGAGAATGCATCAAGTCATCAAGGATAGAAAAGTGGGTTTATTTGCCGGACAGTACTGGCGAGGGAAATTCAGTTTCACCCTTTTTAGTTTAATTCACAAGTTCATTCGTCATTTGAAGTGTCTGTTTCGTCATTATTCGTCGCCACACTCCGATCGCGTTCGCCCGAGTGATGACGCCACGCGAGAGGGGGTAATAAGTGCTGGAGAGACGATAATTTTCGAGGGGTACGTACAATTCAGACGTCATGCGTGGCAAATTGATTGATTGTTCCCAGTTCAGAATGCGCTCCGGAACAGCATTTCACGGACACGTACGGAAATATTAACAAAATCACCTACTCGGATGGAGGAGAGGAAATCGACCTTCCCTAATCTCCCATTCCATTTTTACTCTTTCCCCTCCGAATTGCTGTTCACGCATTTCTCTCATCCGGGCCTCCTCTATCGTCCAATATGGACTTGACCCACCCACTTAGTAGGCTACTGACAACGGGTGGTGAACAGAGTATCCTGAGCCTACTATAGTTACATGCATCATGGATTATCATTCGAGGGTAGGTTTGTGGTAGTTCTTCTACCTCTACTGCCACCACCACTCTTGTGATTCCTACACAGTTCCCCGACGACTTCCAGACCTGCTTCTCGTAGTTCAACCTTTAGGCCTTCCGTTGATCGATGGAAAATTGATTCGAAATTGGGGTAAAACGTTCACTCAGCTTCATCCCATCAATCGTCTACCATCGTCTATGGTAGACGATTACACCGAATTCTGTCTATTCGATCATTCGACGCCTTTTTAACTCCTAATGTGCTATTGTAAACATATTCGGTTAAAAATAAAAATTTCCTAGAGTTTCTTCGTTGATCGACGATTTATATAGCTAGTGGAGTTAGGTATTTGATAGATCCAGACACTAAGAACTGCTTTTCTTTGAAGTTCGTACTAACACGACACAGTATATGTTTACACCATACTTTACAATAAAACATTAACATAAGCAACATACTCTCCTTGCATTCAGGCCCAATTTTCTGATATCTACCTTACTCCTCCAAAACTCTTCTCTCTGTCAGTCTTCGTCATTCCGTTGCCGCTCAAAATACCATAATCCCACTTTTCCTACCTTCAAATTTCTCCCCACATCGTGAGGATGATGTTCAAGTTCTTAATTCCAGTCATGGTGAAGTCGACAAAGTTTTTCTAATTCTTCCTGGCAAGTTTGTTTCCCGCAATTCAAATTAAAAATCTATAAAATGATGGTCATTATAGGTTCCATTATATTTATATGAAATGGTAATTATCCTTGTTGAATCGATAAAAAATTTTCGGCTTGTTTAATTTTACTAAATTTATCAATTTGGTTGGAGAAATTATAATTAACAATTGTGATTTCCACTCTACTTAGTGGAAACCACAATTGTTAGCTATCATTTCTCACCAATACGGAAGGTTTCCACAAAGTCAAGCCTGAAACTACATATACGAGTGTCTATTCGAAATTTTTCCGTGGATTAACATCATTTTCACGCGGACCATCGGTTGGCGGCTGATACATCCTTAAATATTTAGGCGCTGTTTCCACGTTTAACAGTGGGTGAAATACGTGCAGAAGTGATAATTACACATAACTGATTGTGAATAAATAAATTGTCAATGCATCGTTTCGAATTTTGAAAGTAACCTTAGACGAAATCCCTCTTGACATCCAACACTCATTCAAGATATCAAAGCCGTGACTTGTCATGCCGTCGTCGTCAGTAATTTTTCTTGTATGTGCGCTTGTGATTTGAGAAAAAGGTTAAGCGAAGTTTTTCACTGATTCAAACCGTACATGCCGGCCAGTGTTCCTCATCCAGACGTCTGATTTTACTCCCGTGCCGTAAATGCTGTGTGGTAGTATTATTTTTTCAAACGCGCAACCCGTATGTACCGACATCAATCGTTGGTGCAGTATATCACCAAGTTCTGCCATTAAGTCTGTAATCAATCATCCACACCTAAGAAGGTACTAGATTTCCACAATTTTTACTGTATTTAAAATTACATTTTTCGAATCACTTATATATATTTTACAATTTATACAGGATTTGTGTTAAATATGGTTATTTAAACAAAAAATACCGGGACCGTAAACTTGAATGCCACTAAGTAATAAAAAATAATAATAAATAATAAAAATAAATAATAATAATAATAAATCTCCCCCCCCACACCCACACAAACCAAAACAAATAATACAAAATTAATAATAAAATAAATAAAAAATAATAAAACAAACTTACAACGTGTTACGAAATAACTTTCACTCTCGGGAATCACATTCACACACACACTCAGGGTTTGCAAGGATCCCTCCTTTTTTTTAATTATTGTTATTATTTATATTTTTTTATAATTTTTATTGCTTAGTGTCATTTAAGTTTACGGTCCCGGTATTTTTGGTTTACATTGATTCACGACCGCAGCTACGTTCCTTGTATATTTAAATATGGTTATGCTCTGTCTAACATTTTCTGATTTAATAATCAACTGAAGGAAACTTTTTCCTAGTTTATCGTCTGTAAGGTCATCAATTCTGATTGATTAACCATTTACTTTAATTCATAATTCATAGCAAAGTTACCTTAAAAAAATATTGAATTTGCCTTGGGTACGTTTTAGAAAAAAATATCCAAATAACGTTTTTACACTCTCTGTCTACTTTCCGTGTTTCGATCGCAGGCGAAACGTGTTCCTTCGATTCACACCGGCGTTTATTCTTCCAATTCTCCAGTTCAGGGTGACAATTTACCCAAGCTCCATTTTGCAAAAGTAGTTCAACCCGATGCCGTAGTCGACCGAAGTGTACTTTACTTTTGTTTTCGATGTACCTTGTTTTAATCTAACATTATTGAAGCTAAATGTTGTTAAATTCTTGAGATTACTTGAAAATTTTCTACATCGTGGAATTTTTTTTCCGCTTTGATAGCATTCATGGTGATAATCGCAGGGTCGACCATGCCGCCACGTGGTACGTCGGCTATTACTCTTAATCCAGAGTTCAGTTTCAGTTTTATATGTTTTTATTTCCGTAAAGATATAGACATACAAGAGATATATAAAATATTATAAAACGTAACAATATTTACAGTACGGAAACCCCGTTTTAGGATGAACTCTTCTTCGGGGTGGAAATTAACAATAAAGAAAGGAATCGAAAGTGAGCGATTGCGGAAATTCTTAATCCAGAGCTTTATTTTAGTTTATTGCGCTTTCCCCGCAGGAGGCATGGTTCCGAGGATTCTCCGACGGGGGTAATCCATAATGAATGACCGCTCCAGCGAATACGTGCGGGATAGCGAGGGGGTTATGTCAGGATCACGAGGCCAACGACCCTTCGAGTATAGCGTGCCGAAGGATGTATGGACTGCGAGGGGTCATTAGTCTCGTCGACCTGTGACCTTGAGCATCTGTATGAAGGGATGCGATGCTGCACGAGTGTGTAAGAGGGATAATTCCACTGGTACGGACGCGCTGATTTGAGTCGGTAAATTCAAAGATGGTGCAGCACTCAGCACTTAATGCAGTCTCTTTCAGAAAAATCAACCTTGCCCACCAACCCGGTCGGTTTCAATCCTGCCTGATAAATCATTGTTTGTTATCGCGAGATTAAAAAAGTACACCATATTAGCACATGCAAATAGTCTGTTCCCCGTATAAATCGAGAGTGACGTAGCACTGTATATTTTTTCTGTGTTGTCAAATTTCTTGGACGCCTCCCTTTCTTTTCCTATCGCAGTGCTTTGGTGTACGGAATTTTTTCACCGAGGCCCTTCCCAGGCTCGCACCTATTGGAAGAAAAGCATGATGTAGGTATAAAAAGCCATGACCTCACTTCAACTTGGAGTGAATAGTGTATTTACTCACTCAATGGCTTCTGTACGATGTGTGAGCAATTATCCGTCGGTGCATGTCAGAATCAATGCCTAACGTCGATGGACTCACCTTATTGGGGATTATTTACTTTTTATTCGACCTCAGAGCCCGAATATTAAAATAAATGATCGCAAAAATAATCTAATATTTTTAGCCCCATAGTTTGCTAGGTGGGGAGTCACAAAATGTTTATTTGATAGTTGTGTCCATCCAAAAACCTACCTTAACCGGTAGATTACCTAATTATTATTATTATTTATTATTAATTATCAACTTTTGCGTCAAGTAAAAATGAGAGCGATGTAAAGGGAGCTTCACATATCAACTCATTATTCAACTCATTCTTATCAGATAGTCTATCTTCTTATATTTCTGCTCACGAGTGAAATGTGGAAGAATCAAATGATTAATTCTTTTGAAATGTTCCGTATTTATAAACAAATAACCCTAACTAGCTGTTTATAATAGCATGTAACCAAATGTGTGCGGGAAATGAGAATAAATCGATTTCAACTTAATTATTGTGAAATGTTTTGGATAAGATCATACAGCATAGCATAAATGTGGCCCACCAAAGGATATGAAGGAAATTTCGCCACTTCGAAGATGAATCCGATCTCTTCTTTTACATATCTTATTCGGTAAATTGAAGATCGCATACCTGATACGGCATGTGCTGTTATCCTGCAGAATAGCCTTCTCTGCCAACCATACGACATAATTATCGTGGAGAAGTAGAAATTTGACCTGGACGGTCATTGAATTGGGATGTAATTTTTGGACAATTTTGGCGAACGACGATGAGGAAAAGTAAATGTTAATTTGTATTGATTACCACAAAAAAGTGTGGCTTTGCATCGGCTAATTTAATTGAAGTGCATGCGGATTTTCACGTGACTCTATAGTGTCCGTTGTTGTGCGTGTCATCCTTAATTGATTGATTTTATTATGCACAATTAATGCGATAATATTAATGCATTCATGTTTTTCCTTATTGATTCTCCATTTTTTGCGCTCATGGCGAGCTGGGTACTCTAAATGCGAAGGACTCTTCTAGGTTGTACACTATTGCTCAAAGTTCGTTGGTTTGAGTACTGGTACCTGTATATCACCCTTTGCAATTGGTATGTTGCAAACTTTGGCCGTTCGTTTCATTTGAAAAGTGAAGGTAATGAGGGAATGTGTAGATAATAGAGACAAAAGGGGTCACGAGAAGCGTTGGGTAGACGAATAAAAGTTTATTCAATGAAGAACAAAATGTATTTTTTCACTTTTCTTTATGTTGGTGTTACTTGTTTCAACGCTTAAGCGTCATCATCAGATACAAACTAGTAAAGTTATGGTATATTTATATACCATTCATGTGGGGGAAGGAAAAGAAGATTTAATTGAAAAAAATACTACACAGAAAACTTTCCCTTGGAACAAATAATCTTTTGTTTAAACCAGCTAATGTGGATGTAAGTTATTATAAATGGTGCAGACTCCCGTATTATGGATTGATTTCACAAAAGATAGCCAACCTCTTCCCTAGGGAAAAATTTTGGATAGCCTTTTACAATACGAACAACTTAAAACCATTCATGAATACTACGAAAAACAAAGTGGAAAAACAAAATAAAAGTGGAATTTATAAGTTAACTTGTAAGGACTTTAGTGCTATACGCATGGGCCAAGCGGGGAGGTCATTAAAAACAGGAGCGGAGGAACATAAACGCTGTTTTAGAAATTGTGACCTCACGCGATCTCACTTCCCCAAGCTTCTGTAGGGAGAAAATCATGGCAACGATTTGAATCCGGAAATGATACACCAAATGGACAAAAGAAGGATGATGGAAACGTGGGGAGAGCTGGAAATCAGAAAGAATTTGAAAATGGGTCATTTGGTCAACGATTTACTGTTTGAATACCTCTCTCCAATCAATGAAGCATCATTTTCCTCCAGGGGAAGACCTAACCTCCCCCCCCCCCATTGTGAACCCACCAATCACCTTTCCTGACGCTTAAAACCCCTCTCCCCCTTTCCTTCAACGCCGATCAAAACCCCACTTCTTTTATCCCCTCTTTCCTCTCCTTTCCCTCCTTTCTCACCCACCCCTTCCCCCACATGAATAGTATATAAATGGACCGTACCTTGACTAATTTGTACCTGACGATGACGTATAAGCTAGCTGAAACTAGTAGTACCCAAGAACAGTGAAAAAATACATTATGTTTTTCATTTAATTAACATGAACTTCCACAAAGTTGAGCCAGAAACAATCAAATAAGAGTTTATCGTGGTAAAAAGTAATTTCATTCTTCCACTAAAATAAACTACAACTTCAAATGGTTACTAGAACGATCGATTTTTTTCCGTAAACCAGTGGGCTTTGAAAGTAAAAGGACGACAAATTATGATCTAAAGCTTGCATAATGCATGAAACATATTAAAAATTATACCCATCACTTTCTGTTTGCATATGTAGGCAAGATTCTGTGGCTGATAATTGATCGTTGTTTAGAGAAGATACAAGTGCAGGTTGTGCAGGTAGTCAGGTCAGGTTGAAGTCTTTAGGGATGTGAACATGGAGAAAAATCGATAAAATTAAATATAAGGAAAGAAAAGCAAGCGAAGAGGTATTGCTCAAAGAAGGATAGGAGAGAAGGTTTTTGGAGAAATCTAGACAAGGCTGCAAGAATGGCTGGAGGAGGCATTGAGAGGCAATGAGATATTGGCGACTCTGATAGAAGGAAGATTGTTGGTTTAGCTGTGCGTGGAGATAGAAGATTAGCAGAAAAGATAAATAGGCATTTTGAACGCCATGAAGAGAGGTAGAGAGGACGTAGTTCTGGTAGATAACTCAGTTCATTACAAGTTGTTTTTGTATTTGGTAACGATTTTCTGAGCCATGTACAAGGTGTGATCAAAAAAAGACAGGACTGATTTCATAACTTGTTTATTTCGACAGATACAGTTTAATCGAACTTGTTGCCCTCAAAGTACATGCCTTGACTGACGACGCACTTTTGCCAACATTTCTTCCAGCTCTTGAACCCTGCATGGTAAGCCGCCTTAGGGATACTTTTCAGTTCCGCCGTACAATTAGTTTTAATACCCGCAATAGAGTATAATTGGCGTCCTTTCAAGGTTGATTTTAACTTTGGAAACAAAAAAAAGTCTGATGAAGCCACGTCTGGAGAGTAGGGTGGCTGCGGGATCACGGAAGATCCGGTTCTGGCGAAAAACTCTGTCACAATCAGCGCCGTGCGAGCCGGCGCGCCGATGCGACGCGCGTCATGCGCAAAATGTCTGTCAAAATTTCGTGACAAGATCCAAAACTTATGTTCACTTCCTCGGCTATCTCCCTTACAGTTAAACGGCGATTTTCCCGCACCAAATTGTTCACCAATTGGTTGGAGTCTGTTGAAGTGGAAGGCCGCCCTGTTCGCAAATCTTCACCTGTCGAGGTTCTACCCGATTTAAAACGACTGTACCACTCAAGGCACTTGATTCGACTCACAGCTTCATTAACAAAGGCTTGCTGAATCATTTCAAATGTCCCCGTAGCACTTTTGCCAAGTTTGAAACTAATTTTCACGCACACACGCTGTTCCTCTTGCTCCATCATTGCTGCCGTTGCACGCGGCGACAAACGGGTTAAGACACGTACCGCTGCTGCTGCGTAACGACTCGACTTATACAAACGCAATACCTTTCGTTTTAGTCATCATATGTGTCGCTAGATGGTGGGCTGTGTCTCGTTTCGATCCGTTGAACGGTTTGCGCAGAATAAAATCAGTCCGGTCTTTTTTTAATCACACCTTGTAAATCCTACTTTTAACCAAGAGATTATCCTATCCATCTCCATCAAAGGTCTAAATCCTATAATTACGGTATAATGTACAAAAAATATCTAAGATCGCAACCCACTTCCTAACGAACGTTGCAGCCTAAGGGTCTGTTCAATGTGAGGATTCCCTTGCATCGAATCTAGTCATTGCGGAGCGTGAGCTTCTTCTGTGGATTGTTAATACCATGGAGGCTTTTGAGTTATGCTTAATTTCAGCAGCAAAAAATCCTTCGTATTATTTTTGTTGAAATTCCCCACTCCCGCAGTGCGACTCACTTAGTGTCCGGAGATGTCCTGTCTCCTGTCATTCAATGCCTGGAATTCGTGTGCCGAAACGTCTTAAGCTGTGAAGTTCTTTCGCTGGCGCCCATTATTATATATCGGCGGTTACAGTGTCCGCCCTTCCGTGTGCCCTCGCACTCACGAGTCCTCCCCTAATTGGACTCAAGGAGCGGATGATTGCGAATGGCGCAACCGTTCTCTGCGTTGGTGAGTGAGCGAATTGAGGGCGACACCGTAATGTGGAACGATATCGTATTGACATGCCCCACGACCGACAGCGCCCTCTTGAATTTGTCGTTGATGAAATTATTTCGAGTCTGAGCTGTGGTCACTCTTTTAAGTGACAGCAGTTTCAGGTCTTGGTATCGTTTAAGCGCCTTCCTCGAGTGCGGGCCTTGCCGAAGGACGACGCATCACGGGACGGAAACAAGGTCCGCTCGCATTAGTGTACAACGGTGTCGGTATTGCGTTGTCCCTGGAGACGGACTTGATGACGGAAATGTTGGCATCGAGAAACAAATGCGCCGAATGCCGCACTGATGACCCGAATTAATTTTAAAACTATTGATCGCTGTTCTACAAACTGTTCATTAAAACTTGACAGTTCACATTTTTAGGTTATTTTCTCCAGTTCGATTAGTTGAGAGGGATGGTTAAAGAATGAATAGGTGGTTTCATTTTCCATGTGTTGTTTAATCCTCAGGTGAATATGAATATCGCAGTGAGAGAAATTACGAAACATGTACAGAATAATTCTGAAAAATTCAACTGTACAGTCGCGAAGGTTGGTTTGATAAGTTAGAGTAAAATGTATCTATTTCATGCATTATGGCGTGAAATTCACACTTTCACAGCAGCAGTCTCCTATCCTGTACCCCTCATGGTATTTCAGAAAGTTCTGAGGCTTAGAAAACCAAGAATAGCGAAGGCATTGCCTGGATTTGTACCCACGATCCTCGGTGCAGTGCCCGGGGATAACACGTGAGAATCATAATAAAGGAATTTTCCAGTTTTACGCTTGAAAGATTTCTTTCAACCCGGTTCGATGTGTCTCTATGTTCATCAATCATAATTAGTATTACCTATTAGTATATTGTTAACAACTATTTTCTAGTAGAAAATTGCAAGACCTCTTTCATCATTAATCATTTTCACCATATCAGTCATGATATTCTAATAGACATGCATCAGGAATTTATATCATAAAATATTTATCGATAGCATTCCCTTTCCTCCTCTTGATGCGCACTATCTACATACTATTTTCTCTGGTATCTCTTTAAAGATAATTGTGTTACTTTTCATATTCTAAATTGTTCTACATGCTTTACCATTACGTATTCCTATGCATTTCGATGGTTGACTATTGCGTGTTTTATGGGCTATCATGTACAATGAATACAAGTTACCCAAAGCCGTACTCTTGGGTACTCCCAAGAGTACGGCTTTGGGTAACTTGTATTCATTGCATTCATTCGGCCGTAGTACGTTCCCTTTTGCTTTATTGGCTATCATGTAGTTACCTTTATTCTATTTTAAAATCAGCTTTCCGTGTAACATCTTCAATCGATTTCATTATTAACAAGTGGGGGAAAGAAAGGAGAAAGCTGCATTAAAGACGGTTTCATTGTTTTTTATGCCTCGGAAACGGGCTAATAGCAGATCGGAATAGCTGGAATCTACAGGTTGAATTCCGAAAGTAATGAAATTATTTTTTTAAAGTAATTTATTGAACAGATTTTCACAAACACTGAAAATTCTTCAAAGTACTGTCCTTGGGCCTCTACAAAGTTTTTCCAAGCGACTCTGCCATGATCAGTACGCGCCCTGGAAGGCGTCTTCTGGGACCTCTCGCAAGGCTGATTGGATCTCTTCCATGGACGCAAAACGGGTAATCAGAGTGAACAAAAAGAGGTCTGCTAGGGCGACGTTAAAACTATAGGGGGGTTGGGGCAGCGTTGGCACCTGTTGTTTGGCCAGGAACTCACGGACTAGTAGCGCGTTGTGGCAAGGTGTGTTGTCGTGATGGAGATGCCAGGTAGCGGGGATGTTTTCTCGTCCTGATGACCCTTTTTCGGAGTCTTTCCAGCACATCCACGTCTGTATTTGAGGAATAAACTCCTTATGTACCATTCCTGTATGCTTGTAGTGTGCGCATGGCCTGTCCATCCTTGGTATTGTCTTCACTGACTTTTATTATAATCGAATGTACCGACATCTTATAAATCCCTGTCACTTAGTTTGTTCACCTGCAGCTGTATACTTTTGAACCAGCGGTTCCTACATTATTGTCTCCCTACCCTAGCATTATGCAAATTTTGACTAAAGAATGATTTAAGGGGTACTTTCAAAGGACGTCCGAGTTGTGTCCTCATACTTTCCGGGTCACGCCACCTCCTAGTCCATCTGACTTAGCAGGCACCTCCCTCACAGAGCATATGTGGAAACTTGTGGAAATCACCCAAAATCGTGGGCGTTGGAATTTTTTGATAATTTGATGATAATAATTCGGATTGTCTCCTCCTGATTACATTTAGTAAGAGCAATAAACATTACGAATAGAAAACTTTGCAGCTTTATTAATTCCACGAAATGTTTTAATCTTAAGGCCCTGGTTTCTTTAGGTGACCTAAAGATGGTACTACGTATTGAAACACAGGTCGAACAATTAAAAAATTAAGTGAAATTAACAAAGTTTCAAATTTTTTCTTTCCGTAATAGGTAATTTCCACGAAGTGAAGCCTGAAATTACGGATTTTATACCATTGAAAATCATGCTTATTTTTGCTATACGATATATTCGGATCATATTGCAGGATTGGGTAGAAAGCTGAAGCCAAGTCATCAGCCATGTTCCCTCATTGTTCCCTTCCAAGAAACTTGGCTCCATCAAATAATAAGTGGGATGTATTCTAGTGAATAATTTAAAGGAATGTGTTATACTTTTGAATCAGCAGCCGCACAGTACGTGTATTGTGCGTCTAATTTGAAAAAAATAGATGATTTTTTTTAAGGATAAGATGCCCGAGTTGTGTCACATTTAATATCCCCACTGTTCAACCGATTTTGTAGGTACCTATCCTAAAAAAATATGTAAACACGTGCTGAAATCTCCAAAAAAAAACCTACATACATTTGGCAAAGTTAACGATAACTTAATGAAAATAATGAGGATTTTCTTACTTTCCATCAATTTATTATTAACGTTGGACTTTGTTGCTAACGTATCATGAATTTGGTGAGAACCTCGAAGGAATTTCATCATCATCATTTAAGGCTTCCTCGTCGCCCTCAAACATTGCAGCTGCATAATCTGGGTTTCATCAAAGGAATATTAGGAAAGCACTCGAATGAAAATGTTAAACATAGGGTTACCTCACTTTGACACAGTGTTCACCTTGAATTTGCGAAGTGAATCCGGGACCCATCGAAGGACGACTTTCTAGTGATTTCGGAATTAAACAGGATACCTAAGGAAATTGCCCGTTTATTGAAAATATTTTAAAATCGTTATGAACGAAATAAAAGATCTCACATTTATTGAAACTCCTAGGTTACAATATCTGTAACACGGAGATGATACGCGAGACTTAAATGACTAGACAAATGAACATGCTCATGGGTTTACCATTGCTACGAGGGAATGATTCTATCAACACATTACATAGGCAGGCAAGATCACAGCGAGAAGCAGAGGGATATTGAACACCTAACAGACCAACCGGTATAAAGGATACTCTTCCTTCGTAGACTCCTGACCACATCATGAGAAAACATAGCGTGCGGTAATTTAAAAAATTGGAAAATAAAAAATACATAATTCGAAAGATAACTAATTCCTTAAGTAGAGTTTCGCCTTTGCTGACATACTAGCACCACAAATATACTTTACACCTTCAGGCTTCACTTCGTGGAATTCTTTTATATCTATATTAAATATAGACGTAATATGGAAATGTTTTAATATTGAAATCGCTAATTCCCTTGATTCCCCACGCACTTACGGCAGATTTCACGGTAATATGTACATATACTACGGCAATTGCCTTCAACCAGGACTGGTAGCTGAGCACTATCCAGCTTGTACATTGAACCGCTGAATTTAATCTTTTGAAAAATTGTATCATGCGTATTTTTAATCCAAAAATATTATGGAAACCATGTCGTTAAAAAAACTAATTCATTCTCTCCGTAGACGACTCCACTGGAAGGTCACCTCCCGTTTTTCCTTTCTAGCTAAATTTATTATTGATGAAATGGCTGTGGCACTCAAGTATATGCATGAACAGGGGAATAAAATACGAACGACTATCTTTTATGGACGAATAAGCTATGAACTTCGTGCCCTCAACGAATTCAACCGCACATCGTGAGCTTCTTCCTCTACCGAATCATTCAAAAGCATGAGGGTTGGTGCAGGTGTTCCGCTCCGGGAGAATATATTTTGTCCTCCATCCGTTCAGGTGCTTCTAATTCCCTCCGAAGGAAGCGAGCAGGGCCTTCCAGTGAATGCTCAGGAATCTCAGAAACGAGAATTGAATGGACCGAGGGAAGCGAGTCTTAGCACAAAGAATGGAAGGAGGATGAAGGGCTTAAGGCTTGAGCGGAGAGGCATCCCGTTGAGAGACGAATGCTAAGTGTGCTGGGTATGCCTCCGTGAGGTTTAAAAGAAAAAAAAATGGAACCAAAGTTGAATCGATTGAATTGGTGGTGGAGTCTTCCAAGGGAAAGGCTGAAAAAAGTTTATTGCTGGATCAAAACGCTGCTCCCTAATGTTACTTTTACGGGGTCAAATTTTTCTTAGTAGTTTTTTCAAGAAATTTTCCACACGAAATTGAATATTACAGACATCATGACCGAGTCCATGCTCCTCCACTTGAATAGACTTGTAGAGTTCATTTTCCATCAACTTTCGCCGTTCTAAAATTTCCGGATTTTGTAAAACTATTAAATGTAATCAACCAATCGAAACTCACGTTCGGAAAAACGCGCAGCGATACGCTACTGTCGGAAAATCGTACGATGTCTCTGTTGGTTCATTCCAAATCCTTAATTAGTTTTTTCATGTAAAGAATTCTGATGTGATCAGTATATATTATTATATATATATATATATTATATTATTATATAGATATTCTCCAAACTTTTTTTTACTAAAACTAGGGCGTGCATTAAGAATTGACGGTGACTGAATGTATTACTCAGGTCAATTTCAATTTATTTTTTGTGCTCTTAATAGGCGAAATGAAGGAATGCTTCAAAATCATTTTATTATTTTTGTTTTGATTTAAAATGAGTGAATGCTTCGAGCATTCAAAATTATATTTATTTATTTATTTACATACTTCGTTGCAATTAGGCAATTTTCCTGGTGGCAACGGTCCAGTGTGATCACTGGTCACTCTTACAATGCACATACATACACACACAAGAAGAACAAATATGAGACAAAATACTCGTATATTCAATGACACTTTTAAGATTACCGACCTCTCCTTTACCATCACACAAGGATTAGGTGTACACCACACGAGTACATACTACACTTTATCTTAGCCTATTTTTAAATGCGTAAGTTATTTTTAGATGTCTCTCTTCTTCCGCTGTGGAATAGATTCATCAGACCTATTAATGAGAATGGTCATGCGCCGAAGATGGAGTTCTCATAGGAACCACATTCACATGGGTCAAAAAACACTAACAATTCACACTTGAACGATTTTTAAATGAATATTTCGTTAGTGATACAGTAATGGTGAACCCGAGGAAGGATATACTCGTATAATTCTTGTTCCGCAGGTTAGTTTGAATCCCACGCTAGTCACTACCACATTTATGCGATATTTCGATGAAAATAATTAAATGAAATTTCACCGAGAGCCGTTACAGTTTTCACGAGGAGACCAAGCAGGACGACCTACAGGTATCACCAGAGTTTTATTGTGTATTCAAGGGAATTATTATGATTCCACGTTATATTTGTAGATAATATAAGGATATCCAACCTTAACCTTATCTCACTTATTTGATCCTCTTAGATAAATAAGTGAGGTAGATAAGCTACATCACTGTCAGATTCAAGTACTCGTTGTGCCGTCGCAAGATAACACAATTAAAACAAAATCAAACTGAATCACTCTATATATTTTTATTCCAAAAGCAAAAATTTAAGCTTACTCGAAAACAACCATAAATATTTATAAATAAATAAATAAATAAATATAAGATAAAATATATATATATTATACGTGTATATATGTGTGTTCATATTTATGCATGTCCTAACACCCCCCCCCCCCCCCCGTGGTGTCCCACACGCCCTAGTGGCGGCTTTCGGGTTATTTTATAGATTTAGATGCATTTGTAATAAAAATAGCCCGCTGGAGCTCCGACTATATTAACATGTTTATTTTGGGACAAAAGTATGAAAAAAATATTAATTAAATCCACCCATTTTTTACATGACGTTTCGTGGGGGCGACTCTGACGCTCTTTGAAAATAAGGCCGCAACGGTCACTTCCTTGGATGGATTATGGCCAAAATCCAATCAGTTTAAACTCTTAAAATAGATCTTACGCATAAAATGTCGTGCTGCTCACGTATTTGAATTCTCGTGCCGACAAAAAAATGTTCACAGACACAAGGACGCGCAAACATAATTCGGAAAAATATCCTAAAAGTTTTCACTGGTCCTCCAAACATGTATTTTCAAGTGTATTCTTAAAGTCGAAATTTTTCACGAAAAATACTTTCCACTATGAAGAGAAATTAAAAATATTTAATGAATTGTAACCGCCCGCGAATTATGCTCCAGTTTAATGGTAATGGCGAACCGTAAATACCTTCAGTCAAGTAGTAGTGAAAATTTTTCATTTTCTACGGAATTATCTATCGCTTGCGTTGAACCTATTGTAGTTTTAATGCATAAAACGTAAAAATAATTGCGATTGGTTTTGATTTTATTCCTGTTGCCCCATTGCTTACGGTGGCTAAAGTAGTCAATACCGCCATCAAAGATTCGTCGACCATTCGTAAGCCTCGTCAAAGTTGTGACTTAAAAGTTGTAGTTAGATCGCTGGAGACATACGTTGACATACAATACGCCTCATACAATTTTTATTGCTTAAGTTTATTTGTATCGCGTGGAAGGAACTAGACAGCCTGATCTCCTCCTCGCGCTCGTCTTTTGAATTCCCGGCCCCCACGTCCGACATTCAAATTTCTCCTCCATCTTATTTATCCTTCCACTTCCCTTCCACAGAGGGAAAAATGGAAAGAATGTCTCGACGGAACAGATGCTGGGAGTTGATGGCTCAAGCCATTTGCTACAGGATTTTCTATCCACAAGTTTTCAAAAGGTGCTGTTTTACCTCATGGGATTGTTTTTCTCCAGCTTGCAAACATCGGGAATGCGACAACATTTTATGTCGTTTCGCTAGATGGCTTTTGGAGCTTCGTTAAACAGACGTCCTGATTTTCGGCTGGAGTTGGAGGCAGCTTGCGCTCTTTTTTTCGATGTACTATTGTTTTTGTTAGTAGTGTTTTTTCACAATTTTTTAATGGTCACCCAGTTAAGTTAATTTTTATTTTGTAACTAACTAATAATTGATTTTTTCAATTTTTACTCCATGTCAGTCATCATTTTCTGACTTTTTTCCGAAACATTCAACTTGTTTTTTTTTGGGAAAGAGTGAGGGGAACAGGGAAAACGAAAGAGTGATTGATTTTAGAGATTACCTGTTACTCTTGGACTCGAATGTATTAATAAGTCCATCAGTGCACTATGACCTTTGTGAGCTGCGATTCACATGATTGCTTTCAAAAGTATTATTTCACTGCCATGAAAATAAATAAGAATTAAATTAAAGTACATCGATCTGTTGGGTCTTGTCGCACCATCCCTTAATTTGCTTAGATAACAGTAAAATGTATTAATATAAATTTAATTACACAAAAATATTTTCAGATCTGCTTATCACAGTCGTATATAATTATCAGGAATTATTTATCTAAAAAACTATAGGTATAGAAATTGGAGTAGCATAATTTTGTATAAAAGTGATCTTCCCAGAGGAATTTTAAAAGAGGAGAGAAGATGGTTGACACCTAAGACCTGACATATTGCCACAGTCCCGAAGTACTTGATACTTTTGAAACACTTTCACGAGGTGATTTTTGATCACATGGGTTTGCCAATCGGGTGGGCAATTGGAGGCTCCTTAGCGAAGACGTAAGAATGAATCAATGCGCCATGTCCATGAATACAGATTTAGTTAATATATTCAACTCTTATGCATAAAAAATCTTTTTATGGCTTCCTGAAAGAGCATTGCTGACTACAAAATACGGTTACAGTAATGATTCCTCTAACTTTAAGATATATCAAATGTGAGGAGACTGCATCCATCTATTGACGTAGTTATGAGTAAAAAAAGCACTGTTAATTTTTCTAACATACATCTATGTTTGCTTAATTTGTAGAGTCCAGGATTGCTCTCTCCCAAGCTATGATTAAATACGTATTGAACAGGAAAAAATCTTATGCATCGCTTCTGAAGTAGTGATTTAATAAAAAAATAAAATTTCCGGGGAGGGACGGGGAATTTTCCAATTAGAATTTTGCTTATGCCACCCTGTTATCGTGCACAATTCTTGTGCGTTACATAGGCGACTCTTGATCCCTCCCACATGCCACACTTCGCCAGGGTCCGCTCTCATGGGGCGTGACACGATTAAAGGACAGCTGGTGAAGGGCAAATCCAAAGTTTCCTGTTTAGCTCCTCCCATTTCCCTCGTTTAGTTCCTCCAAGTTCCTCCCTCTTTCCTCACCCGTAAACGTTTACAGCTCTACACCACGCGGCCAATAATTTTCAATCAGCGTTCAAATGCCATAGTCCAGTCTTCTTTTTTCCACTCCAATTCCTTGCCCCGCTAACGGATTTCGCTGATCAGTTGATTCGTCACCATCAGCGCGAATCATAAATTCTGGGCCTCGCTTCGACGCCGCGCTACCGTCAATTTTTCCGTCGGCATACCTCTTCATCCCCACTCATTTCTTCGTCTATTCCTGACATCCTTGGAGTTCCTTATGGCATGACCTTATTTTCCTATCCGTTCTCTATCCTGAGTCTTCTTTTATTGACTTCAATTCCTACCATTAGTCAGGAATTAATCGTGAATGATCGGAAATGTATCGATGCCTGAACCAATGCTGTGAAATGATCTAAATTTTCTTTATAATTTTTGTATCCGATGATATATTATGAGTTTTCCAGCAAAATAAATTCATTTTATCTGTCGCATTAATGTGATCAAATTGTAGGTTGGATTGAAGATATCTGTGTGGTAATGGAAAGTTTGAAGTTTCTTGTAGAGGGAAGCATTTAGGGAAGAAAAATAGGATACGTCAGGTGTGGGGGACATTTTTACTTTCGAAGGGCACATTAAGCCAGCCTTAACTCTAATCAGATAGAATTCATGAATCTACTCTTCTCTTTTTTTTCCATTGCTAACATCTTGAAATATTAATATTCCATCCTCATTGCATCAATATTTGAGACGATCGAAAAAGCCATCGACATTTATTAATTTTAGCAAGGTTGAGGAATGTTGGAAGCTAACGTACTCTGGTAACCTTTTTGGAGTGGAAACACAAGTGAGGAAATATTTAGGAATACATTATTAGAAAACAAATTAATCGCAAAATTCGTGGTAGAATCACATGATTCTATAGAAAAATTCTGCTTTGGCTATGTTGAGAGTTAAAGAATGATTTTTTTGCTCAGTAAACTTAATGAGCATAGTTGATTCTTAGGCCTACTAATTTGTTTTGTTGTTCCTTCCATGTTGCGCGGAATCATACTACAAACGGACCCATCTGTAATTATGCAATGCATTTCGGATGATATAATAATAATTATTGTATGTTTATCAGTTCATAGTAAACTGAAATATACCCTGGATATGCATATCACTCCGCACGTAACTTAATTCAAGCACTTATAGTTCGTAAATGTTTTGATCGGCTGAAATACATGAAGGTTGGCAACTGCTACTAGTTACAAAACGATTGACTTATTCAAAGAAAAAGTAACTAAAATGATTTACAACAGGTGTGAATGAAGAAGGCAAATCCGACCTTAATAAGATATTAGTAATTGAATAAAGGCAGTAAAATCACTTGAACATGTAGGGACATTATGTCCCTTCATTTTCACGTAATGTCATGTCTCACAAATCGCGAATATTTACCGTAATCGTGGATGATTATTTCTTTGAATTTGTTTTAATCTTCACTACAGTAATCTTTTCCTTAAATACTTATGGTAAAATTGATAAGAGGGGAACAATAGTGAGTTAGTCAAGGAAAATGAAATTGTATTCATTCTAGAGCACAGGAAGTCTTAAATCATCAGGTTTCTCATCCCTGGGGTACTCGTTTCAGATCGCGTAAAAAAGAGGTATAGAATCCCTGAGGAGCTGAAGAAGGCGGTGGTATATGACAGAAGATTGTTTCTTTTGTCCAGAAATATTTGGAAGTCCACAGGTGACGCCATGAGACGACTGCTCAAAACTGGATTGCCTCTAGCGATATATCGCGTTATATACCTGACTAAATTCCAATCGTAGAATTGCGACATGTCTGAGCCAATTTTAAAAATATTCATGAGATTATTGAATAATGTTCGATGGATTATCTTTTGTAATATATTGTGTTTCTTTTCAAATCTTTTCTCCTTGTAACACCATTGACTCTTTTTGGTACTGAAATGTTAAACATGAGAGAATGCCTGTTTATTTTGGCTATCTGTGAGTAAAACCATATTTTCGATCAAAGCATAGATCTTTCTTTGCATGCTCTAGCCTCGTGTGTAGCGCGTGATATCTACATGTTTGTCAAATGGTAGATCACCGCAGAACATTGATCCGAGACGTCAAAGTTGTGCGAGATAAATGTATCCGAGGAAAACAAATGTGAATTACCGTTTGATGATAGGATTTATGAAGTGATAAATGCCATTTCGTTGTTGTGTTGAGTTGAGAGCGAGAGTACACTGGTGGTAATTTCACGTTTATCGGTAGACGTAGTACAATATCGTCATGGTTGTTGGATTTTACAGTCTGTTGACTGCGATTACCGCATTGCGTCGTAAAGGGGCGATTGAATACGGCAGTTGACCCGAGGTCAACCATGGTGGTCGTCTAAGTGTATCGCACCCACTCTTCTCCCGTTGTAATTTTTTGAAGCCCTGATTCCTTTCGATTAAAACTTATTATCTAATCAACATTCGCTAAATATTTAGGGCAATTTATATCCGAGTATCTGTAAAAATTTCACCTATTTGGACTTGTAGGTGTACCCGCTATTGATCCATTACGATCTTGATCTATTCCTGCTCTCATCCACGCTTTCCTACGAATGAATACTTCGCTGTTCCTCGTTTATTTCCCCTTTCTCTCACCATATATAGAGTAGGCATATAAACAGCACTCGATGCCATTAGTTGTGTAGGTATTCATGGGAACCAATGTTGTGTAGAGATCGAAAAAACTTATATGCTCTATCATAAATATATTTGTTTTTTATTTGCGTGCTGTTATTCAGTTCACAGATCGCCAGAAAGGGAGGCTCGACGGCTGACGATATTCCTTGATGGTGGCTGGCCATTCTCCATATAGGCGGCCATTATCTACTAGAAATGGTCCAGGCAACGCTCCATGAGGTCGAATCCATTTTGCAATTGTCCTAATGTTGTGAACCGATGTCTCGTGAACGGCTCTTCTTTTCATTCATAGTAATGAATCACACCTATCGTTCATTTTAGAGGGTATATGGTACTCAATTAAATACGCGCTGAACATGCTCGATCCTCATGAAAACGCGGGTGTGCTGTCACGCTCCCTCCCCGCATCGTTAAGAAAGACTCATTGGCTCATCGATCAACTTTCCCTCGCGAAAGGCCACTCGCGCCAAAGAGCCGTCTCCCTAATCAAGTAACGACACAGCGGCCCTTCAGTTATTGAGGCAGGACACATAAACCACTGGGTCGTTGGAGGTCGGCGGCGGTCGATATAAAATTGCTCCTGACGCTCCTCCTCTGCGGACATCAGTACTTGACCTTAGGTCCGGGTCGGCGACGTGTATAGAGAAATCTAGGGCCAGGGGATCACAACCGCCGGGAGAGGATCCACATCTGGGGTGCTGGCTTAATTGATCTGGTCGCTCGACGATGACGGGAAATTTAGCAAAGGGGCCACTGGTCGGTCGTGACTTTGATGTGGCTGCGGTCAGGGGGTCGAATGCGTTAGGTAATGCGTAGAATGCGGTCCCGCGAACGTCCTTGAAGGCGGCCAAGCATTTTGAATCGTGGCTACCGGAAGTACCTCAAGGACCTAGGTTCGGCGTCCGATCTGGGAGATTTTTTGTGGCTGTCGGCCATCCGGTCAGAGGTAAATTTTTTATGCATCCAGGTATTATTGGGTATTGAGGCACTTATACTCTGATACAACTTCAAATCTGACAGCATAATTATTGTCGAGTAAAGTACAATTAACAGTCTACATAAAACCTTACAAAACTAAATAATTAATGGATGCAATGCAGAATGCATTGCAAAGAAAACGTTTTTTTAAATCCACATACTTCCTACCACACCTTCATTCCATTTATAATCCCTGATCCAATCCTGAATCTGGTTCGCTTTCCCCGCATTTTTCTTCTTTTCACATCCCACAGCCTCTCATTGTCTCACGCATGTACTTTTGTTGCCTTTTCAGCATTTCTCGCATCTTGTCTCAACGACATTCTTAGTTCCAGAACCATACGACACTACGCTCCATTCAAGTTTTCACGAATTATGTCTTTACGGAGACCTTTTTCAGACTTTATTTTTTTAAATTTACCCACCACGAAGGTTATGAAAAAAATTAATTCAAACCCACCTCATATACTAAATGATAATAAATCCAAATGAAGATGTCGCGACATTCCGGCCACACAAATAAATCATTCAGTAGATCGTTTAGTCTTATTGATAATTCATGAAGTTTTTCATAATCTCAGTGATTAAGTTTGCGAATTTACTTAATTTCCCTGTGATCATTCTTGACGATCTACAAGCAAAATTTTATTGTTTCTAGTTTTCAAGTTTTTCAAATTGGGCAGGCGTAAGTGTAACCGACAATTTCCACATCGTTCACGCACTGTCATAACATTTAAAGATTGATAATAATTATATAATAAGAAATGATCGACTTTGATCAGTGAAGAACATGAGGAGAAGAGCTTCGTCGATAAAAAGGGAATACTAAAAAAAGGGTGGACTTGATGTCTGGGACACCTGAATGATCTATGACTTCAAAAGGGAGGGCATTGTATGGTCCAGGAGTCAGGTGTTCGAAAATGGGATTAAATATCGATAGCATTTCGATTTTTACAGAAAGATGAAGTGACAAATAAGAGGTATGGAGAAGAAGGGAAAGTGTATAGGATGGGAGAAAAGAGGAAGCTGGTGGGGAAAATTTTATTATGGCATAAAAAATAGGAGAATTTTGAAGGTCGTTATTGGTGTAGAATGGAAGTTTAAGATAAAAGGGATGGATGTATTGATTATTTTGGACGAAAAGAGGGAATGTAGAACCAATGAGGAAATTTTGAAGAAGTCGTGTGGGGTGGGGGTCAGCACTCAAATTCCGAAGTAAGTCTGTCATATTCGTTAGAACTATTAATATAGCGCATATGTCAAACACTTGACTAGGCCTATACTACAATTTAAATGTTGGGCAATTTTCAGTGAGATGTCACTTCCGTTTTATTTTATGCCATTATACGACTTATTTTCCTACCCGCTCCTCGTGTTTCATAATTTTCAGCTATTAAATTCCACTGCAGAATTTGTTGCTTAGAAGAAAGTCGAAGTGATACGTTAGCCTCAATCCCTCTCCTTCGGGAACCACAAAAAATGAAATCCCATTGCCGAAGCATTTTTAATTTAAGGATTTAAATAAAAGTAGACCGTGGGGAATTTATTCACTCCATGAGCTCAATAAGAATTGCAGAGGTTATTATAGTAAATTCTAAGCCTCCCGAGTTCTTCCTCGTACATTATTAATCTTTAATGTTTAACGCTTCGCTCGGGTGATCGTAAGTAAAATACAGGCGGTGATGAACCTCGCAGTGGATTCACCAATTGTGATATTATTACTCCGAGGTGTGAAATTAAATATGTATTTGTTTAAAATTTGAAGTCACTATAAAATAGTTGTTCACTTATAACTATGATATGTGCTATCAAACTTGCCTGTAGAAAACGTATACATTATAAGTGCTGCATTACTTTGTATCAACCACAATTGATGTTTAGGGGAATCCTTATAGATCAGAATCGGCCTTGCTATCATTCTGATAAAGTTGGCGATCCTGATTTATCTTTCCAATATTCTCGAAAATAATGTGACGGCGCCGGCTATTTTACAATCCAAGCAAGGACCGCCAGAGTTACCGATCGAGTTGGTTTTGGATACATCGTTTGCTACACGTAGTCGATCATCTGAGGGTCTTTGAGACCGGGCGACTGTTTACGGATTATGTTTTATTTTTATTCCAAGCGTAGCGTTCAATAAAAATTCAAAATGAATTTATAATTAATTCTTTGTTTGGAGGTAAGCTTCAATCACTATCTTTCCTTGTACCAGTTAATGCGTAGAAGTAGGAGTTATGCAGTACGACTCGTTATTACGTTCGTTCGTGTTCCTTTCAGATCTTAGTATAAATTACAATTTATGCACTCCATACATGCTTGGGGCACATTGAAGTACAGAATTCATTTATTAAAAGAATTATTTTATGGTAGATGATGATAAATATGATTTATTTTGTGAGTGAGGATCCACGTCAGAAAACATTTATGAAGGAATTAGAAATGGTTCAGGGAACATGTGTCGGTTTGGGTAAAAATTGCAACGACAAGAGAGTAAAAATAAGGGTTTTGGTGGAGAAATTAGTTTGGGGAGCCTCTTGATGCATAAAGAGGGATTCGATGCATAAAGACGAAATTCTTGAAGTTGACGAGATAAAAGAGAATACGACAAGGCAGCCGATGACCATTCCGAAAAAAGCCGATAGTTTTGAAAAGTTTAAGAGACGCTGGTATAAGTGTGTGGAGTCCCAGGGGGAGTACTTTGAAGGGGGCTAAGGCTTCACAATGTTTTGGATAGA
Organism: Hetaerina titia; assembly: GCA_037158775.1. NCBI lineage: Eukaryota > Metazoa > Arthropoda > Insecta > Odonata > Calopterygidae > Hetaerina > Hetaerina titia. The sequence goes on from CM073770.1 coordinate 83,308,087, forward strand.
CTATTTTTCTCAAACTATTGCATGGCTGGATCCTTTCCGGACCGACCTCGTTTATTGATGTTTGAATTTAAAATTTACAGATTTCACGTCTTCTTATAGATTGCGGCAGTCTTCAGGACATCATGTGCGACGCCTGTCGTAACATGCTAAATACGTGTCTGTTAAACGTGTGATTTCGTGCTTGAAAGAAACCATAATGCTTCCGCAGTCAGGTGACATCATCAAAGAGCGAAGTTTTGACAGTAAAGTTTTAGAGTACCAAGTCGTGTTGAAACTTTGTATCTAAAGATGCCACTGTGATGAAACCGGTCGTGTCGCCATAAATAATTTCAGAATAATATACAAAGTTTTCATTCAGTCTACAATATGACAATACCATTTGACCCAGTTGAACCCGTTTTTGTGTCTATCGTGGATTATAAAATTCAAAAAAATAACCTGGACAATTGGTGAACTTTGGTTTGGAAAACTTGTAAATTTTCTGTAATTGTGTCCTTATATTTTGGGACCTAAATTATCATTAATGCCGTATTGTTATGTCATCGCCTGCCATAGTTGTAAATACTTAAGTTTGTTTGTAATAGGTTTCTGAGATATTCTATTTTTTACCAATCTGTACTTTCCTTCCCAGTGGCCTGACTGTTTGCTCCATTGTTATTAGTACTCGCCGTTTTGCCTTATTTCGTGGAGTTACATGGTTCGGTCAACTACCATTAACTACCAACTTGGACCGTCCGCTTCGTAATTTGCAAAAGATTTTTTGACATTTGAATGATGGTTTTCTCCATGGAGGAACAATTCGCATACTTTTCTCTCGCTATCCAATTGAAATACGAAGGCGAGAGCTACTCTAGAACATAATTCTCATCGTTTTTCCACCGCCATAACAAATATTCTTAGTTCAATCAAAGTGAAATGTTTCCTTTAGGAAGGCAAATTAACCGATTATCCACAAAATTAAGGACAGGAATCGCTGACGACGAATCGCCATCGTCACCAATCACCTGCACCTTTGTAAATTTCTACGTCTATCCTCATGGCCTCCTTGCAAGGTTTGCGGGCTATCACGTAGATTGTAGGTCTTTAACGTTTATAAGTTATTAGTTTCTGGATATATAATTTGGTTATTCACAATTTTCACATCCATGCAATCACATTTAACCATCATTCCGATAATGATTCTCTTTATCCCTTATTACGCCACCTTACCTTCCTTCCCAAATTAGCCATCGTGTACGCAAAGTTTCAAGTGAAACAATCACAACAGGCTAACGTTTTGGGATTTAGTAATTAAGATATTATCGATGAACATAATGGATCTACATATGATTCGTCATCTTTCATCTTAATCTACGCGGTAGTCTCCAAGTTATAACTTGAGTGCGATGCAGTGATTGCTTCTAACCTTGTCATTCACAGTCCACGGTACGTATTGTTGAGATTTGGGAGGTGAAGGAATTATCCGAAAGGTGAATTTAACTGAAATTAAACACAACCTAACATGGACTTCGATTAAGTTTAAATGAGGACTTCAGATGCTATTATGCTAATTGAGCCGTCACTGGGTTTAAGCAAATAAAAGTCTTATCCTAAAAACAGTCTACAAATTAGGTCAGGAAAGTCTAAACAATTCTTTCTTAGGTTGCATCGATGAAAACCGTTATGATACTTATATTTTGTCATACAGGGAATATAATACTTAAAACTCATTCATTCTAATGTCCCCCGAATTATAAGTGAATATTACCACCTACTTTAGTACTTTATGTGGTAAACTAATGGTACTCCCTTCAAGAAAAAGGTCTCCAATTCAACACAGATTTATTTTCTATTTCAACTTTAGGGTCAACGTCATCATAAGATGATTCATCCAACGTCACACGTCATGATTTCTACAGTACCCCGCTCAAATTTATGGAACTTCATGACTTCATCTGAAAAATCAAATAAATTTGAAAGATAAAATCTTTTTCAGTGGAACTTAAAAAGTTTTTATCTTTTAAATTTAATCTCAGGTCATATTTCTCACAATATTTTTTGTTGTAAGTCGCTGCATTCTCTCTACTTCTGAAATTAAGGCTACATCTTAAGCGTCCCATGCATTAATTTAGCGAGTTAACAAACGAAAATTTTAAAAAATCTCTTTTAATTGGTTTTCACATTTCCAAACACCATGCTATAAATAACCTATGAAGGAATTCAAATTTCAGAGGGCTGTCAAACCTCTCAATATTATTTTTACACAAAAGTTATCTGTGTAAAACTCGCAATATATTGTCAAATTTGATATGACGGTGATTTTTCTTTATTTTATATTTGGTTGAAGTTTATTTGATTGTGAAATGAATTATTGAATTGCTATTTTGAACGAATTGAACTTTTTCCCTTTATTATCTTCTGTATAGTGCCTCTATGCCTTTATTACTACATCGATTGTCTGTTCGCAACGTTCTTCTGTGGTGCATGCATTTGCTCCAATTTTTTTGCATTAAGGGCTACTTAATATAAAACATATAGAATTGTAATATTTGTGCGAAATGAAAGGAATATCTAGGAAAAATACCTAAACGTGATCCTTTGTCTGAAATTTCAATATTAGACATTTCGATCTTTGCTGTCTACCCGAAATAAATACGCCATCTTTTGATATGAAAGAAACTTTTCGCGTTTTCCCTAACACAGAACACTCTCCATGGGGTCTAATGTGATGAGGAAATAATAAAAAAAATTCTCGTATTCTTTATATAAAACAATAAGAATCAATGACTCTACTGGGCATGTGACTCCACTAAAACTCGTGTAGCATTCCATCTAAGCCATCCATTACGCCTATTAGGTCCTGTGATTAAACATTTTTGCAAACAAACATCCCCTGGAGAGCTTTATCTAGGGGAAGACCAAAAATGGGAATTTTATGTAATTTTTCTACGTAAAAAAATATATTCGCATGTGCGATTAGTTAAGCGTTTTAAAAATGTTTTTTTTTTCGAGTGTATATCTTTGTAAGTATGTTTTAAAAATATTATGCACATGTATACACTGCGTTCAAGACCATGGAGGTATACATGACCACTCTGGAGATATTTACCTATTGTTTAATGGATTCTGTTTATGAACTTTGGTTTTTAAGCACATCAATGAAACCTTTTAAATTTGTTTGGCTTTAGTATGTTCACTTGAGAACGTATGGCTAGAAATTATGATCGCCGTGGGGTACGATTTCCGCTGAAAATCTTTCTCAACCAACACGAAACTTTTGGCGCTCGACTAATTCATATTAATAAATTTCTTTTGCATCATAACATTCAGAAGAAGTTATAAGATTGAGTTTTATCAAAAAAATTAGTGCTTAATTCATCGTGACCTCAATTTATTAAAAATTGATATACCTTAGGATTGATAACTATGGTCTTTTTGGTTATACATACGTCAAATGATTGTGGAGTTATATAGAGTTATTCCAACTGACAGCTCTACCACTGACTCTCTTCTTGTGATCCTATCATTTTGGATTGGGACTGGAATTCTTTCTAGTTAAAGAACTGAAGTGCAAACTGCTATATCTTCGATGAGTGTTCATGGAGCAAACAGTGAGTCAGCAAGGCAACCGATGGAGAGGAAAGTGTGGACAAAACAACTTACGGTTGCGAAAATGGGGCATGGGCCTGAAAACCTTAGTCCTAGACAATTCCTTCCTCCAAATAACTGACCCCAACGCGAAACACCGAAGGGCGGCCTATTCAGCCAAAAATTGACTCTTGCCAGTCACGTATTCCCCTATGCAGTGCAGAGCTCCGAAAGATATCCGTGACTGTTTAAATAATCTAATTAAAATTTTGTGTCAGAATTTATGGGTCCTTGCAAGTTATACTGACTTATATGTTTGCTATACTGAATGATACTGAATGCTTGATAATGATTGTGTACTTATGTATATTTTTAACACTGGAATAGTGAGTGTGTTGAGAGATTTCTTTTCGTATACCCGCGGGGATCCCTGAGGCATGTGGCAAAAGGTCAGGATCCTCGCATTCTAGGGCCCACGGATGGCATTGTCTCCAGGGATGAACAGCTTTGTAGGCTGCACCAAAGAACCATTAAACTTTTGTAATCTCAGGTAGAACTGTGTAAGAGGTTTTATTTAAATTGCAGATTACTCATTACCTGGTAAAAAAGGGACAGGACAAACATTTTTGTATAACAGATGTGTACGTACAGTCAGGCGTGGTGCCCCAGTGTCCGGGTACTGATGGGAGGGTCCAGATTAAAATAAAAGTTGCCATTCTGGGTGCCCTGAGCTTCAGCCGTACTGAGTGATTTCCCTGGTCTTCCTGGAGATCCACAGGCGAAACCCGGTTGGGAACCAGCCCCTCCTATTCTGATGCGTGAATTCACGCGCCTCTGGGCTTAGTACGAAGTGTAGTCTACACTCTCCTATAATACCAACAACCAACAATTTAATGTATGAGATATTGACACGTAATAATTGCGTATGACATTGCGTCGTATGAATTATTGATTCTCCCTCCATGTTGAACCAACTTGCTATAATATTTTTAATCTGGCGTCAGGTATTCTTATCTCTAGTTATTCATTAACAAGGTCTCTAAGTCATGATGACATCATTCTGTCCTTTCACAGTTTTGGGTAGTGGGCCACCCTCGATTATTGATGGTTCCGCCGGACGCGTACTCTACAGACATCATCTGAATGAGGTCTGACAAAGCCAACGATCCAGTATATATGGTCCCTAACGTTGAAATTGCTTCCAACAAATACGCTCAGCGAAACCTAATGTTTCAATTGATCTTCTGTAAGATTAGTTGGTTACTTGCAGAAAGGTGAGAACACGGAAGTAGAAGATGGAGTGTTAAGGAAATCATTTGGCCTACTTTCGGCTAAAACGATCCTAACTCGTTACTCCATTGTGTAACACTCTCGTTGGATACGTGTACTTGACCACGTCGAAAGGCACTTTAAATCCCGTCCAGGAAATAGATGTTTCTCACCGATGTAAGGGACTTCGTGGTCTGCAGTTTGGGAGGCGATATGAAACGAAGAGAAATTTGACTGAAAACAATTTGTACTTCTACTAAGGGTGCCAACTTATTTACAGCGTTACTTCCTCCGTGACGAGCATAGTTCCAAATTCACGATAATTTTCTGAGAGCTCAGCTTGGTGCGAAGTTAGTGGAAAGGCCGAAAGATGTATTTTTTTCGCTACGGGGAAGCAAGCTAGGGTTCACAGTGCGGTAATATGTAATAGTAGTTGACGTAAAATTAATTTAAGGGTTAACAGCTGTGAAAATGTCACACCTGGACTAAATTCGAATTAGTAAAAGGAAATGAAATACAATAACGTGAGGGCGTAGTGAACACACCCTTTGAAATTTGTTCTTGTTTTTGTTCAGTTTTGCATGTGGTTTTATTCTCATTTACGGGTTGTGACCTTACACTCCCTGCCACACGCCCTTGCGGCGGCTTGCGAGGTATTATGTAGATGTAGTTGTTAAACACCGAACCCGTTCACCAGGTAATGGAACCACCACCAATTTAGTGGAAATAATGGTGTTAAGATACATTCGCAATTCCATTATTGGAGGACTTATTCATTAGCCAGCTTTCAATTACACTGGCAGATGAACATCCTTGTTTTCCCTCATATCTGATTGTCTCTCTTTCTCTCTCGCTCGTCCCGAGTACAAGACGTCCGTCCTACCTTGGGGAGGACACTGAGATAACCCCCAACATCCGATAATCCATTAGGGAATTGGGAAATGAGACTGTACATCATCATCACCCGTCTCGTTGCGCAACAAGATGGATTAGTTCTCTCTTACCTCATCGCGGACTCGAGCCCCCGGACTCATTATTCCCAGTCGGATACTTAGACGTTGTCCCACCCTTCTTCGTCCTCTCCGCGTTCACCGATCGCGTCCGAAGATCGTGCGATAACGCGCGCCAATTATCCGGAGGGCAATCGTAGCGAAGCCCCTAGTTGCTAGTTCAACGTGAGTGAAATGAACTCCGTGACTCATCGATAAGGGAACCCATGGCGGTACAAGGGGTCTGTACATTTGTTCCCCTTGCGGTGCAGGGGGAAGCGGGGCTTAGGTGATATGAGAGGGCAACAAAACTCCTATTAGTCAATACGGTAAATGGTCCGGGCATGATAATGAAAAGGCTGGCGGGCAGACAGTGTAACACAGAGCGGCGTCGACGGAGAAGCAGATCTGCCTAATTTGAAATTAATAATTCGTCGCCAGAATACGTTTCCCGGTGAGTTATGGCGGAGCTCAAAGCGACGGGACAATTCGCGTTCTCCCGGAAGGAATTCACTTTCTGTCTGAGAGTGATTTCTGCATCCGTCAAGAGGCTGCTCGTCCCCTGGGACCAAATTATTGCGATCCACCACCTCAATAATCGACCCGATGGTTAAAATTAAACGCAGGCGATCGAACTTCGTGAAATTTGGACATCATGTGCTAAATAAAATGACTATGTAATCTTCCACACATTTTTTTATGGATGAAACAGTGACGTGCAATTATGTAGTAGAGGAAAGAGGGTTGCTGGGAGAAATATAAAGGAGGTTGAAAAGGTGGATGCAGGGCGTCTTGCAACTGAATGCAGAAAACGGAGAGAGAGGGGAGGGTTTTAGGTGAGTGAGGTTTGAGGAAGAAAAGGATGATTAATGTAATTTGGGGTGGCAGCTTGTCCCTTGTTAAGCTAGGCTACGAAGTGCAGCGATGGTTAGTGTATATGATCATTCAAAAGATACCTTAAACTACTAAACATCGTAGTTTCAGGCATGACTTTTTGGAACTAATCCATTATGGAAAGTAAAAAAAACGGCTATGTTAATTCCACTAAAAGTGGAATTTCCAAATTAAGTGGAATTATCATTGCTGTTTTTTTCTTTCCGTTACACTACTAAATAAACATCGGCAACACACAGACTATCATGCATGCACATAGTTTTCGCTGTAATATGTTTCCCTGGAAAATTTCGGACAATAATCGAAATCCAGCCAGGATATACCCTTAGGCTCCGTAGACACAAGGGAGTATTCCTTGAAATCATCGAATGTCCACTTATCTTGTGCTAAGCCTACGGGAAATTCACACGTCAGGGATCATAGAATTTTCCTTGCACCACCTGTGGTTTTGCAGAAAGATCTGATCGTCGAAAGCTCTTACAGCTCGGATGAAACTGTGGGTGTCCAAAGTCACCGGGAATGCAAACGGGGTAATCCCGTTCAGCAACGGAACGCTCTACCCTATGCCCGATGGGACCGGACATCCTCTTTTTGGTGATACAGCATTACTTTAATCAGAATCGTTTACAATTTTTAGCTACACGAAACACCCTAAAACTAATGGTAGTCTCTAAGTCCCGCCTTTGTATGGGTTTCAACAGTTAATAAATAAATGAGATTATATAAAAACCACGGTTATCTTCCCAATGGTCAGTTTGACAGGTGAGAGTAGAGCTCACCTATTAATCATCCCAACGACGTGTGAAATTCGTACTTCGGTTTGGGGGTGAGTTCCATTTCCAAAAGAGTAACATATAAAAAATAAATACTCAAAACAAATAAGTGAATTAGACCGCAATATTAGAACGAGTGCTAACATTCCAGAGTTGTATTTATTCACGTCTCTTAAAAAATTTCGACGTCCTGTATTCTCATGAGAAAGTCCATGATTTTATCAATTTAAGAAATTAAATTTTTAAAACATTTTCTGGCATAAGATGATAAATTCTCTATTTCAGTAAAAGAAATTCCTGTGTTAAAAAGAATTCCTGTTCAGCAAGAATATATGTGTCATGACGGGTTTGGTCACATTAATATATTCACTTTATCATGCTATGCATCCTGAGATTTGTTATCGGTGAATAACAGCTGCCAGCATATGATCTTTGGTCTATTGCTTGGTTCATGTCTAATTATGTCTTCAATAAATTATATTCTACTGTTTCAGGCTTCACTCCGTGGAAGTATTTAATATCCATACCAAAAAAAGGAAAGAAATATTTGTACTTTTCCACAGATTTTATTAGATGGTACAACGCGTTTCACGGTGAAACGCGTTGTACCATCTAATAAAATCTGTGGAAAAGTACAAATATTTCTTTCCTTTTTTTGGTATGGATATTCAATAAATTAGTTATGATTGTAAATGTAGTCTTACCCCCGAATTATCCAGTTATTCGATTAAGTCATTCTTTGGTACCATAAAAGCGATATTAGACTATTGTACAGAAAATGTACGTACGAGTGAATGGAACCTGGAGATTGTTTTGATATTACGTATGTTTCGAAAGGTATGCGTAATCAAGGCATGGATGTTAAATGTTTATGAGTAAATGAATAGTGTGTGTGAATGAGAGATGTATGTATCGAAAGAGAAGTTTCATGCTTCCATTTTTAATTCATCTCGGCCTTCTATACGCCGATTTTGTTGTATTCTGCATCTACATAGTATTCCCAAAGGCACCGTTAGGGTATGTGGCACGGGATGTTTGAACATATGGCATGGAAGAGGAAGAAAATAGTTTTTTTTTCAAATTTAGTTACAATATATACTTCCCTGTCCAATAGATACGCGAACTGAGGCCATAAAAAACATTATTTTGCGAAATTTATTCCACATCGATTTGGTCACCTTCAAAGTACTCTCCATTCATTGCTATGCACTTATAGTATTCTATCTTTTTCTTTTCCACTGTTTCAAGCACCATTGGAAGTCCTCCGCAGTTAGCCTTTTTAGTTTTCTTTTCGTTTCTTGCTTTATTGTAGCTGTAGTTTTGTTGGGGAGGCGACCGACAGCTAAGGTCATTTGCGCCATTAGGGATGGGTGGCAAAGGAAGGGTGGAGAGAAACCCGGCGTCGGCATTAGCCTACTCTTAACGAAACGCACTAAGGGGTACGCGGTTTAACGTCCCATCCGACGGACGTCGTACTCACTCAAAGTGCTCTCCACGAAGCACAAAGTAGGGATCGGGATACCACTGAAAAATATTTGTTATCTCCAGGATTTGAATCCGGGCCTTCACGGTGGGAAGCCTGTACGTTAGTCTCCACACCATCCCGATCCCCTTTTTGCTTTATTGTTTCCACATCTTACCAAGTCCCTTCAACACATTTGTGCATTTTGGGAATAGGAAAAAGTCGCAGGGGGCGAGATCTGGCTCGATGATGATCAAGGATGGTGATTGAGTTTTTTGCCAAAAATGAGCGAACAATCAATGCTGAATATGCAGGTGTATTGTTATGGTGAAGTATTTATCCACCATGTTCGGTTAAAGTAGTGGTGCGCACTGTTGGTTTTCCTAAATTCAGTTCTTCAGCTGTCATTCAGATAGCTTTTCGACGATCGGTAAGGACAATGGCCATATTTAAAACGCTTAATCCACTTGAAAATGGATGTTTCTTCAGAGAATTATCAACGTAAACAGTTGTCAACATTTCAGTAATATAATGATAATTATTACCGCACTTCACTGAAAAACTTGATGTTGAATCGTTGCTCCATGATTTCGTCAATTTCCATTTTCGACAAAAAGTAAAAACAAGGACAACAGAAACTAACATAACTGGAAGAATACGCACAGCTCGACGATCCGCCAAGCACAGACGGCTCATTAGGTCTCAGACAACTAGCGCCGCTAGTGCTAGTGAGATTTTCTTCTCCACGCGTACGAGTGGAGCTGTTAGCAACAAGACGGAAAATAAATAAAGCTAGATGAGATAAAGAAAACACTACGATACCGAGAATGAACAAAAAAATAATTTGCCCCCATAGGGCGGCCGGTTAATATTACTCTGGTTCTTTATCTTTCGAGAGGATAAACATCATAACTCTTGTCAATTCTAAGCTTGATCTCTCTATCTTACTGTCATGATCTCTCCTCCCATAGTACGATGGTGCTAATAATACATTTTCAACAGCTAAAAAGAAATCCCTCCAATGTCTGCAAGAGATTTAATCTGTAGTTAAACCTTCGCGCTGTGAGTGCTTCCCAAATTAGTTCCTCTAATAATCTAGATGCACTACACAGTTTATCATAACAAAATTTTACACATCTAGCTCCTCTACGCTGCAATGCGATATAATTTGGTAACTGATTCAACTTCATGAGGATCTCCCATACTAGCGGCATGTTTTAAAGCCGTTCTAAAGCGACCTTGAATACGTATGTAAGTGGCTGAGAGCCCATAGAACCTACCAGGGGGCACGAATGATATATCTAGATTGAGGGAAAGGGGAGATTGACATTGAGGGTAAATACCTATAAAACGAACAAGTGCTAGTGTTTGATAATGATGATAGTTAGAATGATTGCGTGGTGAATGCAAACGGTGAAATAATTGAACAAATGGATGATTTTGCGAATGTGGAGGAGATGATCTTGAGACAATATTTGCGACTGATGTTCTCGGTTAATTGAGGAGATTAAAAAGCGCGCGAATGCCGGAAAAAAAGGCTACTGATTGAATGTGATGTGTATCAAAAAATAAATGTTTCCTCCACTCCTTCTTTCACGATATAGTTCAAAATATAATTCCTTCCCTTTCCTAGATACGCTCTCCAACTCACAAGGCGTGTTTAAAATGATATGCATACATGAGTTTTGATATGTGAATTTCAACAAACTTTTCTCTTGAATATCTCAGGATCAGTTATAAGTAAACTGAAATTTATCAGATTTTACGATACATAGGCCTTACAGGGCATCATACATTGCTGAATAACGGTCCCTGAAAGTATGAAATTCTCCCTAGAGTTTAATTCCCTCCTTGAGAACCCCTGGCCTAATGGATCAAAAACCTTTGTGCAAAAGAAATCTCCACCACATCGCATGGAAGTAAAACTTGGTCATACCAGGATAAGCATAAATGTCGACAGAATGTGGTGTGGATATAGGGTTGAGGATAGCTTCTGGTAAATACACTTAGGGGGGATAGACAGAGTGAAGAATGAGTTGATCGTGAAAGAATGTGAATTGGATGAACCAACAATGGATAAGTATAAAGGAGGTGTGTTATGCTGTATTGGTCATTTACAGAGAATGGAAGAGGGTCGAATCACTAAACAGACGTATGAAAAAAGAGTAAAGTGTTTGAGGGATTGATTCAGACAGAGGAAGCTATAAGCGTATATGCTAAAATAGAATCAACGATATCATGGTGGGCCCTTAGTATATCATAAATAGAGAGATGGGTACTAAATTGTATAATATTTGGGGCGAGATTAGGACTTTACTACCCCATTTTGAACATAAATGTAATACTCACAGTGAGGAATATATTGTACTTAATGTGTAATTACTTTATAAATTTAAAAAGTGGAAGAATGAAAATTACAATACATACGCTAGTATAGAAGAATAAAAAATAAACACAATAAAATGAAATCCGATGATTAGTCCGTTGTCAAGGGTAGAAATATATACAAAGGCGGAATATTAGAAGCTTGTATGTGTATTTCTAAATACACTAATAATTAGTCAGTAATTAAGTAATTGTAGTTTTTTATTGGAGGCGACCGACAGCTGAGGTCATTTACGCCATTAGGGAAGGGTGGAGAGAAACCCGGCGTCGACATTAGTCTACTCTTGTCGAAAGGCGCCAAGGGGTCCGAAGTTTAATGTCCCATCCAACGGACGTCGTATTCACTCGAATTGCTCTCCACAACGCACCTCAAGTAGGGATCGGGATACCGATCACACTGTACATTAGCTACCACACCATCTCGATCACATCACTAATTAAAGATGTACTCGTATACTTTTGTGAGAAAAAATCAATTGTTCGGCTGTAGAAAGGGAGAGTGTGAAAAACCGTCTGACAAAGAAGTTCAGTTTTGTAAACAATTCAATACGCAACTTATATATATATATATATATATATATATATATATATCTTTCGCCTCACTCTTTCTGGTTGAGAGCAGGAAGGGAAAGGAAAATTAGTTCTTTTTTGGTTACAGAGAGGTTATAGAAACAGAGAACGCCTCCCTTTGAACTTGAGTATTTGAATCTATCTGCATTGAATCTATCTCCCTTATTTTATCTTTGTGTTCTGATCTACCTAAGTAGTGTGGTACCATTATAATTCCTTTAGTTTCATCGTTAAACCCGTTGGTTCTGAATCTTTCTATAAGTCTAAGTCTCGCTTGTTCTCTTCGTATTTCAAGTGGCTCCCAGCCTAAATCCACAAAGAGACCTGTCACACTTGTGTTCTTACTATAGTAATTTTAAACGAATCCGGCGGATTTTCCCTGGTCTTTATCTAATTCTTTTTGACAGATTTTCTCCCAAATATTCGCGGCATATTCCAAATGAGGTCTAACTGGAGCAAAATAACACCTCTCTTTAACTTTCTCATTACATTTCCCCATCACCCGTTTAATGAAGCCTAGTTTCTTTAAAGCGGATCCGCATACTGTCCTGATATGTGCTCCTTATGAAAGACGTGGTGTTAGAACTACCCCCAAATATTTAACTTGTTTGGCCGTAGTTAGTACTGAACCCTCTATTTCGTAGTTTACGTCCTGTTCGCCACTCCCTTTGTTCCAAAATTTCAAAACTGCGCATTTGTCTATATTAAGCATTGATCCCCATTTCTTGCACTAATTTGAGAATGTGTCTAAATCTCTAGAAAGTAGCTCGCGATCTACTTGGCTCCTTATATCCCTGTATACCACGGTGTCGTCAGCAAGTAATCTGAGATTGCTACTAACGTGTGCGCTAAAGTCATTAATGTGCATTAAGAACAGGAGAGGCCCCATTACACTTCCCTGGGGGACGCACGAATTTACATCTCTATCCGTTGAGCACAACCCATCGATGACTACTATTTGCTTGCGATTAAACAAGAAGTCCCTAATCCAATTAATAATTTTCTCATTGATTCCATAGCATTTAAGTTTGTGTAACAATTTATTGTGTGGGACTTTATCGAAGGCTTTTTTGAAATCTAGGGATACTCCGTCGACTTGTGTGTTGTTTTCTCTTGATATAAGTATATTATGAATGAAAAGACCTAACTATCAAGAAATCTCATAATGTTGTTGGCAATAATGTGTTCTAATATTTTACAAAGATGGATGTCAAAGAAATGGGTCGGGTAATTGATTGGTTTATCCCTATCGCCGCCTTTATAGATGGGAGTTATATGGGCTAGCTTCCAGTCGCGAGGTACTGGGCCATCTTCTATCAATTTAAAAAAAGACATTGTCAAAAACGGGGAAGTATTTTCAGCTATTACCTTCAAAATTCTAGCTTACGCTTATAGGTCGAAATCATACCCGTGTACTCCTGGTCCATAAGACGCAGGCTGATTTTAGCGCACGTTTTGAAGGGAAAAAAGTGTGTCTTTGGTACGGAAGGTAAAAAAGTGCGGGAAATACGACATGTACTTCATGGTGACGGTTTTCGGGTAGCAATGCCTTTAGTGTCGAACGGTGTGTTGATACTTGAAAATGGGCCACGTAGCTCGAGTGAAGTAGTTGATCGCGTGAACTATTTATTATATTAGCAGAATTGTTTGATAATTCAAGCAGCGTCTGCGGAACAATTTCAATTTCAGTCCCGGGAATCAAACCCGTAGTAGTAGACTAAAGGGCCTCAGGATCATTAGTCTAGCGCTCTACCCACTGGAATACCACACACCCTTGGGACATATGTAAACGTTTTCAAAGATTTGATATTTTCCCGGATCGATGATGTGGTATTATTATCAGTCTTCGAGTATGTATCAAATTCTGTCGGTTATCGAGGCAGATATCCGGGTCAGTGATTTAAAATGGTCATTACCTCATCCTTACCATCCAAAAGATTGGTTGTTAGGGTTAGGAGCGGGAAGGCGAAAGATAAAAAGAAATTGATAATCGTGATTTATCTCTTCCGTATGGGATTTCCAATACCCACGTTTTTTTTATCTGAAGCGATTTAACATGAGATGATTTTTTACCTGAAAGTGACGCGTTGGGAATTTCCCTACTCCTTACGAGACGAGTCTGGATTCGGCGATAAGATCATTTGCGCCTCCCCATACTCCTACCCCCATATTTTTTAAAACCGTCAAAACTTGCTCTCGTTGGTGTTTGCTATCACATTTGCGTCTAAATCTATAACTTTTAAACTTAATGCACCTTAGATACCAACTAAAACGCACAGGTTATTCGAAGTTTCCTTTCTTTTCCTATACACACTAATACACCTTCATTATGGGTGCATCACTCCCAAGATTTATAGCCTTCCACCCTCCTTTTACTTCCGTTCGAAGCTAATTCTTCGACGCCGCCACAGTTCTCCATTTTCTCAGCTCTATTTGCTTTACGTATAAGCAGCACCTTGGTCGTGGGCTCCTAGTTTTTTTTTCGCTGTTAAATTCTTACAAATAATCAGTTGTCTCAAGTTGTGTCCATTTCATCGATTTATTATTTTCTATAGTGCTTCAAATTACCTCTTTTTACAAGGTTTATCTAAGAAGTATTGGTAAAAATGTTTTTCTGACACGTTCGTGAAGTGCTGAATTCAGACCGACGGTCTGAATTCGGTCGGTCGGATGCGCTGATCGTACATCGTATCGGCATTGACAAGATGGCAGTGCACACAATTATAACGGAAAATTTGGCGATGCGAAAGATCTGCGCTCAACTCGTCCCGAAGGTCTTGACGGACGACCAAAAGTAGAGTCAAAACTCTGCTTGCGAAGACCTTCTGCAAAGGCGTCGCGACGATTCTCCAACTCTATTACAGTCCCTCCTTGGCACCAGCAGACTATTTCCTTTTCCAAAAAGTTAAATCCTTTCTCAAAGGACATCACCATCCCTACTCTTCGTTATTTAGATCGCCACTTTCGGGTAGTTTTAGCCAAAACGTCGTGTAAAGGTTGAACCGTAATATCGAGAAAACCGTAGGAGATATCTGGATACAAAAAGGTATTTCTTAGTTGATGTTTTTAGTCTACAAGTATAATTTCAAAGGAAATTAAAAAATGGAAATGCAGTGATCACTTTATATTCCACTTGACGTAAGATTGCCAAAATATTTTTCAACTTTTTTTCAGAATTACTGCAATATCATTGTGATAATACGCATATTATTACAGTCCTAATTAAAATAATTAGAATAAATGTAAGCTGGTAAATTACTGAGCCCCTTATCCATGCAATCATTTTTTTCAATATGTATGAAGGAACTGATATTGCACAAACTTTTATCAAAATTGTGGTGCGATTTTCACTACGAGGTTCTGAACTATTTTAAGGAGCTGAAAGAGGATTTATTCAATTTAACATATCTACATCACTACCCCGCAATCCACCGAAAAGGTGTATGGCAGGGGATACCTGCAACAGGTGGGAAGGGTAGGTGATAACGGAGGTTATGAGAGAGGAAAGGAAAAGGAAAAATATTCAGTAAAAAGCTCAAATTACGTGCCAATTTCTATTCATTCTGGAGGAAAATTTTATTCAAAACAAGTCTTCGTTCACCTAATGGATGAGTTCTTTGTTATACGAAAAAAGGGAATAATAATGAACCACAACCACTTATACGACTGGCCTTCACCATGGCAAGACGTGCCATGCAGAACTGGAAAGTAAGAAGTGGAAATTCTACTATTACATGGTATTGCAACTCACGATCGCCACCTCTACAGTCATGTGAAGAATGTGATACCCCGCTGTTAGGCAGCGGGCGGTCTGAGGCCTCCCAACAGATAGAGACGAGGGATAGAAGGCTGAAAATAACAAACAAGGGTAGGCAACATTGTAACGAGTACTACTTTCATTGAATGGAAGTCCCATACTGTCACAAGAAAAGGGATTTGACAACAAACACGCGAGATTAGTGAAAGTGCATGAATTTGAGTACAACTAATTATTTCCTAGACACTTTGAGTGGCAACTGCGTTTTTTGCTATCTCTAACCCTACAGTTATCTACAGATTTCCAGTATTGTCAAAGGAAAGGAGGAGTCCTTGAGTCTGATAGCACTGGCATCTATTACCCGAATTTTATATTCATGATCTAAGTGCGTATGTTGTAATGCGAGTGACTGACGAGACCTCGGCTCTGAAACATGCGGATCTGAATTTATTTAGTAAGTTCAACCTAGAATTGAATCGTTTTTCTCCTAATGATTTCCAACAAAACTCCAGAAGCATTTCCATGACGCTTTCCGTGAGAGTTTTTAACGAAACGTGCTGTGCTGCGTTGGATCTTCTCAATTTTCCGAATATAGTCGTTGGAATATAGACGTTTGTTAGAATACTCTACTATTTTTAGATAGGCAAGTATTTAGCAAAGATATCTCATGTATCTACATCTACGCAATGTCCCGCAAGGTGTGGCAGGCAGTATTAGGTCACCAGCCATACATACGCAATTCCAATCATGTCACATCTACACAAATATTAGTTTGATTATGTTCTCGAAAAATGTTAATCACACGCAAGAAATTGCACACATGCAACAATATTCAACAACAGATACGTATATTCAAATCATGCTGCAGAAATGTTTCAAAGATGAATCTTTTAAATAAAAAAATGACCTGCAGCTTATTGACAAAATATATACACTAGCAATTCTAATTTTTTCCTTCATGCCTGCGGTCGTATCTATATCTCGTCGTCTCGTCAATCTCTAATCGTACGAGAAAAAAATCGAAATTTTAAATCTATCCTTTCTACTATTTATCTCCCTGATTATACGTTGGTGATCTGATATGTCGTAGTAAGTCGGGACCTGTGATGCATCTTTAACAAGTAATCTGCCTAAATTTTACGTTCGATATTTAACTTTTATTTAAGCCTAGGGTCAACTATTGGCTCCCATCCCAATTTTTCTAATTGTGTCGTCACAGTGCTACCTTATTCATAACAACTTTTCACAAACCTAGCTGCTCTACGTTGCACTCGATCTAGTTCCAATATTTAGCCTACCTCTTGAGGATCCCATGCATCTGCAGCACACTCAATACATGGCCTAACTAACGTGAAATAACAAAGCTCCCCGACTCTTTCATTACAGTTCCCAAGTATCCTTTTTATGAATCCTAACCTATTATTTGCTATTCCGCAAATTTCACAAATGTGTATTCCCTTGGACATATCCGCATCTATCGTTTCCCCCAAGTATTTTTCCGATTCTATTTTTGTTATAACATGCGCTGTACATATGTATCCACTATATTCAACATCTGATTGATACTGAAATAAGTGACGTCACTACAGCTGCAGGAAGCAAAATGCAAACAATTTCTACAGACTAAATTACCATATTTGACGAGCTTTTGGTGGGTTTGTATTAAATCGAGTGTCAATGTGGCTTTCCTGTGTTTTTTTACTCTCTCCTATCGCATACAATGTACAAAAGCCCATCCGATAGGCGGATGACTGCGTTCTTTCCTGCAGGTAACGTTTTCTGATCTTCAAAGTCATGAAAAATACGACTTTAAGCTGGTAATTCAGAGGGCAGCGCTCAACTCTCTTAATACCTGCCTCTCAAATGAATGTAAGGAGGGTATTTCTTTTCGGTCACAACAGATACTCGAACCGAATCCACTCAAGGGGAAATTCTTGGCTGTTATCGCACGTTTGAACTTCCTCTTCTTGTATTGCATCACGAGGAAATTATACAAGTTTAAAGAATATTTCCCTAAGATTTACTTTTTCTTGAGGCTCTTTAAACGGCCAAATTGGCTCCAATGTCAGTCATTTTGATCTGGCACCTTTCGTGAAAACAATGAAGTCACGATTCTACAACGTATCTGCATATCTCTGCGAACATGACCATCCTACGAACCATCCCCAAGCTCATGATTCTAACCCAAACTAGGACGACGGATATGGGCTTAAGCGAAGTACGTATTTCCAGCTTGGAAAATTAGTTTTGGAATTTTAATCTTACAATAAGAATTTCATGCGAATGTAATTGCTTTTAGTAGAATTCCATGAATATTTTTACCAATAGAACTTCTGTTGTCTGGTTCAACCCTTATCGTTTGAATAATGCCTTTCTTGTATAAGAAACTATTTGGTGGACCTAAAAATAACTGAGAAAGAGATTGGCAAAATGTTGCATCGAGAGTGTGACGTCGTACGGAACAGAGACATGGGCTTTGTAGAATTATGAAATTGAAAGAATAGAGGCCATTGAAATGTGGATCTGGAGGAGGATGGAAGAAATTAGATTGGTGGACAGAGTGGAGAATGAGGACATGCTACGAATAATTGGAGAAGAGAGACGATTGGTAGTGAAAATCAGGAAAGTAAATGTGAATTGGTTAGGACATTCTATGAGGAATGAGTGCTTGCTGAAGACTGTGTTAGAGGGAAGGTTAGAAGGGAAGAGAGAGTAAGGGAGAAAGAGACATACAGTCTTAGGCATGGGTAAGATTGGAAGAATGTATGACGAAATCAGGAGAATGAATCAGGACAGCCAAGAATATAGGTCGACATGAGGTTCTCTGCCACGTGGCAGAACAACCCAAGATGAAGTTGATTACAGTGCAAGAATTTCCGAGGAGAAAAATAATTCGCCTTGACCAGGATTCGAACCCGGATCCCTCGATTTCCGGTCGAGTGCTTTAGCCAGTTAAGCTGTCGAAACATCCCCTTACACTCTGAAATTTTGAGAGCTATAAAGGAACCAAATATTGTGATAAAATACCGTTCATGCAATGCCATAGTCATTCGTAGTCGTCCGCGATGCGCCACAGTCCACGAGGTTAAAGCCAACTTTAAACAATACTTTTTCACCTTCGCAATTTATTTTCACCTTTGACAAATTCCAAGAATTGCGGGAGATAGTTACTTTTGACGGAGGCATCCACTAAATGTGCGTTACAATACAACAATTAAGACAAATAATGTTTACACTCTAAAATTCTTGCATTGTAATGCACATTTAGCGGATGACTCCGTTAAAAGTTACTGTCGCGGCATCTCCCGCAGTTTCTTGCAATGAATTTGATGTCTTGCATGAAAATTTGTCGACATGAACCCAATTGGAGCACCTGGAACAGAAAAAGGGGAAATGTGTGATGATGTTGATGAGGAAAGGTCTTACGCTGAGCAATAGTTGAAAATTAAAAAAAAAACTCAAGTGCTCTCTTTACTGGAGATTAATTGCACATTCTTGAAAATCTCTCTGTTACTATGTGTGCTGATAACTGAGAGGTAGCAAGGGATGTCAGTGTTAAAGTAGAGGAAACACTGATTCTGAATTAAATTGAATCCAATGTAGTTAAAGAGATAAGGACCACGAAGATGTTTGAACAATGGCAAAAAAAGTCTTCATCAGCTGGGAAAGAGATATCGGATGGCGTTAATCATAGCGTAAATATCATTGCTCTGGCCAGTCCAAATACCCGCTTCAAGCACATCCTATCAGTGGAAACAAATAATATAAATTTGCAGACGAAGGTGTGAAAGGTAGGGAAAGCAATGAGATGGCTGAGCTGGAAGCAAGGACACTAAACGTCGTAATATGTTAATAAAATACGCCGAAATTACGGTTATTCCCTTAGGTACTGCTCTATCGAATGCGCACATTGTTTTATCCAAAATGGAAGAGGTGAAATTTAGGGTTGAGGGCAACCTCTTTTTCCAGCTGTTTCAGATTTAACAATTGGGTTAATTATAAAAGATCTACATCTCTATTATTCAATGGTAATGTTATACAAGAAGTTAGGTGTTTGCGTAGTTTCGTGAGTAGAGTGCTGGACTGCTGACCGGAGAGCCCAGGTTCAATTTAGGGAGATTTCTATTGACGCCTTGGGTATCTTTGTCTTTAAATCCTGTTTTAAAACTATATGTGATCTATCAATAGATCAATAAATCAATAGATGGAATATTGATATTTCCATCTATTATAATGTCACGATCGTTGTTTTGAGATGAGAAACTTTTAACTTGCTGATCTAGTTCTATTATTGAATTATCTTTGTCGTCCGGTGGCTTGTAAAATGCGCATACATAGATTCTTTTGAATTTAAGACTTTTGATTGAGCACCAAACGCTTTCCAAACCGTTACCTGAAATTACCTCAGCCCTACTGACGCAAGAGTTCTTAACTGCGATAAGGACGCGATTCTACAAGGTCTTTCCCAAAAGTAAGTAGAATAAATCTGGGCAAAAAATAAATTATATAATTCTTTATAAGAGCACCCTTATGAATCGACACACCAATGCCAGTTCCTCCTCCAGCTATAGTACGCTTCCTGTAAGGCATCAACAGGATCCTTGTTCAGGCACATCGTCATGGCCTCTTTTCCATGATTCATTGGTCCAAAATGGTACCCCAAAGGTTTATACTTAGGTCGTACTCAAAGACCCATGTCTCGGCAACAATAACTACCTATTCCAAAAAATTCGGCTCACTTTAATCATGGTCCAAGAGGTTCAAGGCAAAATGTCACTCGATCAGTCTTCTGACAGCACCTTGGGGGCCCTCTTGATACACCTTTCTCTTGACTGAATCTTCCGTAAGAATGCAATACACTGTGATTGTCTGACTATTGCACTCTTATGCTAATATGCTGACACTTGGGGGTTAATCAGAAATGAACACGAGTCTCACTTTTTGCATATTTTCATCGCTATGTGTTGCTGATAGAAATTCAGGGCATTCTTCGTCGTCAACCTCTTCGTTATCCTTCGAGAATATTCTGTGCAGAAGCAGAAAACGATCACTTGGGAGTGTTCTCCATCTCCATAAGTATCCTTAACCATGGTCATGGTCTCCCAACCCCAATTTCCAAGCTCAATGCACAACAACGTGACCATCGAACAGAGGTCCAGTCTAGCAGCAATCCGTACACTGTAAATACACACAGTTAACTGCCGTGGATCGCGTTGCTTTCCCAAGATCTCCAATTACCCTTCCCATCACAAAGCAACCCACTCCAGTGATCTGCATTGGTGGCAAAAAATCATTCTACTTATTTTTGGAACAGCACAGTATTTATTCTTTTGTTGCTGTAAACGGAAAAGAATTTGGCAAGATTTCACTCTCGACGTTATCAGTGGATAACCAGCTTTCTCTTCCAATATATCTCCGTCCGTGGTTTCATTAAGGTGATGATATTCAGTGAATCTATTTTTAAAATTCGGTTGTTAACTACTATTACAGATAATGTTTCCTTGACATTACGATTGCTTTAATATATTACGGGGACCTTTCTCATATTATTATCGAATACTTTATTAACTTTTCCGTCCAATGCTATCTGATTAAGATAAAGTAACCTAATTAATGTATTTTTATTACTGACCCTCGCTTTATTTGTAACTAATCTATTTGGCAATGTGACTTTAGAGAGCCAACATTTGACCTACATGCTGTCCTTAACTTCAATCTAAAAGAGCCCTGCAGGCTCGAATATCCCACCCTGTTAGCTTCAGATATGTAGGGAATACCAGAGCGGTTCAGATGGTTTTTGACACGATTGGATTGCCGGCTGAAGGTCAAAGAAGGAGGCTCCAGTGTCCCTGCAGAAATAATAGGAACTCTGATTAATGCCTTCCACTTGGCTCCAAAACAGAGCCCCACAGACAATCCTCGGAACAGGGCTACATAGCGCGAGCGGCACATTAACCCCCTAGATGTCTCCCACCCACTTTGCTTTAGAGTTGAATTCCCTAAATGAATGCAGAATCTCTTTAGATCCGCGGTCCATGACATCGTTTACGCCAACATGAGCCACGACTGTTTCCTAAAATATAGGCAACCCTCGATGCTGTATATGGCCAAAACATATACGTAGACCAGCCCAAAAAAAGATACACGCGCCCAGATGTTTGGAAAGTAAGATGAACCCTATTTTGCTGTTACAATAATTGAATAACAAAACAGAATTTTTTCTCTGTTTCATAACCATTACTTGACACCCGAGACAAAAGAACAATCAAATCAATGGATTCAAAAGGGAGAACGGGCTCCAAAGAAGGCGAAGACCGTTTCATCTGCAGGCAAGGTCACGGAGTCGGTTTTTTGAGATGCGCGTGGGATAATTTTCATTGAATATCTTGAAAAAGGAAAAAAAAACATCAACGGCGAGTATTATGCGAACTTATTGCAACGTTTGAGCGAAGAAATCAAGCAAAAGCGGCCGCATTTAGCTAAGTGTTGTTTCATCAAGACTTTCATGTTGTGAAAGTGTTGTTTCATCAAGACTTTCATGTTGTGAAAGTGTTGTTTCATCAAGACTTTCATGTTGTGAAAGTGTTGTTTCATCAAGACAATGCATCCGCTCCCAAATCCGTTATTGCAATGGCCAAAATTTGTGAATTAAAGTTTGAATTGCTACCTAATGCTACCTATTCGTCAGATATATAGTAGCCCACTCGGATTATTTTCTGTTCGCAAACTTGAAAAAATGGCTCGGTGGCCAAAGATTTTCCAACCGTGAGTAAGTGATGTCGGCAGTTAATGGCTATTTTGAGGAGTAAGACAGTTCATATTGTAAAAAAAGGTACCTAACTTATTGAACATCACTGGAAAAAGTGTATGGAGCTGAAAGGAGATTGTGTTGAAAAATAAATACCTATTCATTAAATAAAGAAACAATGTATACTTCCACTGTTCTTTATTATCGTACAACTATGTAAACAAAAAATACCGGGACCGTAAACAGTTTACGATCCCGGTATTTTTTGTTTACATTGATTCACGACCGTAGCTACGTTCCTTGTATATTTAAATCGTACAACTAGTTTCAACGCTTAGGCGTCGTCATCAGGTACAAAAATAAAACCAGCTGCGGCTCGTTTATATAGCATTTATGAGAGAGAGTGGAGTGGGTGAGAGAGGGGGTAAAAAAGAGGGGTAAAATCGGGTTGTGATCGGCGTAAATGGGAAGGACCCACCCCACCGCCCCACTGTTAACCCACCAATCACTGACGCTTAACACCCCTATCCTCCTTCCCATTTACGCCGATCACAACCCGATTTTACCCCTCTTTTTTACCCCCACTCTCACCCACTCCACTCTCCCTCATAAATGCTGTATAAACGAGCCGCAGATGGTTTTATTTTTGTACCTGATGATGACGCCTAAGCGTTGAAACTAGTTGTACGATAATAAAGAACAGTGGATGCACACATTGTGTTTCTTTATAAAATGAACATGAACTTCCACAAAGTTGAGCTTGAAACAATAGAAAGCATAAATACTTATTATTCCAAAATTTTTGTTCTTTTCTTTGTTGGGTCGGGTACTTCTGGGACCGCCCTCGTATTATTAAATAAAATACCCAAATGCAATCCAAAAGTGGTTCGAGATATGAGAGCTAGATTACCATTTAAATAAATGTGTTTTGATACATTTTTGGAGGAAAAATATTTTATCCGAAAACACACACTTTACGGGGAACGGACATAATTCACGTACAATCGGTAAAATACTTGGCTGTAACGATAACTAAGGATTTATCCTGGGGAAAACACAATCGTGAAATTTACGGAATAGCAAATTAAAAGTTAGGATTCATAAAAAGGATACTTGGGAATTGTAATGAAAGAGTCAAGAAGCTTTGATACTTCCACGTTAGTTAGACCCCATATTGAGCATACTGCAGCTGTATGGGATCCTCATGAGGTAGATCCTCCATCATTAATCCACGATATGCTATATCAAGATGAAGCCCACCATGAGTGTATTTATATTGTTAATCATGATTTCCAGTTATTTATGTTGATGGCGGAGTCTTTTGTTGCATTCTGATCGCTCTGCTGGAGTTTCAAACACCCACCCGTCGATGGCAATCGACGCAATGACATTTTGATGGTGCCCTGACGGTGTGCACCGTGGACGGCAAAGAGGTGCCGTTTTATCAGCCAGCCTCAGAGCATCGTCCGGGATCCTAAAAGAGGTAGTCAGTGGGGCGACTGATAATTGAAATCAGTTAAAAACGTTACGCAATGCCATTCATGAATTTTTTTGAGGTACGATAGCGCCTGAAGCACTCTCAGCAAAAAAGAAATATTTACTTTCTCTAAGATATTAAGACGGTGTCGATAACGATCAACCTCTGTTCCCCAACGTATTCATAATCAGTAAATTCGATGGCTGTTTATGGGCATTTCAAAAAAAGTTGAATATTCTAGGGAAGAAGTATTCGAACGATCTTCAAAGAAAATTTATTTATTATCGACTTAATTGGGCGAGGTTGAGACTAATAGTCCCTTCTCCCACCTAACCCGTACATGACATTGAAGACAATTACATACAGCCAAGCCCTGGATGGAGGAAAATTCACTCAGGCGGTAATCGAACCCGCGACCTGTCGGTTGGTAGGCGAGGACGTTACCCCGCCGCCACCGGGGCCAAATACAGACTGCTAGAAAGGTCGGGACGATAAAGATAATTATAGTCTAGTCATTCCGTCTAGGAAGAAGCTGAGGATAATAATTTTGCGGAAGTGGAAACAAAGACGAGATTTCAAATTAATTTTTTCTCTCTGAGCCGACCTGGATGTCGGGGGGACATGAGAAATATTTTAGTTTTATAAAGAACAAATGTGTTTTTTTTTTCTCTTAAGCTTCCCTTGCAGAACTCATTGAAGTGTCATGAATTGTTTGACGAATTTTAAAGTTACGTTTAGTAATCCCATCATTCGACTCCGCGCAGCCTGAGGGAGAGCTGAAACGAATGCGGAAAATATTTTTGTTATGCAAGCGGCAGCTATCATTACAGATGAGGCGGCTTGAGCTATGCCAGTCAAAGAAAAATCATGCATGCTCTTGAAATTGCTGATTCCAAAGAAGCGATTGTTTTCAAAGGGAGTTCTTTGCTCCAGCTCAGAAAACGGACCGCTCCACTTGAGCTCTTTGAACGAAGAAGGGGAAAGACAGTTGTGGTGTTGCAATGTCTGACGATAGTACTCTTTGATTGGTCTCATTTCATTGGATGGGTCAGTGAACTGTCGATCGCTGAACGAATGTTCTCGATTAGACCAACATCTCCTAAATGAAGAGAATTTCCGATATCATATGTTTCTCATAAATAATTGTACCACTGACACTATGTAATAGTACTCGCTGTAGCCCTAGGTCATTTATTGCCGTCATCTAATTCAAATTAGTATAGCTAATGCATCACAATAACTTGTATTCTGATCGTCTTATCATGAAAAGCTGTTGTATGTATGATATAATAATACATTTTCATTATCTTATAATTTGGATAAAATATTTGCTTCCCGGAGAAATTTTAAAATATATCACTGTCCGAAGATACTCATCAATTAAGACATGGCATAATTTCCTAGATAATTTGCAAATATTCCATGGCGCTTCATACTTCACACCCTTCGACACCCTCAACATCACCCAAGCTTAATGATTTTTGGGTTCCAGAATTTCCTGGGAAGCCATAGGCGGCAAAAGGAAAGGATCTCTCTCCTCTACCTAGATAATAATAATAATTCGGCTTTATTCGAGCGAGATTGAGACTGTATCAGTTCCTTCTTCCATCCAACTCAAAAACGTAAGGAATAAGGCTTTTATCCTCGATGAAAAAACCCACTGCAGGAAAACACCCACGTATGAAAAGGAGTGTGAAACAGATGTGTGAATTTCACACGCCATTGGGCTTAGTACTGGGTGAGCTCTACTCTTACCTATAAAACCAACTTTCGGGTCGATGGCTGAAGTTGGTTTTTGTTGTTATATGTAAATGGACGTTAATTGCATGTAACTGTGCGCAAGCAGTACTATCTCGTTAAATATATGCTTGGATAACAATAGGTATTACCGTGCGCTGCGAATGAAAAATATGATAAATCTTATCATTTAACCACTTCAAATTGAAGATGTGTTAAATTTTTATCAAATCCTCCTTTATCGTAAAAAATTCTGATCGATTTCTTTACTTCGACTCCTTTCACTGAATATTTCAATGACGGTGTCACGAAACCATCCTTTTTCTCATAAAATTAATATTTACTGCCGTTACCATAATTTAATCTCAACTTTCTCATCCGTTGAAATATGAAAATATTATAAGTATTAATTGTGTCATCATATTATTTAGATACTTGCGAATAAATTAAGTACTACTTAAGAATAAATACTAAGAAATTGTTCACAGAGAGAATATGGAGAGTGCGAGAGAGCAACACCCATATTCACGAATGACGAAACATTTGGCGCGAGGATAAGTGCTCGTCAAAATCTTGAATTTTGTTTGTGATCTTTTAACTTTCATACGTATACGCCTGTAGTATTCTCCTATGTTAAATATTTTATTGTTTCTGCGGTAATACATTTAGTTTTATGAACATTAGTGATCTAAATTCATTACCGCTCTTCACAAAAATTACTATTAATGTCATTGTCCTTTTCTTTGATCGTGGCATACGATATTAAGAAATCGTAGCGAGGTTTCTACTATTAGTGGGTTTTTATAATTTAAATTCCTCGGAATTTCTGAAGAAGATACTCATTAGAATACATAACTCATATAATTGTTTATACAAATAAATATGTCTTTAAAATGTTTATTGCCTAAGTATATCCATCTCCATAATGAGGACTTAACTCTATGAACATTTTGACTGAGCCTTCAATTTGTGGTATTTATCATAAATTTCAATGTAGAACTGGTGCATACGTAATTACGCAAAATTGGCAGAAAAGGACTGTGTTTATCTTGCAAATTGTAAAGTCAAATTATCAGTACCACCTGATTATATTTTACACGTTTTTGAAAATTTCGCGGCCTAACTTCAATCCTACGATTTTTTTTCCAAATTCTTCCATACTAAGAATTTCAAACCCAAATCTGTGAGTGAAACCATAGTCCCAGAAGGAAGCTAGCGTTTAAAATTTCCAAGGCGAAACATATCACATAAGAGCGAAACAAAAGCTGCAAGTGATCAAAAGGAAAGTATCAGCTTTTAAAATTTATAGCAGTGGCTAGGAAAACGTGAACGTGAGATAGGAGGAACAATGTACTTGATTTCACAGTTACGTGCGACGGAAAGGGATGAGGGACATCTGGCTTTTCCACTTAAATTTTTTTATTTATTAGAAATTATTTATTTATGAGAATGCACGACCTAGGTTTCGTTTTAGTATAACATCATCAGGTCAAAAATGATGATGATAATGTTGTACCATAACGAAACCTAGGTCGTGAGAACAAAAAAAATTTAAGTGGAAAAGCCAAGTTGTTCAATTTTCAAATGTCAATTGAAAATATAGTCTCAGGCAATAAATCCTAATAATGCGAGCAGTATGTTGCCGCGTACATTTTCATTCTTTTTATTGTTACTACAATGATTTCAATGTAGAAACATTACAGTATTTTATGAAACTTAAGCCTACGTTTATGTGAATAATGATAAAGAGCGATATTTGCATTTAGTACTTAGGTGCAACATCGTCAAATTACCTCACTGACTATTCTAGGAGTGCGCAAAATTCCGTGCACACTGGAATAGCATACAGCATATTGTTTGAAAATTGGCTGTATTTAGCTCACTACACATCTATATTTTAACCCTCAGGGCACCGGAAGTGTGTGTGGCAGGGGGTGTTAATTTACCATTCATCGAAATGATTGATTGTTATTGGCTTTCGTTATTTCATTTTCTAGTATTTTGTTCAAATTTTCGTACGCGAATACTATTGCAGTGGCGACAATTGTGAGACATAAAAGACTCCCCAAATCGGCGTGACCGGAATTCGACAACCCGTTATGGTATTCTCAGTCAATTTAATGCGGAGCTAAATTACTCCCTCTCTATCAGCGTTAAAGTCAAACTATTTTTATTCATATAGTAATTTATGTATTTCATACAGTATTCATGTTTCTGTTGGCTCCTAGCCCAATATTTTCAATAGTAATGTGACGTTTTCTGTTCGTTCGTAACGACTTTTTACGTAACAGGTAACTATTCTTTCTCGTTTAATTCGGCAATAAAATGATAGTTTTATTTTATCTTTAATTACTTCCAGTGGTCTCGGTGAGCTCTCTGTTATGGTCCATACTAGCCAATCGGCATGATGTAATGAAAACTTTTATGTATGAACGCCTTAAAAATTAAGGAACAGCAATCAGTTCACAGGCATTCATGGCCATCGTTTGAAAGTATGGCTCGAACTCGCGTGGATTTTGAGGCACATGTTTCTCAATCATTCCTTACTTTAGGAAGTTTCTGCGTCCGCACCATGTAGCCTTCGAGTGCGCGTTGGCAGCTTGTGGGATACGATCGATATCTCAGATAAAGAAATATACTTCTTTGGGATTTTACTCCGGGAACCTCATCATTCAACGCATAGGAAGAGTTGGAATGGTTCGAATCACTGCGAGATGGATTTACAGTAGTTTTCCCGCATTACCTCCGTGAATGGACTCCCCAATTATCCCTGGCTGCCCAATAATTTCAACGAAAGTCTATCTCCTTGTATGACACTCCATTAATGAAGATTAGGTCATGATCGCGAAACTACTTGGGCCTTTGAATTGATCGCCAAGGTTAAGACCCCACACATTCATCGGAACCCCAAGTCACTCCACATATAAAAAAAGATGAAATTCTTTACCACTGGGGTCTTAGTTCGGAATATCCAGAGGCATTTGAAGGACTTTGGCTCTTTATCAAGGAAGAGAAGTGTTTCTCACGTGATGGGCTAGTGTATTCGAAGTGATGGAAAGAGGAAGGAGGTTATGAAAGAATAAATCCGCCACAATTGTTTTTAGTAGTAGCATTAGAAATAATTTAAGGGCTCATCGATTACTAGGGTCATATTAGACTTTCTCCTAATTCAAATTAGTGAAAGACGATGCAATGCGATAACTCGCTTTGTACAATCATATTCATTCTAGAGACCTCCTTGTGGTGGTCGTCTAATCGTTAAAAGACATTCTAGATACAACTCCTAATGTTTTTTCAGCTAATTTTGGGACCCTTTGAAACAGGAAAACCGAATCACAGCACTCAATTCGCAACTGGCGGGATTATCGATTTTCGCGGACATTCTTATTTGCGTTCACTGATGGGCCAAAGGCTACTGAATTAAAACAGTAACTTTGGTGGCTTCGGAAACAATTAATAGATGCCGCCTAATGTGTGCAACTTCTGACCCACCAATATTTATATACAAAAAAACGGCCTTTACTTTTCGTACATGCCTCGTATATCTAAAGCAGATATGCGTTGAAAAACTTATGATTTGTGCAAATTATTTCCTTGCCGGAGGAACTTTGAAGCGTTATGTATCCAAAGAGGGTCGTTGAGTTGCCTTTACAAGCGTAACTCCAACCCTGACCGAGTGTGAAACCATTTTCTGCAGGCCAGTGGTCGGTACTAGGACATCCTATCCTACCCCCCACCCTCCTCCAATGCCTTCATCTCACTGTCAAACGCGGGTTGGATAACATTTAAAAGATATTCTCTTGCCAGTCACGTAGACACAGGGGAAGTGATGGCTGGTTATGAAATACACGAGCAGCAAATTACGTCAAACTTTATCAACTCTAGCTCACGTGGGGGTCTTGCCAAATGGAGAATATTGACGGGAATGGAAGTACACCCTTCTCATGAGTGATTGCGCAGAAATGGTATCACTCACATCCTTCAAACACGTGCTCTTGTAGCATCTCTCCAAACTGTATCCTATTCCGTTTAAATATCTTCATTCTCACAAAACTTCTTGGACCGACATTTTCCATTGCCTGATTCTCCTGGTTCATCCTAAACCTTCCTGTTTTTTTCTTCCCCTCCATTTTTCCTTCATTTATGATCGTCTTTTAACTATCGTGTCGATTAGTTTCCTTCTTCTAAATACGTGTTCTCCATGAGATTTTCTCTTTACTCTCTCTTCGAAGTACTTCTTCATATTTTTTATTTTGATTATCATCTCTTGGCCAAAGAATCGGGGCACTTGTTTGATATAATACCAGCAAATCTCTATGTAAAATTACGTTTCCTCGATAGCTCAAGTGGTTAGAGCATCCGCTCGACAAGTGGAAAGATCCAGTGTTCAAGTTCTGGTTAAGGAAATATTTTTTCGCTAGTGATTTGCCTCATTCAATGCTAGTCATTTGCCTCATATATATATATATATATATATATATAAAATCTTGAAAATGACGCACTCCGGCGACGCACAAACACACAAACACTAGGTTAATAAATATTAAACACACAGAAACATAAAAGAAGGACACTCACAGATATTTACGTTTCGACGGCACGGCCGTCGTCATCTGAATCTGATGACGACGGCCGTGCCGTCGAAACGTAAATATCTACTGTAGGTGTCCTTCTTTTATGTTTCTGTGTGTTTAATATTTATTAACCTTATATTATATATATATTATTTAAATATATTAATATTTATTAACCTTATATTATATATATATATATATATATATATATATATATATATATATATATATATAAACTTAGACAGTAACACACAGCACGAGAACACATAAAAAGAACACTCACAATATTATCTTGATAATTTCGACGGACTTGAGCTCCGTCTTCTTCGGAAGATAAGATATGACTAAGGAAAAGGGTACGCGGTGCAGAGAGAGTATGGGACGAGGGAGAGGGGAAAAACAGGTAGTGGGGGAGGGGTGAAGAAGGGGTATATGGAGGGGGAGAATGCGGAGCGGGGAACAGGTGGTGGGAGAGGGGTGAAGGAGGAGGTTATGGAGGGGGAAAGGGAGGCCAGAGGGGAGCGGAGATGGAATAAGGAGGATGCGGAAATAGTAACAAGCGACACAGAAAACTAACAATTCATCCACAGATCCCACAACACCCATGACCAAGGCATCAACTCACCAAGTCATCATAAGGGCTTGACAAGTCAAAACACAGGACAAGGATGACAAAATGTATGCGGATGAATAAATTGTCCCACCACCTCGCAAGAAACAAATCCACCTCCATCCATCTCAGCCCCACCCCCCCATTTAGTGAACGACATTGAGACCCGGATGTTGATAGGCTTTACACAGCCATATAAATGCCAATTCCATTGTTTTTAATTTTATAGGGTTATCGGATGGGGGAAGGGATGCTAGCACGGAAACATTGTAACAGTGGTTGAAGGGGGTGTTGTGGTGGGAGGCATGTTTTGGGATGGGAAGACCCGCGGACGGGGAGGAGGGATTACAGGAGGCGCGATGATTGTTCACCCTGAGGTTCAGGGGTGTAGAGCACTGGCCTATATAAAATGCCGGGCAGAGTTTGCAAGTCAGAAGATAGATTACATTCTGAGATGTAGTAAGCTAACTATTAAAATTGGCGGAGAAAAAATAGAGCAGGTAGAGCAGTTTACATATCTCGGAAGTGTTTTGGACCAATACGGTCAAAGTGGTAGGGACGTAAGGAGAAGAATTGCGCTAGGCAAGGAGGCTTTCTCAAGGAGGAGGGAGTTGATGACGGGGACGTTGAGTAGGAATGTTAAGACCAGACTCGTAAAAACTCTGATATGGAGCGTAGCTATGTACGGCGCGGAAACGTGGTCACTGAAGCAGGAGGATAGACGTAGATTGGAGGCTTTTGAAATGTGGGTGTGTAGAAGAATGGAGAAGAAGAAATTGACCGAAAGGAAAACAAATGAGGAAGAACTGGTGGGTGAGGAGAGGGGTTTGTTGAGAGAAATCCTATGGAGGCAGGAAAAATGGATAAAAGGCGTATTGAGCGGTAGTGGAATATTGAAGAAGGTAATAGAGGGGAGAATGTTGGGCAAGCGAGGTAAGGGCAGGAACAGGATAGGGATGTTGGACGGGATGAAGGGAGGAAGGAAGTACACAGAGATGAATATACCTGATATAGACTAGTTTGCTAGGTGGGGAGTTACAAAATATTTAATTGATAGTTGTGTCCATCTAAAAACCTACCTTAACCGGTAGATTACCTAATAATAATAAGATGTTTATATAAGTGCCCGATAAGTGTGTGAATTTGAACTATTAAACGATTGCTTCTGTAGTAGTTAACTAATCAGAGACAATGGAATAAACAACAACCCGGAAATTAACTAATTAGTAAGGGCAAATGGGAACTAGAATTTGTCCAAACATGTTCAGATAAAACCAACAAAAAACGGTTAAATCCTGAATCGTGTCTTTCATGCTCCGTAATATATTTCGTGTTTGCCTATCCTGTTCCTCTCTCCAATCTCTTTTCCCATACGATCTAAGTCGTCAAAATACCATTTCCGGAACATAACTTCATAATTCTTGCGATCCGGAATTTTACGGTTATAACTGCTTGTGATTTTTATGTTTCATACGCCACTGTTGCCCTGTGGTCACGAACGGATGATATGCGAGGCTTAGAACTGACCTTAACATTGTTTCCAAGTTACCAAAGAACTCCATCAATTTACAGATGTTCTGAAATATTATAAATATTCAGTGACCGCAGAAACGGTCAACTCCCTCCTAATACTGTGTAGTCCTTTTTTGGTGTTCGCAGAAATGTACGAGTATCATTAAATGTCACTTAAACTCAACAATTTATTGGAACGAAGAAAGAGCTTTGCTTTCAAACAAAGGGCACGGGAAGCATGTTACGCAATGGCATACAAAAGAAAGACGTTTAAAAATCGTATATGTCAAGATAGTAGCTCTGTTCACTAATTTCATTTTTGATGGGTCGTCTTATACGAGGCAAGCCGCCCACCCATCACGACTTCACTCGTTCGAACCCCTTTTGTCTATATGGGTAATAAAAGACGGAGTGTGCAAGGTTGCCGGCCTTTGCGGCGCTCGTTAATAACTTAATGGGCAGAAAATAAATAAATAAATATTTTTATATAAATATATGTATCTCAGAAACGTTATCCTTATTAGCTATATAAGTTTTTTTGAATTGTTTGAATGATTAATTCAATGTTTTCTAATTATTTAAAGGTAGGTTTTGAAATGGCCCCAACGACTATTTACTTCAATTGGAAAGTAGAGAGATCCTCTAGTAGTATTCCTCTTTATAATTTCTTTCTTCATTTCCTCGTGACTTTCAACTGCCTTAGTAGTAACTAGAAACATTACTCTCCCCTTTTACTGAATGTTTTCCATTTTATCGCGGCCTTCAGAATTCATCTAATTATCTTTTCGTATTTCTTCCATCCACTTTTAGGATTTCCCCCAGCAACGATCTCTCTTAGTTTAATCATAGTTCCGTCAAATTAATATGGCAATAAATGAAATAATTGCAATTGCGCGATCATAAAATAATTATCAGGTACAATAAAATGTCAAATAATAAATAGAACCTTTTTTAAGTGGCTACATGTTAACTTGGCGCATTTTATGTGGTACAATTTCAGTTGAAGTATGATAATGCATGTACCAATTCTTTAAAGCATGCAATCAAATAGGTAAATTGATATTTGCAATACACTTTTCTTTTATTTTTTACACGTATGTTGTTTATTTTTCAAGATTGATTATACACGAAGCATAGAAAATATCTATTGGATCATACACTTGTGATAAGTGTTGCGCTGTACACTGTAGAATCAGTATAATCTGAGTGAACTGTCACTTAGGGGAACAATATGACCGTCCTGAGTCAAGTCCTCTTCACTACGTGTCAATTTCTGTCTAGTCTGTGGATTGTTATGAAACTAAGAACTGATTTATTACAGTATTATTGCTGTATCATACGTTGTCCAGTTAAAATCTTTAAGATTTCTTTTTAGGGACCTATAGTTTTCAATGTCACTCAATACTTTGGTTAGCTTATTGAAAGCCATGGCTGTAGCTACTGATAATCGTTATTAAAATACAGGTAGGCACTTCATATTTGTTTTCTTTCAGTTCCAGGCAACAAGAAACATTTTCTAATTTATTGTTTAATATATAAATAATTATCAATTTTCAGCTACATTTACTTATTCGAAATACCATTTATTCTTGCCCATTCAAAGTAGCATTACATGTTTTTGTTGCATGCATAGCAAAGGGTTTCATTTCGCCGTTTTTAATAAAAAGGCCGTGCTGTAGCGAAATAAAATATCGCCTTATTATTGTGCAAACCCCTTCAATTGTTTTCTACCCCA
The DNA here is from genome assembly GCA_037158775.1 of Hetaerina titia. Classification (NCBI taxonomy): domain Eukaryota; kingdom Metazoa; phylum Arthropoda; class Insecta; order Odonata; family Calopterygidae; genus Hetaerina; species Hetaerina titia. The sequence goes on from CM073770.1 coordinate 83,342,146, forward strand.
AGAACGACAGCTAAATGCTGTCCCATTCACCTTTTTTTTACAATTTCACGATTTACTTTTCCAAAACATCCAATTATACTCAAGTATTCATACAAGTAAGTTGATATAATTCCTAATTTAGTTTTTGGTCCCACTTTGCATGCTACTTTGTACTTAATTGCTTCAGTGATTTGAGTTTTGTGGCATTACGTATAGAACTGGGAAATTTGTAATTGGATAGTGTCCGTGGTTGTACAGGATACGTATTTATTGCACATTAGGTAAATAAATAAACTCGTTTTATCGGTCAATAATTTTGCATAAAAATTAATGTATAATATTGCGTATAAAAATATTTTAATCGTATAAATTCTTCAAAATGTAAAATCCAATCCTTTATATAGCCAACCTGCGGTCTACTTCGGTCGGCGCCTTCTACCCCCGCCCCCCTCCCGGCGGGAGAGAAAGGGGGTTGGAAGCATGCCACGGGTTATAGGCTCTGTAGCAGTGACTCGCTCACCCATAACAAAACAGATTGGCGAACTTAACCTTTCCTGCCATTTTTTTTTACGGCCAATAAACGCCGGTCGTGCATGGTCGAGGCGTAATGAGAAGGAAGTGGCCTGGCCTGTGGCTGACCCCGCGAAGCTGTGGGATTTTTTTGATGGCCGATGGAGATTACCCTCTAGGACTCAATGCCATCGCATCCCCGACGGAACTTTCCAGTTCCAAAAGTCGACGCTTAGCGACTTGTTTGCTCATGTTGGGTGGACATTTCATTGGCGAGAGAAATAATTTAAGGATTAAATTCTCCGAATATAATCTAGAACCACGCGAGTTGAATTCCGTTATCGTGGAAGTGAAAGAAAAAGATGAGTGCAATTAACAATAAGTTCTTATTTGCCCGTTCGAAGGCCGACCGCGAAGATCACGTTATAGGACAAGTGAAATTTGGTCGGGATAATTTCCGAACTAGGAAATACACATCCAATGAAGAATTAAAAAAAAATAATGTAATTAATTTACCCATTTTATTTCGAATTAGTATTGACTACCTCGCTGAAATTTAAGCAGACGTACTTTAGCTTAAAACATAGGTATCTTTCAATCTCTATAGACCCGTGAAGTCAACGTTTACGTGAAATTAAAAGAATTGAAGGGCTTAGCACAATAGTAAGGTAATAATTAAAATACCATAAACAGAACCATTCGTAACATTCGCATAACTAGGTAATACGTTCTTAAACTTGAACGTTGAAATCTCTCGCTATCATCGCCATTATTGTGAGCCATAATCATTCGATAGCATATAGTATTCTCTACTGCAGGAAGCACAGCCATATTACCTAAGAGCGTTCCAGCGTCAACCAATCCGCTACGGTAAATCTAACTGCAGCAGAATAGAATGCATTGCATAAATACAAATTTAGTTGACAGTATTTAATAACAGGAGGATGTGATAGTCCAATGGGTAGAGCGTTGGACTGCTCACCGGAGGGCCCGGGACCGGGATTGCCGGGCATGCCCCTCTGGGCAGCCTCATCTTCACTCGAACTGTGCGATTTTACAGGCACCAGTTCTTCCTGGGAAACTATAGGCGGCACAGAGAAAGGAACTGGCCCCCCTAATCTGATGCGCGACTTTCACACATCGCTGGGCTTAGTACTAGTTCAACTATCAAATCGACTTTCGGTTTGACATCGGTGTTTTATTTAATAACGAGTTTGTGGATGTGATTGACGCCTTGGTTAGGACGTCTTAAGTTAAAAATTTTGAAATAATATTCCTTCATCAATCTATAATAAACCAGGACCATCGACTTTAACGATGGCAGATGACTTGACTGGTTATGACAGATACTTTCTTTTTTTTCACTGTGATTAGCATTTGAATTTCCTTGATAACGATCATTTCAACGGCAAACATTGACCTTTTGAAAATGTTAACAGCTGGTTTCGTATAAAATCAGGCTATTTTTTTACGACTCTCGGGCAAGGACGTATGTCGTGGGCAATTCAAGTATAACAGGAGATAACGAGCGCTCGGAACGAGGCGCATCCATGGAAAGAGAGGAGGGCTTTGATACAGCCTGTATAACAGGACTCGGGCAAATGGACATGGATGGCAAGAGGCGATTAGTGACCGGTCTACAGTGCTATTAACCAACAAGACGGGGTGCTCGTTATTTAAACATACAACGAATGGAAATAACTTTGGGTAAGAATGTGGGTCAATTTAAAAATATTCCTAACTGAACGGGTGAATGGGCCGAAAAGCGTGTGTGTCATCTCCTCAGGGTAGGTTCCAAGTAAGACCCTATCACATTTTACTCTTTATATTAGTAGTATACATAAATGAAGATGCATCGAATGTAACGACCACGATGCAAATACACTTAATTCGCCTTATCCTACCTGCTTAATCTATTAAGTAAAAGTAAGCAACATTGCAATCACTTGTTTTATGCATAACATGTTTGAGATCTGCTTGTCTTTCTCGTATTATCATCAGAATTAATATTATATTTGTAACAATGATGCAATTTTGAATTACTTGTAATTTGGATATCATATTCGAATATATTTTGTTAATATCAAATTATATTGCTAATATCAATTAAAATTCCTGTAGCAAATACGTAAGATAATCAATGAGATCTAAAGAAAATAAAGATTATCTATTTGACCTCTAAATTTTCCGTCGAAACCTTCCGGGAAGTGGATTTAAGACCTAAAACCCCATTCCATATGCCCTTGTGGCGGCAGTGTGGTGATGAAAGTCAAGGATCATATTTTAGTAATTTATTTCATTTAATTCTCACGGAAGCACTCATCCTTTTACTTTTCTCACGAGTTCCAGGGTATATTAGCGATATGCGAAAACGCAGAAACCACTTGTCCTTAACTTTGAGCGTTCACGCGAGAAGCGGTGGACAACGCCTCTGGAACTCTGCAATCTTTCTTGAAACTTGCGGTTCGTACTCGCGCACCGCCCCCGCGTTTGTTTCTGTAGTGAGCTTCCCGCGTCAAAGTCCACCTCCGACGGCGCGCGAGGACGGATTGGCGGAGATTCTTATCTGCACAATCCACCCTGAGATGAAATGGATTGAAGCTCTAAGCGCGGAAATTGTAAGCGCTCTGTTGTTTGCGTCTGGTAAGATAAGAGCCGAGAGCTCTCGTATTGCGGGCTCGTCTAATCTCCCACCTGCGGCCGTCATGGTCTCCGCTCGATGATGCTAAAAGCCTGTGGCACCTCCACTGAAAGAATGCGACCCCACTTGAGGTTTCGCCTAGGGACTTGACGGTGGTATTATGTACTATCGAGAATTCAATATTTGGAAGATTGAATTTAAGGTCCCATGTCGCACCTTAACTCAATTCAAATTAGTAAAAGAAATTGCATTACAATGAGTCGTATCGTATTACCCAAGGTATGTTTATCTTTAAGGAGCTTATCATAACCTCCCGTTTAAACGCATTCTCTCGTATATCTTAAGCATTTATACATTTTTAAAGTAGTTTTCCGTTCAATTCGAAGTAAAAGGTGATTGCCGAAAGCAATTGTGTGATCCCGAGAGTGCAAATATGTAGAATTTGCTTTGAAAGTTCAATGTATTTTCTTCCATTTCCGTTACCGATTAATTAGTCGTGTAAAAACTATAAACACAGTAATCAACCCGAAGGTCGGTTTGGTAGGTGATAGTAGAGTTCACCCAGTGATATGTGAATATTCACACATCAGGGTAGGAGAGCCAGTTCCTTCCCCTGTGCCGGTTATGGTTTCCCGGGAAGATCTGGTACCCGAAAAATCCTCGCTGTAGATGCCTTTGCCCGTGAATCGAACCCGGGACCCTCTGGTCAGAAGTTCAACGCTTCACCCCCTAGACTACCGCGATCCAAAATCAGTCATGTATGCATGTCACATTTTCAAGATATCAATGTAGGTCAAGGGTCATCTTCTGTTATTCTCTTGTGCATCTATTTTATTTCTGTCGGTTCCCTTTATCTCTTTATGTCCGTTATCCTCTATTTATCCTTTATATTTTTGTATCCATAACGTGACATTTAAAACTAATGTAAGATAGGGTATGCAAGGTTGGAAGATTTTGAAATACCCAAAACACGGGCAGCAGGAACTGCTGCCCGTGTTTCAGTTTTTATAATTATTGAGTGGAATACCATAAACGAAGCCAAATTCTACGAGTATTACCCCAGGTAATCTTTCACTGAGATATCAAATTCAGTGTACATCCTGAAGGGCATAGCTGGATAGCCAGAATATAGTTTCCCGAACCACACTAGTAAATGCAGCGTAAGGGCGCTGTGTGAATTGGCGAACATAAATTTGATAAATGAGAGAAGATGACACGGTTTGAGAGAAAGGAAGGGGTAGACCTAATATCACGCGTGAATGCAGTCTAAGGCTTTCAATACGAGGTACATTAGAAGTCTCAGCAACATGAAGGAACGTCTATGAAGCAAATGAATGAATGTGAAAGCATGCAAGGATAGAGTAACACGGAAAAATTAGCAAGGGAGAGTAGGTTTTCTGGTAAAACCTACAATCAGACTTTTTTTTTACTTATCCTACCTATAAAAGGAACGGCTTTAAGGGTGTGGAAGTTTATGGCGTATTTTTCTTTCACTGTGTTTCTATCTTGATTAATCTATTTCTAATTACCCAAGTTAAGAACCCGTTCACTTGGGTTTCGACAGCGGAACTATATGCCAATCAAACCTAAAGTTAGAAGTAAGTGACATTTGGTACAGTAGCTGTTATTGTGCAATAGTATGTATGAGATCTGATAGTAATAATTGTCTTATCACTGAAAAAACATTCCGAATCGACCCAATTTCGAAATCACACAGCCAAAATGATAAATAAAGGTGTGTGGCAGCAGCTGCGGATAATCTTCAAAATATTGCTCGGTTATCAATGATCCGGGCCTCAAGTTTTATAACGTTCTCTTCACTCGTCAGCGAAGAGAATGGAATCCACCGTTGCCACATAGTACACTCGACTCTTGATCTACTCACTGTACCTTCCGGCTCCGAATTTAGGATATGCGGGTTCGAGTAATCGAGTAATGTGACACCTGAAATCGACGGGGAACTCAAAATTAGCAAAAATCACGCCCCTTCCCATTCGCTGTCAGGGAGCGAGGCAAGGGTCTCCTGGATCGAGGTGTCGGAGCGGAGGTGGTGGAAGGAGGGGAGAAAGGAAAGGCAGAGGGTGAAGAGGGGTCAATGGATGCGAAGGGATGTGGAGGGGCAGGAGGGATGTTCTCCGCCGCAGGGAGAATGGGCACGTGGGCCACTTCAGCCGACCGACCGACGAAAGGCTCGCGAAGGAGCATGGGACGAATGAAGGACGTGCCGAGGAATAGCACGTTATGTCATTGTGCGATCTAACTCGCAAAAAGTGACATATCCTCGCCGCAGGCTATTCGCACCAGGGCCACAACCCAAAACGCAGTAGTGGACCTGAACACTGGCTTTGGTAGGGAAGGTTCGCCTCGAACAAAGTGGGAAATTCAAGTATTAAGGGTATGGGGACCTTTCCCCGTTCAATCATCGCGGTTTCCCATGAACTTTGGTACTCGGAAAGAAATTCAAAAAGTTCATGTGAAATGGAAGGTGAGGGTACCCAGATTCGAGTCCACTCAGACAGTAGTCAAGCACTCTGCCCATTAGGTAATCACGGCCTAAATAGGTATGAATGCTATTGTAGTATAATGATGATCGAAATCAATTTTGCTTGATACTCGTCATCGAGTGTGATAAAACTAAACTCAACTAACTGAACAACCATTCACGGTCCTACTTGATACCAGCTGTTATTTATATCGGAGTTTTACCTAATATAATTCACATGTTGTAGGTACTCTCACTACTTCAGTTTTGGGATTTTCACTCCATCTAGATGTTCTGTGAAAAATCATCAGTTTCAGATTAGTCATTTACATACAGCTAAATAGGAACCTAATATGCTAGTTGCTTTGTGGAAAACTAGGAAGAAAAACCCCTACTGGAAAACATAAAAAAATTCTGACAGGTGTAATACATTAGCACACAAATGACCTAACTTTAGATCCTTACGCAAAACATACTTTGTAATTACAATATACAACAGGGATAGATATTGAGTATAATTTTTGTTATGAAGTAATCTACCGGTTAAGGTAGGTTTTGGATGGACACAACTATCAAATAAATATTTTGTGACTCCTTACTAAATACAACCTAGCAACTTACTCTGCATCAAGTCCTTCATCTCTGTGTACTTCCATCCTTCCTTCATCACGTCCAGCAACCCTATACTGTTCCTGCCCTTTCCTCGTTTACCTAACATTCTTCCCTCTATTACAGTTGTCTGCATCCCACTGCGGATCAATAGATTTCCATCCATTTTTCCTGCCTCCTTAAGATTTCCCCCAACAAACCCCTCTCCTCGCCAACCATTCCTAGTACTTCCTCATTTGTTTTCCTTTCGGTCCATTTCACCTTCTCCATTTTTCTCCACACCCACATTTCAAAAGCCTCCAATCTACGTCTATCCTCTTGCTTCAGCGACCACGTTTCCGCGCCGTACATAGCTACACACCATATCAGAGTTTTTACGAGTCTTGTCTTAACCTCCTTACTAAACGTCCCCGTCATCAACTCCCTTCTCCTTGAGAAAGCCTCCTTGCCTAGCGCAATTCTCCTCCTTACGTCCCTACTACTTTGACCGTGTTGGTCCAAAACACTTCCGAGATACGTAAACTGTTCTACCTGTTGTATTTTTTGCCCTCATATTTTAATGTTTAGCTTAGTCTTTTTCTTTCTGGAAAATCGCATGACCTTTGTTTTATTAATATTGATTCTCATCCCATATTTATCGCACTGAACCTCCAATTCACACAGCAATGCTTGCAACCCCTTGGCTGACTGAGCAACTAATGCTTGGTCATCAGCAAACCTAACCGATTTTACGAATTCCCCTCCGACTTTCATTCCTACCTCCAGTTCTTCCCATGCCTCTTTAATCATTTCCTCCACATATACGTTGAACAGCACCGGTGATAATAGGCAACCCTGCCTTACACCTCTTCCTAACACTGCCCATCCGGACTCTCCGTTCCCCACTCGCATCTGAGCAGTTTGAACCAGGTACAGGTTGCAGATGAGTCTTTTATCCCTCAAATCTACGAGTACTCCTATTTTATTCAATACGCTCATTGAGCCTACTGAATTTAGTCTATGAAACGCTTACTCCAAATCTACGAAACAAGCAAATACGTCCTGAGTGTATTCCAAATTCCTCTCGATTAGTGATTTCATCGTGCCTCCCTCTCCCCTCCTTAAACCCAAACTGGTCATTCCCTAGGTAATCATTTGCTTGCTCTCCGTCCTTTTGCTGATGATCCTGAGAACAACTTTAGCTGCGTGGGATATCCAACTTATTGTTCTGTAGTCCTCACATAATGTAGCCTTTATCTTTTTCGGAATAGGAACTTACACTGATTTCACAGTCTACCGACCAGATTCCTTCCTCATAGATCCTACGAATCAGTCCATATAGTCTCTTCTTACCACGTTTTCCTAAAGTAGTTTAAGGGAAGTAAGTAGTTTCGCAGGAATATTGCTTGCCCCCTCGGCCTTGTTTTCTTTCATCTCCCTTAATGTCCTTCCTATTTCACCATCGAGTATGCCTGGACCTAAGCTATCTTCCTCTACGTCATGTTCCTTTTCTATGTCTAACCTTGTTGGCCTAAGTTCTTTACCATACAGTTTTTCTATATATAGTACTCCTTCCATCTCTCTTGGATCTTTTCTGTAACAACTATTATTTTACCCCACTTATCTCTAACTGTTTGTACAGATCTTCCCTTCTTATTTCCTGATAGTGATTTAACCTTGCTGTATAGAGCACCAATTTCACCCTTCCTCTGCAAACTTTCCACATTCTCGCACTGCGTTTTCCACAATGCTTCTTTTGCTTTATTTGGGGCCTTTCTCAATTTATCATTTCACTCTTTGTGCTTCCTTCTGCCTAGCTCTGTGTTTACATTCTTCCATTTTCTTCTCTCATCTATCTTTCTAATCATCTAATCCGTGATCCATGGTTTCTTTGTCATTTTTCCATTAATTTATTATTATCAATATTTTAATATCAAGCATCTTATGTATTATATCTGTCGGTTCTTTTTTGAATTTTAACATATAAATGATGCGTTATAATCAAGACTAAAATAATCCACAAATGTGAAATATATGCAAAATATGATTTTAACAATTATTTTCGGCTGGGAATCTTTCTTCTTGTCAAATTTGAGTTCAACGCAACACTGCAAAAATCCTAAAAATAGTTAGACCAATAAGCAAACCCGATCCAATTGGTAGAATCAAATTCAAGTAGCTTCTCAGATTGACATTTTTATGTTTGGAAAAGTAAATATGTTGTTGATTAACTTCTCACAATCGAATTCAGTTCATTATTTATCATAAAATAATATTTATGAACATATGATAGAATGGTAATTGGTAGTTGCCTGAGTGAAACAAAATAAAACAAAAGGCACTCTCTAGAAGGAAAGTTATCATACGTTGCGAATAACGGCCCAGAATGCCCATAGCAAAATATGAAACACCCTATCAATTGTGCGTTCAAAGTTATTAGTCGAAGAGGATGGGTGTGAGCTGAAATATTGTTTGCGATTTACAGACCTATTTCTGCGTTAGCTCGATTGAATTTTGATCATTGTTTTACGTTGCGCACCTACTTCAATTGCATATATTGTGCATGTTGGCTGAGAGGTGTTAAAGAGTTTTATTTCTTTCCGTCTGCGACTGATCTCGCCCGAGTTATAATGCGCACATAAGAGCGTGGAAGATAAAATGCGTAATACGTATCTTTTACTCACCGCAACTGTGCGTCTGCGATTTCATTTGCGAATATTTTTCAGCATTCGCCGCCTCTGATTCAAAAATATTACACGCCGTGTTCAAGATAAATATTTGCTTGAAGAAAGCTCAGTTTTATTCACATGTATGTTATGATATGTAATTAATATAATAATCATATGAAAATACTCATTTTTCATAGAGTGTATTATATTCCCTGGAGTTTGTTACACCAAGTTTGCCATTCTGGTACAAAGTTATACACGTGCCCATCACGATGTGTTTTATGCACGAGGCGTAAGTAATTTACAATTTAATTTGAGTTTCACGCGATAAGACAAAGCAAAGGAGACGTAACTGACTTTTGTCAATCGTTTTCAGTGGCTATCTTTAACGATAATTGCGCACCGGTTACGAGATAATTGCACTGAAAAAATAAATAAAATACTTAATTTACGACTCGTTAAAGCTACCTTCCTACTTATTTAAGTAGATTTTGAAAAACTATAAGCATACTATTGGGTTAGGCGCATATTGAGAAGAATGTTTTAATTCAATCGATGGAAGTTTTCAATGCAACATGGGTATAGGATTTGAAGAAGAGCTATTAAATTCAATGGAAAATGGGGAATCATGTCTCTTATTACCGTATTACTGCTTCGATACTTGAAAGAATTCTTCAGCACTCACTAGCTGCCTCCCACGATGCCTCAATACTCTTTCAAGTATCGTCGCTTTGAGCAGAGATGTCTTTTCGGTTATTTTCGTAAAAATACTCCGCGTGAGCAACGAATAAGATCTCGTGTTTTGCCTTTGAGAAGCGGGCGAAAATAAAATGCCCCGCAGTTGCGAGACAATCAATCCTTCACTCCTTTAGTTTCTGAGAAAACGCGCCCGACTCCGTTCCCACCCACGCACCCCCATCCTCCGTGGGGTCTCCGCTATCCGCCGTGCGTCACGAATAAATACGCATCCTTGCCGAACGTAATTCAGTTCCCTCTCCGTCTCTCTTTTTGTTTATTTTTTTCATTCGCCCATTGGATGTAATCACTCTTGACGCAGACTCCAGAGGCCCTCCAACCCCCCCGCCCTCGACCATAATCCCCCCTTCCGCGATTCCACCACCTCCCCTCCCTCCCCTTTGGTGACGGCTTCATTCGATCGAGAACACCCCTTTTCCTTCCCTCCTTCCCCCCCATAGGCGGATCTCGTTGGGGAGTTATCATCCGGGTGACGCGAAGGCGGCGTCAAGGTCCGCCCCCAATCACGTTCGGGCCCCCAATTTGAGTCGTTCCGCCCTGCGTCAATACATCAGGTCGTCGTACCCCGTCATCGACGGCCCCGAGCCACGCGTCCTTTTTTGTTGGCGGTTCAACGAGCACATAATGCTAAAAAAATCTATAACCTCCTGTTAGCTATCTTAATTGTTTCGAGAAATTTTGTAGAAACTTGCCGCGATTTCCTTGGCGCCAGCGCCTTAGAAAACAGCGACAAGAGCTGTATTTTTCTTCGGAGTTGTACATAAAATGTAAAAAAAAATCGAGGAAGGCGAGGATGAGCAGTAGCGTATTGACGCTAGCGGTAGAATTAATTTGAAGTGTATTGACCGTTTATTTTTCGTGTATAGCGGAGGTTATCAAAGGAAACATTCGCAAGAATTGTTTTGAATGGTAGTATTAGAATTAATTTAGGTTTCATCGACAGCTAGGGTCACATCGGCCCTTTGCTTAATTCATACATGTTGCACATTAAATGAAAATACTTTTCAATGGCTCGTATTTTGCATAATGTCTTTGAACCTGCTTGTCGTTATCGTCTTACCATTATGAACTATTCTATATCTCAAACAATAATATATTTTTTAAATACTAATAATTTAGATAAAAAAATTGTTCCTGGGGGAAAGGCTAAATATTTATTAGCACTGACTGCTACAGTTGATGGTGTAGTCGTGATTTCTGCATTTTAGATCGTATGAAGAGTTACTAATCAGTTTCCATTTTGCTTTTATGATTCCTTCATTCCTATCGTGTTGGCGGAAAGTACATCGTTATTGAGGCGCAAACACACCACCCGAAACGTCTGTCTCTTCTACGGGATAAGTTAATTGAATTAAATTAGTGTTTCATTTGAATTATATTAAATCCCATCCATTAAACTCTCAATACAGTATTATCGCGAGGAAACTGATGGAAAATTTATCTCGTGTTTTTGGTCAAAAAGATAAGCATATAGGTTTATTATTTTGATAAGTGCTACCTTCTTTAATCTAACGGTTTTTAATTGAAAATTTATCAAGATACCGTAGTAGCAGAATTAATTTAAGTTGCATCGAAAGCTACGGTTATGTTGCACCTTAGCTTTATTCATAATGATAGAAAAATGCATTTTAATAACGCTTACTGTACGATAATACACCGTTCTGTTTCGTAATTAATATGATTCATTGGTTTCACTCGCAAATCAGTGTCTTATAATTATTTATCCCAGAGAATTTATACATTTAAAATATGTACGGCACTATCACTTCTTTGTTTGTAACTTTGGTTTTGGATATTTGCACTTATCCTAAAATTCAAAAAGGAGAATTTAAAACTCTACTCGATAAAACCAATCATTGCGTCATGTTGATAGACATGTCGATGTGCAAATGTACTTGTGTTTATGTATGTGCATACGAGTATATTACATGTATGTATAGTTGAGTATTTATCAATAAAAATCTGGTGTCCTATCACCCTCCACCACACACCCTTGCATCGGATCGTAAGGGTGTGTTATTGCTACTAAGGATTTCTAGGTAATGCGTAGATGTAGATCTCTACGTAGGTCTGATGGGAAAAACCATTCATAATCTAGCTTTTCGCCCACCAGGGAAATCCAATAAGTTCAGCTCAATTAATTTCAAAGAACTCTTCACGAGTACTTAGTATGATACTTTAGATTAATTTCTTCCTTATATGTTTCATTCCATCTCATTTAAAGTCATCACCAACACCAATTCGAAATCTCTAAATCTGACATCCTCTATTTCTCATGGACCGTCCGTAATCAAAATATTGTGTCTTGCTGCGGGATAATCATTTCTTAATCTAATCGCATAAATTATCACGACAACATATATCACCCCTGGGTACTCATTGTATTTTATCGTCTCCCCGCAGGAAAAAATGCTCACTGATGGATCAGAACGAAATGATCTGTGGGGTTTGCGAAAGAGGTTTGCGGCTAGCTTTTCATCACCTCTGTATCTCCCTGAGATGGTCCGAGATTCTGCGCACCAAATTTCGGGGTCATCCCTTCTCCTCCTTCGATCTTACGTAATATTGAGATTGTGATACTCGTTGAAAGTGTTTTTTTTTCAATTTGAATACTACAAGTGTGATACGCATCTCGTCGAGATTTCACGACGTCAATTCTGTTGAGGATTTTCGACTTCGGCCTCCCATTCATTTACCTGTAATTCCCAGAATTCTCAGGGTATTCCTGAAAGCCGCGTGCAAGTCCACGTCATGGCGTATGGGTGGGAGTGAAAGCACTATTTGCATAATGAAAGCACTGTTTGCAATGGGCAGTGCTACTCGATCTAAGAACTCGAAAGAATAAACTTTGCATTTCCACATAGATTATTTATTTAGGCCTAAATAACAAATGATTTATTTAGACCAGCATAAAATCATTTATTTAGGTCTAAATAAATTATGTATGTTGACATACAAAGTGTATTATTTTGAGCTATGGATCGCTGCCACAAAGTAAGTTTGGAAGCTACATCATATATCGATCGAAGGACTTATCAAAATATTCAGAGGATGTTCATCGGTTTCCCGGGAACAATCGAAAATCCTAAGGAAGTGGCTTGAGTCCTAACCCAGAGAAATTACGTATTTCAATGGAAGGTAATGGAAAAAATGTTCCACGCTGAACGATTTTCTTTCAGTCATTATAATGTGTAGTAATTGACTTAAAACTAAGAGAATTAAAATGAATTACGGATAAACAATTAAAATTTCTCGTTTTTCTGCAATTTTTTATGTATCTTGTAGGAAAAAAGAAAACAAATCCTTTTCAGACATTAATATTTGATAATTTTTATCGGAATTTTCTGACAAATATGTGGCGAAAAACTGGCTTCAACAAACGCTACTGGGTGAAAAACTTAATTCTAAATTTGGATGTTAATTGCATCATCAATCGGTGAATAACATACATTCCGTCAGCGAGTTAGGAATCGATGATTCGATGCAAAATACGCGTAATAACTCATTACGCTAATGACGATTCGTTTTAAGGCGCGGGATAACGTACGCAATCAGAGCATAACATTTCGTACGAAATGTCACTTTCGTGGCACAATAATAATACACCAGAAGATGGAACTTTTTGAGAATTCTCTTGCCGGCGTGCTCATTTGATAGGAAAGTTAATGCACGAGGAAAAATTTCAGTTACCTTCATTGTCGTTATTTTTGCGTACCCTTATTGAATTTGTTGGGTGGCTTATAAGTATGAGAGCACAGAAATCTCACACAAAGACTCTGGGTTCTAATTTTTGGGGTGGTGAACTTTTTGCTGATACTCCAATTTCTGCCCTGGTGGGTGGAGCAAGCGCGAAATCTCTGGACCCCATCCTTACTCAGCCACGTTGCAGCCGACGCATTGAGATTCGGTCGCATTTTGAACGTGTTGAGGGGAGTCCCTTAAAGCTTGGACCGACTGTGGCGAATTTCTAAGGTATTGCGCCACAAGGCGAGGGATCGTTCCCTTTCAAGTTCGTCACGTGATTTATTTCCGACCTTCGAAGGGGAAGGTTGTCTCCGCGGCGTGTTTATTTCCGTCCACCGACCACGCGGTTTCGTTCCGCGCTGAGTACGCGTGTCGTCAGTCGCCCAACGCCCCCTAAACCCCATCATTCTACCGGGTCACGGGATCGCCGGCATAACGTTCTCGTTTTGGCAACTCCGCTCAATTCCCCGCCGGTGAGTTCCCGACTCTGAGGTGACCCACTGCTCATCGCGACACTTCCCTGGCACTTCGCCGGGGAAGGCACGTGAGGTTGGACAGGACGGAGAGGAAGGACAAACTATTCAGCTTACAAGTTGATGCGTGAATTCCGAAACGCCCCTGTGAACGAGTGGAGAGATTTGCACGTTACGAGTAGAAGATCGTAGACGGGTTCTGTGGAATAATTGTTGCGGGGAACGTTTATATTTCACACAAGACTTAGCCTTCTGACCACACTCATCAACCCGAATATTTTATTGGCTGTTAAGGGTAGAGGTGAAGTCTTCCCCCATCTCCACTCCCCTTCCCCCCCCACCCCCCGAAAACTCTACGTCTCACCGCCAATTAAATTAATCAAAACTCCGTCAAACATCTCAAACCCAATCTAATCACACACTTCCTTTTTTCATTATATATTGTTGTTTTTTTAGTGAATTATGGAATATTTTTAAAAATAGATCAATATTGTATCTATAAAGCAAGATAATTGTACTAGAATCTTTAATAACAATATGATATCATTACTATTGTATGTATGATATGATACGTGATAAATATAACCGTTCGCCAATTTAAAAGAAACAGAGACGCCTGAATTTTAAACCAAATTTTTCTTTATTTTAAAACTTTTTGGGTTAATTTTTTCTTCATCCTCCCCATTAGTTTAATGGTGTAGTTAACGTAAAAACCCCTTCCCCCCCGTTGGGCCCTAGCTTATCACTAATCTGTAGGCCAGTGAATTCTTGCATTAGTATGGTAGTATAGTATGGGGTCCGGTTCCTTTTCCTGTACCGACTGGGGTTCCCCAGGCAGATCTCACCCTCCGTAATTCTTCCCCATTCCGTAAGTTCCTTCTAAAAAATCAAAATGAATATAGTGGAAAATTGTTACCAATTGATCATTTTCAAAATAAGTCCTTTTCTTTCTCATGTTGATCTTCTTCGTCGACCACGAACAATAAAAAAGCAACACAATAATCTACCCAAATGTTGCTTTGATAGATGAGGGTTGTTCTCAACATAATATTAAACCCAAATGTGTGCGAAAATTATGCGTTAAGTCAGTTGAGCCAGTTCCTTTCCCTCTGCCGCCTATAGTTTCCCCAGGAAGAAACCTGGTTTCTGAAGAATTTCACAACATGGATGAAGCTGAGGGTACTCACAGACGCCACCCGGAATCGTAAGCGTGCCTTCCGTTTAGTACGATTAGTTCAGCACTCTATCCACTGATCTGCCATGTCTCCAGTCTCTTAAAATAGCTCTTGGAAATTCGCCATTTTTATGTGGCGCCATATTTTAATCGTTCACGTCTTCTTTATTCCGCTGCTGTCTCGTCCAAAATTCCTAATTCGCGACAGTTTCCACCTTTTCTGGCCGAACTTAGGTCCGTTCACTATCTAGGACCATAAAATTATGTACTGCCGGGGCGCAGGCCCTAGATTCGACGTCATCGTAGCCATCTTATTTGAACCATGTGCCATATTTGGGTACACGACCGTATGGGCTTGCTGATGATGATGAATGATTTTTCATAAATTTTTCTCGACTAATTTCCATCGTTCAATGCACATATTTGTCAAGCTTTCCGGTTGAGTCACCGCCAACTCCGAAGGCAACTTCTCGTAGCTTGGATGGATCCCTCGCATTATACACCATCACCGCCCGGGGAAAGAATGACCCATCCTCCCTTTATCTGCAGGAATGACCGTAAATGTCGTTGCGCGTGTGGAGTAAAGAGTTATGGGAGGAGGAGAGCAGTTAATTAAGGAGGGCTACAAAGGACCCGAGGGCGCACGATTCCAATTCGATACGCTCGAACATCGATTTTTAAGGCGTCATTTTTTCTATTAAAGAATAAGTTTGGTCCAATTTTGATATTAATTCCATTGCGACTCGAATTGATACGATTTCAAAGATCTTGTTTCGCTATGGTACGTTTTTACCAGAGTTATCGGGCCAAAAGTAACATAGTTTTAGTTTTATGTTTCAGCCGTCAAACTTAAAAAAAATGAGACTGCACTTAATGTGTTTATTAGTTTCTTTTCACACAAAGCTACCATCAAAAATGTTTATGTACTGATCTTCAGTCGGTGAGAGGAGCAGGGAATCATGACAGAATCCTCAGTCTCTGGTTTTATTTCTCTTGCTACGCTATACTTTTAAGCGTTACAGTACCCACAACCCGTCAGTATCGACGTCTTCACATTTTTTTCAACTGTAGTTCATACCCTTCGAGAACACATACCCCGATGAAGCTCGAACTAATGACAGTACTTCTACCTTGTTTCAGTTCGAAAACCTTATTCTTACTTGAACTTTTGGTCAATTCAACAAACGCATCAATAAAGACTGAATGTGGTATCTCTTAAACGCATACTGTTTGTAAAAACTGGGAATTATGAGACTAGTGTTAATATTAGCTTTGAAAAAATATACGGAGATTCACAGGAAATAAATGAGCAGTAACCAGAAACCACATTTATTTCCAAAAAACTGCCCAAAAATCTCCATCCTGCGCCAGTCAATCAGCTCGATTTGATTAATCTCGCTAGCGTGCACGCTACTCGTTGTATCTGTAATAATTAAGTCCATGGCGACTTTAAAACGAAGCAATACCCTTAAGTGACTTTTATGTGGGAAGCGGTTCCACTGAAAGTGACCCATCATCTACGTAGGTCTCATCCCACGTAGGGGAATATTTTCCCTACCAATGAAAAGTATAATTTTCACAATGGGCAACTTTTCCAATTCTGTTTCACCTAAAAAATGAAAACTTTTGGATTAATGGAGCAAAATTCGTGAATTCGTGAACCTCTGGAAATCTATTGTCGGAGGATAACGAGATGAAGAACCTAAATATCCTTGAAACACAGGATGTCATTTGCCATTGCTGTGGTAGTTTACCTTCGATGGTCTCAGATCGTGCATGCATTTATTAAACCTACTATATTATGGCTTGCAAGCTGTAGAGGGACTTGAAAACATTAGGTTTTGCTTGCTGAGCCAATAACTTGTACTCTCAGTATATCACCATTCACTAGTTCCCGCTACCGTTGCTTAAAGATCATCTCTCCATGCTGATGTGACCCTTAAAAAAAATACCAGTAGTAAATCCGTACCTCTGGTTTTCGTGGCAAACTAATAGCTGAAATTAGCTCTTGATGAAATTTTTCCGTTACTAGATATGCAGTGGGGGGTCAGGTAGTTAAAAAAATAATGTTCTTCGATCATGCGATTTAAATCCATTTCCCACAGTTTCATCTTTAGGAAATAGTTTACAATTGTGTTATTTTTATTGGTTTTTATTCTTTTATACTTATTAGCACAGATTTTACTGTTTTGGAGGTTCTAATTTCCGATTCGTCAACTAAAAAGATTAGTACCATGCCTCATATCCATATGGTTGGTTATGAAAATAGTAAAACAAGATAGCATCAATATTGTCAATTAATGAAAAAGGACAAAATAAAACTTTGTAAATACACATGAAAATAAAATAATTAAAAAATAAAACTCAATTTCTCCACATTTTTCATGTTTTTATTTTCATTTTTTTTCATGCAAAGTTTTATTTTGACATTATTCACTATGAAACAATTCCAAAAAGTTACGCCTGAAACGAGTAATTATTTTCGATTTAATTAATTCATGTAAACTGTTTTCTTCAAATTTAGATCGATCAGTAACCTTGTAACTGAAAAAAATACTTAAAAAAGAACTACCCTTGGATTAACAGCTTAAATATGCTTTATTTTTTGTAATTGCTAAGACGGCCACAGTTTTTGGTGCTTATTTGCTGTTTCAAGTCCTATATCAGCCCTTTCCGCCCTTATTAACAAAAAAGCTAGATAATTCTTTATTTGAATAAAGTATGTGTGCTGCGTACGATTTGTGACGCTGTGAAAATCATGCTTCTAGTTTGCTATAATTCCACTAGTGCCGCTGTCTTGTGAGTCAATACGTGCATAAAGCGATAGCAGCGACAGCGTCGAACGAATCAAACCCATCGGTTGAAGGCGGTATTTAGAATGGTCTTTCAAAAAATATTTCAATTTTATTATTTGGCTGACTTCGGTTCATTTTCATGGGTAAAATGGAGGATATTAAGTTACATCAATAGAAATTCTTGTATTAGTTATATTTTATTTGAAAGTGTTTTAATTTGTCAAACGTTCATCCAAAAACTTTCCAAAAGTCACTTTGAAGGATTTTATTGTTATGATGTCAGGTATTAACGCTATGCAAAATGAAATGACACCTGGGAAATCAGTGAGTGTTAAGAATTAGTTTTTATTTGGTTGAAATTCAACGTAAAACTGTATTCTGGAATGTTTTCTTACGGAATTATGAATCTAAAATAATGTGTCTACCCATCGCCTGAGACTCCAGAAGCTCCAAATAAATTTGACAATAGGGACAATATGTGTTAGGTGAAGTTTTCAATTTCTTGCTAGCACTTAAATTTTGTGAATTTATATTTTTATTTTTCACCTCCATAAGTTACCGTCGTGATCTTTATAAGTCCGGAAACAACTTTTGGCTTTTGTTGCAAGACGCAGGTTTCCTTATATTTTGTTTTGTAACATTTGTAAACAATATTAACGACATGAATAATATTTTATTTCTTATATTCCTTTACGTTCTTCATTATTTATCAACACACTCATTTTTACTTTATTTACATTATGTGATTCATGTATAGCATGTCACAGACGTTTCAATAAGCTCAATAAACACAAACACCACTGATTGATCATTACTAGGTATAGGTGCAGCACACTCAATGCGCGACCTTATAGCTTTCAGAAGTTATATTTCTTCATCAAGTTGGTCACACTGCCTTGTTAAATTGTCGCCTGTCATTTTCTAGTAAAATATTTTATCTGAAACAGACTTTTTTTCTTACTGCGATTCAATTATGAGCAACTTGTTTCATGGAACAAAAACTTTTTCTGCTCGATTATTTTAGCATGATGAATCCCAATGAGGATATGTATTGTCATTTTTTCTTCCGATGCAACTACATAAAATGCTTTTGAAGGCACCTATGACATAAAAATAAATCTTTCAGGCGATTTGGGGGGACAATCAACCTACAGTTTGATAAATTACGTACCATTGTTTTAATTACATCACATTTCTCAGCTTATTGATGGGCTTAAATAGCCAATAAGCTCATTTAATTTTAATTGCATCGCATTTCTCAGCTTTGGTCTTAAAGCTTATTGATGGTTTTAATAGTCAATAAGTCTATTTAAATATTACTATTGGTTTTTCACTGTGTTTTCGAGTAAAGCTGTGCAAATCTCTTGTCACAGACGTTAATAGATAATTACAGGCGGATACACTTCTTTCCTATTTTTGAACATCTTCCATCATTAAAATAATCCCTATTTTCATCAATATTTTTTCTTGCTAATGAATATTACTGATTTTCATATTCCATAACTGAAGATAGTGAGTAGTTTACAAACAATGGATTAGATTCCTTTCTTTGAGCTTCCTTGACAAATGTTTAATTTTCCCGCCTTAAATGGCAAAGATGGTGTTGAAGTATTCGCATTAATCGTTAGGTGATGCTATCGTTCTGTCCATGGTACACAAGTTATTATCTGCCATTATTTCTCAATGTTGTCGCGATGATAAAAGTATTTCTCATTTTATTCCTTGGTTAATGGTGTATCGTTACTGAAGTTACGTTTTAAAAACCTAAGCCGATGGTGATAACATTTATGAATGTCAACTCGAGAGCATGGCAGAAAGTTTGCGTGATACACCGCAAAGATTCGGTTCGCCATCAAGAGTTATAACGTACAGTGTGTCATTTTGTGATAGTTTCCTTAATCAAGACAATGAGCCATTACTGGAAGTAGGCGACGATGAATTGGAAAAACTAATTGTTGAAAATGGAAGTGGAAGAGGTGACATAGCAAAATCATTTCCTGAGCGCACTGTACATTCTCAACATGAAACGGGGTAAATTTGTAAATTAGTTGATGCATAGTGATTAAGAGAAAACTAAAGCCACAGCACGATGTGCCACAAGCATTATTAACAGAGTTTTGATTCAAAGGGGTGTAGATATACTATTGTACTTAATCGTATCTCTTGGGAATGTTTGTTTAATTGTATCTTTCCATCATGAGCAATACTCATTTTTGTCAGTTCGCATAATTCAGCTTCTTTACTCAGTATTATTTATCGCGGAAAGTCCACCTTGTCAATCCAAGAATACATTTTTATTTTGCCATGAGTGAAAGAAAAGCCTTCGTTCTTGCTATCAAGTTGTGTTTGTTCAGTAATCATTTATTCAATATTGCGGCCTTGCTTTATCTCAAATGGAGATTCATAACATGTGATAGATGATGGATGTCTTTTAATTGTATCACCAGTAACATGTACACAAGTCATAGTTCTCATCAGAGGCTAATGAGTCATCTAGTGTTCGAGAGGTCATTCTACCGCACATTCCTTTCAGTCATTTGAGCTAGAATCATCCCACAGCTATTTACACAGAAGTTTAGTTCCTAATCAGTTACGTTTGTTGATTATGAGTGATCTTCTATTGGTGTTTGGTTACATCTGTGCCGAGTGCACAATATATATCTCCCTGTTAGGCTGAATTTGTGCCGAGTGCACATAATATCGCCCATTTTCTCCATTAGTTGATCAGTTAATATAATTAAACTCCATAAAATTGAAGTTACATTCACTGACCTAATTGATAGTTACATCTTAGGGAAATGGATTGCGGTTTAAGTGAAAGTTTTCCTCTGTAAGTTTGGTTGAATTCAGTGTATCTTTTAGTAGACATTTTTCATTAGTTTAATCAGAAGAAGGTGGAATTAACTGGTTAATCAGGTGGACCCATCCACCTGTAAGTGGAATATAATATCCAGGCATGAAAAGATTTTTAATTGGTCTGAATGATGTTGTATTTAGTGTATAGGTTTTTATTGTTTTACCTATGGGAATAACGTTCAGATACACTGAAGATTTCTGTGCCTAACTTAATTTGATTTAAAATCCCAAATTTTATATTCTGCAGTTCTTTTTGTGATTGTTTCACAATTTTATTTTAAAACTAATTTAGTTTAGTTATATTACTTTTGACAACCTAAGATAAATATAATTATCCACGCCGATTACAACTTTTTTACTCTGTATGTACATAATTCTTTATATTTTAAATTAAGCTATCATTTTCCATGAAGAGTTTTTTTTAATTTTTACCTTATCTTTCGCAGATTTTGTATTCAATAAATGATTTGGCATGCACATTGTGTATTAGAAAACAAATGAGTGTTAAATTCTTTTTATTCAATTTTCATGAAATATTAAAAACCATTTCTCTGTGTTGCTTTGAAAAACTTTGGCCTGTGTAGATAATGAGAAAATATTGTTGCAATGGAGTGAGTGATTTTTAGGAACCCGGAATGGAAAGGTATATACTAAATCCTCTTGTACTCTCCTAGAATTATTAGATCAGTCATGTCATTATTTCACTTATGTGCATAGCAATAAATATGTCCCATTTCTCATTCATTCCCAAGAGTTAAAACAAGGCAAAGGTCCTGGTGTGTAATTGTAATATAGACCATTAATGATTAATATTCATCCTTGTTTGATTACATAAATGTGTCAAGTAATCTTTTAACTATAACTGCCGTTTCATTATTGTTAATCAGGTTTATTTTTTCATCCCATTATTGAACAAACCATATTCAGTATAGGCTGTAATTTAAATCAAGTATCCCTTTAACAAGTGTACTACCTTTATTTTTAATTAGTACATTTCAATGCTTGGTAATTGCACTTTCAGCTGCAAAGAATGACATTACTCTTGATTCGAAGTGATATGAAATTTGCATTGGGTGGATTGGAAGAGTGCTGGACTTTCATTTATATAATTAACTTGAATTTATGACATATATTGCCTGCATTATGAATTTCCACCCCTCTCTATTGCTCCAGCAGTTCCAGTGTTGTGCAGCAGAGGTATGGGGGTCTCACGACCACTGATAATACATCAGAGTCGTCAGTACCAAATGTTCAGCGACTCATATTTTGTGTCCATGGGAACCCAAGGGGGTGCTGTGTCATATCCAATGGAAGAGATCGATGTGGCTCGCGGGAGAAGATTGATGGTGTGAACGAGGAAGTGATTCTTCCAAATCCAGAATTATCTGCAGGTATTATGAGATAGCCAGGTCTCATTGGCATGAGCTGTGCTTATCGCGTGATGATAAATTCCTTAAGACTACCATCAAGTTAGCTTAATATCAGAATAAATTTGTTAAGACTATGTGCCAGAAATGGTGCCACAAGGGTTAGATATATTTTTTCCCATACGAGGTGATTGGATTCAAAGTAATTTCACTGTTGAATGTTTTTGAGAGGAAGCTACCTTATAAAATACTAAGGGGCCCCACTCATCTTTTCTTGAATAAAACCAAAAATTAGCTTTGTAGAGTTTTGATTCCATGCCAACAATATGGGCGTAAGTTATTCCTTCAGTTACATATTCAATCCCAAATTTATGTCATGTTTATGCTTGTAACAGATTCTTTTGTTTATTAGAGATTATGTTGTTAGAATGGATTGGTTTCACATCAGTCCAGTCTCACTGTTTGTTAGTGGTCTGATGATATTTCCAGTTTGCATAAATAAGCAAAGATAGCCATGTAATAATGTTTTTGTAGTTGGAATTTACTTATTATTCTTATTTACAAGAAATGATTCTTTTTATGTCCAAAATCTTTAGCATAAAATATTATTTTTTAATTTGGAAGTAGTGATTTTTTGAAAAATTCTTAATCATTTGTGGGTTTTAATGTTTTTCATTGAGTTGGCAAATGAAAAACTTGGCATTTTGAAGATCATATGAATAATGTGAATTTCATGTGGCAGTTTTCAAAACTCATAAATTTACGTAGAGCTAATTAACTAATACATTCTTGGATTAATGCTCGAATGTTACTTTCTAAATTAAGGAGTCGTTATTGTATCTTTTTCGTTGTGATCCTCAACCTTTGAAAGTTTGATTTTGAAGCAGGAAATGGATTCTTTCATTATTCCAGTGTTAAAATGGTGCTTTGGCTGGCATACTTGTGAAAAAAAAGGAATTTCATTATGTAAATGAAATATTGTAAAACTTGTGAAGGTTTTACATTCTGACCTCTAAATTTGCTGGACAATTTTTGAGCAGTATTTTAAACAATTGAATCCCCAATTTGAGATACCATCACAATGCTATCCTCCCTACTGGATCATGTGACAGAATTTGGTCTAACCTATCCTTTCCCCCATATATTTCGTGGGTGTTTCCCAGCAGTGGGTTTTTTCATTAAGGATGTCAGTCCTTAATCCTTATGCGCTTCTCACAAATTTTTACTTGCCTCAAATTTTTCAAACTTGACCCAATTATTGTCTATGTAACATTGTTATTCTATTTCTTTATTTTACCTCATATATTCCTTTTAATTATTATCAAAATTTGTACACACCCTCTTGTAATGACTGTTTTCATATTTTAGCTTGTAAATGACAAGGAGTTACGTGGCAGAATGGACTATGTTGTCTCAACCTTGCCCCAATAACAATGTTTTATTAATTTTAATTCAATTATTCAGTCACATCACTCTTATTTTTCAATCTTTTCCATTCTTTTAAATGTCTCCATTATGCTCCCAAGACAATCACTTACATCTTCATTTTCCTTCCATTTGCATACACATAAACCATCTTTTGTGTATCATTCGGCAATTTCTCATTTTGATCATTTTTTCACAATTTCTAGTGGATTGCCTTTCATAATGCTTCAGAAAATTCCTTTGGAATAGATTTTCTTTGTGAAAAGTTCTATTGGCCATCAAAGACTATTGTAAAAGTTGTCTTTGAATGCAAAGAACGCAAAAAATTTGTACGGCTGGGCAAAAGAGAGTGGGCACATTTTTCTGACTGCTCAACTACACCAATACGTGGATTCTTTAGGCCTGTATATGCCACACATTTCAGAATTAATGCATTTGGTTCCGTGAGGATTTCTTGTTTCATACCATATTTGTGTCTGTTGTTCATTTGTACTTATGAACAAATAGGATTCTCCTCTAGAGAAACCTTGAGTCATCTACCTCAGTTTTTAAGATAATACTGTTGCCATATTTTGTTGAAAAATAGCCAAAAGTGGCTGAATTTTTTGCAATGGCTTATTAGGTTTTGGTTCTGTCACAAGAATTCCATCTGATATGCCATCACCACAAAATTATTATGAATATCTCCAACTGTAGCTGTATAAGTGTAGGGATTTCAGAAAGACAATGTTTTCACCCGTAGAATTGAATGTTATCTATATCTTCTGCTATACATAATTTAGAAAATCAACCCCAGAATAATGAGAGTTGTTTAAAGAAATGATATTTTTTAACAATAATATTCTATACTCTTCAAATTTCGATAGTCCTCCTCAAAGTCCCTTTGGGTGCTGTGTGATTGTCAAACCTGTTTTTCCAGTTATATAAGTGATTTTTTGATGAGTCCTTCAAAATTAACTCAGCAGTCTTCATCATTGCCTCTTATAATGTTCACCACAGTTTCAAAAAAACTTTTTTCAAGGTGTTTCTTCTCGTTGGAAAACAGAAGAAAGCCACATAGGGCTAGTTCTGGACTACTTGGAGAATAAGGAACACTCTTCACATTGATTTTTGTGAGATATTTAGTGGAAAAATTTGCCACATGTATTTGCATTATTGTGTTGCTATGAAATGTATCCTTGTGCGATGGCCTTAGAAAATTTTCACCCCTATAGTATGCTTCATACACAGTTGTGCATGCTGGTATGACATGCTGATACAACCGTGAGTAGCAAAAAATGATATGACTATTACCTTCATAGCAGAAGCCACAACCATGGCTTTTTAATGTAGGTGATGCTGAAAATTTACACACACACACAACTTTGCTGTTTGCTATCAGGATTGAGATGGTTTAGCATAGTTTCATCTGCAGTGATAAACTTCGAAAGAATTCTTCTTTTTCCGGTAACATCAATCTCAATTTGCAAGGGAACCTTCTTGCGAATGTCATGCTGTTTGGATATGAGGTGTTTCAGAACCCACTGAGCACGAATTTCTCGTGTGCAATTTTTCCGCTGCCAATTTGTTTGTAAAACCCAAAGAAATTTTCAACATTTCAGATGGCTTTTTTAATGTTATTTGACATCTTCTTCCACAGTAGTGGTGTTAATTTTTTACTTCTGTAAGAGCAGTGAGTGGAGCTCAGGGTAATCCTTTTTTAAATTGCTTTTCTCACCTTTATAAACATTTTATACCATCTTATAACTGTACCTAAGGGAATAAAAGACTCTTCATTAGCCTCATTAGGTATTAAATAGGCCTCAGATAATGATTTGTTCAGGAGAAAGTGGCATTTCATTTCAGCATTGTGTGCTACCTCCATTGTTGATGTTTCAACTTGCAACAGCTGCCATTGACACAATACTGGGGTCAAATCAAAGATATACATACTACATATTCAGGACACATTAAACAAACAATCTAACAAAATTATATATTTATACAAATAAAAAATGCATGATCAACTGTTTATTGTTCAGCTCTTGTATTTCAAATACTTGTCTAGTGTTTCCATCTTTCGTTCTAGTCCTAATCTTTCGTTTTTGATTTTTCTATTGGTAATTTATTTGACAACCCATGAGCCCATAAATTTGTTTCTGAATTTACACAAATAAAGAATGATTTGCCAAGAGCATTATAACTTTTTCGTAATCTAATCCAGGAGTCTTGATTTGCTTCCTATGGTCCCAACGAAAGGAAATGATGCAGTGATTGTCCTTCCAACTTTTTCTACAGTTGAAGGAACCTCCATGACCCGACACTGTAACCCTATTGGATGTACGAGGTGTGTTAAAAAATTAATGGGAATTTTAATTTTTCGGACAATAGTATTTATTTATTCTTATTAATTGATGTTGTCCCCTTCAAAGTAGTCCCCATTGGAGATTATGCACTTGTGCCTGTGCTTCTTCCAATCCCCGAAACACTTCTCAAACTCAATCTTTGAGGTAGCCTTTAGTTCTTTCAGCGATGTGCTTTTAATGTCATCTACAGCTGTAAAACGACAGCCCTTCAAGGTTCTCCTAATTTTTGGAAATAGCAAAAAGTGACATGGAGCCATATCTGGCGAATATGGAGGCTGGGGCATTGTTACAGTATTGTTTTTGGCGAAAAATTCACGAACAAGCAATGAAGTGTGAGCTGATGCATTATCTTGATGCAAAAGCCATTTTGGAATGAATTTTGCTGCCATGCGTTTCATACCCAAAAAATTGGAAAAAATGTAATGACATGATCCAATCGATATGACAACATCATCAGCGACCTCTCTAATTTTGATTTGGTGATCTTTTATAACCATTTCTTTCACTTTTTCCACGTTTTCATCGCTTGTTGATGTGCGGGGGCATCCAGGGTGTTCATCATCTTCAAGGTCTTCATGGCCTTCTTGGATACGCTTACACCACTCGTAAACTCTTGATTTACTCAAAGCAGACTCACCATAGGCCTTTGTTAACATTTCACACACTTTATTTATTTTTTACGCAAAATTTGATACAAATTCTTTGATCCATTTCTTTTAACAAAAAAAAATCGCCAAGCTCATAAAGCACATCTAACCTTAGTGGCTGTCATAGACAAAGTCCACAATGAAAACAGCTGAAAGTTTTATCATACTTCAGGGTCATGTATACCAACATAATAAAAAAGTTTGACAATCGGACTCTCTAAGCCTGCGTAATGAAAAAATTCCTGTTAATTTTTTAACACACCTCGTATGTTAGACCTGAAGAGCCTCAACTGTTCCTTCTTTGTCTTAAACGTACTCCTTGATTTCTCCATCATCCATTTATTTTCATAAGATAATTTGAGATCCAACTCTCCTTCCCTCCTCCATAATTTCTTCATCATCTTAGAACTGGATGATATCATCTTTGGTCACATGTAGTGTGAGGGTAAAAGAAAGAAGAAAAAAAAACAAACTTTGCACTTCCACACACTTGGGGGGTGTTTGTTTGCAACGGTTGACCCTCATTAACGGGGGGCCGGTGACTGTTGCTGCCTTGGTGGGGGAGGGGATGGTGTGGGAAGGCATTCAAGAATTAAAGGAGAGGGGAACACGAGAGGTAAAAAGGATATCATTGATCACCTCAAGATTACCGGACTAAAGGGATTCCCAAATTTCCAACTCCTCCAGAGCGTTCAGCCAGTGACCTTTCGTTTCTGTGTGTAAAATGTCTGCTGTGAAATTACTGGAATGATTGTAGTCTTAGAGGCGTTTGGCAAATTGTGATCTGTTTTCTTGTAGATGGCATTGCAGTCTGTACAATTGAGTTTATAAACTCCGCTTTGTTGCATAATGTCAATTTTGTCTTTAGGTGAACCTATTAAGTTTACTAACTGTTAGCTTCATATGTAGTGTGTTGAGAGTTATCCTTTGTTTACACTCTCTCATATTAATTTTTTTACTCGAAAATGCATTTAGCAGTTCAATGTGCTGGTTTTAAAAGTAGTGCAACCCATATAGTTTAACGTGCACACTTCGGAGAGGCAGAAAGTGTTGTGATACCACCACGATTCATTTCTTACTGCTTTATTAGAGTAGTATAGTTTTAGTTATACAAAGACTAGCTGGACTGCCATTCCTCACACAGGTTATTCCATGTAATGCCATTTATTATCCTCCTATATTATTTTTGAAGGAGTATCAGTGGCCAATTATAAAAGTGAAAAAAAGGTGTTGAAGTATCTCCGAAGATAATAATCCTATTTGGCTAAAATGAAACGTCATTTTTAACATTACCTCCTTGTTTCCAAAATTGAGGGACTCCTAGCACATTGGGAGATATCTACCTGCTTTTAACTGTTTTACTTGCTCGTAGAGAAAACTGTGTGTGGAAGAGAAAATTTTTGAGGTGCAATGAAGATATATGCTTTCTCTATGTCATTAAATTTTTTCCCATGCATTGATGGTAATGTTTAGCTTTGAAGTGAGCAGCAGTGAAATAAATAATCTTATCTGCTACCACTGAAACCACAACAGCATATGGCCAAGTTCTCTAGGATACAATGCACAAACTGAGCAATTCATGTGCAAAATTAAAATTCTCATTGCTCTATGCATAAAATTAGGTACCCATTTACCAGGGTCATTAGCTCATAGTTTGATGTTATAAGACTGAAAATTGTGAAATACTGAGTGGCCATTATGGAATTTCTCTGTAGAATTTCATACGGAGATATTATTATTATGATAGCTTGCAAATTATTTTGTTTGCAAACTTGTCATTGTCATATTTTCTCTCAAAATATGGTCCTCTTTGAATTAAAATATTTGTGATATGGACTGATAATGAGTGTGAAGTGTGAGCTTAATAAAATGTTCTGCATGGGATATTTTTACCAGGTTGTCTCAGTGATCCAAGATGTCACTATACGTAATGAGAAGTTGTCTACTGATTGAAGTTAAGGCTTTGATGAATCCTGCGGAAAGATTTGCAATCCTGTTGCACACTGGCTAACTTACATAATTAGTCATTCACGAATCTGACCAAAAAAAATTACTCGTGGTCAACTTTGATTCTGACTTACAGCCCCTCCCATGCTGCTCTTCTCATTTCATCAGCATATAATAATAAAACGTCTTTATTGCGGCGAGATTGAGACAAGATAGTTCCTTCTTCCATCTAACCCTATGATAGGTGGAAAAACATGAGCGAAAACGTACATCTCCGACTCCCCTTAGTTAATGTGGCCATCCTGATTCTCCTGTTATTTTGACTTATGCCGTACACATATTGTTATCAAGATGACTGTACAAGTTATGGCCATAACTCCTGATGGAGACAGTAATGTTTTTACCGATAGCAATTGGAAGCATGAATATATATAAATGGAATATATAAGTGGAAAAATGAATATAAATCATATATACACGTCGTCACTTCGTGGGTTTTTTGTATTAAAAGGCTCGCAAATTCGTCCGGATGACTAATGTGTCGTCCTCTCGAGGAAATCACGTTTTGAGGGGAACTTGAATGTGTGCCTGAATTCCATTCCATATAATACGACTCGTAAGTGTTGACGGCTGAAAGAATGTTCCTGCGCCGTGCCGTGAGTGAACCCGTGTGTGATCTTTTTGATTGAGCTGAGAGCAGGCCATTTCGCTATGCTTTTTGTTTGTAGTTGATTTGCTAATCTTGGAAGTCAGATATCATTTCTTTCGTAGCCAGTCCGTCTTTTTATCGTTGGAGTTTTGTATCGATATGGTGAGAAACGATTGATCTACATTCAACGTGACCAGGATTCCATTTGGAAGTATTCTTCAATACTGCGTGATATCAATGAAATTCTTTCACTCATTGACTCCTCTTTTCGCTGTGCATGGAAGCTTCACTGGTGATCATTTGGTGATCTTATCGCTGTGATGGAGAGCCCCGTCTCGTTGCCAGGTGTGTGTCTTTGGTTCGCGGTATTTTCAAAGGTTAAACAGTTTTTATATGCTAGGGACTGAGGTTATACAAAACGAACGCGTGTCAAGTCATTCCGGAGATGCGCGTTGATTGCAGAGCTCCTCTCACGCCAAACCTTCCGGCCTGTGAAATTCAGTCATCAAGGCACGTGGGCCTGTTCCTTTGCCTGTCCCGCCTGATTTCTCGAGAAGATATGGGAATGATCTACATGAAAATGACTCGGTCTGGATGGAACTGAGTTTTCCAAAGGCGTCACCCGGATTTGAACCTGGGCTACAACCGAAGCCAAACCCTCTCCCCTACACGCCACATAAACCCTAGCTGCTTAACGTTTTACGGAACAAAGCTTCCTTTTTATGTGATAGTGGTACAGTGATTGAAACCATTTTTGTTGTCTGCGAAACCTTTTTTGTGGAGTTCCTTTTTAGACTTCGATGTACAGGTGTCCCTTCGCTGAGTCTTTTTTGTTTGTTCGAATCAAAATCAGATTATTGGAGTGCAAATGCGGTTCTTCAATTTTAGAATTTCTGGTTTTTTGCTGACCTATTTTGATTATATTCTAATGGGTGCGTGTTAAGAATATTTATTTTTACGCTCAGGTCTTGACGGTGATTTAATGACTCCGCACCAAAACTGATAATTATCGAGAGGTAACGACAAGAGGCAGCTTCAAGTCAAAGTTGGACGTAGGTAACCCTCTCACAGTTGAACGTCCAATATTTCGAAAATAAACGCCATAATTAGTTGTTTATTTATCAATGAGCAAAACCTAATCTGTTTGTTGTGGGTTTATGACACAAAATAACATATGCTTATGATAGACATCGTTAATGTAAGTTATATAATTGCAGTTCCATCTCCTCTAAAGTTAAACTGTTGATGCAGATAGCAAAAACTTCTTTCCGTGTGCCATTAGCTCCGTCGAAGTGGATAAAAAGTCAATAAGCGCGAAGAATTCATTTGTATACACGTCAGGTCACAATAATAGCTTTTCACTATTTTTTAATGTTGTTACAAAAAATAAAGCTTTGCAACCTTTCGCATAAATACACTCCTCACGCTGTCACTTTCCAGTCCCATCGCCGTGCAAAAATCCAGAATATACAGCGTAAATGTAATAGGGGTCTAATAACTTAAAGAAACTGGAATTCACCTACGTTTGGGGTCATATTGTTCAGCTTTTTCTCTCTTTGCTCAACTAACCAATTCAACTTTATTATGATGCAGTTTTTTAATATTTTTCATTTCAAACGCCGACATGTATCCCAAAAAATCATTCCTTTTTAGTGTATTTGAAGATTCTCTCTCATGGTCTCGCAACTGAGCCCACGACTTTGAACGAAACATAGCTGCAATGTTGGCCAGATACCATGCTACTTCAAGACGATTTACGCCTTTGATCGTCACATTGATTAGTGTGCTGATGTATCACTTGTTAAAAATTGAATTGGTATTCTATCTGCACACTTCTCGGCGAAATATTTTTTTATGATAAGAAATTTTTATGGAATAAATTATGCAAAATTTTGGTAAGATTTATTTTGAAAAGATCGAAAGTTTTTGATTAGCTTTTTCGCCCCATAGTTGTTTGGTTTCATTAAAATATCGAACTGCCTAATGTCGGTCTAGAGACTATGAAAAAAATTTCTTTTTGCCCTTTTATGATAGAGAAAAATTACAACAGCGATTTGAGATAAATTATTTCTTGTAAAAAAGACTAGTAAGTAACACGGTGAAACGTGTCGTACCAATAAACATCCATGGAAATTGTGTTCTAATATGAATCTTCAAAGCACCCGCGGAGTGAAGTTTGAAGCAGTTGAGTTTATTTAGAATTTGTAAGTTTGGCGTATTGCCATTATGTTGACTTCGGAAAGTTTAAGAGTCTGGATTATCAAAACGTTGTCATCCCCGTTAAGAGAAATTTCTGGTTCCAAATACTCGAATAGAGAGACGATTTCATGACGTTCCTCTTGCGTCATTTTGTTGCCATAAACTTAAAATTGTAATAAGTACAAGGAAAGGAAAGTAATTTGTCGATATGCTTGTAACCGATGACTCGAAACATAAAACTTCAAAATGCAGCTGGCCTAAGTGTCATTCTTGAAAGAATTAATGTCTAAGTCGTTAGATCGTCGTGTGTATTGCGTGTCGCGGTTTATAAGGGGTACCGTGTCTTCCTCGATCCCTTGGGCCAATAATTGTACACTTACGGATATGGTGTTCGTTTTCAGACGAATGAAATGAGGGCTGCTGGTTTCTGGCCCAGTTGAGAGGTCATGAGGATGCACCATTGATGATTTGTTATGAGTGGGACAGTTAAGTTTTTGTCTCATCTGTCTCCATTTATGTGCCATGGTTCCTATCAACTGTTAAATATAATAATAGACTTCCTCCAGCCTAAATTCTTGCTCTTCGTAACTCATTATCTTCTTCAATTCTCATACTTTCTACGGCCCTTCACAATGTCCAAAAAATCCCTTTACTTCCTTCTCTTACTTATGCATCCAACCCTTCTGTCATGGCCTTTCAGCATCCCACTGCTCCTCAGAGTTTCCTCTTTCCAGTTAACATGCTTCTTCCAAATTTCACCCAGCTACTTCTTCACTTCTCCGAACAGATGTCATTCGTCTTACTCAGTGCCAACTTGCTTTCTTCATTATTTTCCATTCCTACATCTCAAAATGGGAATTTCATGTGGAAGTTAAAACAGTTGAGGAATTGTTCACATTTCAATGGGAAAGCTGAATTTTCTTGTTTGGCTACATTTTATAGTTACTCTCACAAATCAAATTGCAGTGATACATATAATCTTTCACTTTTTTCATATGACATGGAATGTTTCCTTTCGTTATGAGCCATTAATGTTTATCGATGATTGAGAAGCATTATTAAAAGTGTTATTTTCAAAATTATGAAAAAGAATTAATCGATGGGCAGTCATTCTCTTTAGTCATAAATACTTCCTTTTTGGGGTGTTAATTAAACGGTGTCACTCCTCATCAATAGGGTGCATCATTTATCATGTTAGGCTAATGTGAATGATAGGTTTATTTTTTTATATTGAAAACAAATTTGTCTCTCGAAATACTCTAAGAAGGTGCATTTTCTTGGGCATTTTTCCGGGATATACACCTGCCTTGGTTTGGTTTTGGCAAATGCCATCATCATATAGGATTGTCTTACACAAGGCAAATGATTTTTATGCTTTGAAAGTTCTGCATTTTAATGCATATTAGTGGATGACTCCATTAAAAGTTAATGTCATTGTATCTCCTGCAGTTCTTTCAATTGGACCATATAGGATGTTCTTGTGCCCATCACGCTTATGCCACAAGCATTCACTTCGTAACTAATGGTGTATTTCCCCTCAAGGACAATTCTATATGTTTTTATGTATGCTTATAGTCTCTGTGACTTAATGTATTTGTCACATGATATTGAACTGATAAAAAGAACAAAAACAGGGCATAATTTAACTAGCGAGGACTAGAAACCTAGTTGCAGTCATGACCTGGATGAGTAGCACATTTCCTCAGTGATTGATTTTTCTGTTTTCCTGATTTGTCTGCAATTTTTGTCTGTGCTAATTTTATTCTATTGATCCTTTTCAGATTTGGGGCACTGTCATCAAGAACGAAACAATGCAGTAGATGTAAGAGCTCGACGAAAGTTGATAATTGCCAGTATTTTGTGTGTCCTTTTTATGATAGGAGAAATAGTGGGTAAGTGTCTGCTGACTATAACTGTACACTTTTTCATTGCTTGAAATCATAATTTATTAAGTACTACTCTTGGCTGATTTATGTTTGGAGATTTATTTGTAAAAGCATGAGACATAGGTACAGAGAAAACTTGATCGTGATGCTGTATACTAGCTGGAAAATTAAGCAACTTTGATATCTTTTTTACTGCAGTACCATTCACTGCATAATTCATCCCTCCCTCCCACCCCTCCCTCCCACCCCTCCCTCCCTCCCCCCTCCCTCCCACCCCTCCCTACCACCCCTCCCTCTCTCCCAAAATAGGTTTTGCTCTCCCTTTGTGACTATGATCATAGTGTATTGTCATTCTGGAACTGGATTATTCCATTAGTGTCTTTCATTCGCTTTTGCTAACGATGAGGTGAAATAGATGAATAGTAATCATTTTTAAATGATAGTGAAATGATTTTACTGTTAATAATAACTATTACATAAACCTATGCATTTCATTGAATATCAAACTCCGTAAATAAGCATGTAGGAAAATATTCGGTGATCAACTATGCATATGCATGTAAAATATGGATTATTTTGACCTCGAGGGTAAACAAACCAAATGGTTCCATGAACTCAGTTGCAGCTATGCCATGCCCAGACCTTATGCAACATCATAACCAAGACAGTACTGTTTTGTTTTCTCTATCCTTGACCACCGACTTTCACTTCCGAAAAATCTCCCAACTGTACACAGCCACTTCTTTCCTCAAGGGTAAACAAACCCAATTCTACGTAGCCGTTTGCTCCTAGCCCCTCCTATAAACCTGGGCCTGACCCAATGCTTAGTCATAACCAAGGTACCACCACTCCTTCCTATAATTGAAAAAGCCATGACCACTGACTTTGAAGTCCCGGAAAACCTACCTCCCACCACCTTCAACTAACCCCTCTCCTCTGTCCGATGGGTATATACTACCTTGATCAAAAAGTTCCCGGAATTTATTCAGAAAATTAAAAATACAAGTTTATTCATCTAAATCTATATTGTCCCCTTCAAAGTAATCCCCATCGACTGCAACACACTTATGCCAGCGCTTGATCCAATCCTCGAAACATTTTTTATATTCGGTTTTCGGTATGTCCATCAGTGCTTCCTGCGATTTGTCCATTACTTCCTCTCAGCTGCTAAAACGCGTTCCCCGTAATGGTTTTTTAACTCGATTGAACAGAAAGAAGTCACAGAGAGCCAAATCAGGTGAATTTGGAGGCTGTTGGATGGTATTTGTTGCATTTTTCGTCAAAAAATTATGAATAATGATAGCACTGTGCGACGGTCTCGACGCACTGCGACGATTTCTGGTCTCTTTCGGCGAATTGCTTCACGCAAACGTCTCATAACGCCCAAATAATACTCTTTGTTTACTGTCTGGCCTTCTGGCAAAAATTCATGATGCACTACACCGTTGTAATCCATGAAAACTGTCAGCATTGCCTTCTTTTTTGACTGAAAACGACGTGGTTTTTTTGGTCTCGGCTCATTTGGTGAACGCCATTCACTTGCGTGATGTCTGGATTGCGTGTCGTACTCATAAACCCACGTCTCGTCTCCAGTAATGATCCTTTTGATGAATGTGGGATCGGATTCAGCCTCGCAAATCATGTCTTTTGCGACGTCAACACGGTCTCTTTTTTGCATGAAATTGAGGTCTTTTGGCACCAACTTTGCTGCTACACGACGGAAACCCAAATCATTAACCACAATGTCTTGGGCGGATCCATAGGCAATGTTCAAGTCCTCCGCTATTTCTCTGATGGTTAATTTGCGGTTAATGACCAACATTTCTTTTACTTTATCAATTTTTTCACCGACTTTCGATGTCTATGGTCTGCCACTGCGTTCATCATCTTCGATTGACTCACGACCACTTCTGAACCGCTCGTGCCACTGGTAAACGACCGTTTTTTTTAGAGAATCGTTGCCGAAACACTTTTCCAACATTTCCAACGTCCGTGCGCCACTAAATCCGTTTTTTACGCAAAATTTAATACAAGTTCGTTGTTGCAAATTTAAATCCATTTCTGCAATTGTAAAAAATCGCCAACACACACAGAGATAGATGTACTCTTGGCTACGTAACTTTTGCAAATGTCAAGTTACGACACTAAGATTTAAAGGGAATATCAACAACAGATGTACCAATTTAACAAAAAAAAACAGAACTCAAAATCGGAACGATGGGAGCGCCACACGGTGGTTATTCCGGGAACTTTTTGATCAAGGTAGTATTCAACAGCTGTGTGGGTCACTTGTACCTGTTGACACCAAAAGTCAGTGAAATGCATTGTACTGTGAAATAGAGTCTGTGGAAAATTAAAAACTCTTTTAATATGGACATCAAACAATTCCATGCAATGTAAAGTATATTTTAAGTTACTCTTAATTCTAAGTATAGTTTGTCTATTTAGCATTTGTCATTATTATGTTGTTCTCAATATAATGTGTTGTATTGAATGAGGCTCATAAATAAGTAAATTGCCAAATATATTTGGTGAACTAATTTGAATTAGTTTCATTGGAAATACATTTTTTTTATTTTCTTCACCAATTAGTGAAGTATGATGAAGTAAATAGAATGATTGATTTTGTTACTGAATATTGACTATATGGATCCTGTTTTTGATCAAATGAAATCTTGACTTATAATTTCAACTAATTTCCATCATTTCCAAAGTTTTTAGGTTTTCAATTAATTTCTCATTTGTGGATGTGTGTGCGTCTCCTTTATTAATGAGCATAATTTTCATTTTTTCTGTTTCAATGCCAACTTGAGTCAAGATCCTTTTGTAGAATGGTTGTTGGCTAAGGAATGCAAAATAATTATTGATTTTTTTTCATTTTGATTCAATACTATATAGGTGAACAACTTTCTAAATATTTCTTTGCCATGCCCATGTGTAAGACACTTTTACACACATATTTGGGAGATCTGTTTTGAATCCTGATGACATTGGCAGCTTCACTAAAAGTTGTAATTCCATTCAGCTACTTAAAAGTGATGCTTAGCGGTCACATCTTAGTCTACTGCTGGCATCCCAGTGTTACATTTTTTGTATTCAACTTGTTCATTGTGTTTTGTTTCCTATTTATGTTGTAATTTGAACAGCCAAACCCATTGCAACTGCCAATCTAAAAATATATTTTCTCTATTTCTTTATGTTCAAGTGTATGAAGTTATAAAAGGAAAACAAACCTGGAATGTTTCCTCCATGTTCAAAATATCATTCACTTCATTTTCTCCTCAGGTGGAATCATTTCTGGGAGTCTTGCAATAGCAACAGATGCAGCCCATCTCCTAACAGATTTTGCGTCTTTCATGATCTCCCTCTTCTCCCTTTGGGTTGCCACCCGCCCTCCATCAAGGACAATGAGTTTTGGCTGGTATAGAGCTGGTGAGGTTTCAGTCTATCTTTCATTTATGACCATGCTAATGCAATAACTGTAGTCTTAAATATTTAGAAAGCTGGTTTGCAAGATCTCTGATTAGACTCTCATAAATGTTCATTTTTTCCCATCAGAGGTTATTGGTGCCCTGACCTCAGTGTTACTGATATGGGTGGTGACTGGTATTCTTGTCTATTTGGCTGTGGAAAGAGTAGTGGAAAAATCATTTGAAATCGATGCTACAGTGATGTTAATCACATCAGCTGTTGGTGTTGCTGTCAACTTAGTGTGAGTATTTTATCACCGGTGAAATTATTTTGTTATAAATTTTCAATTCAGTTGTAATGTAGCAACTGAAATTTAACTAAAAACTTTAATGCACATACTTATTTACACATTATGATGTAAGAGAGGTTGCAATTTAGTGTGTATAGTTTTCTGAATGGAAGAACTTCACTTTACCATCATGAGTGAGCAATGTTATAATCTTTTCAGGATGGGTTTGACCCTCCATCAACATGGGCACTCACATGGCTCAGCCCATGGCTCAAGTAGTAACCATTCCCATGTTGCCGGCTCTTCTCACAGCCATGAACCAAACATTAATGTTCGTGCGGCCTTCATCCATGTCCTTGGTGATTTTATACAGAGTTTTGGAGTATTTGTAGCTGCACTCATAATTTATTTCAAGGTGAGAAGTCATTCAGTTCACATTGTGTAATACACTACCATTATTTACTCCTTGAAAGTGGTTAATTATATTATGCGAAATTGAAATACTTGCAACTGGTATAAAAGCCATTGTTTTTTTTGAGAACAAAGTGCTGTCATATTAAAGGTAGTGGAAATTCTTTGTATGAGGACATGGGAGGAAAAGTTTAAAAAATTCTTAGTATTAATGAGGGAAGGCTTTGGCTAGAAGACTTCGTCAAATTAGGTGTTAATACCATCCCAAAAAAGGGAAAGGCAGCTTGATGTGAGGATCTAGAAAAGTAAGTTTGATTTCAAAAGCTGCTAAAGAGGTATTTAGGGTCATCAATAATAGAATGAATAGGAGGGCAAATGATTACAAATGGGATGAGCAGTTTGGGTTATGGGAGGGGTATTGTAGAGCAGTAATGTGGTTGATAATAAAAAGAAATTCAGAGCAGGGTCAGCATTTATTTGTTGTTTCATTGGTTATGAGAAGGTGTTTGATTGAAAAAAAGTATCTAGGATTAACGAATGTATTACAGAAGCCAGTAGTAAATTAAAGGGATAGGCAACTTATTCATAGCTGTAGACTTCTCAGTTTTGATCGATGGAGAGCTGGGTTATTGGTAGTGTTAGAAAGAGTAGTGAGACAAGAGTGTCCATTATCCCCCTTGGTTTTCAACATATATGTGAGGGAAATGGTGGGAACTGGGGATAAGAATGTAAGTTTGTAGAGAATTCATAAATTCAGTTCGGTTTGTGGATGATCAATATTTAACCAGTCAGCCAATTGGTTAGAGTTATTGCTTGGAGAATTAGTAAATCAAATGGTTCTGTTAAAAGTTACTCTTGTGGAATTTCCTACCGTGTCTTTAAATATGGTAGAATGAAAAGTGATAGGTATGGAATGAGAATCAATGCAAGCAAAGCTAAGGTTGTGAGGTTTTCCAAAAAGGGGGAAGCAAAGTTAAAAATAGGAGGACAAAAACTAGAGTGGGTGGACCATTTTATGTATATTGTAAGTGTCTTGGACCAAGATGATCTCATTGGTAGCTGTATAAGAAGAAGAGACAGTAGTAGCTATATAAGAAAAAAAGACTGGTGGATAGTTTGTTTAGAGCCTGGCTTTGTATGGCTTGGTAACTTGGTCATTGGAGCAAGATGATGGGTATAGATTGGAGACTTTTGAGATATGGGTGAGGAGAAGGATGGAAAAGGTCAATTGAATCGATAGGCAATCATACAAAAACTGCTAGGCATGGTGAGAGAGGAGGAAAGAGTGTCGTTGGGATACATCCAAAAATGGAAGGAAAGATTGATAGAGCATTTTAATTGTTAATGGAATGCTAAAGAGTATGATAAAAATGTTAGGCAAGCAAGGTAGGGGTATGGACTTTGGATGGAATTAAGGGAGATTGAAATGTGCAACTGAAGAAGTTAACCGTATTGTGGGATTTTGTCTTGTGACACAAGGCTAAGAAATTTGGAAGTGTACAGTGTGTCCATTCATAACTTATTTTATATTCTAGGCCACCAAATAATAATATATTTTAGCCTAGCATAAGTGTTGCATCTCTTCTTCTATTTTGCTCTTCCATAGTTTTAATGTTCAGTTTGAAATCAGTAATTTTCTGTGAGTGCATTCACTCAGTCACTACAATGACACCAGGGTTGAATTTGAATGATGGAAGGTCATGGCTACTTCCCAGCATAAGTATATTGAATACCACATCATGCAACTATAGAAATAAAAGAAAATGGAAATATTTTTTTTCAAGAAAGACTTAACTTTGCTGTAACCTGTAGTGACTTTCCCTTGGCTACTCAGATTTGGATTAGTCTGGTCACAAAATCATCAGGAAACTCACACATGATGACATGCTTATCCATGGCTCCTTGGCCGTTACTCTTCAAATTATGGGGATAGTAACCCTCCCTTAAATCCTAATGCCAGCGCTTGCTTACCCCAGATTCTATGCTCACCGGAGAACATGAAATGTTTGTATGACCTAATAACTTCTAAGAATTCCTAATTCAGACAGTTTTGCATTACTTTGCTTCTCCATTATTTTGCTATACCTCATCTATCCTTATACCACATAAAACATGATCTTTTTTCATGGCTCAATTATGAGTTAGCTGATGAACAGACCTAAAATTATGATTGTAGTGCTTTGTCATACACATGACCTTAGTTTTTAAAAATGTTTCACTGGAGTCAATAACTGATGATTGACTCGTACAAAATATTTCGTAGCATGTCAATGCAGGGCATTCTCATATTTAATTTTTTCATTAAAATGTTCCTTTAGAAAAAATAAGTGAGAAAATAATGAATAGCTTTTCAAAAGAAGCAATGTGCTTCTGTAACTATGAACTGAATATGGGTAATTGGTCGACAGAGAATTAAGTATGATAAGCGGAGGGATATGCATAATGCTTATTTTGAAAAATATATTATTTAAGGGATGAAGATGAATATATTTCTGTGAATCTGAATTAATGTTAGATGTTTTTTTTTCAGCCGTCGTGGATTATTGTGGATCCAATTTGCACATTCCTTTTCTCTATCCTGGTGCTAGTGACTACCTTTGCAATATTAAGGGATACCCTTATTGTATTAATGGAAGGTAAGTTTGTTCCTAACATTATTGTTTGAATATATGCCCGTGTTTTATCTCATGCTTGTGTGAAAGTGTTTGCTCTTGATGACGCAGAGGATCCCCTGCAAATTTCCTGGTGATAATTGGAAATTTAATTTAATTGAGACTGTTTCTGTCCCATAGGAATGCCTAGGGGAGTTGACTTTAGCCAAGTCTTGTCTACGCTCTCAAGCATAGATGGGGTTGTACGAGTGCATAACCTGAGGATATGGGCCTTGAGTTTGGATAAGACTGCCCTATCGGCCCATCTTGCCATAAGTAAGCTAATATCTTCTTGTACCAGTGTTTGATTTAGTTATGAGATGGTGGGCGTCGTTGTTTTGCTTCTATCGTGTATTATATAATGCATGCAGTTATTTATGACAAATCATAAAAATGTGATCTGCCAATAGTATGTAAAGTAACCATTGATATTGATGTGGCAGCTTTAGTGCTTAGCTTGAACTTAGTAATTTCCAACCTACTAAGTTGAAACTCCTTTAAGTGTTAGATGCTTGTACACCCGATGTTTTTTTAGGCATTCTCACCTTCAGTTTCATGCTTTATTGGTTCCACATTAAAAACACTATTTCTGCTCTTTATCCATCTTTTAGTTTGAATGTAGAAAATTTTTGATCTGATATTAACTTTACACATGATAAACAGTAAAAGAAAATGAAATGTATGATGTCTTAAGTGTCAGAACACATAAGTGACATGTGCCAGGTTTTCATGCTTCTGCAGTGGGTTGTATATAGTGTAGGGAAAAATCAAAATCTGAAAACAAGATGTGCAAGTTTTCCTCGGTGAAGTCATTGATTGGATGGGAAAAGAATATTGAAGGTAGCCTTGAAGTAGAATAATTTGATTTGGGGAAATAAATCAATTTCGATGAGGAAAATCTATGTACTACCAAACGAACATTTAGATTGCAGATAATGTAAGTTTACATATTGTGTGAGTTTGTTTATTTTATTTAATCTCTTTATTTTTATTGAGCGGGTCGCGGTGGTCTAGTGGGTAGAGTGTTGGACTACTGACCGGAGGGTCCCGGGTTCGATTCCCGGGCAAGGCACTCTGGGCTCCACCCAAGCTAGTTGATTTTTCGGGTACCAGATCTTCCTGGGAAACCATTACCGGCACAGGGAAAGGAACTGGCCCCCTACCCTGATGTGTGAATATTCACACGCCGTCGGGCTTGGTACATGGGTGAGCTCTACCATCACCTACTAAACTGACCTTCGGGTTGATTACTGTGTTTTTTATTTTTATTGGAGCGAGATTGAGACTTCATAGTTTCTTCTTACACCTAACTCCTACACAGTACAATAATGTCAATTATGTACACCATGCCCTAGGTGGTGGAAAACCCATCCAAAGCAGGAATCGATCCTTTGACCTCTGGGTTGGCCAATGACCATGGTATTTCTCCCCCCCCCACCCTCCCCCCACCATCAGGGTGAAAAAACTTATTTGCCTCTTAGAAAGACCTATTAAAATGTTCTAACTATAAAATGACAGGATTAATCAGAGAACTTATATTTGTTTTGGAAAATATTAATAGGTATATTAGAAGTCTAGTTCTTTGGGTAAATAAAGGATGAGCATGGTCTGGGTATGCAGATGACCAGGGTAACTGGATTTCTTTTCAAATAAAAATTTGCATATTCCTGGTTACCCATGTATAAATGGTGACTTGAGTTTAAGGATCCTGAAGACTTGGTGTTTTAAATTTTTCTTACTGTTACCCAATCACAAACCAGTTTATTCCAAAAAAAGTTTAACAAAGTTTAATGGTTGATTCTTTATTCATAGAGAGTTGATATACTAAATATCTAAATTAAAGGGTCATTTTCTTATGTTAAAATATTGTCAGGTCAGAACATATGTGCATGTATACAGTGCCATCTATTGATTGTTTCTAAAGCCTCTGAAATTAATGTTTTGATTTGGTAGCCATTTACCTGTCAGTGAGTGCATTTAACAATTTCTGTGAAAATCATTGCTCATGCCAGTTGCAAAGAGAATGCTGTGATTTGAATTTTGTGTGCAAAAGGATCATCAACTGCCCAAATTTATTAGAAGTTGTGCCTAGTTTATGAACATACATTAGTGGGCGAAGGAAAGAGTAGACAAAAGTGTTGAGATATGAAAGATGGCTGCACAAATGTGTATGATAAAGAGAGGAGTGGTAAGCCTATTATCCAGGCTGATGAAATTGTTCAACTAGTGGACCAAGAAGTGCGATCTGATTGACGTTTTATCGTTGTTCCTCTCGTTGATAAATTTCCTTTTGTTGGACACACCACTATTTACGAGATTATTAAGATAAAGCATGTATATCACAAATTGTGTGCCAGGCAGGTGTGGAAAATGCTTACTGACCAACACAAGGAGCAGAATTTTGAGTAGACAACCATTTTTGGACCACTGTTGACAAGAGAGGGATAACTTGATTTTGTGCCTAGCAACTATTTTGCTCTTGAAACTGTGGCCTGGAGTACAACAGTTAGAAGATTACAAGGAACTCAAGACCACCATTATAACTGGTTCAATGCCCAGGTGGCAAACTTCTATGCTTGGGGATGAAAGAAGCTGATGCAGTAAAGGGAAAAGTGCTTAGAATTGAAGGGAATATATTTAGAAAAGTGAAGTGCTTGTAGGTTGATAGGAAACTAAAACTTCACTAAAAAAATTTTCAATGAATATTTTTATTTTATGGCCCAATTGGTCCTTACTTTTCGAATGTGCCTCATATTATTTCTTTGGTCGTGGACTGAATTTGTTCATTTAGTTAGTTTTTGATGTCCCAAATGAATCTTTATGTTTTAACCAGTCCCCATGTTTTCAATCCCATTTGAATTGCATGGTTATTTAGTGGTGTTTTGCTTCAGAGTACAGTGCTGTTGCCTGATGGTCTGTATTGTTGTCTAGGTCCTAATGTGAGTCCCCAAGCAGTGTTGGGTGCTGCTTCACATGAAATCAGACGGTGCTATGACTTCTTTGAATTGACGCTGCAGATTGAGGAATTCAGGGAGGAAATG
The DNA here is from genome assembly GCA_037158775.1 of Hetaerina titia. Taxonomy (NCBI): domain Eukaryota; kingdom Metazoa; phylum Arthropoda; class Insecta; order Odonata; family Calopterygidae; genus Hetaerina; species Hetaerina titia. Next base: position 83,385,081 of record CM073770.1, read on the forward strand.
GAGGGCTGCAATCAGTGCCAGTGTCCAGAAGGGTGACACCCTCAATGAAAATTGTTAAATGTTGCATTCCCAATCGAGTTAAAAAAAGAGTACCAAAGATTAAAAAATAAACCCATAGCCATGAGTGGGTGTCAATCACTGTGAATATTCAAATTGCGTTTTATTTTCATTGGGTTTTAATAGTTAACAATAAAATTTGAAGTGAATTTAAATGAAAAATTATTTTATTACACTAGCATATTTTAACAGTTTGTTCTTACAACATTGTTTATTCTGTGATTGAATTGAATGATGTGATGAAAGGTTGAGGAGTTGAAAGCGTGCACTATGCATGCAAATTGAATTTCATTGTGTGATGTCTCTTGCATTCCTTGTTTTGAAATGTTGACAGACCTTGTTGTGTGTTGGCAGCGAATGTGAGAGGATGCTGGTTGGAGCGGGGCCAATATTGGAAAAGAAGTCAAAAGAGTAATGATGTTGTGCAGTTAAACTATGTGAAATATACCTCTAATCAGTTAACATTTATATTTGTATCAAAGATTTATTCAATGAATTTTATTTGGTTCAAGATACAATTGTTGAGTGGAATATTATCCTATTGATGTGCTCAGAGTAACAGACCTAAATTTCCAATTTTTATACATTTTTATTGTACCTTTATAAAATTGCTGGAAATGAATGTGTGTGTATTAACATTAGTGGAACCTTAAAAGTGTTACATGACAATGAAAAATGGTGATTTAAGCCCTTTTTTTTGTGTCTTTTAAAGACCAGTATTTAAAGGCTTGTTGTCAAATACCATTGCTGAAGATGATATCCTAAAAATATTCGAAAACAATCGTATTGGAAAGGAATGTTCTTTTTTTTTCATGATTCTGTGATGGGAAATGGGCAATTTGATCTCATAATGAAAAAAATCATTCTTTTGCAAATAGTCGTGACCTTTCTTCACCAGTGGAAGTGTCTGTCTTGTGTGAGCATATGTACTTACGTATTTATGAGAAAGCCCCTTTACCATGAAAGAATCATTTGTAAATGATATTTGCTGTTTTCTACTCTCATTCACTATCAAGAATGATTTTATATTTTTATTGCGGTCACATTTTCCTAGTTCTCTGGCCATATGATGTTGAAATCAACCTTATGTTAAATGCAGTTCAATTATAAATAAAGAAAATGTTTTCATGAAGCCATTGCAGTTTTTTTTGCTATTGAGATGAACGTAGTTTAACTCATGCTTTGAAGAGGCTTGAAACTAAAAATATCTCTCCATAACTTTGTTTTGCACCCACATGTTGTTTTTGCTCACACCAGCTCTACATGCTGAAGAAAAATAAATCCTCTCCTAGAATTTCGTTTTAATTATATTTCTTGTATTGTTGATGCAGGGCAGGACTGAGTCACATTGAAATGCTGGTTCCATTTAGATCATTGATGTTGAGCAAACATTAATCTCTGGTGATGATGGTTAGATGGTTGACCTCAATTACTCTACGGTGATGTTGTCACACTTGAAGATGGCATGCAGATGTGAGCTAGCACAATGAAACAAGAGATCTTAAGAGGCTTGTGGACTATGCTTCAAATGGTTTGAGTGCCTCATTTATGGGTTGAAACTCGTCTGGCCAAACTTGCCCTACAAGCGCTGGGGATAGAAGAAGAAGCTTTTGAAGGAGATGGGAGTCTTGCATCACAACGTGACGGAGCTGTTAAGGTAAGTCCATAAAAATGTACAACCAATCACAGCATACTCTTTGTCTGTGATTTTCATTTTCCAGGAATTGGGCATCACGGTTCATTATCTTCCTTTTGAATCGTGTATATATTTCTTCCAAGTGTTACTTTGTTGTAGTTTGTCTAAGCAATGAAGGTGTGATACTGTATAAGGAGCAGAAGACTATGGTACTGGAATTAATGGATGGTCAGGAAGTAATATTTAGTAATCTATTTGAAAGGCAACTCCATCTTAGTGATACATTTAATATTACGCAATAATTTTATTGTTGCTAATCAAACTCCTGTAACTGGGAAATGCTCTTACCTGCATGGGGCTAAGGATGCAGTGGCTACTTGAGAGGATGCCCTTGAATTTAAATTCCTGTGCCATTCAAAAGTTGTGAAAGGAGTAGAGAAAGGTGATAGGAAAAAAAATTATAGTACTTTTATTGCAGCATGAGAGTTGGCAAAGTGGATATGGTAGCATGTATGAGGTTACTGTTGTTGATGATTTAATTCATGTGCAAGAAGTGTTATGGTATTACATAATGTGTATCCTTAATAATTAAGTGTATTACTAAATGTGGATCACAGTTGGCAATTTTGTTTTGAAAAACTTGATTTAGGGCTTATGTTTCATAATATCTTTTGATTTTGATGTCGCCAAATCAGTAGTTTTGGAGAGCCTGCCACAATAAGTAATGATTGAGCTGTTGAATAGAACATTGGTTTAACAGACATGCCAACTCTCCCGATTTAAGCGGGAGACTCCCGATTTTTCCTTCTTACGTTCTTGATGAACTGTTCAAATTGTGTACTTAGCTTAACATGTTAATAAAGTGTGACATTCATTAAAAATTGGCAAAGTGTCATAAAGGGATTAAGGTGCCATGCAAATATTGTGGTAATTAAAAGTGGTTACTTCGTGATACACTTCTAAAAATCTCCCGATTTTTCATTTTTGAAATTGGCATGTCCTCCCGATTTTTCATTTTTGAAAGTTGGCATGTCTGGTTTAAGCTAAAGAAATCATAAGAATAAATAGGAAAACAAATTATCTCCCGAGATTGAACCAAAGACTTTTAGGTTTGAAATTGAGTGCCTTAATCACTTGGCCATTTCCCTACTTCGTTGATTTTTTTAATCTTTGAGATTGGTGTTATCAATAGTTCAATTTTACTTTTGTTCTGAGGTCTGCCTTTAGTTTTCAATTAAATGCTGTTCAAAGATTATCTTCAGTGGAGCAAATATCATGGATTCTGTTTTGCTGTTTAAGGGCTTCATAGTAAGTAACTCAGGCAACAAGAGAAATTATACTTACATGATCGAGTTTCCAGTTTCATGCCAATTAAATGAAACCAGCTATGGGCATGCCTGGATATAATTTTCAATTAAAAAACCAAATTTAATGGCGAAGCGCTGTTCCAATAACCAGTTCATGACGGAGCGTAACGAGGTCACATTATAGAGGTTTCGCAAACGAACGATCCACGCTCCGCAAAGGCTGAGAGCCAACTGCCACCGGCCTCCAGCCTTTCCTGAGACCCCTCCCTCGAACCAGGCCAGAGAAATCGCCGTCCGTCCGTCTATTCTGGAAAATATAGTCCTGCTACAAGTGGGACATGTATTTCATTTGATTTATTTTCTAACAGCAGTTTCAACTTCTCTGGGTAATTATATCCTCATTTTGGAAAAAAATATTCCATTCGAGAAAGCATTTGGAGTAATAAGTATTAGATCGTCCAATTGAGTATTAATTATGATATCAAAATGCACATGGGCGCCAACAGAATATTTCCACAAGCAAATATAAGTTAATCAGTTTTAAAGTACTGAATTATTAATTTGCCAGATGTAATCTTCTTTCTCTCACCATTATCCCATGCCTATGAGGCCGGTGTTAAACCATCTTTCGTTGTACTCCTTTTGCCATTCTCGATTCCATCTACATACGGCGGAAGAAGCCCTTAGGAGGGCCTCTTCCACCGTTTGCTTCCATCTTGGCATTCCTCTTCTCCATTTTCAGTCTTGACTGATGGTGGAGAAATTTTCTCTTGATTAGGGAACATTATTAAAGTACAGCGTCCTACGAGAAGTACAAAGTTTCCTTTTGACGGGTTATTTGCACTTGGTAGCCAACTACCAAGTAATCTCTGCGGCTGCTTTTGCTACTGCATACTCGATAAATAAAACAGTTTCTGGCGTAACTTGGTGGAAAATCTTCATGCTGACTTTTAATAATCAAGCCACTTTACTTTTCCACATAAACTTTTTTAATTTTTACAACCCAGGTTTCGTTATAGCATTACATCATCAGGTTAACATAATCATCATAACATCATCATGTTATGCTATAACGAAACCTGGGTTGTAAAAATTAAAAAGTTTATGTGGAAAAGTAAAGTGGTTTGATTATTAAAAGTCAGTACTGCATACTCAGTTCAAACGTGCTTATTTCCGCATGTTAAACAAAGATAAATCACACTTCGAAACCATATATATGTATGTATATATATATATATATATATATTAATATGTGATCATCTCAAGAGTACTTTTTGTTGTGATTAATGATGTAATTAATGCGTGTTTAATCCGGTGATGATTGTTTTTACCTCCAGATATTCCTGCTTTCTCGTAAGGCGCCTAATACATAAGCGAGAGCTATCTATTTGTTTTATTCTACACCTAATCTATTCGTATCATCTTTATATTTGTAATCCGCTCATTAAAGTTTGATCTTTTTCAATCATAAATTGTATTTTTGCGACTGAAATAAGAATCGTCTCTTCTCCGGGAGTTTGTTGATGTAATTTCACAAATTTATAACGCATTACTCATTTTTCTGGGATCAAGTAATGTTTATTTTAATAGCTAGAGTACTTAATGGACCGGGTGGATCTTCGGTGGTCATTTTTCGGTTATCAACGGGTGAAGGAAGATTTTAATGAAGAATCGTAAGAAGTGAAGAATTGTTTCTTCTGGAGGTTTACAATTCGAGCTGAAGAAGACATGTGGCGAAACCGTTGCGAAATTCATTAAACCACCTTTCATTCATCAACATCATGTATCATAAACAGGAAGAATGAGTACATTGTTTTGATGGACTATTTTTGATTTTTTTGGGGATTTTAATCGGTTAGTATTGACGCTTTTTAATTTGTTTGAATTTATTTGATATTCACGAATTTATGAAGCCTGATTGAAAATCTCGTAGAATAAGTCTGCGTCTAGAGCTAAGTTGCGCAGTCGGGAATTAATGCGAAACAGTTTCGAAGAGCATATTCAACGGTTTGTATATAAATCAGGCTGAACGCTCGCAAATAAACGTACTTATGAATTAAATGTATGGGAAAGGCAGCGGAAATTTGATAAGGAGGTAGGAGGCAGAAGGAGCTTTGTTATTTCACGATAGTTGGGCTCCACCTAGGTTAAAGTATGCTGCGGGTGTATGGGATCCTCAAGAGGTAGGCTAAATTTTGAAACTAGATCGGGTGCTAGGTTTGTGAAAAGTTGTTACGAAAAAGGTAGCAGTGTCACGACGCTATTGGAAGAATGAGGATGGGAGTCGCTAGTTGACCATAGGCTTAAGTAAAGGTTAAATTTCCTGCGTAGATTTAAGGCAGGTAACTTATCGTAGGATGTTAAAGTTGTACTACAGGGGCCGACTTACTCTGCTAGATCATATCACCGACGTAAGATCGTGGAGTTCGGTAGTAGAACGGATGGATTTAAAATGTCGTTTTTTTTCCTTGTACCATTAGAGATCAAAATAGATATGGCCGCAACCGTTTGGGAGATAATTAGAATTGGCAGTATATTTATATTGTGTCGATATCCGGTATGTTATTTTTTATTTAATAGACCCATCTTTTTAACATTTCTACTGCATGACTGGAATATACGTCTCCTGTTATTGAAAATTGTTGCATGTAAGTACCATCCCTCGTTGCGTGACTTTGACTTAGTGTCTTTGACTTTGCCTAGTGCTTTGTTGACTGCTTGAAGTGACTTTGTCCTAGTGCTTGATAAAACTAATATCTACTATATGTAGAGGTGTCATAATTGGGATTGTGCTAGTGACCTTGCCACCCCCTGCCACATGCCCTTACGGCGGCTTGCGGAGTATTATGTACATGTAGATGAGGGTGTAAATGAAATTCACTCTACTGGGTAATGTGCGATTTCGGCTCCTCTGTATTTACAAAATAAATTGCGCAATGCAAAGCATCAGAGCTATTTCCCTTTGGCGAGTCGAAATAGTCAAAGTTTTCCTGTGTACTGCTATTCAGCCACGTACGAAAATGTTAGCGGTCAGGCTAGACTCAGACGGACTGTGTGGAATCTACCAATTCTGCGAGAGGACCTAGTAATAAAATTAGGCAATTAATTACATAACCTTATTGATTTTTCATTCCATAAAAAATATACATTGTGGGGTGGGAAAGAAAATATTTTTGTGTCGGTCGCGAACATAGTCCTGGCCATATTGTTCCGCCAGCAGTTTCGTGATGCCCATTAGCTACACGTATGACTTTCTAAAGGGGTGGCCGAAGTCGTAATTCGGTGTAGTTTGATGGAAACGGAATGTGAAGACCTAAAAAACGCGCCATAGTTTCCATAGATCGTGTGAAACATTTCTTATTTAAGTACTTGTTACAATACGGTTAAATCCACCATACCTCGAGACAGTAACGAAACACAAGTTTGATTTTGATTGGTGAGGTGACCTTTTACGCACTTAATATTCGTAAGTAAGATGTGTTGCATGCGAAACAAATTCAGGAACTCAATTCCATAACTAGTCGATTGATTGAAAGCGATTGAAATGGAGTCCATTTTCATATTTTCACGGAACTCGCTATTATTCTCCTGGGTATTAAAAGTAAAAAGCAGCCACATTTTTCAAAATAGCTTTGTTTTATCACTACAATAAATCTGATCAAAAACTTAAAGAATCAAGGCCCACGGTTTCAAGGTTCCTTTCCCTGCGCCGCCGCCAGCTGTTCCACACAATGTTTTCCAAAGTGTTACACCAATTTTCTTTCAAACAGTATTTATGACAGAAATTTTCCACCGATGGTTTTCCAGTGAAATGGCCTGTTTTGTTATCGTATTTCTGGAGTGAAAAATCAGTCATTTCGCGAGCTGAAGGTTGGATAGTGCAAAATATGACGGAAAATATCCCCCTTCGCTCGGAGTTTAAACACCCAAAAGTTTCGAAGCAGATCCCCCGGTGGGAACATCTTCATTAGCCGAGTTTGAACCTGGAACCCTTCGGTCAATAGCCGAACGCACTACGTGTCAGTGTGGTGGGTAGACCATTAGAAGAACACGCCGTCAGATGTTGACCTCGAGAGTCCAGCAGTGTACTTCCCACGCGCCAGTGACGTTAGCGGGCAAGTAGGTGTAGGTTTAAGCGAATTCTTGAGGAGTCTACTGTATAAAGCTGGATTGAGTTTCCTGAGTATCCTCCCACTCTCGTCGTCTTCCGTTCTCATCATCATCCGACAAAAGGAAACCTCATCACGTCTCTCAGGGATCTCTTCGCCTCCCGGGCGTTACTCAATAAGTCAACGAGCGCATTACGTCAGAGCCAATTCTTCTTTACAAAAGAACTGAGGGAAAAAACTCTTCGTCGTCCTCTTAGCGAGAGAAGGCCTTTGAGAGGGAGAGAGAGAGAGAGAGAGAGAGAGAGAGAGAGAGAGAGAGAGAGAGAGAGAGAGAGAGAGAGAGAGAGAGAGAGTGGTCATTGAGCGGATGGGTTTACAGAAGCAGCCGTGATCATGAACGGTATAGGTGACCGAGGATTGAAATCAGGCACCACTCTGGTGAGTTTGAAGCAGTCAAATTAGTATCTTAGTTTCTCCATTGCTAATATGGTTGCTGAACCAAATGTCCAGATCGAAGGAGCCACCGGGTGAGTGCCATTCGATGGAAAGCTCAGAAACAACCTTCTCGGGAAGCTTTTCCAATATGACCCGGAAGTCTCGGAACGAATTTCGTAAGCCGAAGTAATCTCTCTTCCTAATGCCTCGGTCTCCTTTTCATTGAGAGCGATAGTTTTAATTGGAGTCAAAACTATTACTCTCTAGATCCATTTTTCCGTCTCGGATAGGTTTTGGAATGCCATTTTTACGAAGTCCAACGGGGACTTTGGGTCCCGCCAGTGTTCCTCTATCCTATTCTGTACTCAATGTCGGAGTACAGTGGAGATTACCCTGCCGGATGTAATTTTGATTCGAAATAGGAGGGAACGCATTTTTCACCCTAAAGTGTCTTTCGCAGTGGTGACTGTAAATAAACAACATTTGTATCATGTTAATATTTCTCAGTCGATCAGTGAAACTAGTGATGACACAATGATTATTCTGAAGACTTGGTCAAGTTTTTTCAGGAAGCGACCGAGAATTTTTCAGGATCCCAACGCTCAATTTTGGAACTGCGCAGTGTTGGTTTCCTCGGGTCGCTCACCTTTCTCACCACTCACCTCTGGAAGATTCTGGACATTCCGTTTAATGCAGTAATTGCATGGAGCGACCGCGAACGTCGGCTCATCTACTTTGGAATCGTGACAATATCATTCTTATCGCACTCACCACGTCCGGAGGAGGAGTCCGATAGTTTCCTTTATCAATATCTCTCGCCCTGTGTGCTATGCAAACACTGTATGTGAATCCTTTGGGAGAATATGGACATAGTATCAACGAAATTGTGAAACATTCACATGTGTGGGAGGAGCTCAACAGTTGTGTCCAGCCAGCCGTGGTAGAATAGCGGCTCTCTCTGCCTCGTTTGCGGGAAGTGCATCCGGAGTGGTAAGTCTCCTGAAAATATTTTATCTAGACAACAATTCATAGATTAGAGCTCGTATGTGGACTTATAGTTATTATTTTCTTGCCAAGGGTTTCTCGAGACGTTAGGAGCATTCTTAGATTGATTAGAATTTGGTTGATGACCGACAACCGTTAAAAAAATTAGTGGTTGCGCATTTGGTCTACCTATTCATGTGTGAAAGCGTTGCTTACCTTCAGAAGAGTATTAGAGTATTCGATTATTTATGACGTTTTTGGTGAAACTTGCGTTTCTGAAATCAACTTGAGTTACAGTAAAGTCATTTAACCGTCTCATTTCAAATAAAGAAATTGATATTTCGCAAATTTGATATGAAATAATGGACGATGGAAATTAACAATCTTGCGTATTCACACAAATAGTAATGTTTTCTTATTTAAGAAGGTGTAAGTAGTCCAACGCACGTAATATTTCGAGCTGGAAAACCAAATCGTTCCAACACTTGCAAAGCAACAGTATGTAATCATGTGATGCGAATAATTTTTTTTAATGCTTGGGCGTGTGTTAAACCTGGCACCATAAGGACTAAAAATAGTTTCAGGCCAGAGAAATGTAATAATATATGTTCCTTGCAAAAATAAATTTTAAATTTCAGCATATGAAGAAGAACTATGAAGATGGCTGGAAATATTTTAATCAAATTTCAAAATTCCAATAGTTGGTCATGCACATCAGGAAGCAAAAGTATTTTTTGAGCATCTGGCCAAACTCAAAGAATTCCATTAATTGCCGAATAGCCGTTCCTAACAGGAAAAATGTCCACATGACCTATTTTTTTAAATTTTCCTTCCCGAGACATACGTGAATTAAGTTTGACTATAAAATAAGATTATGCCAAGAATTGATTTCCTAAGTAACCTTAGATTATTATCACTCTTACTATTTGTTAAGGGATAAATCTCAGGTAAATTATTTTCATTTGAGAACTATGACAAAAATACGCTTTCTGCGTCAATCTGTTTCTGGTGAACGATCCAGAGGGAGCGCTATCATTTGTATGACTAAAATTTTGCAACCTCAGGCCCATCGTTGCGTGAAAATATTATATTAATCGTTAATTAATAAAGAATTCTTGAACTCAGGAGTGACAAGTCATATAGATATGCATAATTTATTTTAGATGCTTGAAAAAATATTTTAAATGATCAAATATCACTGAAGTAAAAAAACAATGTATATTTCCACCAAATATGTGGAAACTAGTTGCACCAAATAAAAAAATTGGCGGAAAGATGCATCGCTTTTTTACTTCCGTGATAATGGATTTCCACAAAGTTAAACCTGAAAACATCGAATACATGATCAAATATGTTGTCAATAGTAGTTCATGAATATGATTTCACGGAGACATATATTTTTCACCCTCGGCTAACCAGGCAAGATTGCATTAGATGCAAATGATGAAAGCATTACCGTATAATTGAAATCAGTTGTTAAATAAATAATTAAAATCGTAAAATTAACCGCTTATATTTGTACTTATTCACATCAGAAATACCTGGCGCCCATTTCTCCAAGCTGCACGTCACCTTACAAGTCCTTGTAATTTGCACACACGGCGCCTGCCGATGGCAATAAATGATGCAGCAATTATTATTAGGCTATAGCAGATAGTATGCAACTTTCAAACTCTGAGAAACTCTCCCCGAGGTAGAATCAACAGGAAGTGCTTACGGAGCGTCGTTACGGTCGTAAATACCATTTACAAAAACACTAGCAAGTTTTGTAAATAAAACAGATCGTTATTAGGGACAATGTATGTAATCGTAATTTCCTATTATCACATTTCATTATCAAAATGCATTAATATTGTCACTTAGACTTCTCAATTTTACCTGGAAAGTATTTATGTATTAAATTGTAACTCTTAATGGTATAATGAGAATACTTTTATTTGGAAAGTGGCTTAGTTAGGTTAAAATACCCAGTTTTAGAGAAAATATTGGAGGGTTTTAAGGAATTTTTATGGAGAAAATATCATATATACAAGGGAAAAGTGATCGTCTGGAAAGAAAGGATGTTGTTTAGGAAAATTGGCAGGAAAAGTAGGTGAAGGGAGTATCCCGAGATAGTGAGTTCTTGGAGACTATGGCAGAGGGAAGAATGAAGGGAGTGTGGAAAACGGAGGAATAGAAAAGACTTTTTGGGCGGCAAGCGAACGAGAGTAAAAAAGTATGTGGTTGAATAACGAAATACTCTGAGAGAAACCGTATTATTATTGTTATTCGGTGTTTTAGATGGCCCGAGTTCTTCAGAATCGTAATAATTTGTTATAGTTTTGAGGCTTCATCCAAAACCTAATTTGCAAACCGTAGATCACCTATAATGAAAAAGGAAAAAATCATTTAAAATTATCTTTTCTCATGCATGGAGAAAAAAACCACTATCTTAATTTTAAACTGTCTTATTTAGTATTTATTCATTCGTAGGACTGAAGGGAAGCGCTTATCCACAGCTGGGTGGGCCCGAGAATGGAATCGTGACATTGAAGAGGTAGGAAAATGCCCGCTGATCCCTCGATTGCACTATCACTCATTGAGACGATTTTCATAATCAAAGTTTGTCACTGTGACAAATTGAAGTTCATCTCACAAACCACCGGTCTGTGGTGAACTTTACTGTACCAAACTCATCACCATAAGTCTTTTTTACCCCATTAATGGGTCGATAATACGAAAAAAGTACATCATAATAAAGGTAGTTGAAAATACTTATTTTTTATTTTCATCTGATCACAATAATCTACAAAAATAAAACATGTAAAAAATCACAGTGTACTGGTCATGCTCCGAAAACGTTCCAATTCGCATTTATGTTGCCATGCTCATCATGGGTGACAATTTCTTAATGCGAAAGAAATCATGTGAGACTCAGTGCCATCTGATTGGTTTAAAATTAGCAGCATGAATTAGAGCAATCTTTCAAAAATATTTGCCTGGAATGGCAGATCTGAGGATCGGATAGCAGTAGAAAAAACTTTACCGCACATGGGCACACTTTCCCGATGCAATTTCTCTCCTGTGGAATCCATGCATAGTTTAGTGCCGGTGCCAATGAATAAATAAATAGATATGCGACATGGGCTGATCCGTAACACTTTTTTAATTTAGTGCTGAAATTTACGCGTTGAATGTTTTTTTTAAATCCCTGCAGGGACGGTAATGAGGGTACACCATTGATCAAGGGTTGTACTTCGGTGTTTTGCAGCAGAGTATTTCACTTTCACGGAAGAGAAACTACTTCTCGTTCAGAAACAACACCTTTCGACGACATAGACGTGGCGAGATATGAAATTCTGAGAGTCTCAAACGCCCATCGATGTTGCTCTTGACTTTTTGTGCGTTCAGACGGCTGACACAACACCAGGTTTTCTATTCCTCCGCGTTTTGGGCACTTTTTCTGTTGACTATGGTGTCTCGCACGTATTTCATCACCGGGTGAGTCAAATGTTGAAAAAAATACAGATTGAAAGGTGTGTCTATGAAGGTGTACACATAAAAGAATACGCTGCATGAGAAATGCTATCACAGCAAAATTCCAACCAGCAATTGCTCATTACGTTACACCTTTCCTATACTTTTATCATGTCTTGATGACCGGAGAGACTATTGAAAGAAAAGAATATTCTTTGTGATAAAATCAGAAAAAAATGGTAAATCCAACGAACACTGTGCAATATTTTTAACTCTTCCTGCCTAAGAAACCTTTTAGCAAAAAAACAAATTTTTTAATGTTAAAAATACGACTAATAAAAGTACGGGTGCTCACATGGCATAAATATGAACTTGGAATACTTAAAAAAACATAATTAAACATTTTTACTGGCTAAAAATACATTATTACGACGAACTCGCCAAAATAATAGTAAAATTGTCAATATGTTTCTCGGAGCAATGAGGAGTGGAATATTAGTCATCAAATATCTTTCCAATTCGTATAAAATTCGTATCTCTTTTCAAAATATTAATTAATTGTTACAAAAAAGAACCAATGTGTGACTTAAAAAAGCCCATAATAAGCCTCGACGGAATATATCCATTTGCAGAAGCATGAGAGTTGCCTAAATGGGCAGAGAACTACTGTAATATGCTCGTACCAGTCAGCACTGTTTGAATTTGGGTCCGGTGGGGGATTAAGATCAGCTGCGTCGATCTTATGGTGTCTTGTGATCTGCAAGCAAGTGACAACAGCTCCCCCTACCAATGGCAACGACGTCACAACCTTCGAAACGTTCCGGGAGCATGACCACCACTTTAGCGGTTCAGGTAATACCTACACTTAGTGGAGTTATTTTGGGCGCCGTGATTACTTCTTTTTTGTTCACCACCACCACCAAGGCCGTGCGCCAAGCATTTCACGGAAGTTCATGTTACTCTGACGCACGCCAGGGCGGGGGTGGACACACTCGAAATCCTTCGGCGAAATATCAAGGACTCAATTCGCACGGGTGTCAAGTCAAATCCGCCAATCAAAGGTCACAGCCTAAAACACATTTGCGAACGCAAACCAGTAGACACGCATCGCGTCCGAGGAACGAACGAAATCCACATTCAAAGTAGATTCGTAGGTCATCATGTTTATGCTGCGGCTTCGCACTCCAAACCTTCATTCTCAATGCGTTGGAAAGTATCAAATAAATCCGCCTTCCTCACACCGCCGACTCGGTGAATTTTGTCCAATTGAGGGGACAGGAGAAATATAAACGTAGGAGAGGAAGCGTATTCTGAATATGTTTTAAGTACACTCACCACTTCAACGGTCGGACGGGCTTGTCTTCCGAGTAAGTGCTTCCCGGTCGATGAGACGCGATAGAGGATTTATGGGAGTGGATATCTCACCCGTGAAGATGATAACAAGCATACTTTATTAAAGGTACGCTGCTGAAATACGGAAATTTTTACCCTCGACGAGGCAAATACATTTCAAAGAAGATCTTAACATACACTGTCCGCGGTTATTAGGAGTGAAAGGGAGGGTAATAAGTATCACTAGAAGGTGATGTCCATAGCAATATGGATGGAATCGAATGGTGGAAAACGTATAAAACAAAATGAAAAACAGTAGGGTGAGAACGCAACGTAAACATCGGAAATTGAAGGAGGTGGGGTGAATAAATTACTCTCCTTTGTACATATTTCAACATTTGGAATTGAAGGGGTCGATAGATCAAGAAACGTTTTTCATTATGGCTTTGAAAAGTCAGTGAATGGTTGCAGTTAGAGTGAGAGAGTTGGCCTTGTTTTACTTCCTTTTTTGAATTATCGTTTTCAAGGCGTTGATCAAAAGGGTTTTAAGTACCGGGTATCTCAGGTGTTTATTGCGCCCGTGCGTTATTGGCATAAAACCCTTCTTAGAATTTCACCTTTCGGAAAAACTCTATTCCTAGGTGGGTCGTAAAACACGTCATCGCTCACTCTAATCATCGCGTTTACGGGTAATTGCAAACCGTTTACGGCGGTCGCACCCCAGGCTTCGCAATACGAATATCATGCCTGTTGTGTTTCCTGTTCATATCGCTTCCTGCTGAGGCTTGATGAGATATATAGTATTGTAAATTTTTTAAACAACTTCCACTACTACCATAAAGGAATTCCATGCGAATGGAGGACACATTTAGTCACGGAGGGGGTCACAAAAAATAGTGTATTGACAGGAGTTTCAAGAATATTTTGACCGTAGCCTCGGAGTTCCTTCACAATGATGTAGCTGCCGTGTTCAAACTGAAGTTTCGACAGTCTATGTCGCACTCTTAAAGTACTGTCAATGCACTTCTTACTACGGGATTGATGCTCTTATTAATGACCCCGCGGACGCAAGATCCGCAAGAATCCTTTACGCATTGACACCAACAAAGTCTTCGCATAAAATTTGCACGTATTTGTTTAGGAAAACACTTGGTAAATTGTTCTGAAAAGGGAGAGAAAATGTTATGCTCTAGTGAAAATTACTGCACATTTGGGAATACCCAGTTACCTGGGCCCACGAAATCAATGGACGGAGTCAATAGTTTGATCAATGATCACTACTCTTAAATGAACCCAAGCTCGATGGGTAATCCGTAGTCTCGAAATTCGCCGCCGGTAGCATTAACTGTTTGCTTCATTTCAACACACTGTGCACTTCTCCGGAGCACAGTTGTGGATGAAATCGATCAGGTACTGACATTAGTTAACCGCAACCAACCAAAACGGTCCGTGGAACGTACACATACACACATTCACCGATCGCAATGTCAGATACACACTGTACTCAACTCTTGAACTTATGAAAACGGCGTCAGTTCAGTTCAGAGAACAGGGTGCTCTTCGCGGGCAGTGAAGGTTCCGCAACTCCCCGCTGATGTCATCAGAAGTACGAGCTCGTAGTTCACTTGGATGATTGGCGTCTCGCGAGATCACTTTGGTCTTGCCTGCACTCGGCTGTTGGACTCGCGTCGCAAGACACCTCGAGCATTAAAAAAATGTGCTGCGGTTAATCTCGGGGTTCTTTTCCTCTCACACACCGCAATGCACAGTGACCACTGCCATGCCACTCTCGGCAAAATCACTATTCTCGTGAACCCCCATTATTTACTGCCACGCTTCCCACCTTCTCGTCCGCCACCTCCGCCTTCACAGCCTTCAATTCACCCTCCGGCCCAGCATCGTCCACCTGCAGGGCCAAGTTCACGTGTCCCTCCGAGTCTTTGGTTCCACCACCCTCCTCAGGCGATTGGGACTTCTCGTCAACCCCTGCCTCGTTCTCCTTGGCTTCTTTCGCCTTCTTAACTTCTTCCTTCTCCCTCGGTCCACCTCCCTTTTCCGACTCATCAGTCTTGGGCTCTCCGTCCTTGGCGGTCTTCACGTCCCCGTTCTTCTCCGCCTTCCGACAACGCTCGTCTCCCGCCTCCCTGGTCCCTTCCTCCGCCTCCTTCAGTTTCTTCTCTCCAGCGTCCTTCTCCGCCGTCGTCGCGTCATCTTCCGACCCCTTCTTGCTGGGCGGCCGGCCAAAGGCGCCACGGCTCATCCACAGGTACACGACGCCGACGCCGGCGCACATTCCGGAGAACAGCCGGAAGGTCTCCTTGGATCCCAGGGCGCCCATCAGGAGACCGCCTACCAGGCTCCCGATCCCTCGACCTACTCGATGACCGCAGGGGGGGAGAGAGGAGAGAAAACGGGAGATATGGTGAATGATATTATCGGGGAATTTCCACCTTTTTTCAACCAATCCCGCTAAAATCAATCAGCTAATGAAGACATCGTTAATCCGGAATCAAAGTATGAATAAATCATGAATGGAATAGAGCGCGGATTCGGAAACTGCGAATGAGAAAACCAATCTCTCGCGCGAGAAGGGGAGTATGATGCGAGGGAACTTAGACCTCACTGCAAAAGAAACTGATAAAAGCAGGTGGAATCGGACCAATACTTTGTAATGCTGAGGAATATTTCCGATTTAATTTAAAATAATGATTTGTGGGCTGAATTAAATTTATTGAAGGAAAACAGTACACATTGTACCTTAATCAGAATCAGTCAGAATTTCCTTCAAACCGACATATGTGCATAGTCTTTCGTTTTTCACATGGTTCAGGAATTTCGCAGCCGACGTTTCAAAGGCTACCTTTGGCATCTACTCAGGGCGCTAAAGTGGTGTAGTGTGACAATTAACGTTCATCGGAAGATGGTAGTGTTAGCCTTCGAAACGTCGGCAGAATCTTTTATTGTTTTCACTTTTAATGATACGAATGCAATGAAGACTTTTTAGTGACCTCAGATAATTATAGAAATTCGTTGAAGTCACAAAGAGAAAGTTACTTTTTGAAGAAAAATAGATTTCCGCGATGACCGTTAAAATATTTTGAGGGAAGGGTATAATTATTACGAGCGCAGTTGACTCAAACTCACCGACACCATAGTAGATACCTCCCAGGAGACCCTGCAGACTAGAGTCTGTGGATGTAGTAGACCTGGAGGCGACGGCAGTGACACATGCCGTTACTGCGAGAGAAGACGTCACGCCCTCCATCGCCTCGAAGATTAGACACAGCCACGGGTTGACCAAAAGGGAGTAACCTTCGGCAAGAGACAAATGTCAAACTCAAATGCCCTTAATTTTACAATTCGTAGCTTACGCACACACATATTGATAATAGCGTTACTATTCGCCCTTGCCACAACGGGAGGATCATCTAATGAAATCGCGGTTGGGAATTATGGGTCACCGAGGTGCCAAAGCATCGATTCGCATGTGAATGGCGTCGCCAACGTAGCGAACTGAACCGAGTTCGCATAACACAGTAAATGTTATTACGTAACCACACTAATGAACCTTCCGTTTAAACGGCTTTCTGAAGTGTCAGATGTAATAATGTGTTTTGGTGGCTACTTCCGGTGATATGCTGATTTATGATTTTTTGTAAGCTAGAGATGAAAATAGTGCGATATAAACCACGTTAACATATTGTAAACATTAATATCTGTGCTCATGAAATTAATTAAACTCGCAGCTTCGAAACTTTATGGTAGTCCACTGCAGTTCATTAGTTGATGGAAAAGTTAAAAAAAAAAACAATCACATGTTCCTAATGCATTGAAACCCGGTTCGTGTGACTGTGTTACGGTGGTTTTTGAAAGTTTTTCATCGATCAATGAATTGCTTGTGAAATCTATCTTTTTATTTTATTTTTGTAACACAAGTTTTTGGCGTGTTTCAATATTCTGTCCGTACTCGGAGAACTTACTGGGTTGCATATGGCGTCACGGGATCTCGGAGAACGCGGGATCATTAGCAAAAAGAACGAGGTTGTGCCCCTAATGTTTCCAAATCCGGTCGCGGTGGTCTCCATTTCATGTACTTGTTTAAATATTAATCGCCCTCAATTACACTACTACCAGCGCGAGAAAATCGCACAAGTTTTTTCGATTTGTTTAAATATGGTGGAAATAAAGCCTTCGGGAGTTTTATTAATCAATCTAACGTTGGGATCTTGCTTGTGTGGGCGTGAATTTGTGGCGCTGAAATGATTTCTTGAGAGCGAAATGCCGAAATGCGGAACCAGTCTTATGATTGTATATCACCTGCGTCCTTTAAATACTATTGAAACGGTAATTGTGCAGATATACTTCAAGCAGATCCGCCTACCAGATATTCACGCGAATCCACGAGGGCGATTAATAACACAGAAGAGTAGCAAGTAGCAATTACCCCCTTTCTCTCACTCTCCTTGCATTTCGCAACGCTCAATTATCGATTCGCTCTCGTCCCTCTATTTGTTTTTTTTTGTGAATTTTGACATAACTTGTACTTAATAAAACACAATGCGGCCGAAAAAGCCGTTGCCGTGCCACGTTTAATCAATGATGTACTGACGAGTAGACGAGTTTGGTGGATGACGTAGCCGACACGAATTTCTGGGACTTTACCCGAGTCAAAGATTCAAGATAGCATCGAACTATGTTGTAAATTATGGAGATAGGGAATTCTAGATTGTGAAGGCTACGTTCCACTTTCTGGACTTTCCGTCGCGAATTATTTGGGTGACTTATTTTCTTTTCCATTAGCCTGAATTAAACAATTAAACGAGTATAATTCCAGGCTTTCCCGCAAGAGGGGTGTTAAAACATGTTAACTTATGCATATTGTCGTTCATGGGCATGTAACAAGAAGATTAAATGATATTCATGCAAATTTTCATAGATGGAAACTATAACAGGCCACCCTAAAATATTGATGAAGCAAATTGGATTAAGCACTTTTTCTATCCATAAAAAGCTTGAAAAAACTAAATGAATTTAAAAAAAAACCAAGACACATATTAAAATCAAGTTTTCTATTCCACTGATTAAACGCTTTATTGATTGATTATTTCCACCTAAAACACTGATCATTGCATGGAAATATTGCAATAAGATTGTACACTGCATTGCAATTTGTTTATATTACCACTATTCTTGTCTTGCTAATGCCGTATATATCGCATTCTCAATTGATTATTTCTATATTAATATGTAGCTAACCAGTATGATCATAAGGTATAATAATTTTATTGTAACTTTTACTGCCATGATCGCTGTATTTGAAATTTGTGGGAAATATTCCACCTAAAATATCAATTAAAATTGCAGTACATGAAATAACCGAAAGGCATTGACAACCGAATCATAATTATAATTAATGCAATAAAACGAGGGATTAGTTTAGCAGAGAGAATCCAAAGGTATCACTTCATTGAAGCTTATGGAAGAAACGCCATCATAGGAATCGAACCACTAGAAGTTGAATGTAGGGCGTAAATACCTAAAAGCCGGATGGCGTAGACCAAGAACGAAATGGCGATCACGGCATGATGTCCGATGCGGTCGGTGATTGGTCCAGCCAGAGCTAGCAGGGGTAGGCCAGCTGCGCCGCCAACGGTCACTGTCAATCCCATTAGCATCTTCGTCGCCCCGAGATCCTGGAGCAACCAGAATAGGAATCCTTCCAGGAAGCCCCACGCTGCGCCTGTAAAATAAATTGTGGTGACACGTTTAGACGCCGAAATCAAAAGCAGACCCAAGTTATTAGGCGAACAATAGGGCCAAACTCCGAAACCCTTCGAACATCATTCCTCTAAGATGTTCCATATTTTCATATGAAAATCATTCCTCATGACGAATTAAATATTTTTAGAATACACATGGTCTTTGCAGTCATCGTAGTTCATTTATTCTGGATATGATGGGCATTTTTTTTTGACCATCAACTTAACAATTTGCGATCGTGATTTGCGTCTGCGCAATGCAAGCAATATCCAAATCGGGAAATTATTTTGGATATAGTGCTTTTTGTTGCTGGTGAAAGCGATGTCTGGCAATGTAATACTCTCGGGATGAAGCGTTGATACGTTGAGATTTAAGTTTGATTTCCAGATTTGATTCAAAAGTAAATGAAATATGTAAATGAAAAATGTAAATGAAAAGTAAACAGAAGCATGAGATATTTTTATGAAATCTCTCTTTCAAATTTATCCGAATAGAGAGTTGCACATTCATACTGTAATGCTTTCGTTTCGGTCTTCGATGAGTCGCTAATTCTGGGCATATTTTGAGGTTGACAATAAATATGTTATCATAAAGATAACACCATAATTATAATTTGGGAACGGTGGCGGAAAATGACATTACCGCCCAGGTTGCCAGAATACACGATCCCGGCAATGGTTACGGGAATTGAATGCCTTCGTTCATCTGTTTCTTGTACAGTAATGTATCCACCACTACACACGTCACGCCCTGGTATTGAAGTAGGGAATAAATACAACTACAGGTTGCTCGCCGGTTCAGTATTGCGCTGTGGATGCATTTCATCCGAATACCAGACTCCAAAAATCATAATAATCTCGGCGGTTTTACTATGGAGGGTTGAGAAGCAAAACCCGAGCCATAAAAATGAGCCAGCTGGTATTTTTCTAGCTCGATAAAAAGGAATAATAACACAACTAAAAACGTAATAAATATCACAATAAAGTAGAATTGAAATATTTTCGCGATTGGGCTTACTGTTCTTTCGAGAGGGACCGAGAGTCTTCGTTTTTTTTGGAGGCGGTGGAGGGGGGGTTTCGTGTAGAGGTTGCCTAATGTTTTGTCCATGGAGAAAAATCAAGTAATCGTGGATAAGGTGAGGAAGATGATTTTTTAAAAAAAGTATGGAAGCGAAAGATAGCGAAACATTTGGCAAAGTTTGACACAGAACACAGGCGCACGGAGTACACACGACTACCAATAAAGCTTGAAGGCAACTTAATATTTTCCTCCCACCCAAATCTCATTGGTCGTTTTCTAGTCACGTACCATATAGCTTTCTCTCCCCCTTTCCTTCGAGTTGCAAATGCATTATAATTCTAGTACAAATGAAAAATGATACCTCACTAAAAATAATCCGCGTTTCAATGCTTAAAGCTGACAACGGCAATTACATTAGCTAAAATTTCTTTTTTCCTATTCCACAATAAGAGCCCAGATTATAAATGTCATCGAAATCGCTTAAGCATTAACTGATTCATAAAATATGTCCTATTTTTTTATTAACTATGCAAACTAACTTTACCTCATAAAATTAATCGTTTCAGGCGTAACTTAGTGAAATTGGTCCACGATGAATAAAGTCAAAATAAAACCTTGTGATTCTACGTACATATATGTATTTACGTGTGGAATTACAAGGATTTATTTTGCCGTTATTTAGCTTTACGGCATTTCTATCCAAAAGTATAAACTTTTCTCGTATCCATAGAGAAATACTCGAAACTTCGATTCTGAGGTGCATATTATGAAGCTTGCTTTCATCGTTTGAGAATCATTACACTTTTCATCGAGTACATTTTTGTTTTTTAAGTTTGATGACGATCAACATTCTCGCACACCCCATAGCGGTGGCTTGCGTGGTGCCATACATCGTACATGACGATGAAGGCAAGGTCGTACCGTAATTTCGGTGAAATATTTGTCAGCCAAAGAAATGTGTCGATGGATTATTAGATACAAATTTAGAATAAGTTATTTTATATCACATGAAACCACATTCAAAATTCTGAATGTTTAACTAATGGAATCCGCTTTTTTATTTTCCATAAATGCTATGGTGAATCAATACATTTCAACCATTCGGATGTGCCAACTTCGCCATGGACGGACTCGCCCAGTTCCTTCAACAACCGATTGTGACTCTTTTAACTGCCGATGGCATAGAATTAAATAATAAAAAATCCGGTCAAATTTTTACAAAAGAGAACCACGATCATAACTGTAGATCCATCTCCATATCGGTTCCCCCCACTCGAAGGACAGGTTCGTCTGGAGTACATGGAATTACGATTGCGGATACGGTGTGTGCCAGCTAGGATTTCTGCGACGGATTGAATGACGACCATTGACCGAGAAGTGTCTGAAGTGGTATGACTTTGAAGGCAAGGAGAGATCCTATTCACGCCTTCAGGAACTGAGCTGAGATCCAGCTTCGTACCCTGAACTCCCCACGTCACTATATCAAGCTTAACCCGAATCTTTAGTTATAAATCATCGTGAATGGCGAAACTGATTAAATTCCAATGGCTTTGAATTTCACAGCTGTTTCATTTCTTGCCGAATCGTTCAATGGTCTTTCGTCACATTCACGTTGAAATGCCAGGTTGCAGTGGCCTTCACTAGAGACCGTATGTTGCGAGGGATTTAGCTAGCGGGAGCCATATTTTGTCATTGATTCTTTAGCAAGAATCGAGCGAGAAAAAATGTTCAGTATGTTTGGGATTAAGATTTAAGTCACATATAGGGTTCGTCCGGAAAATAAGTGTACTGAGCTCAGGAAAAAAAATTATTACACTTTTACATATCTTAAGCTAATATTCCTCAAAATAGGACCCTTTTGAGTCGATACACTTGTTCCAGCGGCGTTCCCATTCCTGGAACGCTCCCGCGAAGGGATCATCGGGAACCTCTCGAAGACACGACGTCACGGCCTCTTTGACGGCGTCCAAAGTCCCGTATCGCGTTCCTTTCAAACTCCTCTTTATCTTCGGGAACAGAAAGAAGTCCGATGGTGCCAAGTCCGGGCTGTAGGGCGGGTGCGGCAGCGTTGCCACGCCGTGCTTAGCCAAGAAGTCCGACACGACAAGCGCGGTGTGAGACGGCGCATTGTCATGATGCAGCCGCCAGATGTTTTTGATCGCTGGCCGGACGCGGGCGACTCGTTTTCGAAGTCTGTCGAGCACTTGAACGTAAAATGCAGCATTTACAGTTTGTCGTTCAGGTACAATTTCGTAGTGGACGAGTCCCCTTTTGTCAAAAAAGACAATGAGACAATGACACTTATTTTCCGGACGAACCCTGTAGTTCTTCCTCAAATAAGCACATATTAATATAGTTCAATATTCTTGCTGGATGAAATTGGACCAGGGCATAATGACTCAACGCCATAGTATGGTATCCTAGATACTATGAAAAAATCTACCAAGCTCTAGCGTATTTAGTATCTCTTGCTTTCACTTCTCACATTTTCGTGGAGGATGTACATTAATTGTAAACTTCGCAGGCACGTGTTTATCGTGAAACTCTCTTAGGCTATCGGCTCAAGCACGAAATGGTTTTGGCGAACGCAGTGGCGGTTCCCGTTTTACTCTCCCCCGTCCAACCCACTTCCACCCTCTTCACCTCTCTCGTCCTGCACCCTTCTCCCTCTAATTCGTTCCACCTTCTCCTTTCTGACCCTGTTTTCCACACAATTCCACCTCACGGCCGATTAGTTTTCTCTTTCATATCATGACGTCACGTCACTTAGTTCGGGATAAAACAAGGTATTAGCCCACTTAATATAATTAATTACCGATATCTACGTCATATACAGCGATTCGACACTGGGGCCGAGAGGATCCGGACACTAATTTTTAGTTCCAGTAGCATTAATTTGTGGTGCATATTCACAACTTTGGTCATGTGACTACTCTTAAATTATGCGAAAGTGGGGTATTGTGAATTTTTTAATGAAGAATTCGTAACAGGAAGGGATCTATTTTGAAGTTCTTTTTACCATTTTAGCCTTTGCCATGTTGTTATTCATAACAAAAATTCAATTTTGTACAACTTAATAAGAATATGTAATTAAGACCCAGGTTTTTATGCATAAAATCGCTGACAGGTCTGTTCAGGTAAGGTCATCTTGATGTAATAACTCGAAACTGGGGTCGTCATTCAAAGGTCTTATTTTGGTTCCTCATTCGTCACTATTTCATATCTATTTGTTTTATTTTTTCTGCGTGGTGTTATCTGCCGATGTGGTTCTCAATAATTCCAACTGAGTTAACAGAAGAAAACGCGCATGTCTTTTATGGGAGGCTTTCAGGCTTAGTCTTATAAAAGATCTTATAATGAGGATTTTTCTGTTAGTCTTTGGAAGGAATCTAAATACCGTCGATATCTCTATCATATACACCATCTTATCGTAATACCTATTCATGAATCCCACTCAAGTTTTCTTGACGTTATTTAATTCAAGAAACTGCGGGAGATGCCGCAACAGTAACCTTTAACGGAGTCATCCGCTAACATGCATTTCAATGCAACAATTTCAGAGTGTAAATATCATTCCCGATCAAGGCGAATGATTTTTACATTCTGACATTGTTACTTAATTCAATAGAACTTTCTCCGTGGAACCACAAATACTTGTCATGAATTTATAGTGTGGTATAACTGATTGAAATGAAATAAAATTATTGAATTTGTAATTTGACGTCTAACGTTGAACCTGATAATGACGTTCAACGTCGAAACCTGAGTCGTGTTTTTTAATAAAGTATGTGTATTTTTACAAAGTAAATAATTTAATTTCATTTCAATATGTTATGCAAATTACATAAATTTACGTAGGAGACAATAAATTGGATTATTATTGTCGAGCTTATCAAATATTTTTACAACCCGCAAGCGATAACAAAGGAATGAGTCTTGCTCCATTCGGATTCCACTGGCTCTTCGCGAGTCATGTCTCGTTGCATGAGACACTCGGTACAGGCCAAGGCCTTGATCGGCAATCGCCGTCAGGGGTCAACGGACAGACAGACACGAGGGAAAGCACACTCACCTAGTGCCAGGGCCGCCGCCAGGATGGTGACAAGTTCCCAGTTGCGCAGGGCCGTGACGACTTCCTTGACGACTCGCTTGGCAGGAGATTTGAATTCCAAGTCGATGGTGAGAACCAGCAGGCCGCTAATCACTTTTAGGGAGGCGTAGAGGTAGAAAGCGGGCCTTCTCGCCAAGAAGAAAGAGAAAAAAATTAATTAATGCAATCTTTCGGCGCCATGGTTCGTTCAAATCGAAGGAAATAAAATAAAACGCATACAAATCTAAATAATGAGTAATTGTAATATGAACTATAGGGTTTAAAGATATTTTGTTTCATTCTAGACAGGGCTTAGAGTTGCAGGTGTATGTGTGCGTGGTTGTGTTACTTGGGTCCATTAAAAACCGACTAAAAGCCAGTAGACCACTATTAATATAAAAAATATGGATACTAGGCGATTTCCATGCGGCTACTTGCTTATATCTTATCGTTCTGTTGGCATAAATGACGATATATAGTAAGCCGAGAGCTATAAGAGTAACTATGTAAAGTGTAGATGAAATGTCTGAATGCTAACAAAAACAGTCACCATTGAGAGAGGTATTTGAAATTTAATATAATTTTATTAATTTTTAATTAATTAATTTTATTAATTTTAATTTTTGAAAAATTAAAATTTAATTAAAATTCTCTGAATGCTAACGGAAAAAAATCACAATTGACAGAGGCATTAGGGATTTAATGAGATAATGAATGAAAATTACCTATAGTGTTTAGAATGCCCCTTCTCTAGCCTGGACACTACCGGCCAAGTAGTCCGCAAGCGGCATATTCCCTGATGTATTACGAGTATCTTATATGAACTCTAGAGCTGTGTCATATGACTTCCTCCCACACTTATGTAGCATACGTACAGTGGATCGAGGTGGATGGTTGTCATAATCACTGCAGTAATATTTGAAGAAGCGGTGAGAGGAAGTTTATTTTCGAGACTCTTTGCTCGTGGGGATTCGCCCATCGAAGTGCATTTGAAGAAGCTTCTTTTGTACTGCCATAAAAAAATGAATAAACGATAAACATTTAGGATCGCCGATACGATACCTTAATATTTTTAAGATCGCTGTACGTCAATATGCGCGTGCGCATAAATAAATAAAAGTATAAAGCATAAAAGTATGTATTGAAATTATCAGAATAATTTTTCCTGGCGAGACTGTACGTCGCATCGCGCAGACTCGGTGGTCTGACCTTCAACACGCGCCAAGCGCCAAGTGCCTGCGAGCGTTCGTTCAGGCTAGAACGTGTTTTTAGTGGGCCCCTGACGAGTGGTTTTGTGTAAACGCAATATGCAGCGAACGATTGAACAGAGGTACGCAATCAAATGTGTATTGGACTGGGGAAATCGGGTACGGAGACGTTGGTCATAATTTCAAGTCAAGTTGAAGGATGAAAGCATGGCACAAACTGCAGTTTTTCCGCGTTACAAGCTCTTCAAAGTCGAGTGTGGAGGACAATCCCCGTGCTGGATGGTCGTCGACGTGTACAGTAATCTACGACAACGTGCAATGTGTGCGCGTGTGTATGAAGGTATTTGCTTTTTGGCGGGTTTTTCGCGTTTGAATTTGTGTGTATGTGACCAGTGGCAAACGGGCGATTGTAAATAATAAATAAAACTTAGAAACGCAAAAACATGAGACACTCACGGTTTTGGCTTTTGAATATTTCGGCGGCCCAACCACTTTTCTCAATGGAAAGGAATAAATACATGCATACCACTCACACATATAATTAACCTATTTTTTTATCAAATCGCCTCCGAAAGTACTTGTATTACATCGCTATGAATAATGCTATCGTTTAGAAAGTTTCGACCTTTCCATAACTACAAGTACTTCCAACTTGTACTTATTTTTCACGCCGTCTTAGGTTTACGAGCACTTCTCCCTGGCATGGCCTCTCGTTTCCCCTACAATATTTCTCCTCCTTCTGTACTTCACTCTTTATGACTTCCTCTATCGTCTTTAAGTAGCGGAAGTGTTGAGGAATCCAATATATTTTTCGTCTAAAACTGGTTGCTTTGTAGTCGTGTGAAATTTCTACGATATTTCAATGAGCAAATATACAAATCATTGGCAGCGTAGTGGTACCAAGATAAAAAAAAGCTATGAGGAACCGCATTCTTCCTGAAGAAATAACCGAAAGCGCAAGGAAAACCTGTTCTCGGAGAGTACCCATTAAGTGCGCCGAGCCATGCCGCTGGCCTCATCGCGGACCTGTGCCGCCGCCAACCAATACCTGGTCGACGCAAAATTATCGCGTGCACGTTTTTGGAACGCTAAAATCACATGACTGAAGCATAATGTAAGCTCATTAAGAACCGGTCTTCGGTGCAATGTAACGTCATCGGGTCGAACGCAACGAAATAGCCCTCGCAAAAAAAACCATTATTCGTACCTCTTGGAACAAGGAGACCATTCTCACCAGGGAATTAAACTGTTTTATAACGTACTTCCGCATCGTGCCCGGCACGAACTGCAATTTTCTTAGGGACGTTACTTACATACATTTACACCGCTAGTTTATCACAGCTGAACGCAAATGAGGGAATCGTAATCATCACCTTCGCTCTGATGGTACAAAACCTCTGCAGCATTTCTATCAGGTTCTCAAAATTTGAATGCAGCAATGGCCAGTTTTTCATTAGACCCACTACTTTTGCTGCACCGTTAATAATATTTTAACTGCACACGCAAATATGTTTGATACTAATGTCACGTCCAAGCATACTGGAAGCCGTGTTGACAGGAGTTTTTTTTATGGGGTAAACAAGATAGGGGGCGGAGTTGTTTGGAAAAGTAAGTTGTGATGGTGCACGAGAGGATATTAGGGGGCGAGAGCTTAGGACGGTGTAGGAAGTGGGAGGGGCGCACCTTCAAGGACCAGCTCAGCGACCCTTTCATTTACGTTTTAGTGAATAGGGGGGAGGGTGAGAGGAAGGGAAGATGAAGGAATATTTCGGAGGAGATTGGGCAGCGGAAAAGGTGGGTGACCCAGGTTGACGAACCCTGCAGTTGATCGAGGCAACCTCATGTTCGGAGAATGGACGGGGGAAGAGGTCACGAGCGGATAATTAACGGAAAAAGAAATAAGATGAAAATAATGGAATGGAAGAGTGGTTCGTGCGAACGTTTATCACAAAGAGATTTTGACAATTTCCCAAGGATCATATTCTTGATCAAATAATTTGACACTTTCGGAAGTGAAACGGATATCAACTTGTTTCGGGACGTCCCTCGAAAACTTACGTGTAATAGTAGGTTCGATCTTGCCATTGTTTTCACAAGAAGTAGGGTGAACATATTTGAAACACGTCTTGCACCTTTTTCCACTTATTCCTTCCAAACTGCATGTCACGGTAAATAATTATTGCGTAAATATTTATACATTATATTTATTGCGCAAGTGACGTCTATTGTTTTAATAGATATGTATTATGCTCTGGGGTACTTGAGGAGTTAGTGGTAATCATAGCAGAGAGAGAGAGACGATGAGGAGTGGAAAGAATGCGGATTTGATGCACAGATGATAAGTATGAAAAAAACGCCATTGGGGGTTGGTCATGGCGAGGGATAGGATGAGAGTTGGCTCACCAAACAGACAAAAGGGAGAAGAGTGAAATGAACAAATCTGATGGAATTTAAAGAAGAACGCACAAGGATAGAGTAGTGTGCAGAAAAGGGAGTATCACGCGAGATAGCTTACAATCAAGCTTTCTGACCTCTTCTATCAGAAAGGGCAAGGTACTTAGCATACCATTATTCTTGTTTTGACGTCACGCTCAAATATTTTCCGCCTCTTAGGAGGTGGAACCATTATTTTGGGGCGATGGAAGGAATTCATACGTCAAATTGGTCGAAAATTCCTTCACGAACTCTGAAGTAAATGGAAGAAATGATGTACCAACCCGCGGGGAACTGCGTGTAATTGCGAATAAGGTTTGGTTCGCAAGATGGCTACAGGAGATTCCTTGTGGGTGGAAAATAATGTTTGAATAGAAACAATGGGATAGAGGAAAATTACTCCAAGGTTACCTTTCTTAACTGGGAAGACGATGGTTTTATGCACGAGGAATCCAACTTTATGAGTGGAATATCTAATAGGACGTCGGATACCGTCTAGTGGCTGAATATATTATCCACCCAGCGGAAACATATCAATAAATTTATTTTAATGATCCATTCTGTTCCAATTTAATTTGTCTTTTAGGGAGGTTAAGATTTCAACTACTTGATGCTGTAGGATGTCGACATCGTGGCCTGTAAAATCAATTTGACAACATTATTGGGAGTTCCCGTGCCTCAACCGTGCATTAGAATGTGGGCTCAAAAAACTTACCACCTTAAGCTGAAACAGGTTGCAGTATGTGTTGATAAAAAATAAACCGGCGAAAAATATGGAGGCCTTAACACCAATGTATATCAGCCACTTTCACTAAGTTAACCTTCGAAACTGATCATATGCGTGCAATTACGATAATTGTAAGGGTTTCTCATCGCTAAGAAGCTAGCTACAACAATCCGTTTTGCAAAACAGCAGTCATGTAGTATAGAGGTACCTGTTTTTCTCGAGTTCATAATTCATAGCCAACAGATTATTACTCGTACTCCAACTGTGATTATTGGTTAGTTTTGTTAGGCCCACAAAAATGATAGCACATCATCGTCTAAAGTTCTCCTGAATAAGCATGAACGTCTTCGGTCCAACATCACTTATTTCCTCCATCAGCTACTCCTGCCTCTCTGCAGTATCTGTCCCTCACGATGAAGGTGAAAAAAGAAATTTTGCCCTTCCACATAAAGATTTAATTTTTCACGACCATGGTTTCGATACTGTACATCACGCCTGATAATGATTCGCAGCATCGAGACCGTGGTCGTGAAATATTAAATCTTTACGTGGAAGTGCGAAGTTTCTTTTTTTTTTGCCCTCATCATGAAGGAATTCCGCAAAGTTAACCCCGAAAATGTTATCAATGCAACAATTTCAGAGTGTAAAAATCATTCAGCTTGACCGGGATTTTTACACTGAAATTGTTGCATTGAAATGCATGTTAGCAGATTACTCCGTCAAAAGTTACTGTCACGGCATCTCCCGCAGTTTCTTGAAAATTTTCCGAATTTTTCCGTTATGTTATCCGTCCCTCACGTTATATAAATCAAATTGTCCAAAATATATCCTGAGTTCGGCATACAAAGATGTACTTCCCAACTTTTTCCTCAGAGAGCCTAATGCGTAGTAAACCATGTTTCGCTCGACGCAGATTATTACGTCGTCGATCTGGAAGGGGTTGACATCCTTCGAAGACGATAACGTGATCGCCGCCCACGATTCCTTCGGAGTTCACTGTGCACCGACCGTGGTGCCCCGAGGGGGAGCTCTGCATTGACGACGCGTCGCTCTTTCTCTCTTGTCGCTGCTGCGCTTTTAACTGACCTCCCAACTGCCGAACCGCCGTCGAAGCAGACCAAAAGTAAGCACCTCCCACCGATCGCCCCTGGGAGAAACGGGACGAGGAGAAGCGCACTGGACCGAGAGATGCTGCCACGGTTATAAATTTCGGTGTCATACACAGTAAATAATTGCCAACCCGACCACGAAATGAGACGGCAAGTGATCTCGTTAATACTAGCTTAAGCTGATGGATGATGTACACCTTGCGTGCCGACCGATGATCGTCGACAAGGGGTCATGAAGTGGAAACAGAATTCATAAAGGTGGGACACAGTGGAAAGTTTTTGCGGTTGTGCAAGGTGCGATGAAATTTCATAATTAATGCACGAAAGGAGGCGTTGCGAGGAGGTGGAAGGATTTCCGATCCAATTGCGTACGAGAGGTAGGTTTTGAAGATGGACCACTCGGACCAACCTGAAGTCCGTGGATCCCCCGGCGTCAAGAAGCAACCCGGAGAGTGGGGAGGCGATCATGGCTCCGATGGCAGCGTAGATCCTCTGCAAGCCGTAGTCCGCGCCGTGCCTCCGCAGCAGGGCAATCACGGCACCCTCGAACATGGCGAATGCCGTCCCTCCAATAGCCCCTGAGGGAAGACGAAGTCAGATCTCTCAGGCGATTGCAGCGACCTTCATCCAAAACCCTCAAGTACCCTTCCTCCACACCTACACCAGGCACCATTCACGAGTCTATTTCTTTCGCCGATAACGTTCCCACCCATTCATCAGCAATCAATCAACCCAGAGTTTTGTTCCTGGAAGGCGAGGGAAGCTCTCGATCCAAATTGAGTCCAATGGCTTGTGAACATTCCAAATGTCTGGAAACGTCTGCGGAACAACCCGACGTAACGGTTTCTTGCTGGGGGTGTTAGGCAACCGACCATTTATGCAAAAATATGCGCTTTGACATAATTAAGAATATATACTTACACATAACCGCTGCAATAGTCTTAGGCTGGGATTTTAAATGTCTTATTAAACTGAAGGTTAACTTAAACCTCTGGTCAAAGCCAAAACTTAGTTTTTATGACTGCTGGTTAAGTTAAAAATGATCTATTTAAGAGTTCAATAACTGACAGATGTTGTTGTTACGGTTACACTGTTCGCTTCCACTTATGAGCAATCTTATTTGCTTACATTATTTGAGTTCATCGGTTGTCTCCAAGTTTAGTTAAGTGTTCACATCAACCAAAGATTAAACTGAACAAGGCATTATAAAACAGGGCCCTAGTCTTCCCTGATTCCTTCATGGCTCTAGGGGTTGTGATAAAAAAGAGGACTGTTGGGCAAGTGGGTGACTAATGTGTATGATTGTTGGAAATAAAAGAATATAAGAGGGTGGAAAACAAGAAAGGCTGATCAGAGGTATTTCCAAGAATCCTTTAGGGAATTCTAAATGACAAAAAGGTGTGCGGTGTCCGTAAAATGGTTGTAAAACTAGCAGCTTTTAAGAGTAATTTTTTACAAAGAACGATGAGCGCTCTAAATTTGCACAATATATTCTATTATCATACATTATTTAAAACATTACCAGCAGCTTGCCTCGCATGCGTAGAGGAAGTGTACGGTTGAAACTTAGGCACTCCAGGGCATTTAAAGCTGTTTTTTTGTTTGAACGACAATCTGTCTAACTACCTATCATTTTCCTCAGAAAACATTCACCGAGAGGAAGCACTCAGAAGCGATTGTGCACGTGGCCATATGTACTGAATATTGGAAAAATTGTAAGAGTTAAAAGTGCAAGGGTTAAATAATATTTGTATCAGTCACAAGTTCGTAGTTCTCCACATCCACAGCGTCAAAGTGTGTCTTCACGGATGTTGAGGTAATTATACGCAACAGGTATTCTACACAAGTAGTTTGTCATGTAGACAAACGGTTTATTCATTTATGGAGACGACTTTAAACGAAGGGAATGGTACTCGTAAATTTCTTATTCCATAATGAGTGAAAGGGAGCATCAAAAAATTCTTTTTAATGTCCTCGTAAATTTCTGAACTCATTCCCGGAGAGTGCTCCATGATTCGATCCTCATCCTCATCGGTGTAATGATTCTCGAACACCGTTTCTCAGGGCGCATTTTCTTTCACGGTCATGGTAGCAAGAAATCCGTTCAATTTTTTATTCCATCTAAGGCATCGTAAAGTTAAATTCTGCGCGGCTATCTTTTTCCTTGTGGCGGTTGAAATTGGTCTGAAAGACAGACAGCGCGTTATCGAGTCACCACGAGAGACTTCTACCGTCTGGAGAACAGATGCTACAATTTGTTCCACAATTTCTGACAATCAATACGAGTTACCTGCTCAATCTTTGGCTCAACCTTTAATCGTATTTTGGGACATTTATGTTGAGTAAATACAATATCTTAATAAGGCCCTCAAGCTATCACTGTGAAACAGCAGAATAACTTATTAAAATTCCTTAAAATGCATTGTTCTGGCACATCTTCCGCTGATTAAGGTCGACATTTCCTCATTTTTGGTCCTTGATACCTTGAAAGAATTAAACAGTTCATGGACATTCGCTTCTTCAATTCGACATTCCAATTCTCAACACTTTATAAATGGATAATGGCAATGAAGATAACAATGAGAATGGGATCGTGGTCAGAATATTCTGTGAAGCGGAATGCCACCTGGGGTAAATAAGCAGGATATCTGTCCTCCATCTGTCACTTGGAATAGGGAGCGGTCTCTGACGGGCGCCACCCGGACTTTTGATTCCCCTCCATCTCATTTATCGACACTTTGGCCCCACCCTCCGATGATGTCAACTTTACTGTCGCAAACAGTGGCACAAATCTACTTGAGCCTCGAATTCACCTCAATGAAACCCTCCTTTTTTTATCCTGGAGGACGTCACCCTCTCCGCAATTCATCGTGCTAAACCACAAAACTTAGTGTCACGCCAAAGAAATTGATGGCATTCCTCACTACGCAAATAATCGATGCCATGGAAAACTTATTAAGTCTTAAAGAAAAATATAATGGGTCGTGAGAGTTGATTTGCAAAATCGAGGAAACTGCCCAAGGCGCATAGTATATTGGGACAATAGTGATAACATAATAGAGACCATATTAGATGCTGTTTAAGGATTCGCCATCCCTCACACATTCACGATCCCGAGGAAAGTGGTAAGGAATATTCCTTTAAAAAAATCTCTCCTCTGAGATCATATTAAACCGATCATACTTGCGTGCGACTCGCATAAACTATTCACTCGTACGTGGTCTTGCATGGAATCCTGTGGGAATCATGACAGAAGTGGAACCAGGTGTTTTAAAGATGCATAAGTATATTTTCCCTCTAGAATTGCGTGCAATTAACAATCGGAAGCTAGTAGGCGTGATTGCTGGTAACAAAAGAGTGCTGCTGCCTGAACTCGTATACAAGATGACCACGTGCATCATATCACTGTGTAAATATAATATAAATGGAAGGAGAATGTTCACAATTCCAGACGAGAAGTATTATCCATGCCATTACAACAACAACAACTTTGAGAACTGTTATAATTGGTCCAAGCAATCGAAATGATTTTTTCGTAGTATTATTATTTGTAAGGGCACCGCCGGATAAGCTGTAAACGGATCGCCTTGGCTGTTTTCGAGGACGAAAGGCTCCACGGAAATTTTGGTTCGTGTGAAACGTCTCTTACAGACTTCCTCCCATCCGTGTTCATCGCCGATGTCCCCACATCCCATGCCCTCGGCCTTCATTCTGCGCAGCGAGTTCTTGATAGTTTACTGGGACTCCCAACGCTTGGATAAAACAATGGAACTCTACACGTAAAAAACACCTTAGAGAATCCATAGAGAAGGGTATGTAAATACGAGCCTTGGTCTGGTCATCTCTTCTCGCCTGGAACCCCACTTACCGATCAGGACACGGATTGCCAAGTAGGACCAGAAGGTCAGTTTGGGGTTGTTCGTAACCGCTTCGGCCGCCACCTTCTCCACGCAGACGCCTTCCCGCGGTGTGGTAACCAGGCACGCCGGCTGGCAGAGTTCCGCTGGTCCGTCCCCATGGGCGGCGATCCACGCGGACACAACCTCGCTGCCGCCGGTCTCGAGATCCTGGTCGTCTCCAGGGTCCTCCGAGGGGTCCGACTCGTTCCTCCCGCCTCGCTCCGCACTCGTCATACCCTCCAACTGGTGGGTATGATTAATAAAGAAAATTAGGAGCACGGAAAGGACAAACGCTGGCAGAAATGGGAATAAACAATGCCGTGGATGAAATATCACATCAACCATAGTAATCAACCTGAAGCTTGTTATTTTAGGTGAGGATAGAGCCCACCATGTATAAGCTCTATGGTTACTCGATATTTTTATCGACACTTGGGAGTTGGTATGAAAAAGGGGGAGAGATTAAGATACTTGGGCACTATTTGTAAATACAAAACATAGATGACTGTAACTTAAGAGTACAGAGGGTTCGTATAGATGCCACTAAAGTGATAAGCTTGTTCAATGTTTAAAATGGTGTCATTCGGCGTGCAAGAACCATGTGTAGTCATCTGTGTTTACCTCTTGTGCTGTTTCACACCCATTGATGTTCATTGTCTGTTGAGTTTGATACACGAGGTGATGGTGTCCTGGATTTGAAAAAAGTGGATTCCTAGATGCGATAGCTCGAAGAAGGTGGAATCAGTAATCAGGATTTTTTCAGTGGACTAAAGAGACCTCTACAGAAGCGTTCTCGGCAGCCATGGAATCATGACGTATACAAAATGGGCACATCCTGAAGCACGATAACTAACTTAAGGAATATTTAAAGGGATGAATCACAGAGGAAGGATAGACTACGAGGAGGTGATGGAGCATATCGACACAAGGGGCTTTTAGAAAATGAGGAGAATGGCTAGGGACAGGATAGTTTTGAGAGTAAGTACAAACAAATTCTCAGACCCGTGACGCGGATCAGTAGGTGCCGGCAGCGTCACCTTTTTCCAAAAACCAAAAATACTTACCATGAATGCGATGGTGGCGTTGGGGTCAGACTTCCGATTCAAGTTTGCGTGGATGAACAGGGTACGGCCTCGTTGAGGGCGGCGTCCGCCAGGAGGTCGCCGCAGGGTGCAGTTGGGATCGCACCCGAATCCCACGGACAAATCGTCGGGGAGGAATACCCTCGTCTCGGAGAGCTTCCCTGCGAACGTCCCGTTGGGGGCGGATGCCAAGTCGGCCTCGGTGAGATTCTGGATGGGGCAGGAATGGCCGCAGTGGCTGAGCGTCAGCACCAGCGGGTGAGCACCATCCTTGTGCTCGGGGAACGTACACGGAAGATGTTCGGGAAGTGGTTGAACAAAGAACCCTTTGGTGGGAGGGAAAAAGAGGCATAAGTTTCAGACTTGATCTTCACGAAGGAGGGGTCTAACGAGTAAACCGATGTACTTCCAACAAATCGTCTACCTGCATTTCAATACAAGGGAACCTCTATCACTTGACATATTGCGATTAAACATATTGATAAGCGTATATGTGGAATTTAATGAATACCAAGGACTTGCAAACCAACGGAATAACAGCAGAATTTTAATTCCGGAGTTAGGTCTTTTGGTAAATTCAAAAATCAACATAAGTAAAAGTTACGATGAAGTCCTGTCTCGATCAACTGATGCTTTTGTAAGCAGTCATTTGATCCGGAGCGTAAAATTTAGAGTACCACTGATGCACTTGACTCTCCTGGAGATATAGGTAATTGTGAATTGAGATCAAATACATAAAGCAGACTAACATTTGAATGAATTTTAATGACTTTTTGGAAAAGCTGTTGTCGACTGGCATTGTCATTACTCGCACGTTTTGTTCAACTTCTTACTTTGAAATTAAATTGCAAACATTTCATGTGCCATGATGATAACAATTTTGCGTTTCTCTTCGTCCATTTGCATATAATTTGATGATTGATCTTCGTATGGCGCAATTTATTGAATTACTTCATCATTGATAGTCTATTTATTATAGTATAGGTAGATTTTAAACAACTCTAATGACTATTTAGCATTACGCACCGCGTGTAACTTCCGTATGTATGTCCAATATTATTTCTATTTCAGTTAATGGAGTTTTCTACCAGTCCTCATTACTTCCAAGAAGCCTATTTTCTCCCTACCCTCTCTCTTCCACGCTTACGTGACATTTTATCTAGCATCGGCTTTGATATTCCAGTTTCTCTGAATATTTCCTCCACCGTTGTTGTCGCTCGGTTGTCAAAACGCGCAGAATCCTACCACCCCTTCAAGGGTGTAATGCATTGAGAGGGACTTGCTCTATATACTGCGACATGTGAACGAGACACATGAACGTTTCCTTAGCTCCAGACAGACATTCGCATACCTCCTCCCGGGGAAAATCCCGTGTCGGCCTCCAGCATCACCATGGTGAGGGTGCTCGGGAACGGGGGATGGTGCCTCGCAGGCGGCACCAGTAACAGAAGCAGCGAAATTCCCCCACCCACGGCCGACAGTATAGAAAGCAGGACCTACGCGGGAAAGAAAATTTACAACATCATATGAGAGAAATATCACCACTGATGAAATAATATCTGAGGAGAGAAAACACAGAAAGTGCATGCATGGTATATGGAATCTTGTATTACGGACAATTGCAAAACTTTTTTTACTTTGCAAAACAAAATTACAAAACAATTTTGCAGAAGGTAGGAAGCGATTTTTTTATTATGCATGCCCTGATTCGATATCACGGAAATATAAAAAACGAAACCACGTGCATGAAGCATCTGGGAAGTCTTTGACAACCAGAATGTATTGGTGATAGGCGAATCTGTCGAAAAAATGAGAAAATGTTTCAATACTATTGTGAAACTTGAATAGATGATAGGAATTCGCAAATTTATTGGCCATTATTTTAATTTTACGCGTAAAAGTCACTTTAAATTGTGGAATATACAAAGGATAATTCTGCACACGATAAAATCCAGATGAAGATGAAATTCTTCATTCTTTTCGTTGAATTTGTTTAAGTTTAACCTCGCTTATCTAATAAGAATCCAGTACCATTTCTTTTTCAGAAATGCATTAGTATAAACTTTAGCATAATGCATCGGATTAAACAGAATTAGGATCAATGGAGAAGAGATAAACATGCTACGCTTCGCCAACGATATTTCAATGATAGCAAAAACCCAGGAGGATCTTAAAAGGTCACTAAACGTATTGGATCAAGTTTCTCAAAGATGCAACATGGACATAAACAAGACGAAGGCTAAAAGCCTAGTGTGTGGAAGAGAGAAGCGGAATACAGTCGTCACACTGAATGGACAAAAATTAGAACAAATAGATTCCTTTGTCTATCTCAGAAGTACCATCACATGGGACGGAAGAAGTACTGCAGACATCAAACGAAGAATTAGCTAAAACTAAGAAAGCATCCACAATGAAAAGAAAACTGTTGTGTTAAAAAAATATAGAACTACAGACGACGAATGCATAAAAACATTCGTATGGAGCATGGTACTCTATGGATCAGAAGCATGGACCATCGGAAAAGTAGACCAGAAAAGACTAGAAACCTTCGAAATCTGGTGATGTAGGGGGATACTGAAGATTAAATGGACCGATACAATAAAAAATGAAGAAGTGCACAGAAGAATAGACGAAGAATGGATCTTATGGAACACCATTGAGAAAAGAAGAACCAGATGGAATGGCCACACCCTGAGGCACAATGGATTCGTGAAGAATATAATAGAAGGGGAAATAGAGGGAAAAGTCCCTAGAGGAAGGCCAAGGGATTTATACATGGGAATAAATGAGAAAGTACATTGCAAAAAATACCAGGAAGTAAGCCAATTAGCATCAGATAGGGTAGAATGGAGGGCTGCAGTCAACCAATCTTAGGATTGAACGACCAATGGTGATTAGTACCTGGAAGTCTGAGAGAAGATCTGTAAAAGGTGGGTGAGTGTACACTTGACCATCCATAAAACATTTATATTGTTCTGAGTTATTTCCGATGAATGTACGTGTAAATAAGAAGTCAAAAGAATTTGGATTAGTAAAGTTAGACGCATCAGAGACAAATTAATAATCCATATGTAAGCAAAAACGAGCGATTAATATTGTTTTGTGTACATTAGAGTAAAAACCATTGCACCAAAATTATATTCTAATCGGAAAATAGAAAGCAAAAAATTAATTAACCGATAATCCATCAGTGACATTTCCCTATTTTAAATTTAACGAAAACAATTGTTAATTTTTTTACTGAACTCTAACCAGCTCGGTTCACGACAATTATCTAGGGTTCAATGTGTTTGGGCACAAACTTTCTTTAAAATTAACATTTCTCTAATACCTACTCTCTTGAATTCTTCTCGGCGCACTAACCCAATGATTAGACTCTTCTGTTTATTTATTGAGAAAAACAAAGAGGAAGTATTCTCAATCTTAAAAAAAATTTCCCAAATCCGAGGCCATACTAAAGAATTTCTCGCACCCAAAGATTGTAGTGGATTCAACCACCCCATGAAAAGATTTCGACCCATGTTCAAGATAGAATTACACATAGTGCTTTGGAAATGCTCTTACCCCTGAAGCTACTCAGATAGCTACAGGAGAAATTTGTACAATTCGAAGGTGAAGAATTGTTTGATAATAAATAGTCTCACGGAACCTTACTTGAGTGATAGGACAGGTTTTTAATAGTTTCCAAGACGAGAACGTGCTCAAATTTTCATTCGTACATACTCCTACATTCTACCCTGGAGGCGAGTGGCAGGGGGTGTTGCACCTCCAGCCATTAGAGCGTTTGATGAGCGTTACCATTGGGTATACTTTCATTTTCAGGATTTAAGAATTCGTTTCAATGAAACTTTGGAACATGCGGGTTGGAATTATCATTCAATGTGGCCACCGATGTGGCGTGTGAGGAGTGATATTTGGCACACCATGAAAAACCGGTTGTAGAATATTGCCGAAGCGGTGGCTACCTATCAAACCCACTGTCAAGGCTGATGCGGCCATTGTGGCGTCTGGTAGCTAAGTCGACAATCTCTCCGTCAAACGGTTCAGCGAATTACATACATTCATACATACCTGTATTTGAACAATAGAAGACTGATTAATTCAATATAGTATGTTTTCCTCCCATTATTCCTTGTTCCTCATTATTCCTTAGATCTAAATTATAATGGGGTCGTTCTAATTGTACGAGCGTGCCTTCCAATCAAGTTCCATGACTCTTGCTAAGCAATGACCATCCAAATACTTCTAGACCTTTCTATTACCTTCACCAGGACCGTGGAATCGTGGAGGGTCAATCTAGTGTATTGATGGCTAAACTTTAAAAACACATATTCCCGAAAAAAAGGTAGACTTTTAGCACAAATTTCCACCGATAGCCAAGTTGTGCAGAGAGAAATGGATTGCGCGTCAATTAGGTTTCCTTCCATATTACCTATGCTCTATATCACTTATGTTTTTGGAAAAATACGGTGTACATTACGCTCCAAAAACAGTTATGAATATTTACTACTCTATTAAGTAATATTCATATTCACCCCAAACAGTTTTAGGTTCCTGGTACAATTATTAGTATTTTATTTTGCGTTTAGGCTACTACTGAGGCATTTTTTTGAAACAATGAAGAACTTTCCTTCTATTTGGTTAGGACTAATAGTGGAAAATTGATATAAAATTAAGGATTAAATGCTTTATTTTTCCATATATTGAGAAGGAAATAAACTAAATCGGTTTTCACAATGATAATGTCATCAGGACGGGAAACCACCTCAATTATCATTCCCAAGAAAATAATGATGGACGCAAAATCAGGCACTGAAGCAGGAGGATAGACGTAGATTGGAGGCTTTTGAAATGTGGGCGTGGACAAGAATGGAGAAGGTGAAATGGACCGAAAGGAAAACAAATGAGGAAGTACTGGAGATGGTGGGTGAGGAGAGGGGTTTGTTGAGAGAAATCGTATGGAGGCAGGAAAAATGGATGAAAGGCGTATTGAGCGGTAGTGGAATGTTGAAGAGGGTAATAGAGGGGAGAATGTTGGGCAAGCGAGGTAAGGGCAGGAACAGGATAGGGATGTTGGACGGGATGAAGGGAGGAAAGAAGTATACAGAGATGAAGAGGGACCTGATATAGATTAGTCTGCTAGGTGGGGAGTCACGAAATGTTTATTTGATAGTTGTATCCATCCAAAAACCTACCTTAACCGGTAGATTACCTAATAATAATAATGTCATCAGGACTTGTCATTGTAACCACTTGATGTAAAATTCGGTGAATACCGTCCGAAAACATGGCTTTTCCAGTTTTGTGCAAAAGGAAATTATTTCTTCTTTTATTTCGATGTGAAAAAAACTCCTACAAGTTTTCGGGAGTCAATGGCCGTCAATTCGGCCGTCGTGACTACCATTTTACCTCTTCTCCCGTTTCTTTCAATAAATGTTTCTATTCCTACAGCAGAAAATTTGTGAAGTATTTGAACCTAATTTTGCTTGCCTTAATGATTTCGCAGTTACCGACTAGATCATGGGGAACAAAAACAAAACACTAAGCTTCAAAGCTCGAATCCATCAATCGAAACACGCATATCTGTTCGGATGCGAAGTTATTTCCACAATTCATAACTACCCACGACCCAAGTGACGATCTCACTCTGCATGCACTCGAGGGGAAGACGCGAGTATGGAGCATCATCCGGCAGGTACATTTCACCTTTGCCCATAAATTAGCTTAATCATATCACTAAGATCCCTCAAGATGAATCTCGAAGCAAGGTCTCCACTCCGTGCGACTTCATTTAGATGCGGATCCTGCAAGCGGTTGACCCTGACATTAACGGTGCCTACTGTCGTGTATGGAAATGAAGATTCGATGTACACGATGCAAAGCAATTAAATTTGAATTTATGAGACGGCAGGGAACAGTAAAAGCAAACTGGCCGGCGTCCTAACAGCTACATTAGCTTATCCTTGGACCAAAATATGGCTCGGAGAACCAATAATAGTCATTCTATCGTCTGCCATTCAACATCAACTATAAAACATTGTGAATTTTCTGGGAGTAACGTTACACTCTGAAGATGACACTTGTTAATTGATAATAGGTGAGAAGCATGTATACTTGAGGCTTAAGTGATAGGCACACCCTGTTATGATATGAAAACTCATTCGGGAGAGTCAAAATTGACACCGATCGCGTCGAAAATAAGGAAAGACGGGTGAAATCTTTTCTGCGGGGTGATCTGCTTCGAAAAATCTCGCGACAGGGATCAACTCACTCTAAATTAGGATTCATGAGTAAGTAAACACTCGAGCACAGAACAACACATTCAAAAGTCACGTGGTTGCCGTGTGTAAGGAGATTCATTTCTCTCCAGAGACAGCCACAGGAAACAGACGCGCTACCGAAGTATAACTCAAGGATAGGTTGCGACACAAATGCACAGTGGGACACAAGTACGCAATGAATAAAATAGGTGGAATTTCATAGTTTAAAAATGATTCGCCTCGTCATAAATTAATCATCGGACATCGAGGTATTCGGATTCGAAACCGGGTCAAGGCAAGTGTTTTTTTTAACCCTGTGAAATTCCTACATTTTCGAAGTACATGAGCGGATGACTCCGTTTGAAGTAACTGCCGCGGCATTTCCCCTGTTCGGTTATTCGTCACAACATCTTGTTCTGTTAGAGTCCCTAGATATTCATAATGTAAGATACTTACATTATATACCTAATATCGCATCGATAGTTTAAATTAGCAAGAGAACTCATTCGGATATCAAAGGATCCGGGTTCGTATCTATCGATACGATATAAGGCGAGTGAATTTTACATCATGAAGTATATTTACATTAGTAGTACTTTGAACACATTAATCGTAATCGGTGTCTACCTGAAACCCCCGCAACAAAGTCGGGTTATGATAGAGTTGACTTCTAAGGTAAGAGGTGACTGCTAACTCAAAAGCGTTGTGAATAGGTTTTGCCTAAGTTGCCTAACGGAGAAAAGGATCGCGTAACGTTGCCGACCCAATGTCTAGCTGCGATAGTTTGACAAAATGCATTTGCCACCCAGGATCATGGAAAGGTACTTTCGCTGGTCACTATTTATAATATTTACTATCCCCATTTACAAAAATTATCAAGACCTTCTGGTGGGACTCGGAGACTAAACCGTCGGAATAGATCGGTACGCTTCCCACCGGATTTCCTCTGCCGGCATTACTGGGAAAACTTTCCGTTGAGAAACATCTCTTCAGGGTTTGACCAAATACTTTTATACTGACATTCTCATTTACCATTAAAATTTATAGAACTGTCGGGCGTGAGAACCTAAGTCGGTTAATGACCGGATGGTCCGGGTTCAAATCCGCGAGACACCCACATGAGTTTCACCACAACGAAAAGGACCCTCTCCCCCCTTGAACGCGTGAATAGCAAGCACCTCACGATACGGTACTAAGGTGAATTCAACCTAAAAACCAACTTTTGTGTGGCGTACTGATTGTTTTGTGAAACTGAGCACTATAAAAAGACGCCGAAGTTTCTCTTTCAATATTTACGGTTAAAATTTCTACCGCTGTGGCAACTTGACAAAGAGGTTGCTGAAAGCAAATTTTAGTCTTGCGGTTATGTATGACTGAGACCGAGGTATTTGCTGATTTCCTATCCGAATTTTTTTTTCGTTTCCAAAATATTGGGCTTCGTCGTTCTCTTTTTTCAAGGTGGTTTTCCCACTTGATTTTACTTGGCAATCGAAATATTTTCACGGGAATCTGGAGATTGTTTCGTGGATTTCAGTGTTCATTTTTTGTGTGGAGTAGGATGTTGAGTTGGAAGGCTATAGTTGAGTTATTATCACTGAAGATGCCTGAGCTTCTTGGGTATACTTAGTTGCAAAGTGGTATTTTCCGTTGTGAAAAGACAGAAGCCAGCAGATGTTGCACCCATACGTACAACGTGCTGTGTTAGCCCAGTAGGCCAACTATGATTGTGTTTGTCCGTCATTTCGACGTGGGTTCAAATCTTCTGGCGAGCTGACCTTTTTCTCTTCCGTCATTTTTTATTCATAAGATACTCTACATAGCTATGATGCAATTAAAGTTGACCTCCGTGTGGAACGAGGTAACGTAAGCGTCCCAGCCCTTGTGCCCATAATCGAAGGACTCCACTGGATGAAATAGAATGTAGCATTTACATGGACTAATATAATACTTTCACCGTGAAATTAATTACCTAAATAAGAAATAATCAAAGGGGTATTTTAAGCTGTAGAAAAAATAAATGATTTTGAAAAAATATTAAATTTCCCTGTTAATATGTATGAATTTTTGTCTCCACAGCGATTTTCCGCATGCATTGCCTCTGAGTATGAACGTTTGCTATCGATCAATCAAAACCTATTTTGCTCTG
Source organism: Hetaerina titia (assembly GCA_037158775.1). Taxonomy (NCBI): domain Eukaryota; kingdom Metazoa; phylum Arthropoda; class Insecta; order Odonata; family Calopterygidae; genus Hetaerina; species Hetaerina titia. Next base: position 83,428,131 of record CM073770.1, read on the forward strand.
TAGAAATAAAAAATTGTACACATTAAATTTACATCTTATGCATGCATGAATTTGTATGCAAACATCGATTTGATACTAATACTTTTGAAGAGTAGAGGTCGACATTGAAGCGTCCTTTCAGGGAAACTGTATACGGGGAGGAAATATTTTTCTTCAACAGCTAACTAAAAATAAATGTCAATGACAAGAACTACGTCCATCATAAAAATATGTACATGAAAATGTTACCTGGCTAATTTCCTACGCTTGAAGTGAAAGTTAATGGAGTCCCTCTCATTCATAAAAGCAAAATAGCTCGGAGATCAATGCAACCTCACCCAGTTTTTTCCCTTGCTGTAGATACTTTATTTGCTTTCAGAGAAAGAGAAAGGAACAAAGAGCTCGATAGACTTTCTCGATCCATTTGTCCGGAATTTTTCTGAGTATTTTTGTGATCATGGACATTTTTTAAAATTAATTAAATCTATATGTCCATTTCCATATGGTAGTGACAACCAGACGGTTGATTTTGATGGGTTAGGATAAAGCTCACCAAATACTAAATTCCATACGGCGTGTGAAATTAACACATAAGGGCAGCTGGGACCAGTTCCTTTCCCCGCGCCTCCAGCGGTTTCCCAGGAAAAACTGGTACACGAAAAATGACATAGTTTGGGTGAACGTGAAGGTACCCATAGTCATCAGGAATCGAACCCGATCAAATGCTCTACCCACTAATCTAGCACGCCTTGATATCGGGGTAAAATTCTGGATGACAAACGCATTTTTACTAGAAATTATCGTTGGTTGAAATCTTGGAAAATCGGGAACTAAGTTATCCATAGAACTTTCATGTAACACATCCGCTATCTAAATGTGTAGTCACGAAAGAGTGGAACTGCAAAATCATCAGGTAATCGTAAAACATGTGCAAAGTTGCTACATTCCAATTGAATTCCTAAACTCCAACCTACACCACCTAAAGTCCAATTAAAAAAACCGAAATAAAAATGTGTCGTTGCTGATAATATAAAAAATAACTATCGTCACTGATAGATTCCTACTTTCTGTAAATCCAGTCGTTATTCTACCAATTTTATAATAACTAATCTCTTTTGAGAACCTTAAATGAATATGAGTATTGATGACTATTATGCGGTAGAACTAGACCGTTGCGATTATGAATTTTAAATACTATCGGAGGATTCTTATTTAAGTGACACAAATTCATACATTACGTCCGGTTTGGAGGGAATTATTCAGGGAAATATTGGGTCAAATGTTCTTCGCTACGTATTTATGCCGAGGCGATTTCTAGGTGCGCCTAATTTATGCTCGAAAAACGTTGAGGAGTCGGGAGTAAACGAGCTAGATAACAAAGAAAGGATTTAGCTACGCGTAGCCTTAGCACAATTCATAATTTCTGAGCTTTTACATCCACGATAAACTATTGTGTCCTCACCACATCAAATTTAATGGCCCTGACTCTGCATATTGGAGGGCTCGTGCTATGCTGGGACAAAGCAACGTTAATGACAACTCACGCGCAAGGCCCATGCATTGATGTCTCCGCGTCGGATGGGACACACTGGGACCGTACACACTCCTGGCCGCACTCTATTCCTGCGTTTCCTTATGTATATGGATCATCTCTTTACATGGCATACCTTTATCACTTTTGATGATTTTTCATTTAATTAAAGGCTAGGTGTTGTGATTTGTAGAATGGAATTAAAGGATGTTTTGTGTTCCATTAGTAAAGGTTTAGGAATACAGTAGGGTTTATCGTCGGGGTCGATCCAAAACTTATCCTAACCGGGTAAACTACTGCTAAAAATCTATGGTTTCTATTTTCTTCCCCATAAAATGAAATGTTCGTCAATAAAGAGCAGACGTATTAATCAGTATTATTCACTACGAAACGGATCAAAAGTGTGGATAATGTTAAAATTATCCACAAAACTTTTGTTTGACGAGAATGCTTTATATTATAAGTGCACTTTTATCTCCTAAAGGGAGGCATACCAGCTATATAATATAAAATGCACACCTGTAAACATTTCGAGTCCAGTAGAGTGATAAAAATATTTCGTGAACTTTCGTCACAGGTGAGGAATGTCAAATTTTAGCCCCTCGATAATTCTTATTTCTGCCCAAACTTCGGGCTTCTATATTCATTCAGAAGAATGATAGAATGTTCTCACTTTCAAAATGAACATCCTTGTAATTGACTCGCTAAGTAGTACCAATCATAGAACAACTTCGAAAATTTAATTTTATAGAACAGCCAGATCTTCATTCCATATCCCGCCCGTGCTGGGGTCAGTTCATTAGCGTCGAGATGTCAACCCGATGACGCACTCTCCTACTTCATAGAAATGCCTAGGAGAGAATGGGCCACCCTCTCGCCGACCCCATTCTCCCAGCCTAGTTTCCCGCTCGCATTCTCCGATCAAATACCATCCCATTATCCCCGGCAGCCCACACCCCTCCGACCGAGAAAGCTGTGCACCCGAACTCTCCGAGAAGCATACGGTGTAATATGCGATCGACGTCGAAAGCCATAAGGCACCCACATCCATCGAGGCGGACTCCACAGGGAAGCCTACATCGAAAGCACATCAAGATTTCCGAAGCGAAATGGTAATTTTAGAAAATAATTCCTTTCGGAGATCTCATTGAGAGGCCTTGTGATTGTTGGTAGCATCACATTTAGGTAAATACGAGTTATTCATTTCCATTAATCATCATAATCATCAGTTTTTCAATCCTAGGATTGGTTTACTGCAGCCCTCCATTCGCCTCTATTTAATGTCGATTCCCTCAATCCCTGACACCTTCTCTGTTTTACGTCCTTCTTAATTTGTCCTATGTACATGTTTCTTGGACTTCCTCGTGGAATATTCCCTTCTATTTTTCCTTCTATTATATTCCTAATCCCTCCCATGGACTACAACCTTGTCGTGGTGGAAGGGCTTGTGTGTTCCGATGACCCCTAGAGCTGTGCTGGCGGGAGTAAATATAATTGCTCCTGGTAGGGTCACCCATGCCAGATAGGTCGAAGGTTAGGAGCCAGACGAAAGGTAGTCCACGCAGCGTCTGTTCCTCAGTGAGGCGGCTGCAAAGGCGTCTGACCCCAGTGGGGCGGCCATTAAGTGATGGTGTCACGTTAAAAACACTATTGAGGAAGGCAACGGGAAACCACCTCAATTATCATTCCCAAGAATGTAATGATGGGCACTATAGAGAACCTGATATAGATTAGGTTGCTAGGTGGGGAGTTACAGAGTGTTTATTTGGTAGTTGTGTCCACCCAAAAACCTACCTTAAACGGTAGATTACCTAATAAAAATATATTCCTAATCAATCCATTGTGCCTCAATGTGTGTCCAATCCATCTATTTCTTTTTGCCATAGAGTTCTCCATATGGTCCTATAGTTCTCTTCTGCTCTTCTATATACTTCATCGTTCCTTACTTTTTCTGTCCATTTAATCTACATCATTCTCCTCAAGCACCATGTTTCAAAGGTTCAATTCTTCGCTGTTCCACTTTTCCAGTGTTCCAAGTCTCGGAACCATAGAGCGCCATGCTCCACACGAAAGTCTTGACAAATTGTTTCCTTGTTTCCAGCCTTAGGTTCTTCGAGCATAGTAATTGCCTCTTCTTCACGAATGCGTTCTGAGCTTGGGCTATTCTTCGCTTGATATCGGTCGAACTTCTTTCATCCCACGTTATGCTGCTACCCAGGTAGATGAACTTCATTTACCTCGACTCCTTTGATACCCAAATCTTGTGTTTCTTTAATTGCTTCCTCCAGGTATACGTTGAATATTGTTGGCGGGAGGTTGCAACCTTGTCTTACTCCTTTGTTTATTTTGGCTTCTATATTTCTTCCATTTTTCGTTTGCATTGTTGTAACCTGAGTCTTGTATAGGTTATGGATAATTCTTCTTTTAGTCCACTCTAAGCGCTTCTAGTTTCCAGAACATCTTGTTCCATTCGACGTTGTCAAAGGCCTTCTCCAATTCTACGAAGTCTCCAAGTCTAAAGAAATTCTGATCTTAGTTTATTGAAAGAAGCTCATTCTCTTTCACTAATTTATTCCACGGTAGTCTTTTCTTGAAGTTTACTTCTTAATCCAATGAAGCTTTCGCTCATATTTTGTTGTTTAACTTATTGATGGTGAAGTTCTCGAACCATAGATAGTGGATTTAATGTGCCGCTCCGATGTGAGAATATCGGGTAAACTATTGTGATTCGACCCATGGTGAACCAATAACGAACCTAGATTGGTTTATTCCGGGGGCACGGACTCCTTTTAAGTAGTATGCGCGTAGAAGACAAAGAAAGTAATTTCAAATGTTTCCAGGCTTGAGGTAGGACTATTTGGTAATGAAAGCCATTGAGAGAGTTTATCCACTTATTCATAGGGATTTATTGTCTACAAACAGTCATTTAAACAATGTACACATTAAAATGACCCAATGTTATCCTCGTTATTCCACATGCCGTTGGGCTTGAGTTAGTTGGACCAGAACTACTCTACCTTCACTTCTCCTACCGGTCTTCGAGAAGATTACCGTGGTTTAGTTGGCTAAACCTGTAGGTGGCGTCGTTTGTCTAATTTTGGCAGGATGGCCTAATCTGCCGACGTAATGCGCTGGATTAATAATTTCCTAAAGTGATAGAAATATACTTGAATGAGAAGTGCATTTAAGAGAGTCTGAACAGCCAAAGACGTCGAAGAGGCTGACTAGTTTTTTAAATGAATTTTGCAGCTTCCGTCCTCATTTCTTCAATGTCCCATGACCCAGTAACACCAACCTCCTCGCAATGGGGTAGGTTGGCATTCGAGAAAAAGGACGATTTTGATAAACGGTGGTGGACTTGAAAAGCAATCCACATTGGCACGATATTGGTCGAGTCTACAGTAAAGGTATCGGGTTGAATCTGGTACTTCTGTAGGAGCTTATTTAAACGTGACCCAAATCCGGAGTCATTAAATATAAAATGGATTATGGGCTACAAACCTGAATTTTTAATAATACACGTGTACATATTATTTCCAGATTTATGGCCATTTTTATCTTGCCATTGTTTCTTTGGTTAACCTCCTTGAGTTAGGGGTAATGATCCTTGTTATCTAATTCTGGATCTTGGAAACATTCCGTCTCACTGGACGTGGAAAATTTAATAGACGATTTGTATTAAGAGATTACATTTTTTCCATTTTTATTAATATTTATAGGAGATCGACATAAGTTTATTACGATGAAGAAAAAGAATGATGCAGGAGAGTGTTAAATGGGTGAATGCTTTTTGGTGGAAGACAGGTGGTTATTAATGATGGCCAAACAGATCAATGATCGAATGTGAATCTTTAGGCCTTCAAGCACCGAAACCTGTTGAATATTCAAAAATTTTTGAACTGAATGCGTGAAAAAAGCTTCAGAAGAAACTTTGAAATCTTAGAAAGATGGACAGTTGTTAAGGTTGCAGAATTTTGCTACAGAATTGTACCTGACGTGAAAGACATTTCTCCATTCCGATCGAGATGGCTTCCTCTTGTCTTAGATTAAATGGTTATCGTTTTCACCTGATCGCAAAGAAATATACACAGTTAGTGAAAGAGTTAACGGTTACGAAGTATCTGTACAGTTGCATTTAAATGATGCCCTTTCTTCTCTCGATCGGGGTCACACACGAAGTGGCGATGGAGATTATTCTCGTTGGCTCCGAAGCAGCTGTTCAGTTGGTGGCCTCGAATCTAATTTCTCTTCCTTCTCAACTGAAATTTACGAAAATCTCTTAGCTCAAAGCAGATGGAGCACGAGAATAAAATACTCCATCACAGTTTGATAACTGAATGGCGTTTTTCCCAAATGTTTTACTTGTTTTATTGCACGGAAAATGGATCGAATTCTAACCCAGTTGAAGCGTTTGGGTAATGTTAAGATGGCGATAATGAATTTGTGAAGATATGTGTGTGATACTATAGACAAATATTTAAAATTCTATCAGCGACTGGGCTGGCATGTTATGGACATTATTACACTCGCCATTATCGACAGAAGAGTAATATCAACTTGACGACCCCTGTATTTTTTTCAATACTTGAATAAATTATTCAAATCGTGCACTTCATTCTGTTTGATATAATGATACATTTTCGCCAAATAAAAATATGTTTTTTCGGGCTGAATTTATACCGAAAAAGGACTTATAACGCTATCCTCATTTTCAATAGAACAGTCGCAGGAAAATATAATTTTTTTCTCAGAAATGTTTCATGAAAACGGGAGGGAGATATCGAAGGAGGATTTTAAATCATGCCAGAATAATCTACAAAATGGACATTTGACCCAAGATTACCGCGAGTTTCATCGTGTAGAGAAAAAAAAATAAATTTTGATTTCAACGTCAGGGTTTAAGGACCAATCAAAATAAAATGAATATACTGAGTAACAATGGAGGACGTATTTAAAAAGAGCGGGAGAAGAGACAATAGTATGGAAGATAATTAGAAGAGGAAGAAGGAGATCGACTGGGACACATCGTAAGGAACAATGGCTTCCTTAAGACCATAATCAAAGGAGGGAGGAGAATCATTGAGGAAATCCTAGGATGAGTTATGAGAGGCTGGCTATGATAAACGCCAGTCCATGAAGAAGACACAAATAAATGAAAAGACAGTTTTAAAAGATTACTTGACTAGATTACTTGGTATGCTGTTGCAAAACCATTCCTCGGATTAACAACTCATGATGACGATCAGGAATTGGTGTCCGGATTGAGATCGGAAAAATATATCGTCGGCAATCGGGTCAAAGCACATTTCTCCTTTCTATTATACGCATATCAGCCAAGGCGGAGGGAAAAGCTTCACGACACCTTCTGTGGAATGCTCGCTGAAAAAAATATTTTTATTGGACTCCGTCTTGGAAGGTAGTGAAGAAAAACCACGAAAAAGGGAACTTGTTGAGACATTCGCGAACAAAAGAGACTTTTATTGACCGGTACGGAAAGAATAGGCCGCGGGCTAGAAAAATGAGTCGCTTCGAGGTTTGCATTGTGCATGTCCTACAGGGGTGTACTCTATGGGCACGTCACTGATTTCCCGGGAACCATTGGCTCAATAAATCGCCTCTAAGCACTGTAGACACAAGCGAGTGATGGGGCAACGATGTCTTTCCTCCGCGTTGACAAAGGAACGGCGGAAGCCGCCGTTTCAGAACGACAGAGATACATACATACTTGTGTATATGTGAGTACCTACGTTTTTTCTTACTTGGCGATGACTCCTTAACTCCCTCCACGAATGAGGTCGGCCTTTGTGTTCTTTTCCCGAACCCAACCCGGCTACAGGCACGCGATTTCTCATGCCCGTTAATCGCATTGGAGTCTAGTCGTCTCAACTGGAGCGACTAGGGCGGCCAACTGGGCATTGGTAAAACGAGTGCATGGTATGGCACGGGGATGGAAAAATCCCTGTCGCATGCTCAAGGGTATAAATATCGCACTGCCCGATGAATAATCACATGCGAAATTATCCAGTTAAAAATATACATCGTGGATAGAAGTCGAAGGTCGGTTCGTATGACTTCGTGGGCAGTATTATTCGCATGGAATTGGAACATAGGCTGTTTTCCACGATTAAAATTCCACGTAGGTGCGACTGACCCTGGGTCCATGACTGGAAAAAATTCATATGCAGATACGACTATAATTGTATTGATGATTATTTACGGTGCTTTTGCGTCCTCAATAGCGAATTGCTAAGCAATTCATGACTTAGTATTCGCTCGGGGCCTAAGTACCAGTTAGTGAATTAATAAATTGACAACCTGTTGGTTAGTTTGAATAAAACACAGTAATCAACCCGAAGGTCGGTTTAGTAGGTGATGGTAGAGCTCACCCATGACGGCGTGTGAATATTCACGCATCAGGGTAGGGGGGCCAGTTCCTTTCCCTGTGCCGGTTATGGTTTCCCAGGAAGACCTGGTACCCGAAAAATCAACTAGCTTGGGTGGAGCTGCAGGTGCTCAGAGTGCCTTGCCCGGGAATCGAACCCGGGACCCTCCGGTCAGTAGTCCAGCGCTCTACCCACTGGACCACCGCATGACCTGACAAATATCTTCCATCCAGAGAGTATCTGTGGAACATCCAAGAGTGTTATTCCATAATGGTTACGTGCTGTTCTTGGTACAAAGGACTCTTTCGTGTTTATGTTCGTCTTGTTTCTATTAATTCATTTGTATGGCTGACAAATTGGAAACAAACGAACCATTGCTTTAATAAAACAAAAAAGCACATAGAGTTTGAAGTTGCATTCTAAATTCCGACAGCGAAATTATTGGCTCAACTTCAATCTGGCATATTTTTTAATTTATTTCCCTAGGGATTCCTTACTCTTCCTTTTTTTCTTATTCTTAAGCTTTTTAAACTAACGTGTGCTTATGCATACTTTTATTTCTGAGAGAGCATTCTATTTTGTAAAGATTTTATTTCTTCACAACTTTCTCAATAAACTCGAAATGTCTTGAAATTTATTTTTAATTTTAAGTTGCCAACAGAGCACTCATTAGAGGGAAGCACTTGCGTATACCCTGTAATCGATAGCGTGCCTCAAAATTGCCCGGTACGAAGTTGGGCTATTTTAAATTTTGCCTTTAGAATATTACTTTCTTATATTATTTTTAATCCTTTGGAGTATTACTATTTTCACTGGAGTATCATAATTTACTCCCGAGAATTTTCTATTCGCAATAGATTAAACACATGGGACATTATAATATATAGAAGTATGTTTGTGAAATTCAATCTTCAGTAGTTATGAGTTTTATATGAAAAACTACGTCGCTAATAAAGTCAAGGAGAAAAGGGATTTTTATTCTGTCAGCAGTGGTAAGGTCACCTGAGGTATTATATGAAATAAGAGACACCTTCAGAGAGGCGCGCGCCTTCAAGATAAGCGCATGAGATTATGAAGAAATTGAAGAGAGGAAGGGACGTGGTAGAAAAGTTGTCCTCAAGGATTTTCAAGGAATGATAATACTTGGGCACGAATCTCAATGGTATCAAATGATGACATTTGCTAAACTCTCAAGGGATTATAAGATGCGGGCACGAACCCTTTGAGCAAGGAATTCAATGTTATTGAGCGAATGCTGAAATTTGTAAAATTAAAGCTAAGGTAAAAGACGAAAGCAGACAACTGATATTGAATATTTTCAAGAGATATTGCAAGCTTCCTTAATTTCATTGACTTGTCCATGTGCAATTCTGGTGAAAGTTTCAGAAATGAGTGAAGGTGTTATATTAAACCAATCGTATTAAAACACAATGGTATTGAACTCTGTGTAATGAAATTAGAAAAAAAAATATTTCATGCTTCTGAAATTGTTCTCAGTCAATTACCTCGTTAACGGAATCCCCATCACGGAGAACTATTTCTCGTCTTTGTAACGGTTCTTCAACAACGATCAATGCAGATTTTCGAGAATATGTACTTTTCCAGGTCAATAACCCAGTACAAATGGATAATTTTGCATTTGTGAGATAATAAACAGCGCCTTAATGAGATAAAACTGATTTCACAAAACGTCATTTCAAAATTATTAGTGGCTTGAAGGGAGGAAGGAAGTATACAGAGATGAAAAGGGACTTGTTGGAGAGTAGGATGATGTATTGTGTTTTGTTGGGACATAGTTATTTGGTAGTTGAGTCCATCCAAAACCTGCCTTAACCGGTAGATTACCTTAAAAAAAATCGGTTGAGGTAGGATTAATATGGACACTGGTAACTAATGCGCAATTCCGTCTCCTGAGGAATATACCACTTCCAGTCTCTCTTCTAAACAAAAAATACTGTTTTAATCGCTCTAGATATGTCTCCAGATCTACATAGTTTCTGAAGTCCTAAATACCGATCAAAATTCTCAGTTTTTTGCACTTTTTATCTCGCTCAACAAACTTTCTCCCTTATATCAAATTACCCCTTGTTTTTATACTTAATAGGAAAGCGAACATTTTTTCCGTTCACATTTAACTCGCAAATGAGGAACATTCACTTGCCTAATAGTGCTTAACATATAAGACGTTCAATCGTCCACCGAGCTCCTCATCCTCCCCCACTTCCCCGCGTCACGTTGAATCAGGGCTAGGGACCACTGAAGCCGAGCATAGCCGGGGATAAATCAGCGGAAAAAACTGACATGAAAACCAACTACCAGAAACAAATGTCAAAGGATTCACCTCGACACTGATTAGGTTCGAACTCCATTGTGGCATGATCATCAAAGAGATGACGAAAGATGAGAAGATTTATCTCAGGGAGCCCAAACACCACCCTGGCGTTTTCCTTTTCTGCTGTTTCCGTTGCATAACAAATGGCGTTCTGGTAAGCGGGCTTTTATATAAAAAAAATACCGAAAATGACCTAAAATATTTCGCGTATGGCCAGCAGTCGGTATCGGAGAACTTTCCAGGTATTCCGAAAGCAAATGGCAGGCGACTGCTAGAAAAGTGTGTCGTTCGCTGCCCTATATCCTATTCACGTATGTTTTTCATAAGGTGAATGGCGTAACGATGGATTCCCTTTGTCAAAGAGGAATGCTGATTAAATTTCGGCGTGCGGTATAGTGTCGAAATCGAGACAAGTAACGGCGGGAGTGAGCAAATAATTGTTGGGTGGCCTGAGAAGAATAATGTGTGCACCTAAACGTATTTTTCAAAAAAAAAATCATTCCTATCCGAGTCTAAAAAATTCACCCGCCAAGAAATTTCTCTTCGACCGCAATTTTGTGATATCGCGTATTCCCATTTCCGAATTCATTCAGCCGGCGGTCCCATTGCCGAACACAAAACAGAGCTCGTCACGGTTGCTCATGAATACGAGAGAGAAAGTCGTTGTTGGATGCTGCTGTCACATCGGTGGACAAATTGCATTATTCGGCTACAGTGGCAACTGCTCAACTCCTTTGTCAGTGAAAGACGAAACCTTCGCACTTCGGTGCCGAGTGCAATCGGGAAAATTTTGGCGTCCTTTTTTGGAATTGAAAAACTACTCAAAACTCCTTCAATTCCAAATACTTGCAAAAAAATCGCATGCAACATACTAACCTTGAAGATAGGCAACAATATATATATATATATATATGTAAGTATATATGATTAGTTTTGATCCCGGTTTCATCGTTGACTCATCCTTGTAGTGGACAATTATGCCTGCTGCTGTCGAGAGAGGTATTAATATGAATGAATACTTGTATTACTACCCCAACTCTTCTCGGTATATGTTAACGATCGGAATTCCTACGTTAGACGGAACCTTAAGATTATTGACTGAGAAATAAGGAAACCAGCAGTTTGCGGGATACTCTGTAACGATGCAGACCGGTTATCGGAGTGATTTAAGGATATGGGGTTAGAATAAAATACAAGAAAATGCACAGAAAATAGAAATTTTGAATGGATTAAATGGATCGAATGAATGGAATATGGATTAAAATTTTTAAGAGATATATTTTTGAGAATTTTCCACATCTATCGCGAAAATCAATCCCTAAATTATTTCTTTTTCATTAATATAATCACTACTACGAGCGTACTAATCGCATAGCCATACAAGTCATCTTGTAGGATTGAGGAAAGTACAAAATCTGACGATAAGAAAAACGCCTCGGTAAGTTACTGATTCGCCATGAAAATTTGTATATTTTTTTTATCAAGTCAGCATTTTAACTTTTATAATTCCTGAACTCATTTGAATCCTCTTGGCCGTTAAACCACCAATGCAGATCCTGGTACTTCTCCACAGGATTCACTTAAGGAAGCAAGTGCTTAAGATTGGTGTGAAAAGCTGAGAAACATTAGTAAATCTTTTGAACCCGACGGAAAAGTTTTCAATATGCCATCGGCGGTGCCGCATGAGTAAAAGCTGTACTCAACAGCGATGGGTGCCTAGGTACTCCCAAGGTTCCATCCTTACCTTGGACCGATTTCTATATCGGGTGCCTCCCACGAGCACAGCCTTGTCAACGCCATTCAGTTTATAGCTTGCAATAAAAAGAAGTATTGGATAGGATTTCCCACCCGTAAAGTTCTCGTTCAGGAACACTAGTCAAGACGGCCGTATTTCACGAAATTCACTCCCATGGAAACGATGATGACACCCATTCAAATTGTTCAGAACGCGAGAAGTTGTCGAAAATATGCCGTATCGTCATATTTTACGCGGATTTATTTTCACTGGGTTCCTCACGCTTATCACGGTTGAGCTAATCGAATGCCCTTACCAAAACTCGGTTGCCCTTTGCTCTTTGACTGCTAGTGGTGATACTGAATGAAGCAATGCTCCGGAAGCAAGAAATTTCTTTTAAAAATATTGAATTCAGTTCAGTCTTGCTATGGACGATGGAATCGACCGCCCGGGGGTTAGAAAGATGTGCGTGTAATAGGAGAAGGTCTGGTGGTGGAATAATGTAATTACGATGAAAACAATCCCATTCCGAAGCACGTTGACAATTTGTCCTTTAGAACGAAAAAATATAATTTTGGGCTCCCATTTATTTGGTTCACGGTTTCAAATCAATTTCGGGAGAACATTCTTTCTCCATAATCCGATTTGGTCGGCCTCACCCGTGTAAATCTTCACCTGTATCATCAAATTGGCGACGTGTTCGTAGAATTCTCACCCAGTCATCAAAATGGAGGCGTGGTCGTAACAAACATCGACTCGGTCATCAAAACGACGATAATACAACCTCTCAAATAAAAAAAACAGTCACATTTGAACAACTTTGCGCAATCTATTTTGAAGAACTCTTTCGTCTTTGAACTCTGATTAATTTCGGACATTGGCCGCTGAGGATCGTGACATGGTGAATTCGACGAAAAACAATTGGCCGACAAGCGGTTCATGCAGGAAATATCAAATGCAACGAGAAATTTCCAGTGATTCCAAAAGAAATTTCAGAAGAATATAGTCAATCAAATTTAGACAATTACATTGCATTTTAATTGTATCTTTGGAAACGATTCACGGAACACATGCGGAGCCGAATTTAAGAAACATTGTTTCGTCAAAGCAGGAAACGGGTAAACATGAGAAGGAAAAATTTACTGAAAGGCGCCATTTTGCGTTGGACCGATCTTGCCCCGACTACACGTCGAGCATGCCATAAAAATCGAAAACGTGGCATGGAGAAAAGTTACCTATTACTTGAAAAATAACTGTGAATGAAGATTAAGCGTAATATTAATATTGTTTTATTCGGATAGGGCGCCACTGCAAGTAAAAAAAACATACATTTCTCAGTTTTAATACGCATGTTCAAAATATAGGACTTAACTTTGACTCAATGAGAATAATTATACTCTAGATGTACTCTGGAGGCGTTATAGTAGTTAATAAAAGTAAGGAATACCTGTTTCCAATATGCCTATTTCAGTCAATTTACTTTGAACTTCTTGGTGGCGATGTGGGGATTCCTATTTCACTCCGATACTTCATGACCAAAACAGCATAATCAAGAGAGACAGTTCGAATTGTTCAAGGATAAAATGACATCGAATGTCAACGGTTACCCGTCACCCTAATGTGACCTGAAACCCCCTGCCACACGCCCTCGTGGAGGCTTGTGGGGTAGGATGCATTTTAATCAAACGATTGACCGTCAGCCTCTTAAAAAGTGGATGTCTTCACTGGATGCCTCGTTGCTCTTAATCGGCCATCTCGCCAATCTCCATTCCCATCCAATCAGGCTCCGTCTCATGCACTCTAGCGGTAGCAGTTAGTGGGATAGGAGACGACTGCTGAGATCATCTGGGCCATTAGGGATAGGTGGGGAAATGGGCAGAGGTATGATTTTAAAGGAATGGAGGAGAAGGGAGGAGGGAAGTTTACGTCGGCATTAGCCCACACTTAACGAAAGGCGCCAAGAGGTCATTGTATTTACCATCCAGTTTGACTGACTCATTCATCATCATCCGCAGCTCTACAGCCCGGTGTGGGTCTGGGCTTCCTCTATGATATGCCTTCATTCAGTTCTTGTTCTTGCTTTTTCCTTCCATCTTGTAACTCCCATTGCCTTCAAGTCATCCTCCACATCCTGTAGCCATCTCTTCCTTGGTCAACCTCTTCTTCTGACCCATTCCATCTTGCTGTTAATTATCAGTTTGGGCATTCTGTCATTTCCCATCCTTTCTACATGGCCCAGCCATGCCAGCCGCAGTAACTTGGCAAATCTATGTCCTTCCCTTCTAGTAGTTCATTTATCTCCACGTTCATTCCAATTCTCCTTCTCTAATTGGGCCATAGATTCTCCTTATGATTTTTCTTTCAATGACTGACTCATTACTGCACTTTAAATGCTTTCCCAATGGTCCCCAAGTTGGGATTGGGATACCACTTAAAAATTTCATCACACTGACGGGATTCGAAAAAGGGCACTCGGTGTGGAAAGCCAGCAGACAAGAACCGGTCGCAAGTCATTTTCTCTCCACTCTCCTACTGGCCTGGGGACTCCTGGGTTAACAATATACGGGATCAAATTGGGTAGGACGCTTCCTGCGAACGGTGGCTTGGGGCGCACTTACCCTGAAGTTCCCGATCCTGTCGGCGACCAGTCCGGCGAGCGGCGGCATGAGGACGGCGATGAACGGGGAGAGGGCGTTCATGGCGGCGGCTTCCTCCACACCGATGCCCAGCTCTTTCATGTGGATCGTCAGGAAAGGATAGAGGACGAAGAGGGCTGCGGGCGAGGAAGAAGCGGTGACCCATCAGAGAAAAATACCTCGACCAACTCCACACTTAATATAAATCACACTTCAACATCCTTGGGTGTTTATAATCATTTTTAATGTAATACTATGTAGGGGTTAGGGGGAAGTAGGGAGAATAAAGTCTCAATCTCGTCCTAATGAAGTCATTAAATAAATAATTAAAATAAATAAACATCGAGGTGCAAAGTGCACCCAAGCTCAGCATAGGACGCGAAACGCTGGAAAGAACAATGAATCACACAGATAAACCGAAAAGGGATGATAATTACTAAAGACTCAGTAAAAATATGATAAAAAAGCTCAGTAACCACAAAAAAACGACGATAAATGCAACCTGGCACAAATTCCACTTATGAGAACATCACATTCATCCTAATGAACATTTTAAAGATTGTTGTCTCTTTGATCTAATGATCTAATTTGAACTGTGATTTAGCTGTGATCGTGAACTATATAAGAGGAAAGAAATAGTGTAGAAGGGTATCCGTCTTGGCGTCAATATTTATCTCCTAACATCCCGGTGGACTGGATAGGTCGAAGAGGTGTCAAGACCAAAGGACCCAAGGATCCAACGTGGCTTACTGGTAAGATTAAGATCTTACCAGTAAACCACCTTGCCTGAACTGTCCTCTTTGATTTTGGTGGGACCTCAATTTTAATGCAACAATTTCAGAGAGTAAAAATCATTCGCCTTGACCGGGATTCGAACCCGGATCCCTCGATATCCGGCCGAGTGCTTTAACCACTTAAGCTACCGAGACGTCCTCTTACAGTTAGAGTGTAAAAGGACGTCTCGGTAGCTTAAGTGGTTAAAGCACTCGGCCGGATATCGAGGGATCCGGGTTCGAATCCCGGTCAAGGCGAATGATTTTTACTCTCTGAAATTGTTGCATTATAATGCACACATAGCGGGTGACTCCGTTAAAGTTACTGTTACAGTTTCTTGAAATTTGGACCACAATTTTGTTCGGTTTCTCTATTAACCCCATCACACGTAGATCGTTTTCGTAACTTTTTCCAAAAAGCCTTCTTTGAAATTAATGCAATTTATCAACTGACTCCTGACTCGACTGATTCCCAAATGGTCACCTCACATTGTCAATAAGGACTTAAAAAGAAGAAACGACTTACTTTCTCATTACATTCTCCCACAAGAAGTCTGACGATGATGAAAAAAACGAAGCATTTTGGCTCAATATTTTACCAACTGTCACATTAAGTGAAAATTCTGATATGACAGTGAGGTCAGCGATATAGTTCTCCTCTACATATTTTGTCTTGGTCGCTATTGAATTAATAAAAATTTCACAAGTTTGATCCAATTCACTTTCAACAAATGTCCACGGGAAAGTTTCAATTTCGCAATGTCTGAAATTCGAAATATTAACATTGGATGGTAACCGTGGTTTCAAAATACATTGAAGCTGTGCGTAATCGAAGATGACTTTGCACATTGTGGGAATGAAACTTGTTCATAGGATTGGACAAAAAGCCATTTAAAATCAGCACACTTTCACTATATCGACGGATGAGGTCAAGTCGCTCCATAAATGTCCACGGACAGAAATCAGCGTGTATGCGGCCGTGCCGAGTGAGGGAATCGAACCCGTGCTCTTCGAGAAAATCAGCCGCCACGGTACTCAACAAGGTAGTAATGGCATTTCAATCTCACTCACCTACTATAATGGTATATGGCACATAAGTTTTTGGAATTTATATTTGTAGAATACGTCATTGTCTAGAGAGGTCATACCTTGAAAATATGTAAACGTTGAAACTGTACTCGACGATATGTAATCATGTAGAAAATTAATTTTTTTTAATTTTACAAAGATCACATGACACATCTCGGTAATGTCCCTTAATTGTCCTTTATAGGCAATAAGGTATTCACATTTCCTCAGGCAATCACCATTTTGAGATGAAAGACAATATTCCGGTTACGTCCAACTGTATGTAAGTAATGGATGACTTCACCTCCATAATCTGCATGATTCCGTTAATATGTCTTTGAATTACAATTATTACTTAGTAAAATAAGGCATGCGAGTAACCAAAAAAATCAATCGAGTAATAAAGAACAATATATTCCAGCAACCTCAAACCAATTATTTCTCCTCTATAACTGGTGTTCAACTTTTGAGTCTCTTACTGCTTTCCATTTATTGGAGTAATTTTTAATGTTACCCATTCCATAGACAGTTTGGAACGTGTAAGGAACTACCTTGACGAATCACAGTTATGAACAGGCAAAAATCAAAGATATCCATTAAAATCGATTAAATATAAACAATAGCGTGTTTCAAATATGAAACAAGGCTGACGAAAATTCGTCTCTACAGTTAATTTATATGCGTCTGTAATTTTCCCTAACGGAATATTTCATTAATTAAGAATAATATATTTGAGATAAGATATAACACAATGGCTAATTAGAAATATATTATTTTTCACTGGGAGTCCGTCACTTCACTTTCAGTTTTAAACTGCCCTTAATGAGATATAAACAAACTCCGTGCAAAATCTCGTCGGGTGTCGGTCTGCGTGTCAATTATTTACACGTATAGTTTGCACCCAACTTTAATTTTTATGGAAGGAAAAGAGGCAATTTATTCGTCCATGAACATGGTGCTTAGGAACTATTATTGCTAAAATCTGACGCCTTCATAAGATGTTTATGTGCTTTTTTGTGATTCTCTGTTATTTTTCAAAATCAAAAGTATACGAATATTAAGGTCAAGTCCTTGCGCACCCGGAAACGGATTTTTGAATTGTTTAAAAAAAAGGAAAATCTGAGGAAAACCGACTTCGCGTAGTGTTTGAAATTGTGAGATTCAATAAGGAGTTCGAGGTAGCAATCGCACACGGTTTCATTCGCCATTTTCCCCGCAGGGAACGTGGTCTTGACGGTATCAATTTCTATAGTTTTTTTTTGGAGTTGCTAATTCCTTCACATTCCTCACATCTCGTCCGGCGTGTTTTTCGTTTGCCAAAATACTCGTCACGAAAGGTCAGGCAGTTGCCTAAGGCAATGATTTCTCCTAACCCCAAACCCTCTTGAAAGTTTTAAAATTTTCTGTACTCTCGTGTTTTCTAAACATTGCCGTTTGACCCGCGCGTGTAGCGTCCACATAATTGGGGCACTAGGTACCAAAGACAAAACAGTTGTCGAAGACGTGTTTTGCTTTCTCCTCTCTTACTCTTCATTAAGTGGTTCATGTCGTTCCCTCGTGACAATGGACGAAATTTCTCCACCCGACTGGGTCGAGTTCCTCTGAGTCTTGCTGCCGTGTACGTGATGGGAACTTGTGCGTAGATTTCCCCGACTGGTTAAAAAAAAAAAAATTGGCTTACGCCTTTTTGATACGTTAAAATCAACCCGTGATTGAATTGACTGTTACGCATTTTGGACAATGAGATGCGAGAGTAAAATGTATCGTCTGGCATGTTCCGACACCATTAAAATTCCAATCGTGTTTTCTCTCGAGTCTCCGGGGCTTATGAGAAAGATTATGTAAATGATTTTAAATCACCACATGATAGCCATGCATTTCTCTTTTTGGCCGAGGACGGTAGGGAGGCAGTGACAAATTGCCGACTGACTTTGATTTAGTCCGGGATCTTAAAATAATTTTTAAACGACGAAACCTGTTTAAAGGACTGCCGCATTCAGAGACATCTCTACGCAGTTGAAATTCTTTTGATTGTCGGGATAAAGGTCGGCGGTCTTTCGTGTACGATGATTAAAAGTGCATTGGAAAATTTAACTTTGGAATAGTGGAATTTGTCTCCATTTCATATTAGCCAATATTTCTTAATATCTGCTTTAATGTCATGTGGTTTCCATGTAGTGTTCAAAAGAGTGAAGGTACGAGACTTAACGAGACGAAATGATGAAGAAATGCACGGATGAAGTCCTGAGAGAAGGGGAACTGATGGGGATTACTTTGGAAGGAACAGTAGAGAGGAAAAATGGAGAGAGAAAAATTAAAGCGATTGACGAAGATAATTTTGGAATTTTTCTCCAAATGAAATTGATTAGGGAGAAATTTTAAAGTAAGTAAAGTAAATGGTAACTCCGTTCGATGAATGCCATCTTCCACAGTTAGCACACAACGTTTCAAACATGTCTTTCCTACCATTTTTCTTTTCCCAACGTCTTCCTCACCGGTTTTCACGCGGCCATCTTTGACTTTGCTATTCTACCGACAGAGAAACGCAGAGAATGCGCAGGTTTAGGCAGAGCACGGAAAATTTTCCAGTAAATTAATTGAAACATGGTAATATCCCGATGAAAAATATTGATTTGATAACTAAAATAACAAATCGTATCACACATACAAAATATCATTTCGTGATATCGATAGTTTGTATGGATACCACTTCACCCGACAGATATTACTCCCTCCTGCTGAACTGAGTACCAGGTGAGTAGTGCGCTCATCTTCTAACCAAGAGGTCGCGGGTTCGGGTCCCTGTTCGGGCTTGAGTGTTTGGTAACGTAAACGGTTAAATGTATGAGATGACCTGATCATTTTAAGTTCGCCCTTAACGAAGACGTGCACGCTTCACGGTGCACTGTATATACTATCCTAGAAGTGGGGCACAGGCAAAGGCATACTGAGTATCAAGGGAGTTCATTCAGTGGGACTTGTCTGTTTAGAATAGTGAAAAGGGTCCCGGAGTATTACTGGACTTCCTATTGGTTTCCCATATGGAGTTATTGCGCAAATTTGCCAAAACTTATTGGCAGAGTACCCTGATCGTTTGCAGGGAAACTGTGCATGGCAAAGGCCGGAAATCTCTACCCCCCCCCCCCTTACCTACAGGGTTCGTCCGGAAAATAAGTGTCTTTGTCTCATTGTCTTTTTTGACAAAAGGGGAGTCGTCCACTACGAATTTGTACCTGAACGACCAACTGTAAATGCTGCATTTTACGTCCAAGTGCTCGACAGGCTTCGAAAACGAGTCGCCCGCGTCCGGCCAGCGATCTGACTGACTGGTAACCTGAGCGACAATGCGCCGTCTCACACCGCGCTTGTCGTGTCGGACTTCTTGGCCAAGCACGGCGTGGCAACACTGCCGCACCCGCCCTACAGCCCGGACTTGGCACCACCGGACTTCTTTCTGTTCCCGAAGATAAAGAGGAGTTTGAAAGAAACGCGATACGGGACTTTGGACGCCGTCAAAGAGGCCGTGACGACGTGTCTTCGAGAGGTTCCCGATGATCCCTTCGCGGGAGCGTTCCAGGAATGGGAACGCCGCTGGAACAAGTGTATCGACTCACAAGGGTCCTATTTTGAGGAATATTAGCTTAAGATATGTAAAAGTGTAATCAATTTTTTTTCCTGAGCTCAGTACACTTATTTTCCGGACGAACCCTGTATACTCCCTATACCCCCTACCTTTCAGCACTGCTTAAAATTAACGAAAAGTTTCGGAGGTTCAAATTAATGACTGGATTGATCGAATGATATTGGCCCAAAAAGAGAAGCATGGGTTCTGGGGAATATTGAGAGAAGGTTTGACAGATTCCGACTCAAGTGAAAGAAGAAGAATATTAAATGGCTTGTATGATTATGGTGGATTTTGACGGGATGTCACAGGTATATTTGGTTACGAGCGAACGGGAGTGGAGAAAACTCAAGTGTGTGATCAGAAAAAGGAACATTCCTGGGGTGGTCTAGGGTGGATGTTTTAAACATAAATCCATGAAATTTCATACACAAAAATGGGATTATTATAAGAAATTCATTGATTTTGCATGGGATTATTATAAGAACTACATTGACTATGAAGAGAGTCGGAGAGCGTTGGTGAAGGACACGAGGGTAGTGCTGAATGTGGGAGTGACCACGAGTTGATAGTTTATAAAGTATAAAAACCTGGGAAAATGGTATCCATATGGCATGATAGCGTCCATATGGCACCTACTTATGGCCTCTCTACAATCTCATAAGATTAGATTTTCTATATGCATCAAAATTACCGATCGAATTTCGTTGCTGAGTTCATATCGTAAATATCTTCGGTGTCGTGCAGGTATTGGCTATATTGTCGACGTTGAGTATCGACTACCTCGTCGTACTTGTAGCCTCTCTTCAATGTCGTAGGATGGATCGTTCCCTCTTTTCAATATAAATATATGCATAAAGAATACCGACCATTTTTTTTAATGAGTTAATATCTTAAATATCATCGGTTTCGGATAGGTGTCGACTATATTGTCGGCATTGAGAAAATCGACTCTCTCATCTTGTTAGCCACTTCGACGTCATATCTCGCCTACTGCATTGCGACGCAAGGGAAATAGACACAGTAACTCCGCCGCAAATGTGTCGCAGGATGGAAAATCTCCGAACATCGCTTAGCTACCCAACTGCGGAGATCGGCAGATCATGAAACCAGTTTGGAGTCATTTCATTTTTTTTCACACGGCCGGATTCCGTGCAAGTTTCATCCCACAGTTCGTTTACTTTGCTTCCATGGTGATGATGATTGGATTGGAGCTGTTTCTCCCTAAGAAAACGCTTACTGATTTGGTTACAAGATCTCCCAGTTTTATCCATGGTGACAATACCGCATTTGTAGAATTCCAGGTAAACAAGCTGAAAAATGACGTATACGTATAAGTCTCCTAAAATTTCACGATAAATATATAAGGTACGAAACATTCCTTTCAAAGGACGTAATGATTTTTTCCAGGCTCTCATAATCAACTGTTATGCATTATTTTCCCCTAAAATTCGATTAAAACTGGAACTAATAATATATATATATATATATATATATATATATATATATATATATATATATATAACTTAGACAGTAACACACAGCACGAGAACACATAAAAAGAACACTCACATTAATATCTTGATGATTTCGATGGACTCGAACTCCGTCTTCTTCGGAAGATAAGATATGACTGAGTCATAATTAATATATAATATTTTAATTATATATTTAATATATTTCATAAAATTATATACATATATATATATATTATTTAGGTAACCTACTGGTTAAGGTAGATTTTGGATGGACAAAACTATCAAATAAATATCTCATAGCAAAACACAACCCCACATCCTACTCTAAATATATATATATATATATATATATATATATATGTGTGTGTGTGTGTGTGTGTGTGTGTATATATATATGTAGAGTAGGTACTATATATATTTATAAACACACACACATATATTTCCAATAAGTATTAGCAATGTGATCAAGATATAATTTTTCCCAACAAATCGTTTTCTTGACGCTTGACTTCCAGGGTTCGGTGACGATCCATATAACGGGTCTTTATACCGCAACGAGGAAGTTATTCGAGAAACGGGATGATAGGAGATACTGGTTTTCGTAGAAAAAATCCTATTCAATATTTCCCCGCAAATAATGCATTGCTCTATTGCGCCAAGAGTAAAATGTTATTATTCTTTGCCTATTACGTATTAGGAAGCGGATAACCTTATTTTGTTGACGTTGCCGACGCTCTCTAATGCAAAGCTGGTTCCAAAGTTCATTTCAATTTCTGCTATTGGTATTTAGATACTTTGTAAAACACCGGGCAATATACTAATTATGTTTGTTTTCTATGTCACAGACCGTACAGATTCTAAGTTTGTCTATTAATAGGTAAACGTAGTTTGTTTTTTCTGATTATTTGGTGGCATGTTGCTCATTTTTACTGTTTTTCAAGATGTGTATATGGTTTTAGGAGCCACTCTCGGAGTATCGGGTAAAACCTAGAAGACGGTAAACATATTAAAATCATAGATCTGAAATGTACTATTATGGTATTTTCTAATGTAGAAAGCTGGTCTCTAGGTCTCACCGTTGACGGTAGAGGGTTTAGATTTGAAAATTGATGAATTAACGGTCTCAAAAGGTCTTAAAGTTAAATAGAGACTTCATGAAGAAGAGGAAACGGGAATAAGTCTGTATGTTCGGTATTTAGAACATCCGCTAAAGAATGGAATTGAGAAGTTTCACCTTACAAGTAAAATAGTGCCGTAAAAGTGTCTTATGGTGATACATATGGAATTCGAAATTTTCTATATTTTCTGGTACTCAGCAAAATTATAGTCGTACAAACTAGCAGTCCAGGAGTAACGATTAAATATCTGTTTGTATAAAATTTTCCTGTTTGCGCACTTACAGGATAGCCACCCATTTTACGTGTTCCCATTACCGAATTTTTCTTGATTTTTTTACCATCCTCTTTCTCGACTTCCTCGGCTGTTTGCGATCTTATTACGTATACTTTTACGTATTCACTTAAGATCCCTCTTCGCTTAGCGTGCTGCTATTATCAATGAATTTGACCCGACTATAGACTCAGTTTTAGCTAGTGCCTGCACGTGCACGATTTCCTAGGGAAAAAACGAAATATTATCACAGCAAAAAGATAGATCGTTCTAAACACTTATTCTCGATTTCTATGTCTAACTCCCAGCTTTTTTTTATAAAAACAAATTCTAATTCATTTCAACATTTTTCTCCAATTTTTGAAGAAGCTGAGTAGTCTCAAACTTTTCCTCGACTTCCCTGTTGAATTCCCGACTGTGTTGTCACCACTTATTTATATTTTTGCCTCTAGAGTAATTTAAACCGTGCACTTTTTATTGCCGTCAAACTCCAACGAAGGGGTGCATGTGGGCGGCTGGGGGGTAACATTAACTGTTATTTTAGAGCAACGGATGTGGAATATATTGGTCTTACGTAATTAAACGACGAAAATAAAATTACATTTTGTTTGTGCTCGATCAACTGTCAATGAGAGAAATCTCTAGATTTTTCAGTGAACAATCCTTGGAAATGGATAAAACCGTGGCAGCGGCAGCCATGGTCTAATGGAAGTTTCGAAGGCGTTGCAACGAAAGAAAACAGCTGACGTCAAGGCCGACACCGCGTTTTCTTGTTTTCGGTACGACCGAGGAACAGACACCGCCTAGAGGATTCATTCAATGCTTTCCAAATTGTACAGTCAGAAGAAAGCAAAGAGACGCCATCGTGTCAATTGCATTAACCATTATTTTTAATTGACCCCAATGACGCAACATATTTTAGGTGTAGGTACGATGTTTTGGCTTCAGGTTGCGTGGATGATAATGTATAGGGGCCGATACAGGAGGTTGCACGCACTCACGTATTAGGGGGGTCCCATAATCTTCAGATTCATTTTGTTGACTCACGGGTATGGACCTACCACGTCAATGCGCTGACGAAAATAATATAGCCCTTAAAGCAAGGAAGGTCACGAATGATAATTGAGGAAGCTTCGCTCGTCCTTCTTCCACCTTTTGGTGTTGATCGTAGCATTGCATGATATGTGATACGGCTGTCTCTTGGGGATACTTACTAATTCATTATATTTCATTCCGTGGGCATGCCGTATTTGTGGGAATGTTAATATAAATGGGTTTAATTAAATGTATGCTGGTGGAAACGATATAAAGCTTAAGAAGCGTTGGTTATTTTCAGACATATTTTTCAATAAGCTTGGAGTGTAAGAAATAAGTTTCGTCCGTGAAAAATTGAAAGAGCCGTGAGTTAAAGGAGTTTCTCGAATGATGGCAACTGGACTTTCTGAAAATTGCTATGGAACAGTTAAATCAAAAATAACGAAAGCTTTTATTTCTAATTGGAACAGATTTTAGAAGGACTGAACTGTAAAAATTAAAATTTTAATAGTTTTAAGAGGCCTCATATTTAAAATAAAGTTATCATCGTTTACCATGTAATTTTAATTGATAATATTAAAAAACAAGCAACTTTGCTTTTCCACTTAAAATTTTTTATTATCACGACGTAGGTTTCGTTATAGTATAACATCATAGGTCGTGATAATAAAAAATTTAAGTGGAAAAGCAAATTTGTTTGTTTTTGAATATTATCAATATGAAGACTTTCCACCAAGTTGCGCCAGAAACTGTTTTATGTAATTTTAAATTGAAGATCATGAACATCACACAAATGTGCATAAAGTGGCGTAAAAATGTCGTCTGATTTGTCCTCATATTCCTTAAATAAAATTCTTACAAATTTCGGACATGAATCAAACGAAACGGAAAATTTGATTGACATCCACACAAATCCCACCAGTCACTCCTGGTTCCCAAGGCATGTACACCGATCATAAAAGTTTTAAATATATCTACTAGAAAATTCATGAAATTCTAACATTTTTTCGAATAAAAAAAACTCAAACTATGGAAATGTTATTTTACTCGTAGATCGAAATGTCTGAAGAATTTTAGAGCGGATAGCTTCTTATATGAAATTCAATCGCCCTATATGGGCAAATCTTATATTTACGATAGGACGAGTATAATATGAAACAATTTGGATCCCGAAACAATTGATCTCGAGACTTTTCCCGGGAAAAAAAACTTAACATTAGCAACAACTTAAAGATGCATATTCCAGCAAAATTACTCATAAATCCTTTTCATACCATATCCCTGTGCATTGTTTCTTGAATCAAATGCCATACACGAATGGGAGGCTTTATGGATACACATGTACAGGTTTAAGGATTACAAGATACCTAAGAGATTAACCGGAAATGGCAGTGGCATTCATTCGTATTTTTTTGCGCGTACTATAAAACATCATCTCGTGATCCTAGGATAACTCCGTTTCTTTTCCGTAACTCTGTATGAAGTAAAAAGTAGTAGATTCAGTAAAATTACAATAAATTGCGGGAGATGCTGCGACAGTAACTTTTTGAAGGAATGATTTACTAATATGCGTTTCAATGCAGCAATTGTAGAGTGCAAAAATCATTCGCCTTTCCGGCCAAGAAGAATAATTTTTACATTCCGCAATCGTTGCATTGTAGTAGATTGAGGCCTAACACCAATTCCTACGACTGCCACGCAACACAATGATCATTTGCGATAAGTCTTTTGATTGGCTATATGAACACCAAATGTTTCGTAGTTTCTTTCGTAAAGATATTATTCCCAATAGTCTTAAAAACTCGACACTTCCTTAATTTGACGAGAGCTAAAGACGAAGTCAAATGATGAATACGGTCATGCTACTAAATATTTATAACTAAATATTACTTTAATGTAATTTTAATGCCTTTAGGAGTAAACTCAAGGCATTCCTTCTGCCTACGGTCTTCTCTAATAGTGTATTGTACAGTATCAAGTAAGCGTCGTTCAGGGTAAATGTAAGTTTTCTGAATGCGTTAATCTGCAATAATTTATCCTTTATTATTTATCTGGCATAGTTACAATGCAACAATTTCAGAGTGTAAAAATCATTCGCCTTGACCGGGATTCGAACCCGGATCCCTCGATGCCCGGCCGAGTGCTTTAGCCAGGTAAGCTATAGCTTAACTGGCTAAAGCACTCGGCCGGACATCGAGGGATTCGGGTTCGAATCCCGGTCAAGGTGAATGATTTTTACACTCTGAAATTGTTGCATTGTAATGCTACACGTAGCGGATGACTCCGTTAAAAGTTACTGTTGCGGCATCTCCCGCAGTTTCTTGAAATTTGGCAAAATTACTGCAAATATTCATAGTAATGGCTGAAAATGGATTTAAGCGGATGCATATGAAGCTTTTAGGATAACTGTCATTTACACATTGCGTAGTGAAAAATTAGCTGGTGGCAGTAAGTAAAGTGCTGAAGATAATGTGAAAGTATATTTTTAAAACAATTAGCATTTAACAGGAGAAAGGAGTTCAAGACGAAGCCTTAATTTAAACCATTTATATTGATTTTGGCAAAAAATCCTCTCACCTCAATGATCACCAGCATGAAACACCACAACACGCTGGCTGACACCTCACTAATGCGATGACGTAATTTTTGCCATGAATTTTACTTAATGTTGCTCGTAATTAGTCAATATTACATCAGTTGTCAGTTTACACCTGCCTTTCACCCGTGAATGACTATATTCATGTTCAAACCCACGATTTTAGGTGAATTGCACAGCTCTTAAATATCTATATATCCGCTCTCCACCTCCCTCTTTGTATTTCCCTTTCCCCAACATAGCCCCTAACATTCCAAGTTTCTTCTCTAACTGGTTTAGGTCTCTTCTGTGTCTACTGTGCTGCTACTGTCGCTTTCGCTATGCAGGTATTTTGTGGGATGACGACCACGGAGGCCTTGCCTTGTCCGCTGCCAGGCATGACACACGGCCTATCAAGTACACGTCCTGTAGTTCCTAGGACCCATGCTCAGATCTATGCCCATCATTATTCCGTGGGTAAATTAATTGAGGTGGTTTCCCGTTGCCCTCCTCGATAGGGTTTTTAACGGGAACCCCTTACTCAAATGTCCGCCCCACTGGAGTCCTTTTTAGCAACCTAACCGAGGAATAGATGCTGTGCGAACGCCCTTTGGCCGGACTCTTCCGACTTAACCTGGCTTTGGTGACCCTAAGAGGAGCTGTTGTCATTGATCCCGCCAGTAGAGCTCTAGGGGTCAACGAAACGCACAATCAATAAATTCCCATATGAATTTGGTGTTGCTTCTCAGACTCAAAGATTAGACTGTTTTCTTAAATCTCGTCCCGATAACATGACTTTGATAACATTGAAGAAAACTGTACTTGTATCCATTTAACTCACAAGGTGCCAATAATGGTTTCTTCATTGAAATCGGATTAGGTATTTTCTTAACGAACCAACTCAGGTTTGCATAGTCTGCACGCTTAGCTATCCGCGTGGTAAACGTTGCGCATCATAGTCAGCCATATTTTCAGTCAGCCGTCCGCCTCCGCCGTCAGCCTTTCGGCCATATCATGACTGTAATTGTCAAACCGGCTGAATTACGAAACCTTTCGTTTGTAATATTCCCAGAAGACGAAGTGAAATGATAAATACGGTCATTCTAATAAATATTTATTACTAAATATTACTTTTATTTAATGCCATATCGTTTTCCCATGACACTCCAATTGTTTAAGACTGAAACCACCACCAGAATACTACTAACGGAAGGTTTAGTGTCTCAATGCCGACTATTGAGCCGCCCACGAAGTTGGGCTTGGAGATCTAGATCTGTCCGTATACTCATTTCGATCAAATCGTAAGACGATGATGAACCGTCTCGCCGCCCGACCGATTCTCCACCGGGAGTGCTTCACTCCCTTTCCTCCACCCGCTCCCTGACCTTGCCCAAGCGGTGGGAATGACCTGCGAACCAAGCGCGCCCGACTAAGATGACGGCGAAAGCATTCCCTCCGCGTTTTGCTGAATCACGGAGACTGTTGACGACTCCGTAGTTTGTTCGCAGCGGAAACGTGTCCTCGTGCATCTTCTTAGCATATAGATAACGGCCCAGATGCGAGGAATAATCGGAGTTGAGCGATAGCGGCTGATTTGGGCACTCGTCGAACGATCGGCGCTGAGGAGAGCTGCGGTTTGAGCGGGTGGGGCAATTTCCCTCGAGAACTATCAGTGGCGAACACGAGGACATTAACTATATAAAAAAATACGTTTTCTCCGCGGTTTCTTTTTTTTTGTCTCGAGTCGGGAAAACTTAATAAGGCGAGAAAGTGGCTCAGTTTTCCAATACCGCGTGGTATGTTTTTCATCGATGAATCAACAACGAAAGGCGAGCAACTCTTTCGGAAACAGCTCATTAGGTCCGATTTGGAAGACGAAAATGCTCACGGAGAAACGAATATTTTGAAACGAAAAGAGATAGTAATTGAGCTCTTTAAGATACACGTACTCCGACAGTTGAACACATGTTCCAGTGTTTACTCTGTTCAGGAAAAAAAACCTCTCACAACAGGAAAACTTCCACGTTTGAGGCGAGGGTTGAAACGCAATGTTTTCGCTAGTCATCAACGGCTGACATGTTTATTTTGCTAATCGAAAGTGCCTATCAAATGCCATTTAATGAAAACTAGTGATGAGAATAGAAAACATTTATTTATGTTATCGTAATTGAAGTATTAAAAAAATACGTTTTTGTTCTCCATCACATTAATTCTACTCAAGGTTTAGTCTGGAAGCAATAATGAAATGGCAGTGTAAAGTGAAACAGGAGAGAGTACTGGAGAGCCCCTTAATTGGAACAGAAAGAGAGAAGTCAGAAGAATCATTTGATGCAATTGTATGCGAGTCTTAAGGAGCTGGAAACAGCAAAAGAGGCATCAAGTCTTAGAAGAAATCAAGCGAAGAGAGAATAAGAATTTACAGGGATGTTATTAATGAACCAAGACGAGAAACTAATAGAAAGAAGGAAATGCGGTCGAAAAAGCAAGGTATTTTTAGGCATTTCAGAGGATGCAAAAATTTGAAGCACTCTGTAAGCAGATAAAAAGGATTTCAAGGGGGCGGAAGGGAAGACGACAGGGACTCTTTGAGTAATAAGAGAGGAAAACTATGGAAGGAGCAGAGCGAATGATATTTAGTTATACTTGATAGACTGGGAAAGCAATGTACAAGGAGTATCTTTTTTGCCTCCACAAATATGACCTTAACGAGATAGAAGAGGACGTACAAGATGTGAGGGTAAAAGTACAAAAGGCAGTTGGAATAAATAAAACACGAAAAGAATCACTCAAATGTTGACGAATACACAGACGAAAGAGTTTATAAGGGAAATTCGATGCAGTTTTGAGAAGATAGTAATTATCGCCAGAAGGCTTCTTTGGATGACTCTCAATCTTAAATACTCGTGAAAAAGGACGTAGGAAGAATCATCGATATAAGGTCAGAAATCAAAATAAAAGGAAAACAAATATGCGAAAGTTAATTTAGTTCTAGCAAGGGTAGGTGAATTTAAGAACGTTGGGAGTAATTGGATGGGAATATTAATAGACAAGAATTTCAGTCAAATCGAATGAAAATTGTCTGGAGAATTTTTAGGAGTTCAAAAGAGTAGAGTTGTTCTTTGTAAGTCTTTGCAAAAAAAATAAATCATGCTATACTGGAGCGGTAGGCGGATTAATCGAAACCTTAATCTGATCCAACCTTAACCATTTGATGGCTGAGAAGGGAAAATTATAGACAGGGAAGTAGCACGGGGTTGCCCATCATCGCTCACACCCTTTTAACTTAATATGACGACGATAGGAATGGGAAGAGAGGTATGATATGGGATGGGCGCAGGAATGATAAAAGATGAGGAGCTGATGAAGTCATTTTTGGGATGATCCTCCAAGTTTAATTAGCCAGCCGGCCGAGAGATTGCAGTCATTAGAAAGCGCGTCGCAGAACTACTCCGAGACGAATGAGCTGAAGGTAAATTATTCTAAAAAGGTAGTAATGAAATTAATAAAAAAAGTTAGGAGTACAAAATTAAAAATTAAATTGAGTGAAGTTTAAGAGGACGGTTGCGTTGGAGAATTAATAGTTCACAAATATGAGCGAATTGATGATTTTTAACTTTGAGAAAATATGTGTAGCCCATCAAAAATAACACTCAAGGCAACGGTGTATGGCTTTGATTCAAGAAAATGAGAGTGAACTAAAGACTATTGAGATGGACGCATGGAGAAGGAATGAGGGAATAGGATGGGTGGAGAGGAAGGCAAGCGAGAAAGCGGTCACTAGTGATCTATACGTACATGATAGGAAAGGGAAGAAGTGATCAGAAATTCGAAGAAGGTGGGAAATGTGGACGGAGGACACAAAGATAGGTAACTGAATATTGAAAGAAGTGATTGAGGGAAGAATTAAAAAAAAACACTGGGAAGAGAGAGGGAAAGAAATACCTATTTGGACGTCATGAACGGCCGCAGGGAGTATGAAGTAAGGACTGAATTCAGCAGAAACATCACGTACAAACCATAAACAGATTTTTTTCTTTAAACTCAATGTATTTTTAAGTCAATGTTTAACTTTCTGTAGAAACATATTTGCCCCCTGTTTAGTGTTAGTTATCATTTGTAGGGTACACAATGATAATTTGCATGGTTATTTAAGCTTAAAAAAATTTCGGAAGTAAGAGTATTATTAACTTTTTGGCAATCGCCAATTCAGCCAAGGTACCTGTATCCTTAAAGCCCTAAAACAAATAAGATTTCCCATTATGAGATTCCCTGGAGAATCATAAGGACTACTGCTGAAGGAATTCGTATTTTGAGTATTTTTTTAAAGGGATTAGGTTCACACAAAAGATTTAACGCGTTTTTGTGTGAATAAATTACTGATAATAGGAGGGAAAATTCCACGAGGAAGACCAAGAGACATGTACATAGGACAAATTAAGAAATACGTAAAACAGAAAAGGTATCAGGGATTGAGGGAATTGACATTAAATAGAGGCGAATGGAGGGCTGCAATAAACCAATCCTAGGATTAAAATACTGATGATGATGATATTATTATTATTAGGTAATCTACCGTTTAAGGTAGGTTTTTGGATGGACACAACTATCAAATAAACATTTTGCGACTCCCCACCTATCAAACTAATCTATATCAGGTCCCTCTTCATCTCGGTGTACTTCTTTTCTCCCTTCATCCCGTCCAACATCCCTATCCTGTTCCTGCCCTTACCTCGCTTGCCCAACATTCTCCCCTCTATTACTCTCTTCAACATTCCACTACCGCTCAATACGCCTTTCATCCATTTTTCCTGCCTCCATAGGATTTCTCTCAACAAACCCCTCTCCTCACCCACCATCTCTAGTACTTCCTCATTTGTTTTCCTTTCGGTCCATTTCACCTTCTCCATTCTTCTCCACACCCACATTTCAAAAACCTCCAATCTACGTCTATCCTCCTGCTTCAGTGACCACGTTTCCGCGCCGTACATAGCTACGCTCCATATCAGAGTTTTTACGAGTCTTGTCTTAACATCCCTACTCAACGTCCCCATCATCAACTCCCTCCTCCTTGAGAAAGCCTCCATGATGATATTACTGAAGTAAAAAAAAGACTATATCTTTCCACCCAATTTTTTTACACGGTACAAATAGTTTCAATGCATCGGCGTCATCCTCAAGTTTTTTCCACAAAAATAATTTGGTGGAAAGATACATTGTGCTTATGACTTTAGTGATTATGGATTTCCACAAAGTTAAGCCTCAAAACATCGAATATTCGAATATATTACTTCAAAATGAAAACATACTTTTGAATATTATATCTATCATTGAAACACTGCTAAAGAGACTCCAATTTGATCGAGAGGCCATTTTTTGGTTTACGAATACATTTGCCGAGAATCAAAATGAATGAAGTCACAATTATTACTTAAGTATCTTAATTCAACTACGTATGCACACGTTTTCGTGCATTAAATTTAAGAATGAAGTTTTAGTATTCAAATTGGTCACGGCGGAAGAAAGTGCGAGGGGATTGACGTACATGCATTCGGCTAGAGGTTATCCCCATGGCGAAAGGCATCATGGAATTGTTTTTTCATTCCAGATTTTTGTTCGGTCCTAATGTTTCACCGAAAACATGCGAATATCAGATATCAGTGACTGGATGAGAAACAGCGTCCGACAATTTTATTTTATTTTTTCGACCTCGTTGGGCGATTCCCTATATTTAGAGGAATAGTTAAATTGAATTTGCTCAATGAATGTAATTATAGCTATGAAGCGAAAAAAATTCGATTTTTCATTTGCCACGTCTAGATCTAATTTCAATTAGCTCTCCTCTCATCCACGTATACTCATCATTAATCGATTATATTACCATAAGGTAATTATTTCTACCAGCCACTCAGCCATTGAGTCTTTGTCAACTCTCTTTATTTTAGTCTTAGTTTATGGAAGATTTGTTGAGTAAAAATTGCTAAAAGATTATTGTTGAATTATGCCTCACAGTAATGTCCGTTAATGCAGACTGTTAGACACAGATCCGATTTTGAATGAATTTCGGCAGACGCAGATCCGATTTTGAATGGATTTTGGTAGACCTTTACTCTTGACTAGCAGTGACTACAGAGAAATTTCCCCAAGTTTCGTTCATTTTGGGATTTTTCTACGGACACAACACGGCTACGTCCCCAGAAATCAGAATATCTAAACGTCCCCCGCCGACGATGCTTTGGTATTATTACCTCGTCTCACTCCGGTGCGATTATTTCTGGATCAAGTGCAGACTGGATTGCTTTAAGCGCAACCTGTTATGCAAGATAATTTCGGTAATAATGAGCGAGATTATTGCGCAATATGTCGGCCGCTGGTAAGTTACCTGACCAACTCCTTCCCTTAGACCAGCAGGAAGGATCTGCAACGGGTGCTGCCAGATGGTACAGGCGGGCAACATTTATCTCTCTATTTCCAGTGAATTTCGACAAATGCTGCTTACCATTTCTTTCCGGAGGTAACTGCATGACGTCGCACTGCTACTAGATACTAAAATATCATCGATATTCGGTTCTTATTTGGGGAATTTTTCCAAGATCTAGACCAAAATCTAGATTATGAACTAAAAATGAAACAGTATTTGGGCAGAACTTCAAAAACTTAATGTGCTCACGTGTGGTCGGTAGGTTATATGATCTACGGTAAACATTTTAACTTATTGATCATATCGAAGAATATTTATTCTCAAGTAACAACTGAGACAATAGAATGAAGTAAGACTGTAGAAGACGTTGGTCAAATACTGACCTAAATGTTTCGACTATCTTTCAGCAAATAAGACATGCCTAATTACGTACATCTGATGATAGTTTCGACTGCCGCTATTTACATTGGTTTTAACGGAGAGGCAAATGTGTAGCACGCATTTGGCTTTCGTCCTTTCTAGAATGCCAATAATACGTATGTACCATTTCGAATGAACTGCAAGTTGACTGGAAATCACACATATTTTCAAAATAAGCAATCGGTTCATTCTGATTGATTGTCTCCGAGTCCGGAGGCTTATGAACAGTACCCTACATTTCAACCAAATTTACGGTCGTTTGATAGAGTAAAAATTAGAGATTTCCGGCAAAAAGGCTCGTGTTTTTCTGTTTCGATCGTCTTTTTTTTCGCTTTGAAAATCGATAAATCGAAATTAGACCTTAATGAACCCCACAATGACTGTTTGCACCCAAGTAATGTCTCTCTCTGATGCGTTAATTGTTTTCTTTGACAATTTTTGACATTAATTGTCGACAATTCCGCAATAAAAGCCGCGTTGTGAAATATGAGTGAAATTTGAGTTTTGACGGCCAGATGTGTTGTCGGGCAATTGGTTGGTTATGTGGTTATGCTGAATTGGTGATTAGTTGATGCGAAATGTGATTCGATTACCCTTACACCATATTTATGGTGAGTGCATTTGTCAAAAATGTCTAATCAGAACATTTGGACTTTTTTCATACAGTTGCAAAGTTTATTAGCCTCCTTGTACATTCACACATTTCCGATTCAAAATATAAGTATTATCTTTGCCACTGAATCTCATCAAATTCAAATTATCTCAGTTTGGAGGAATATCTCAAAGTGCCATGATCATTTTTGCTTTTCCAAAGCGGAAAAATCTTCCAAAAATAATTATATATATCCCATTCACTTCTAAAACTACGAATGTGCGCCGATCAATTTACTCGGTGCGTTTCTCTGGGCTTATACCTAAAATTGAGGTCCTCAAACTGCTAACCCCTCATTCTGAGCCATTTAGATGCCGGAGGTGCTGGAATCAATTTATGGCAATTGAAAGGCGTCGATTTTGCCAATAGCAAATGATTTGTAAACTGAATTTTTAACATTAAGATACGGGACCCCGACGCCCCTCCTTTCAGCAATACTGACTCAAATTGAATTTAACGCACATGTTGTACGATCCCGCCTCATACACCCGTTTCTCGAAACTGTTATTAAATTTACAATTTTGCGAAAACTAATCTTCAAAAAAGAATAACATCTTTACTTTTTTAAAAATATGCCTGGCGTAGCCATGAAAATTTTATTTTAATTTTTTTTGATGAGACTGCTAGTGCGATCACTGAACCTTCTCTAATCCTTGCCGTTTAAAATTTTAATACAAGTAGAAATAACATTTTCAAGTCTTATCAATGCAATTGACATTTTATTACTGCATATCTGTTAAGTTATGGATGATGGTGCTTTTCTTCGATCGTGGCATTTATTTATTAGCAATAGTCTCGCCATCAGCCGTGGCAATAGTGTGACCCTGGTAAATATTTCGCAATACTATGGTATGTTAAGGAGAATGGCACTTCTAAAATTAGAAAAAACATGCAATTTGCACTAAATCAAACTGCAGATCCATGTCCTTTCTAGTTCTCTTAATTCGGTCCAAAATTCCTATTCTATTTTTTTGGTGTGTTTACTGGTGGACAGACAAAAAATTTTAAACTAGCATCCGATTGTGCCTGTCCTAATTTATAATTAGACGAGTAGATTCCCTTTTTCGTGATTTTCGAAAGCATGAGAATGTTAAGCTGCCCAGCATTCCATTAACTAACCAAAGGAGGTGTTAAATTGAGCGTCAATCCTAAAATTTACAAGCAGTGGTCACACCATTCCGTGATGCACGTTGGGCTCCTTCGTGTCGGAGTCTAATTGAACCGACACCGAGCGTGAATCTGACACTTGGTCTTAAAGCCAACAATGCGCTTCCTCAAGATAACCTTCCTCAGAAATTCGATAAGATTGCGCAAACCAGGTTTTAAGAAACAAGATTTATGGGCGAGTTCCAAATCAGTCATGAAATCAGGCTTTTCGTTAGAAAGAAGTAATTATTTTCATGTATGTCTCTCTATTTATATTACACATAGAAATAGATTTATAAGGAAAGGGGATAGGAAAACACATAAAATACAAACACAGGAAAGGTGGGGAAGGCGGATTTGAGCAGATCACAAATATTATATATACATATAAACATATATAAACACACTCATATATATTTATTCATTCACATAGAAATAGAAGGAAAGGGGGATAGGAACACATATAAGGACAAACACAATAAGATACATACTATATGTATATATATGACATGTAAACATGTATATAAAAATATAAAAATAAACATATACTTCTACATACATATATATATGTATATATATATATATATATATATATATATATATATATATATATATATATATATGTACATATACTTATGCATATATATTTCTATATATATATACATATATATACACATACATATAGTATGTATCTAGTATGAAAGTCTCACGGATGTTAACAATAATTCAAACGAAAGAGCGCGATAGCGCTTACCACCAAAAACACAGAGAAACGCATGCAAAAGGACACTCAAACGTAATACAAATTTAAATTAGAAGCCAAACCACCTTTCTCTGAGGAAAGAAGCTGGGGAAGGCTTCTTTCCCCAGAGGAAGGCGGTTTGGCTTCCGAAAATTTGGAATACGTGTGAGTGTTCTTTTTTTTGTGTTTCTCTGTGATTTTGCTGGCAAGCGCTATCGCGCTCTTTTGTTTGAATTATCTGTGTATGCGTGAGTATTTATGTGTGTGCCTGTATGATAATCGCATAAAGAATTGGTTTCAAAATTATCAATTTAATGCATGGATTTTTGGTGAATTTCGGACAGTATCCTCAGAGCAAGAGTTAGTTATTAATTAAATTCTATCCGTCATCTTAATAATTATATTGCGTGCAACTT
Organism: Hetaerina titia; assembly: GCA_037158775.1. Lineage (NCBI taxonomy): Eukaryota > Metazoa > Arthropoda > Insecta > Odonata > Calopterygidae > Hetaerina > Hetaerina titia. Next base: position 83,464,461 of record CM073770.1, read on the forward strand.
TGAAGGTGTGAACATGGGTCCTATTAAGTGATCCCGAAGTTTGAAATCATTCCTTATCAAGAAACGTCACGATAAAATTAAGACTTTCAGGAAACATGGCGGTTGATGAACACTGACGTTGAGACTGAATATAATTAAGTGCGCATGCGCAAGCAGTCCCAAGTACCGGACATGCTACAAAAGTATTTTTCTGCGTAATCGCTTCGACCTTGGTTACACCGATGGCCCTGAAGAACCAGTCTGACGAAAACGATTGTTTCAAAATTTAATTTGACTCAAAGTACCATTCAAAAGGAAAGTCTGCACGTGATACACGAGTATCACGTGCAGACCGTTCATGGTCAACGTCCATTTCCTATTTTCACGTCCTGTGTCATGAAAAACACCTTTCCCGAAATGATCGGCACCAGACCAAAATGACCAGTACTCTTGAGGGCTTCTCTCAAACACGATTGAACTACTCCTGCGGGTATTACTTAATCTCATCAGAAATTCCCGATAAATCTGGGTAGGGATGGATTTTGAAAAAAAGTCAGAAATCTGATATACAGATCCCGATAAGAAAGTTTTACCTTTTAATTGCGAGATCCCAAAACCGTTCTGGAAACAAATAAATATGTACCCGCACTTTACGAGTTTTTCCTAGTTCCCTAGTTGTTGATAGTTTTTCCTTTTTCATGATAGTCAATGAAATTTATCCCTCGCACACCCCAAAAAATCGGCGCCATGCAGATGAAACGTACTTCGCCTTCTTTGGAGCCGGTTCTCCCTTTAGATTCAATTGTTTTGATTGTTATTTTGTCTCGGGTGTGAATTAATGGACCCATGTTTCATCCACGGTTATGAAACGGCAGAAAAACTCTGCTTTGTTGCTGTGAAACTTTGCTGAACTCTCATTTGAAACATCTTCACGACACTGGTTTTGCACGGCACCCATCTTGCACGAATCTTTCTCATGTCCAAATTTTCAGTTAATATGCAATATACCTCACTTTTTTAAATTCCTGCTATATCAGATAGCCTGCGCGCTTTCAGTCGACGATCATCCTGTTTTACTTTGTCGATTTCCTTCACAGTTTCTGGAGTCTTCACCTCATTTGGTCGACCAATGCGATGCTCGTCTTGACAGCTCTTACGGCCCATTTTAAACTCTGCTACCTAATATTTTACTGTTGTAAACGAAGGAGGAGACTCATCAAGAGTAGAATGTAGAATTTTATATTGGTTGGGCTGAGGCCTATCAAATGAAAGTATAGTGTCACATAACGATGACCAATTTTCTCCATTTTCGATACTTCACTGAAAACGTTCACTGTTGATGGCTACCGAACAAATACTAAACAACTTAGCGTCTTTAAACTTGAAACATATACTTTATAGATTGCGTACTTTCTAGTACGGCGATATTTTTCAAACAACTACCGCCATCTCATGGTCAGGCCGGGTATTTCTGTGACCACTCTCGTATAGGCCTGTTTTTCAGAGTAGACATGGTTGGGAATGTCTCATGTTACAATTACAACTGTTTTAATAGGACTCGTAAATTGATTCTCAGCTTTGAGAAACGGGACCAAGTTCGTGTTCATCATGAGTCATTGCACGCGCAACCGCTGGCAAAAGCACAAATTACATTAGGACTAACTGAAGTAACAGCCGCAGAGCAGAAAAAGCATGGTTCACGAAAAAATGATCCAATCAGACTCCACGCACTTGATAAGGCACGTTAACAAATCTTCACACCATCTAAGTATGCGGCAATTATTTTTGAATTTTCAATGCTGGAAAACATTGATGTGTACTGGTATAATTAAAGCTTTTATCTCATAACTGAACAGGTACTTGTGAAATATGACAAATGTGTTATGGAACATTTCCAAATGCTGTTCATAATTTGACATTTCTTTTAAACATGAAAATATTCATACATAGTCAAACAGTTTATTCGGTAAAATGAAGTAATTTCCGCTTTCGCACTTGCTTGCACGTAATATCACAAGCCTAAAATATCGTTATCAATTTATTATCATCGGAAAAGTGTTCAAACTTTGATGCTGATTAACCCCCGTCTCCCTCAGAATTCAATTGGTTTCTCCCCGCGATCATTCCTCGTACCCAAACCGTAACCCCCCACCTCATTACCATTCCTTCCTTCGCCTAACGTCAGTACAAAAATTCTAAAGGCTAAAAAGAAAGAAAAGTTTTTATTGTTCTTGTTAGACGTTGTGAAACGTTCGTGACCAGTACCGGTCACTTTTATAGAAGGAACTCAACGAAACGTCCGATAGCTTTTTCTTAGTTCCTTTTGAGAAGAGGGACATATCCACCAAACGTCAGCTATCATTCCACAGTACTCGGAAAAACCCGCAAAAATGCAACGTTATATCAGAAGTTACGTTATTTTATCATTCACAGGGATAAATGCCAAAATCTCATACCTTTTACACGTTTTAATATCAAAAGAATGGTCGAAAACTTGAGTGGAGAACAGAGTCAAACCGATCTTAGGACTGATTAACGTTTATCTTGTGTTGAGAATAATGGATTAAGATGCAGGCGATTTTCGGGTACCAGTAGTTTTGGTTAAGTTAGTAAATTTTTCATCACTTGTGAATGTACTGGCTTTAAATTCTGGCGTACACCACCAATGTAAGTAGTTCCGTTTGTAGCGAACGCTGGTTACGTCTTTCTCCCACTCCCAAGCGCCTCGCGCCTTTACTTACTCGAGGATTGCACGAAGAAGAGCACTTTGATGGGCATGAGCTCCTTGTGTCGGAAGTCGTCGGACACGCGCCGCATGAAGCGCACCAGGGCGTCCAGCGCCCCGCTGCCCTCCGCTGCACCCATTGCCACCTTCATCTGCGAGAAAGAAGAAAGAAGGGGAAATAATGAATGGAGGGTCAATTAGGGAGGAAGAAGGCGAACTCGTTCCGCGTGACGCCATTCACACAGGGATGGTAAAAATATATCGACATATGCAACTTATTGACTTATCTCATATACTCATCAATACGTATTTTTCGATTTCTGTAATTGGAGAAATTGGAAGAGTTAAGCAATACTTTTGGGTTCCACTTGGCAGAATTCTTTCATCGTGAAAGGATATAGAAGAATGACACCGCAAAATTCAAATTAGCAGCGATATTTTTCAAGCATCACCAGGTGTATAATAAAAAGTGTATATTGTTCTTCTCCATTACTTAAATCGGTAGAGTTATCGATATATTTCGTTCGATATATCGCAACATTTTTTGAGGTACGAAGGAAGAATTTAGTGACTCCAGGTGTAATGACACATTTTTGGGGAATTGACCAATTTCATTGGAATTGAATTAAAAAGTAGCAAATTCCCCAGTAGTTATTGTAATTGCAAATTGTTAAAAAAATTGTAACGAAACCCGCTTTCCCTAATGCATACACTGGCTTGATATGGCTCTTTTTCTTTCAAGAAACACCGCGAAGTAAACTCAGACCGTGCTCCTCACGGGGGCGGGTCTAGAGCATATTCTCACGGTTGGAGTGAGGCAGGCGATCAATGACCTATATGAGGGAATATTCACATACTTCCTATCAAATGGAATTTAATCCATTATATTAAAAAAATAAATTAATGTGATGATGAATAGCAATAATTTGGAGGCTAGCCGCGTAATTCTTCGCCGACCACAATGGGCACATAACGTCCAAGAATATTTGATTCATTTATGCTTAAAATAGCTTTTATTTATACTTATTAATTAAGCTTAAAATTTTTACTGTCGTATTTGAACTTTGAAGTTAAACATTTCACAGTTGAATTTTGGAACTAATATTTTGTATCACAATTTTTACGTTTATTAAAAAAAAATGAAGCAATGATATTTGCTTTTTTGAATTATCGCGTTCTAATTGTTTGAATTCAAGGAAAGTGTAATTAAATTTACATATTGGTAATAGACAATGGTGTTAAGAAAATAATCGAGCTATATTGCATACATGGGTGATGGATTGGGTGGGGAATAATAAGCTTGAAGCGAAAAAACGATGTTTGTGACGCACATTACGCCCTAAATTTTCATCATATAAATTCGGGTGAAATATTCAGGAGTGTAAGCGTTCTAAATAACTTCAAAACATCCTAAAAGTTTTTGCTTCAAAATGTTAAAATTGATTGTAACGTTAAAAAAAAACCTTATCAACATGAACATATCCAATGACTCAATTTGGTTGAACCAAGTATATCTGAACTAGAATTAAAATTTTGGAATGTTTTCCCTGCTCACACTCCCGAATAGTAGATCAAGAGCTATGATGTGTTTAGCCGAGAGCAAAACCTTTTGTGTAATCCGCAATAGTGTGCTCACGATTCCAAAAAAAACATTCGACCCGAAGAAACTCTGTAGCTCAAACTCCATGTTTACTTTCTAGTCATGTTTTCTTAGGCTTCGCGGCGACTCAGCGTTTTCTGTCTTTCAACACTCTATCTGTTCACATATTACGGTTCGGCAAGGGAGTAGGGAAGTAAAAGAAAACGCGATTGTAGCAATTTTTGATGTCCTTAGAAGGATCTATATTAATATCGACCAACTATATTTTTCATTAATTTATTGCCTCGGTTTATTATACTCAAGGATTTCATCGTTGAAATGAAATTCACGCCCTATTAAAGTGTCAAAAGGTGTAAACATTTTTATAGCATGAATTTTAAAATTAAAATGAACTATATATTCCATTTTTTAACATCGATAAATAATAATATATATAGATATATATTATTAATTTTACTAAATTGGAAGACTACATCCCATCACTTTTTCCGATCTTGAAAGTAGGGAATCAGGATGGTGCAGTGGCTAACGTAATTCCCACCGGGAGGGTCCGGATTCAAATCCTGGAGACAACAAATATTCTTCAGTGGTATCCCGATCCCTACTTGAGGTGCTTTGTGGAGAGCACTTTTAGTGAGTACGACGTCCGTCGGATGGGATGTTAAACTGCGGACCCCTTGGCTCCATACGACAAGAGTAGGCTAATGCCGGGACGCCAGGTTTCTCTTCACCAAATGGCCTTAGCTGTCGGTCGCCTCCCGTAAAAAAAACTAAACTGGAAAGGAGGTGGCTGCAGAACGGGGTACTGGTTAATAGTGGCCAAAGAAATATTTGTATCGCCTAACCATTTGCCTGCAGTGTTTTGAAACGTCATAGAAATTTGGAACTTTCGAGCCTTGGCTAGGAAGAAGAATTTAGAGAGTGAGTAATTAGAGCAATGAGAAAAAAAGCGAAGGAGAGTTGGAAAGAATGCTAGAGAAGATGGATAAGGGAAAACATGAAGGAGACACGAGAAGTGGATTGAGTCTGAATAGTCGTCAAATAAATGGTTTTTTGGGAGAAGGAAATCGCGGAAGAGGAAAAAGACTATGTCCACTTTAGATTAATATTTTTTCAAGTGATTGGCTTTCGTTCAATTTGTCTTGTGTAAATTATCAGTGTAAAATCACTTCCCAACCCAATATTGCGTCAAAAAATATAGTAACTGAATTTCTTCATGTTTTTGTTTTTATTATTGTTTTGCTCGCTTTAATTATTTTTAATATACTTTTCTGAACTTCTTTTGGAAGTTCAAAAGTTCATATTTACTTTCCACTAGTGCCACAATCCCTATACATATACGATTTATTGAAGATTTCAAAGCTAAAACTGAAAATAACGGCGTTTAATTTATGATCGACCGACGCTCAAGGAAAGGCGTACTGAATTTAAATCACAAAACTGCTCCATTATAATTTTAAACCTCACTTTGTGTAATGAACGGCATCGCGTTTTTGACTTTTTTTATAATGCATACTGCATCAATACCTGTAATTTCTCCTAATAAAAATTTTCAACTTTTTCAATTTTTCCGTAGCTTACGAATTCTTTTATGACCCAGATAACTGGACTGGGTGGTGGGTAATTAAAACTCTTACTTCCTTTGCACGGCACTCACGAAGATAAAGACGTAAAGTGACTCCATCGCAAAGTGTGTAAAATTCCTTCTAGCTTTCTTCGCCGGTATAATTCACTCAGGGAAAATCTTTACTGCCTGGAATATACAGGACGTTTTTTCTTTGAACATCGATCACAAAACATTATTGAAACTTTGGAAATATTTTTTGTATCTCTAATTTAAAATTATTAATCCATTCACAATGTATCAATTACACGAAATGTACCAATTGGCATTTCTTATAGCAACTAAGTTAGTTGAAAAATTCCAAAACCTTAAAATTTCGGATTCCTCTCATCAATAATTAATATAATATTTTTATATAATATACAATAATTATAAAACTTCGACAGCAGCACAAAATATGAGAACACATAAAAGGAACACTCACACGTTATTTCTTGATAATTTCGACGGAATGGAACTCCGTCTTCCTCGGAAGATTAGTCACTGACAGTCAGTCCTAACTAATCTTCCGAGGAAGACGGAGCTCAATTCCGTCGAAATTATCAAGAAATAACGTGTGAGTGTTCCTTTCATGTGTTGTCATATTTTGTGTTGCTGTCTAAGTTTTTTATTTAACACTTCCGTGGTACTTCGAAGAAATCATATATATATATATATATATCTGAAATTTATATTTGTTTTTAAAAGTATATAACCATGTTAACTCGCTCTCTCATGTAAATAAAATCCCCATATTTAAAAGCACGGTAAAACAAAAAGATGGCTCAAATTTTACAATCTTGCGGTCCAGAGCGTCGAAAATTCATAAGGTAGGAATTCAAATCACGAAGCGTTTTACAAATGAATGGGTTAATTGATTATTCAAATTCGTAACTTTGATGATAGAAGAGAATTTATAAGAATTACGTAGAAATAAATTTATGAGAAAATTTTTAACTCCGAAACACGCGAACGTACCAGTTCAAAGAGACGGCAAATATTTGCATTGGCTGGTGCTGAGAATTAGGTTCAGAATGTTCGGTCAATGGGACAGGTTCCCCAGGACCCAATTGACATTTCTGTTCCCACTTCCGCCCACCTTTCAAACCTTTTCATCCTGTTTTTTTTTTCAGTGTATCCGAACTACCCGTGTCTGACAAAAGTACTGGGATGAATTGGGACTGTGAGGCCAAGTAAGGGACTTGGCGTCACCGGATTTCCCCGATTACATCATTTGAAAGCTTCATTGGAAGCATTTCCTGATTTGAATAACTTGACTTGTATTTAGATTCACCGCGCGCCAGAAAACTCCATGAAGGGTTGACGTTTTTCTTGAATTCAAGAATCTCATCTCGATGAGTATGACATAATTTTCATGCCAGCGTACTGTTGGCTTTTTCGGTTTCACTCGGGAAAATTCATAATACAAGGTGCAAGTACGTATTGTGTACAATCTACATAGAAAATTTAAAAGAAATACGAGTTATGAATTGGTTCATTACGTTCCATAAACATATTAAGTCCGAATTAATGTGATAGTACCTAGTGTTGTACCTCATTGTTTACAAATTACAGATAAAGTCGGTTGTAATGAGATGTTAAAGGTTGAAGAACTCCGTTCTTAGCAACTGTTTCTATTTACATTCATTTCTGATAAAATTTTACATGTATTGTCAATACCTAATTTTATACATCCCTCCTATGCACACACGCTTACAGACACAAAGGTACGTGTGGTAGTGATATAAACAACAAAGATTAACACACGCCATTAATTTCTTTCCGTTATCACTGTGAATTACGATTAAAAGTATCTTTAAAGTAGTTGAAAATGTCTTTCGCCCGAAATACGGAAAGAGGCATGGAAGCGAATGGCAATGGGTCTTACAGGGGTAATACAATGATTGATGCCATTCTTGGCACTACATACCAACCTCTGAACGTTTATTTACCTTTAAAGTTTGCTCGTTATTATGGGCAAGACTTTCTATTTAGTCGGCGGTTTTAATCTCTCATAAACTTCGTACCATCAGACCAATTATCCTCTCCGAGGTTTTAGTTGAAGCCGTTAATAAGTGCATTTGACTGAAATTATGCACGGAAAGTACTGCGCGGTAACACCATTAATAGGGCTTTCACCTTTTTCTCGAGCTTTGAAGATTCTCGTCGTTTCCCTCAAATCCACGCAGTGAATATGGATTCGTTGCTTTCGCTATGGTCCAGACTTCGAATTTGAAGAGTTCTCTCTTTCCTGGCAGTTGATATCTCCCCAGTCGAATGTCGAGAACTTTGATGGGAAAATATTGCGAGTAAAACTCCAAAACAACAACGAAAGTCAATCCGGGAAACGCTAGTTAAGTAACTGAAACTTTCTCCCATTTTTTCCTCGCTTTCCTGGATCGAGTCACTACATACGCTTAGAATGCACATCAAGTCTGGGAGGAGAGTGCGACCGTGTACGACTGAGCGAGTAAGCTCGGTAAGGAAAAAAACCAGGTTCATTCGAATCATGAGAGACTATAAAAAGAGCAGTCTGACCTTCAGGAGCAAACTCCTCGCCTTACAATTATTCAATATTCAACATCGAGTAATATTTATGCACACATCTGCTCATAGGGAAGAAGAATTAATATGAACTATGGGAAAATGGGCGAGGGAATTTGAAAAAAAAAAGATCGACCATTGCATGACAACTTGGCAATAGACACCCCTATATCACATAAATCAGTTTACCCACTCAGTCGATTGTGAATGCTTCAGGCAACTCAGACAACCTTGAAACCCCACACCTTAGTGTCTGGTGTTAGTTTTGTTCATTTTCGTCAGCATCCAGTTGTTCTGATTACCTCCACGATTCGCAGACACGTACTTAATTTAAACATTCATCAGTTTTCACGAGTCGGGGAAAGGGAGCCTATTTTTCTTTCATTATTTCGTTCTGCCATACCTTGTGTAGAAGGATTGTAATGGTAATCCCAGGAATGGGACATTTTTATGCATGAACTTGGTCTTATTTGGGTAAACGTTTGCATAGAATGACTTTTTTTCCCATCCTGAATATTAATTATCCGAGACGTTACCTCCATTTATGGAGCCCCGACGACTCGTATTTCCTATGTCAAAAGTCCCTGGATACAATCCCGCCTCGAGTACTTATGCCGTTGTGGATGAATATGGTATTTCTGGACCTATAGTAAGATACGATATCATCTCAGAACTTTGAATACAATTACTAAAGCTACTGTTGTGAGTACCACTGTTTCACACCGTGATGTTTTAGATCTTTTGAATATTTAGAAACGATATAGATGGACAAGAGGGTTAGTTACATTTAAAAAAAACAGAATTTATCATTGATCTTTCAGCCCAAAAATCGTTTGATTGTATTATTCTCCGACTTTGCTAATTCTTTTTTATCCTCCAAGGTCATTCTTTTTACATTTTCCTCGGCAGTTCTTCCCGTTCTCTCCCAGACGACTGTCTCCATCGGACCACCGTGTCTTTAGATCCCTTACTTATTTTTCTAAATGCTCATTTGATATTTTTCGTATCTGGTATTTTTATTGTTTATCTGTATTTTTTTTCGCATTTGGTATTTTATCTGTGATTTCTGGGGATGGACGACAACAAGCGTCGACGTGCAAACGAAAAACTCGCAAATCTTTAAAGTTAAGCACGCACAAAATGACAGCGCAAATGTGCTAACGTGGCCCATTAGCCACTCGCGACAGAATCTCCCGAGTCTCCCAAATTTCGCGGCCGCTCTACCATTTAAGGAGAAACAGTTTAAGCCATTTTTTTTCCACACTTCGGGATGAGTCGACAGAAAGTGTAGGATGTACGTATCCTCAATCACACCTACTCGAGATGGACCTGGGAAATTTAAATCTCAGGGCTCACCCCTCCCTCTTCATTCACTGACATTTTGGCAACTCGCCGCTGGGCGAATGAGGGGGGGGGGGAGGGGGGCGTCGATCTGCTACAGCGGAACGGCAGACGTCTATTGTTCAATAGTGTTCAGTCATCGCCCTCCGTAAAAAAAAATAAATAAATGCCGTCATCCTCAAGGTCCCCGAGGCGAGAATAACGGGCCATTTTGCGATCGACGGGCGGCACCGGACGCACTTCCTGGGATCCCGTCACGGCTTCAATTGAGAAGACCGACCGCCCGCAGCCTCCTTGGCGTGCTGAGTCAATAGTCATTAGCCCGTCCTCCTCTGCGAGTGAAGTGAGAGTATACCTTTTCCAGTTAATTGCCCTAGAGTGAGTGGGCCAAAGGGGGTTTGAAAACATTCGCAACAGCGTGCCGCGAAAGGAAAACATATCCAGCAGACCCGGAAGGTGGGACGGATTGCGAAACGAGTGTCCTCAGTGAAAATTGACGGCGGATCTTCGAATTCTATCATATACGCAATACCTCCCCGGCAACATAAAGGGATTGCGCCGGTTTTTGTGGTATGGCACTAGGCATATATTCACAACTTTTATTTCATGCATGCATTTGAATATACGAGGCATACTCATAAAGTAAGGGTCGTTTGCTTATATTTAATTATTATATTATTATTATATCAATAATCAGAACATAGTTTTACTCCTGCAGCGTCATCCACTGATTTACTGAAAAGTTATAGTAGCATTTGTTGTGTTTCAGAAGTCGTTTGCTTGTCCGTGCATGCAAACAACAATGCCGGCGACAATCGTTGATCCAGCCAGCTGTGAAGTGCGTTCTGTAATACGATTCTTGCATGCAAAAGGATTGTCGGCTGCTGTGTCGTACGTATGTTTAATAAATAAAACAGTTTCTGGCGTGACTTGGTGGAAAATCTTCATTTTGAAACGAAAAATTAAACAACTTGGCTTTTCCACGTAGAAAATTCTTTTTATTCACTACCTAGGTTTCGTTGTTTAATGTTCAATTTCAATACGTCTAGTCTAGTAGTCTAATCTAGTAGTTCTTGTATGTTTGCTCATGTACCAACACAATCGTACACGTAAATGGAGAAGTGTTCGAGGTTAGTGGTTCACAGCTAGGTTTTAGTTTTTTCGTATTTATCTTTGTTTCGGTGTGATTACGTACCTTACGTGCAAGGAAATAAAGTGTCCCTGAACCAATTAGCGCTGCAGTCAATCTCCCTTATCTTATCAGAATGGACCAGTAAACCTATATTATGAGGAGCCTTCATGATTCATGCGATGTCATATGTTAAATCGGGTCTTCCTCACCTTTGTAATGGCCTTCGTGCTCAGAAGAACTCCCTTCGTTCACGAAGGGACTCCCATCCTAGTTGCTCCATTAACCAAGTCGCGCTTATCATAAGGATTAGCTTAGTTTTGATGCACAGGAGAGATTCTCAGGGTCTTGGATGCTTACAGTTAATAGAGGTGATTTGTGGACGAAGATTTTCTCTCGCTTTATTAACATTTTGCCGTACTACGGAAGAACAACGTATGCAAATCAGATTCCATCTTTCTTCAAAAGAAATTTTACTCTAAATTACTAATTTCCTTTTCTTTCGATATTTGAAGTCAATCCCGGTCGCAATATCAATCGTATCTTCATTCTAAAACTGAATTTTTTTATTCCACGTTTCTGTTTTCATTTGTTTTTCGACAGACAAGATTGCTAGAAGTGCAACACTAATTTTTTTATATCATTTTCTACCTAATTTCCTTTCATAAAACATGTGCCACTAATAACTACTTCTAATGAGTATTTCTGAATTACTCCTGACACAAAGCTGTCAGGAGCATGTATAATCATGATTGGTCGTGAAAATATATCTTAGACTAAGTTCATGCTAGTTTGAGATTTTTCTGACTTGGCTGACCCAATTCACTCGCCTGATCATTTATATCCGACATCATCGACAATTACTACAATGACCTCTATGAATTAAGATTTTATGATTCGTTTACTTATTCAGTAGATTGAACAATAAAACCGCCTTCCTAGTATTAATCATCGCCAGTACTTCAATATTATGATTTGTTTACGTCAGTCTGGCCTTTTTCTCTATTCATGGTTTTCTCTCACCTCCTGTTACCCATCTCAATTTATTATTCAACTCTTTGTGCTTCCTTTTACCTAACTATGTATTTACATTCTACCATTTCCTTCTCTCTTCTATCCTTCTAATCATCTCGTCCAGGTCCATGGTTTCCTTGTCCTTTCCCTATTAAGAGTTAACATAGTTTCCTTTGGGCCTTTCGATATCCCTTTTTTGATAAATTCCCATTTTTTCTCAATAGTATTCCGGTTCTTTCCTTCACTCATAATTTTCTCTACAGCCTGATAATATTCCTTCCTTGTCAACCCAGCTAATGTGTTTTTGCCATTTCTCCCTATTTATGGGTTTTCCTCACCCTCTGATAGATTTTCTGTTTTACATTCCTCTCCATTGGTCCTCTGCACTTGTCTCTTAGCCTATCTCGCAGGATCTTCCATTCTATTTTGCCTCTAGCTGATCCATTGTGCCCCATGGGGCTTCCATTCCATCTAGTTCTTCTTTGGCACAGAGGTCTCAATCTGGTTCTTTCCTCTTATGTACTTCTATATATACTTCTTCGTTCCACACTTTGTCTGTCCATTTAAACTTCAGAATTCTCCTCTGGTACTATGTTTCAAAGACCTCTATCGTATTCATTGCTGGTCCATTTTTCAAATGTTCCATATCTCTAATCCATAGAGTCCCATGCTCCATGCTAACGTTTTGATAACCCACTTTCTTATTTGCAACCATATATTCTTTGGACACTGTAGTTGCCTCTTCCTCATGAACACCTTCTTTGCTTTAGCTATTCTTCCTTTGACGTCAGTCAAACTTCAGCTATCCCAAATTATACTGCTGCTCAGGAAGACTAAGGATTCCACTTGCTCTAACTTTACTCCTCGAATTGTGATATCTGTCTTTATCCTCTCTCTTCCACTCACAAATATCTTAGTTTGCTTCTTGTTGATTCATATTTTTTTTTTGCATCTCATATTATATTCCAAGCAGGTCGCGATGGTCCAGTGGGTAGAGTGTTGCACTACTGACCGGAGGGTCCCGGGTTCGATTCCCGGGCAAGGCACTCTGGGCACCTGCAGCTCCACCCAAGCTAGTTGATTTTTCGGGTACCAGATCTTCCTGGGAAACCATAACCGGCACAGGGAAAGGAACTGGCCCCCCTACCCTGATGTGTGATATTCACATGCCGTCGGGCTAGGTACACGGGTGAGCTCTACCATCACCTACTAAACCGACCTTCGGGTTGATTACTGTGTTTATGGTTTATTATATTCCAAAAGTATTTTATCTATAGTGTTCAGAGTTGTTGGCACGTTTCTGCAACTCTCCCTCTCACGTTTCTGCACCTACTCCAATGCAGTTATTTTATTGTTGGTGAGAGTCTTATCTAATTCCTTTGTTAATTTTGGCTTCTGTTTTCCATCCATCCCCATTTTAGCATTCTACAACTTTCTGTACACTCTAAGTGACCTAACTTTCGGTATCCCTATCCTGTATTCGCCCACCTTGATTGAGGTTCGCCTTCCAATAGTTCTCACCAGCACATTCGTTTCGGGGATTATTTTTCCTCCGGAATATTTTAGCGGGAGCAATGTCATTGCGTTATATTTGAACGCAAGGTTGCATTTTCTTGGGAGATTAATGTGATAGTTTCCCGTTGTCTTCCACTCCCTAGGATTGTGTCATATATTTCTTTCATTCTTATAAAACAGTTTAGAGCCATTTATTTACGAGTGTCCTTGGGATCTCTCCGGATAAATAAAGGAAACTTTGCTCGCGGTTGTTGCATGTTTTGAATCCCATTTGTTTTTGCTCATCGACTGCAAAAGACGACCTTAACGCGCATACGACTGCGAGTAAATTTCCCTTGGCTCATCCACTCTTTCACTTCTACGACATCAATGGCATCCCTATCTATCTAACAGACAAACTGAAACAAGTTAATAACATTATCTCTCCTGCATCTACGGATTAGGCAGCAGACCGCCGGTCGTGAGAGCGCGTGGTAAGGAGGTTGGGACATCGACAGGAAAGGGAATTGGAACGAATCTGAAAGAGAGCGAGAGAGACATTTCTCCATGTTTTTGCTATGGACGCGAATTGTACTTGGCAAAAGAGAATCCGTGAGCAGTGATTTTGACAGTGGAGCTCTCTTCTTTCATCACTACGATTACCTCATAATATACCGTAGCAGTTGGCGTCTTTGATTATTACTTCGATGCCAGAGTAAGGCAAATGATTACTTAGGGGATGATCAGTTTGGGTTTAGGAAAGGAAGAGGTACGCGTGATGCCATTGCAGTAATGAGATCACTAATCGAGAAGAATATAGAATACAATCTCTCTCTTAGGGGCACATAACAACCGGATTTTGAAAACTTCAGTTTCAGCGATCCGGATGCCATTCGTCCGTATTTTATTAACTGCTTTATTGAAACTTTTGTGAGATAAATAAAAAAGTAGTGGATATTGGGACACTGGGGAAATCAATTTTTTGGAATAGTCAATAGGTCAAAGCTACGTGTGCATTCTTCATGGGCTTAGGAACTTAGCTATGCTACACTGAAGACGCGTCATGTCTACACTCCTGCATGTGTTCACTACTCTGCATCCTATGATCATGGATGCATGCACCTTGGTGCATGGTTTTATGCCTAGCAGGGCCTCAGACCATCTGTTTGCTCTTCATTAAGCAATTGAGAAAATTATGCATGCTCGTAAGAAGGGCTATCGTATATTTGGTGATATGTCGTATTCATTCATAAAAGTAATCTACCGGTCAAGTTAGTTTATTGATGGATATAATGCCTAAGCTTTGTTACATTTCTGAGACCCACCTTACATAACGCTGAACAAAATATTATAAAACAGGAAATGAAATAAGCCATTTTTAAAATTAACGTACTATATTTCTTGCTTCCCTTCATTCCATCGGCATACTCGTACTAATTCGCTTCCAGCGTCTACCTCACTACCAAACATTCTGCCTCTGCCACAGTAAGTAATAGTACTCCATTGCCACTCATTACGCATGCATAGATAGCATTAATTCTCTCTGCCTTCTTTGAATTTCGCCACACCTCCATCATATTTCTTCGATCGTTTTTCTTTCCGTCCATTTCACTTTTTTCGTCATCCTTCCCTCCCTGAGAGACCAAAAACCCCCAATAATTTAAGTTTTTATTAACTTCTACGTGTGATTATATGTATATTTGGAACATTGTGTGGAAAAGTGGACCAGCGAAGAATAGAAGCCTTTGAAACATGGTGCTGGAGGAGAATACTGAAGGTTAAATGGACAGACAAAGAAAGGAACGAGGAAGTACATAGAAGAACAGAAGAGGACAGAGCCATATGGAGAACTCTGTGGCAAAGAAGAAATAGATGGATTGAACACGCATTGAGGAACAATGGATTGATTAGGAATATAATAGAAGGAAAGATCACACGAGGAAGACCAAGAGACATGTACATAGGACAAATTAAGAAAGACGTAAAACAGAAAAGGTATCAGGGATTGAGGGAATTGACATTAAATAGAGGCGATTGAAGGGCTGTAATAAACCAATCCTAGGATTTAAATACTGATGATGATGTGTGATTATACTTCTGCCTCAACGATAAAGGTTCCGCGCTGCAAACCTACGCTCCATATTAAAATTTCCGCTAGTCTCCCTTTCAGATCTTTGCTTATGGTCCCTGCCATCGACTTTCTCCGGAGAAGTTAGATAGATAGAGGTTTTAATTTTGGCGAAATTGAGGCCAAATGGTCCCTTCTTCCATTTAACCCATGGAGAAGTTATGCCATGCTTAAATTATCGCGGATTTTTCTATTCTGCCGTTCCTAATCGTATTGGTATCCTCCGACAGGGGTCCGGCGATGGTGGTTCCTGGTAGTGTGTAACCACAATGTTAAAACGTTGGAATTAGAGGTGGTGGGTAGGGTGACGGTATGTGGGATGGAAATTGTGCAATTTTAGGCATGTTGTGCACGGCCGTTAAATTTTCTACGTAATCCCATGATGTTTCTAATGGAGGATTATCCGTGACCGGAAGCTTTTCGAGGAAGTTATTCATACAAAGGGATCTTGATCCAGTGCCATATAGGAAATAAATTCAGGTCGCGGCGAATAACCTGGTTTCTTATAAACCAAGGGGCGCCTACGCTTCATGCGACAGCATAAAGAGAAAAATTGGGTAATTTGAGAGAGCATGTAGTGAACGAGCAGTTATTCAATGCTTATATAATCATGACGTATGAAAATAGCAATGCAATTTTTAGAGTGTGCTGAGGCTCGAGTGACTGGTTTGCAATGAAGCATGCGATACAGGAATGCGCAATATCAGTATGGCTGCTTTTTGTCCAGTTTTGTGATGGAATGATGCTTGTACAAAAAGGTTGTAACCTTTGGCGTTGTAAATAGTTCTTCTGTACTACGACGATGTAATCCTGCTGCTTGAGAGCGGATACCATCTACACGAGGGGGTAGATATCTGCAGTAGTGAGATGTAAAATTAAGAGAGACATGTTATGGGATTGCTGGTTCATGAAATAAAATGGAATATATACGTGTGTGGGCATATATATATAGTTCTGTTCCTAATTCCTCTTGAGAAAGGTGGTTGCACCACCGAAAATTCGAGAACTAGTGAGTCCCTCTTTTATATGTTTTAGTTTCTGTGTTTGCTATGACTATTTAGTGAATTCACATATATATATATATATATATATATATATATATATATATATATTTAACTTTTGGACGGCACAATAGAACACAGAATAAAAGGCCTGAAGAAGGCCTCGGAGTAGGCCGAAAGCTTAAATCATCTACAGTGTGAGTGTCCTTTTACGTGTTATCTGTTTTATTCTGTGTTCTATTGTGCCGTCCAAAAGTTATATTGCTCTCGTGAGTACTTCCGCATCATCTATATATATATATATATATAAAACACACGTACACTCAAACACGAGTGTATACTTCGACGGTTTAATATTTATTATTTATGAGTTAAGTTTTGAATCAGAGTTTATTCATATACATATGACGTCACTGAAGAGCGTTTGCATTCAAATATAAAGACGAATAAATTATTTGAGAGGAAAAAAACCAATCGTGAAAGTCATGATTGAATGGAGTTTGAAAGAATGTTGAGGAAATTTAGAAGCTGGAGGAACTTGATTGTATGCGTGTATGAAGCAACGAGAATATGACGGAGCTAAAAGAAGTATCCCAGGATGAGGCAAACATAAGTGAGAGAGAGAGTAAATTTTCTACTGTAATATAAGATTAGAGTTATTTGACCATAAAAACCAGACAGAGAACGGCGTGAATAGTATGTTGACATACTTCTCCCTAGGAACTACAAGGTCAAAGATATGCAAAATTGTCAAGTGAGGGTTTGTCCAATTAAAAAAACTAATAATTTTCTTAATAACCACATGATATGACTTCAGGGATGGTCAGAGGTGGGATAAACGAAGCTGGTCATTAAGCCCGTGACCTTGACTGCTAAAACCAGATGCAGCAGCCGCAGCCCGGCGTTTTCACGAGCACTTTGATGAGCCAAGTGAAACAACAATGCCTGCAATAGTTTTCTCACTCGCCAAACACCTTTAAGTTCTATCAGTATTAAATGGGCGCCATTAAGGAATTTAGTGAAAAGATGGACTAAGTGCACAGTTCAGTTACTTATTAACGTTAATGATAAAGCTAAATTCGGGGCGAATGCATTCACGAACCGCCACAACTAAGGTCACGAGTTAAATGCCCGCCTCCCTTGCGTCCTATCTCTTCCCATCTTCAAGGTCGCATCATGTGATCATGAATTTGCGCTACACTCTCCGTTGCATTGTAAACAATAGACATGGCAGATGATGATACAATCGCCTACATCACGCAACTGAAAGCGAAGAGATCTTGTGGAAACCGGGTTTTGTGAAATTTTGTCATTCTGTTGCGGAAAAGAAAGCAAAGTCATACAATCCATATCTAACCTATTAATCTCTCAGCGCATGCATAAAATATATTCATTGCTGCATTTATATCGCGCAGCGAATCACCACCAGAGTGGTGCTATGAACAATGGGCGAATAAATTTATCGTAAACACTCAGAAGGAAATAAGACAAGATCATTTGTCATAATCTAAAAATGTGGACGTGAAGACATTCACCCATGAATGTCTTCGCGTCATTCTAGAAGGAGTAGCTAATAGTATAATTATGGAAATATAAATCCACACTCTACAGAAATTTGACACGGGTTCCATATAGACCTGTACGCATGCTATTTTTCACATGTTGTCCTAGTTTCTGCACACCCCATGCATGTAACACGTATAACGCAATTCAGAGGTCGCCCAATGATATAAAAAAGTTCAAAGGAGGAGGGATTTAAATAATCCCGTCAAAATTTGAATAATTTATTTGAACTTCCTGAGCGGATCAGGGACATCATAACTATTTTTAATAAAATAAGATGAAGTGCCAACGGAAACCTATTAAAAGCTTGCGAACTTGGTTAAATGTGGAAATGAGTCATCATCTTCAGGGAATTTAAAATTGCGAAATTGATTATGCCCGGTTTCAACATTATTAATTGTTTGCCCACATAACCCAGTTCTATCTTTTGCCCTATCCTTTTAAACTTCCATCAAACCTATTAAAAATCAAAGGAAAGCCTCGTTCCACAAAAATCTTAGATGCTACTTTCGTCCCAAGAACAATAAAACATAAGAACGCAGTACCGACACTTTGAAGATGTGCAAGGTCAATGCCCGGTCATTAACGAACTTGAATGGACTCTCCAACCCTTAAGGTTCTTGCGATGCATTGCGAGCCTAGAACGGGAAATATGCCGATCTGCTGGGGCTGTTAGTTCTCGTTACTTGATTCGTAAATTAGTCCTGTGGTCACTTAGGCCGTCGCATCAATTGAATCCGTGTGACAGGGCCAGTGCTAATTCGATGGGTGCGGGGAAGGGGGGACGGGGGAGAGAATGACCCCAGGGAGGAGGCGGGGAGAAAAGAAGGTCGCAGCGATGAAGAGGCAAAGGGTGAGGAGGGCGATTTTCGAAGCAAGGCCGAAGCGGGACGGGAACTGGAATGGGCTTTGGAGTGCAATGGCGTCTAATTTCTGTCGCCTTCCTCCTCGTCGATCATGGCTGACGAATAGAAATTTAAAATAAGAAGATTACTACTCGACCCACAGTTTCTCATCCTCTGCATATTTTCACCATAAAAGCAAGCCCAAATGACTAATTGGGAGATGTAGTGGGAACTGATGGAAGCGTTTGAAATTTTCATTCACTCATGTAAGTTTTCTCGAAAAACATGAAAACATCAAACAATCGGTAAAATCTCAAACTCGGACCGTTAACGAGACCGGAGAAAACACTCGATGTGACCATGCAACATCAATATGCTTGGAGGCATTGGAACCGTCGTCCTCTGGTTTAGCTGGCCATCCCGATATTCAACGGGCAAACCCGCGCTTTCTATACAACACGATGCGCGATATTCATGCGGTATCCCTTTGCGTGTAGAAATTAACATAGCAGATCGATACGACATTTGGGCGATGTGCGATTTGAATACGGGGTTGCGATTTGAATGCAATGTTACCATGTAATTCGGTGTTAATACAATTTCGTCAAATTTCATTGTGAAGTCGTTACACCATTGCGATATTTTATTTTTTTTACAACGTAATACGTTAAACGTGAATTGCGCTATGAAAACATCTCTGTAATAAGACTTCCTCTTGCCGTTTCCCTTGGTATTATACATTCAAAGTCGATAGTTGTGCAATTCTCATCCCCACCTTGAGGACAATCGCAAAGTTGAGATGCATATCTCTTAAATAAATCTTTCTTCATCTAGGAAATTCCTTTGAATTCTGTATGGGTACAATGAGAAACGGTTTGTTAACCTTCCTATAAAGATTTACTAAGCATTGGTACGCATCGTAAATTGAATCAGGAAAGAATAAAAAAGGAATATAATAAATTTAATTGCTGAAATAATCATCAGGAATCGGGGTACCCAAGCAAGTAATACCGAGTTCCAAGGAAGTTAAACTATTGATAGACTTTGATCGTTTAAAACTCCCTCGGCAGTATGTATACATTCAAGTATCCCATACCTATCTATATGTTCTTTTCTTACCTAATAACTTCGTGCCCAAAGTTCCAATCGAACTTTTTCTTAGTTTCTATCAAAAATATCCCCCACAAATGAGCTGTAGATTCAATTGAGCAGAGTTCAGAGATCTTTGAGTCTCAGTTGCACGCACATCAGTACATATGGTTGGCATCACTGCGTTTCCAAGCTTTTCTATCGGAAAGATGAAAAATTACTAACTACTTGGGTTCTCCGCTCATTGGAATAGACGCGAGCGTAATTACGAGTACTTTCCCCGGATGGGGAATTTTTATAAAAACCAATGCCGCGTGAAATTGAGACATTTTAGAAAGGTATAAAGTAATGCGGGAACGCTTGTAGTACGTAAAAGAAGAAATAGATGAATCAAAAACTTCAGAATGAGCGATTCCCAGGTTGCATTCAAATGCTTGGTTTAATGCACCATTTGTTTCTTACTGACGGAGTCCTCGGACAAATGTCACGTTTTCTGATTCTCACTAGAGTGAGCGCATGCGCACGTGAGCGCATCATGCACGCATTTTTTTGCGGTGCATCCCGAGGCTTTTTAATACGCCTGGTATTTCATGGTGAATTAACGACCTGGAGATAATAAAATTCAAAGATAGATAGAACGAATGAATGTACTAGGAAGGCCAGATAGGAGGGGATGGGGGCGCAAGTGTACCTAAGCTTAGCGGAATTTGACGGAGACGGAAGATGCGAAAGGAATGAGAAGGACGAGAGATGGAGCAAATCCTGAGACGGCGATCTTTGTCCTGATCGGTGGCGCGGTGCCCCATAACCGGACGCATGGAAGCATAACTTAACTGTAGGGAATTGAGAGGTGCAATTACCCATCGTCGAATTGAAGATAAATCTGGGTTCGCCATTCTGTGTGTGTGTGTGTGATAGCACAAGGTCTCCTTTGAAGAGGCAGGTTGTTGGCTGAAGTGATTAGATTGATTTAGGTGTCGCCCTTCGTGGTTCGTGTGTTTTAGTGGTGTGAGTGTGTGTGTATGTGTGTGTGGTGGGAAGGGGGGAAGTGTTTGGGCTTCCACGGAGTTCTCGCTGACGCGACGTCTCTATACAGGACCTGACACATGTCAGAATTAGACGTTGGCCGATGAACCCTAGGCTCTCAAACTCCTGAAATGCATATCGGGTGAAGAAACCGTTAAGCGATCCTTGCTGAAGGCAGCCGACTCGAATTTTTAGAATCCTAGTTTACAATATGCAGCTTCCATAATTTTCGGCGTTCTCTTCACCAGAATGAAGGGGAAAATGCGTACGTACTTCACGCCCTTCGTCAAAACCTACAGTTCGATGGTCGTTTCCTAAGGTGAGATCTAGTGCAAGGCATTGCGAAATTGTGAAAGTTACACATGACCTAGTAGTAATTCTGGTAGAGTTTGTAGGAGAAGGTGCTCAGAGTTGTCAACTGTACTTCAATTATAGCACCTACGGTCAATTTTGGCAATTCCGCTGTACAATATCACGGGAAAAGAGGCGCGGGTGACATGGGAAAATTCCGCAAAAACGTATCTACACAATTGCCTTTCAGGGAAGTTTTTGCTCATGCGTCGATCTGAATGAATGAATAAAAGGCATGCACGTTCCGGAAACGGTCTCTCACCTCCAAGAACATCTGAAAACTCGGACGATAAAGCCACATTGAACTGTTATATATGAACAAAATGAGAATTTGGAGGCGTATTAAGTTGACGTGAAGGGTTATACTTCCACACGCAAGTCGCGATCGCGGTGCTGGAAAAAAATCATACAGAACAATGCTCGTTCATATTATTCTAAAATGAACTATTACCCTAATAATTACCTTCTTTTCTTGTAAAATCATAATTTTTCCTCCATCTCTGACGTCCCCCTTCGATGACACCCGTTTCCTTGGAGGTACGCTAAGATGTGGACGTCAATAAGACGAGTTGTGATGTTACGTGATTATTCTCATAATTTCCAGCTATTATGCACAGTCTACATAATATGTAGTTTTTACTGACCCGAGGTTAGACATTCTATAATCTTCAAGGTACTAATAATCGATATATGGAAGGTTAAAAAAAAACTATTTGTGCGAAATTGTCGAGTGATTTGCATGTGTCTTTGCAAACTATTTCCCCACAAAACATTAGACATGAAAAGAGCCCTATCGATAATGCAAATGGCAATAAATTAGGATTATAACTACATGAAAACGCGGATGTGTAATCAAACGGCTTACCGTATTCAAATGGCAGATTTTAATTATATAGTGGTGTTTGGGATAGGGGTCATAGTAGTCCAGAGGGAAGAGCATTCGGAGGGCCCGGGTTCGAAACTAAGCGCCCTCAGCTTCGCTTTAGTTGAACGATTTTTTTGGATGGTAGATATTCCTGGGAAACCACGGGCGACATAAGGAAACGAACTCCCCCCCCCCCAAGCCCTGTTGATGTGTACGTGTACGTAAATTTCTCACCTCATTTAGGGCTTAAAACGAGGATAGCTCTATAATCACTCGTTAAACCAATCCTAGTTGGTGGCTCTTGATATTAAAAGAATTCTCATATGTTTGATTCGTAAGTAAATGGATATGGGTGTCTTTTATAAACGGAAAAGTATGATACGATAATCCTTCCACATGATGGCAGGTCTTTTCCTTCATATTGATTAATCTCAATGCGGCATACGTCCGACGATAGATCACCGTCGATACCATCGCTGGACGCCCGCGCTCGCCTTTTCAACGCCCTCACCGTGACCAGCGACGCTTAATCAGCCGAGAATAGAAACCACGGGATGCAAGCAAAGAGACACCCCTAGACTTGAAATTATGTTTGGAAGCGGGCCCCATGGCTGGCTGCTGCCGCGAAACCTTTCCTTTCACTCGAATCAACTCTACTCCCACTCCCAGTCCCTCTCTCACCTCATTACCCGTCATCAAACGTTGCGTAATGTAAAATATTATTTACGACGGCGGAGCATTACGGGGCGTTTGACAGCCGCGAAATTATTTGACTCGGGAATTATTCTGCTTTATTTATTTTATTTTAAAAAATTATTCACACACAACAGTAGTGCCAATTTAGAGTGAAAAATATAACAAAAATATGAAATAGGACAATATACAATAACAGCAACAACGAGAACCGAACGTGGACAGGGGAAATATTTCGATCTGAAGAGGAGAGAATGCCGGGAATGAACACACGCGTGAAATGTGCTTGTTTATCCTTTCATGTATGAATCTCGACTCAGCACCCACGTTGAATCGAGGCGTCAGGTGAGAAAGAATTGAGGCCAGTGTCCCACAAGAAGCGGCGCCGATTGTATGCAGTATATTGCGTCGGAGGGTGTTTCCCAGGCCGAGCGGAGCGCGCGCCGATCACGCAATCGACCTCTTGGAGATTGACGAACGGCGCCGAAATCACAGATATTGTCTATTCGTTGTCGGCGATAACCGTATTTTACGAGAATTTTCTTCCTCATAGTCGTAATACGACTGTGTTCCTAAATTCCAAATGTGTCGAACTAAATATTAGCAGTGACATGCTCTTAATTTGAGGAGATCAAACGTTCCGAATTAATAAAAATTGTTAATATCCACAACGTTTCATTGCTCACAACGCGTTTCAATTATAATGGATCATCATCAGGTACATAATACTAGTACCTGATGATGGCGCATTGGAATTACTGAAATGTACTTTACTCAGTGTATCGCTGTGGAAAATAAAAATTTTTATTATTTCGGAATACTATGCCCAACTTGAAAGGTTGTAGGTATTCGTAGATTTTACAACATATAATGCATATAATCAACCATTATTTCAAGCATCATTACAAGCATATAATGCAACCATTTCAGAGAGTAAAAATCATTCGCCTTGACCGGAATTATAATGCACACATAGCGGGTGACTCTGTTAAAAGTTACTGTTACAGTTTCTTGAAATTTGTCTATAGTATGAACAGCCTAAGTGTTTGAAATTGGCTTTATTAACATCGTGGACTGTGGCGCGTCGCGCACGACTACGAATGCCTGTGACATTGTATGTACGGTATTTCGTCATAACATCTTGTTCCTTTAAAGCCCCCAAAATTTCAGAGTGTAAGAGGACGTCTTGGTAGCTTAAGTGGTTAAAGCACTCGGCCGGATATCGAGGGATCCGGGTTCGAACCCCGGTCAAGGCGAATGATTTTCACTCTCTGAAATGGTTGCATTATTATACAATAAGCTAGCGATATAACATAAAAATTATGTTTTTACTGAGTGGAATCATGGGAAAAAAAATAAATGATTCTTCTGTATTGAAGAGAACCTGTACATTAAATCCTCTAAGCCAAAACGTTGTGATAAGAAAATGTGCTATTCAAGTGTTCACTATTCCGATCGGAATGATTTACTGGAAATAATCGAATTTATCGGATTATCGGTGACTGGGACGGCGGCTACCCAGTTTTGTACCATGGCCGATAAAAAGGTTGCACCGGAGTTACCTTAAAACTGGGTTTACGCATCGATTTGAAGCTCCTGAGGTGATTTTCGAGATTTTTTTCGTGTAGATCATTATTTGTTCCAACATTTTGCTCGCATTGCAGCGGACAATAAATGCAAACTACATCATATCCTGCAAGTCACCGCCAAGGATATTGGTAGGAGGGTACATTCTCGGCGGGCATGATCAGACCGCGAAGAGCTGCGGTTACGTAACGTACATGGAAGACGTAGTCACATAAAAATTCCGTCATATTATGATATAATTACTTGTCTCTTCAGACAAAAAAAAACCTTACGAAATCTGAGACTACAATAAGCTCCTCTTAAATTCCGCATACCTCTTACTGTGCAGTGAAAAAGTGAGGAAAATTCGTGAAAAATCGTCAATCACCAGTCCATAGGGAGAAAATGCAAACAAAGAAAAAAACTTGCTTTCCAAAAAAATATTCCTTGCAATCAAGCAAAAATAAAGCCAATGCTTAAAAGAAAAAGGGAAAAAGAAAAACCGACGCCCTCGAAAACAGGTAACTGGTTTTAATATAGGATATTTCCATAGCTACACAAAAAAATGAAATAAAACAGAAAAAGAAAACCTATTAAGACCATAATTTAATTATGTTTTGTATTCTGTAGTTGATAAGTGTCGCATCTGTTTTTTTTTCTGATTGTTCTAGGAAAATATTTCCTCGGCGTCGAAGTGTATGCACCTTTTACTCACTGAAATAATGTCCGTAAGTCGTTAGTTAGCCCACATCCAATTTTGACTAATTACCTTCAAGCTTCCGAAATCAACTTTTGTCGAAGTTTATGCGTAGAGATCATCACTGACATGTCTCTTTTCCCGCCTAATTATTTACAAGGGTCAATGGCTATTAAATACGAGTACAAATAAAAACATTTGGAAGCGTTCATTATGGAAAATTTCCTTCCTTCCTTCACTCTGATAAGGGATAGTCAAATATATTATTGGGTCAATGAAAATACTCCAAAACTCAATCCAGAAAACTTATTTATTTTTACTGTGTAGGGTATTGCAAGAACTGATTTCATAAACTCAATAAATTATTTTAAATCATCAACCAGTTTCACCTAGTCACGCCGGAAACAATTTCCTGTAATACAAGAACCATTAGGCATGTGCAAAAAATTCCACCCCATCTGCTTAGAGGGTAAGTGAAGAATGAAATATTGTGATTGCAATTTTTTTTAAATTCTGAATATAATCTTGCATTAAGCTGGTCTGCAACCTTTCACTTACTAATCAGTAATTCCTGCAAAGTAATGGGTGCTGCTTAAAGATCATTAGCAGTTCTAGTTTATCTATTCTCGACAGCTATTCTCCATTTCTTCTATAGATAATATTTCACAATGGGAAATTATATTCGCGTTCGGGAGTGGTTCGCGGGTTGAGGTCATGGCGTTGGGGGAGGGAGCGCAATTAGTGCGGAAGAAGTGAAACTGAGAGGAGGTCGAAGAAAGGGAAGGGCATCGTCGATAAGAAGGATCTCAACCAAAGGCGCCCCTGAAGTCGGTGTAATTAATATCTAATCGTCATCCTACCGAGTTAACGGTAACTCCAGAGGCGTCTTTCCGAAGTCAACGATGAGGGACACGGGTATCGGTGATGAACCTTACGTACGGACGGGAACAGTACCGAAATCATCCCAAGATCTAGAATGAACATTACTGAGCTACACGCCGTATGCCATGTGGCACTTTACGTACTCTGGAAAAAAATGCATTCACGACCATTCCTTTTATTTGCAATGAGAAACAAATGCGATGCCCACTCGAACAGATCGCATTCAAGGAATTCTTGGCACGGAGTCTCCTCAAATAACCAACCACTTTGTGGAGGACATTCAAATGAACTTCCGGAAACCATTTGGTTCCAGTTCAATAAGAATTGCGGTGGGGTAGGAGTCGAGTCCACGGTTACAGCGACCACCCACCTCTGACTTTTTGTCCCCGCAAAGTCCACACTACTGATGCTTATTACGTCTAACGACAGATTTTCTCGAGTTCAGAACTTTTTTAGGAGAAAAAAACTACTCTCGGTATCTTAGCCGTCATTTTTGCAATTTTCGCGTGGCTCAGTTTCGGACGGAAAATGATTTTCCGAGAAGTTTTTATAAAAAAATGACGGAGTTAATGAATTAAAGCTTTTTATTAAAAAGAGAAATGTGACGAATCAATATGAATTCCCATTACCCAAGGGAAGAATTTGAGATGTATCCGTTATGTTGCATTCCATCTCTAAAAATGTATATTTGAATCATTAAGTCAGGCATAACGTACAGCTTTCAGAAAGCCAAAACATAACCGAAATGTTGAAAGCGCCCAAACATGGAGAGCGGATACTCGAAGCGTGGTTAAAACTACGAGAAATATGTAAAAATGAGAGATCATGGTCAAGGGACTATTTGTTGTAGTTAATTTTTTGATAGCGAAATCATTATTATTTCCAGAAACGGACCATTTAGTCAATACACTGGTCCATCCACCTAGGTGAGGGCGGGGCCACGAACTCATCTGCAGATCCTGTGGTCAAGGGTTCCATTTGCGCCCTAATTACCAAACACCCTGGACCCGATGGTTTTGGTGGCAGTAGTTAATAGGGATGACGACTGGCAGTTGAGGTCATTCGCACCATTAGGGATAAAAAGATAACTTGATAGGCGTAGATTGTCAGGGAATGGAGGAAGGGTGGAGAGAAACCGGCATCGGCATTGGCCTACTCTTAGCGATAGGTGCCTGGGGGTCCACAATTTAACCCAAGGACGGCGTACCTATTTAAAGTGCTCTCCACATAACATCCAAATCAGAGATTGGGATATCACTGAAAAATCCTGCCATCACCGGGATTCGAACCCGGGTCCTTTGGGCGGGAAGCCAGTTAATTAACTACCGAACCATCCAGATCCCCTTGCGTCGTCTTTTCCATTCAGAGATTGGCTGCCTGTGATTTTCTTGCTAGTTGTCCTTCTTGTCTAACAAACAAATGCTATGGCTCAGAGTGAATTAATAATTGCGTTTATGTGTACAAAACTATATATATTTATATCTATGAATAAGTTAATATTTATGCATAAAGACCTGGTGCCCCTAACGTACCCCGCCACAAGACCAGCAGTAAAGCTGGAAAAGTATTCTTTAGATATAGACGTAATTAATTAAATTCCACCGCCACCATAGTAATCAACCCGAAGGGAGCTCAACACCGGGTGAAATTCACACATTAACAGGGTGTGGGGGTCAGTTCTTTCCCTGTGCCTTATGTGGTTTCTAAGGAATATATGATACCCGAAAAATCGCAGTTTTGTGTGAAACTGAGTGTCTAGAAGTATCACCCGAAACGGAAGCTCTTATCAGAATCCCAGAGCTCTAACCACTAGACTGTCATGCCGCAACAACTAATAGGTCAATTGGAAAAATATTGGCGGAACACGTAGCTTCCCGGTGTTCTTTTCCACTCGCCGCGCAATGATCGCGGACTGACGAGCCACGGCGGTCTTATATTTCGCGGGGAATTCGCTCGACTCTCACCCATGTTTGTCGTTTCCCGATCCTGAAATACCTGACGCTCCGAACACCCAAACAAGTAAGCGATGAGAGCGAAGGAAAGAGGACAAGGACGCCCCTCGCCGAGTCGGAGGGAGAATTGAGCATGCCATTAACGATTCAGGTCGTCTGATGAGAGAGATTCCATGCCTCTCTTTGAATTTGGCCCGCTGGAAACGGCTGCGACACTAAAACAAAGGACATGGTGGGGGAAGGGGCCGGCCGGGCGCCGGACCTCTAATACCGTGTGGGGGGGGGGGGGCTGTGAGTGGAGAGGTGGGGAGGATCCGTGGCCGCGACCGCCACAGGCGATCGCCTTATTCCGGAGGCCGGGGAGCCCGCGGGGAATGCATTAAGAAACCGTTACGTAACGTATTCCTCCCCGAGGCGGCGGAGGCTACGGCACATCGACGCGATCGCAGAACACAATTGGCGTCCTCCGACGAAGATTCCAGTCTCCGATAGCGATTGGCCACTTCCTACTTACCGCGACGGTGTGTTCCACAAGCCTTGGGATAGGAAACTCCAAATACTACTTTTTGATGGGCTCAGGCCGATTACCGGTGATATCCTATACTCTATAGATCGACCGATACCCGATAATAACTCTAATAAAGATAGTATCTAGTGTAAGAATTATATCTTCCCCTATACCTCTTTGAATTTTACTATCGATCATATGCCGATACTTTATGTGCGGAATTATTCGTTTGATCGAATAGTAACTATTTTGAGATTTCCGCTTACTATGCTAGATTGGTCACGCTCGCTGTGTGAGAGCGATGTGCATTTTTTAAATTTCTGCTGCCTCCTGATTGTATGTGATCCATCGCGGAAAAGTTCCCAGAGTCATCGAGAGGGTGTTATTTGGCCGTGAAGGACACAATAATAAAGGTCGACGGAGACGGTCAGGGTAATGTTAATTTTTCTACCGATTGCTATGTTGTGGAGTATTGACAAAAATGTGCCTGTCATTTGATTCTTAGTATGTCATGAAGTCTTGGTCAGGACAGCCATTTGTAAGTACTGTAAGAAGTCTTAAGAGTTGTGGTCGTAGTGGCTAAAAAATATTAAAACACAAATATGAAAAACAGTTCGCGCAGTTGAGAAATTAAAAGAATATATGACCAGCGTGATATTAGCTTTATTATAAATAGTTTTAAAAACATACATTTTTAGCT
Source organism: Hetaerina titia (assembly GCA_037158775.1). Lineage (NCBI taxonomy): Eukaryota > Metazoa > Arthropoda > Insecta > Odonata > Calopterygidae > Hetaerina > Hetaerina titia. Next base: position 83,493,756 of record CM073770.1, read on the forward strand.
CAACTGATGGGAAATATCTTATTCATCTAACATGCAATATTGATAGGTTCTTTTAGGTACCGGAAAACAATACACTAATCATCGGACTAATGTTATAAAAATATCGACAATGATATCCGGATTGTCGGCAACGGCCAAATTCTAATTTTTAGTGGTGAAAATATTTAGTTTAAGGTAAAGAACCAAATCAAACTAATTTTTAAAAATTTGATTGAACATTTTGGCACTCAAGTCTGCAATAAGCAACTCTGTTGTTTTCTTGCTTCTATGTAATAGTTATATTAAATCGTTGCAATTAATTTTTTTAATGCGCCTATATTTAAGCAAGCAATAGATGAACGCGACGGAAGATGGAATCGATTGAAGATGCTGTGATTTACCTCGCGTTATACGCTAAGGTTCGGAAATTAATTCAGCTTAATATATAATTTAGATCGTTAATCTTCATTCAGTCGGGGTGAGGAGGTCCAGTTCCTATCGCCGTGCCACCCGGGATTACACAGGAAGATCAGGTACATCCAGATTGTCGCACAACTAAGATAAAGCCCTAAGTTTCCAGGGTCCTGGCCCAGATTTAAACTCGGGATTCTCCGGTGCGTAACCGAACGCTCTACCCACTAGGTCAGCGGTCGCCAAGCGGTGGTCGGCGGCTCACTGGTGACTCACGAGAAACTTCAGACAAGCAGCAAAAAATATCACACCAATTATTTTTATTACAGTCTAACTAGCTTAAATACTTTTGTCAACATCAAAAAAGGTAAATTTCTATTTTAATGGAATTAATGGAATTTAATGGCAATAAAATGGAACTTTTATTCCCATTACCATATCGATGTTTGTACTTTTTCCTAAAAATTCTAGTTTGAGGTAAGCGGGATTAAATATTGTGTGTTTCATGGCCCGCGAAAATATTGGCGAAGAATGTCAGGTTTCAAAATAATTGGAGGGATAATAAAACGATAGCTCTTCGTTGAGAAAATGTCCATAGCAGGTATTTAGATAACATTCGTAAATTCTCAAGCCGAGGGACGGTTGGAAGATAGAGAGAGGGATTCTATTCTAGCTCTTATCTGCGGCAATGGTAGGTAATATAGCATAACAATAGCAAGGCGGATATATTTGCATAAATAAAGAGCTTCGCCGACACAATCGAATATATGAAACTTGCTTTAAGCATCTGTGTCCTGACGCCATGAAATGCTTTCCACAGTTTAGTGTACTTAGTTTGATGCATACATTTTGGTAACACAGCACCTAACAACATTACTCATACTATTTCTGCTGACGATATCACTCCCAAAAATTTTCTAAAATTGATATCAATCTTTAGAAATAAAGTAGTTGGGACTTAAAAACCGTAGGAGACTTTTAAGGCAAATAACCCGGAAAATCCACTAGTCTTCACAATTTTCTGAGTAAAGGCCAGATATAGCTTGAAAAATTCAGACATATATTCTGGAAATTTTGTGCCAAAGGTGGTGTTTTAAAATCGCAGGTGTTTTTTTTAAATTTAGAAATATCAATTTATAGGATACAGGAAGAGAGCTTACAAAGACGTAGGTAATAGCCTTTGTCCAAGTGGTAAATTTGCAATATGTCCGAATGATGAGGTCTCAGGCGTGATGTGGTGGAAGCGTAACATATTAAAACCACAGGTATTGCAATTTTCCACTAGATATTAGATGAAACTTCCACTAGATTTCCACTAGATAGATATCTAGTGGAAAATTGCAATACCTGTGGTTTTAATTAATTGCAATATGTCGTCCGCGTATGAGTTACGTGCCACGTAGCATTAAAGGCATATTCGCAAATTGTTAACACACTATCACTGTGGTTCATCGTTTAGGAATTCGGACTCGACGTCGTTGAGACTAAAACAATCAATTTGCTTTTTCATTATGAGACCATTGAATCGAGTTTTTATGAAATACGTTCGTTTATATCAGAAAATGCCATAAAAATCCCCAAGCGTTTATATAATACCGTTTGCTGACCGAAGAGTGACTAAGGATAAATCCGATGTCGGCCTTGTATATTTTTTCTAATAATGTGCATTTTTCCCCTTTATGCGATTCTTATCTTTGGATCCATATTTGCCTTGGACGTATAATTTATAATTTTAGAGTGAGGCGAATTATTACGTAGAAAAACTGCTTTTTATATACTGTGCGTACGTATATTGAAAATCTGACGACTAATTTGTAGACACGGCTGCCAATTTTTCCGCACAGTACGTATTACAATTTTGATATTACACATTATATTGATTGTCTAAAACAACTTTTGTCACTAAACTTTTTCTTAGCTGTAGGCTTTATAGCCTGTTTTTACATCACGATTTCCGATGATGGTGAACACCTTTTCCAGACATGGTCAGGTCATCCTCGTGATTTTTTTCTACCCTCGGATAATTTGCTTTTCCTTGTTTAACTAGCCAGTGACTCTGCATATTTTTTTTATTTATATAAAAAAATTATTATGTTTATATTTTTCCAATACTCTGCAACGACCACTTATAAATTACTTAATGTCCTGTATTTTTCAGTGATTTTGTTATTAATATATTTCTAATTCTGTTGTACACCTTTCCTTGAACGCCGTTCTTTGAATTATTCTTGATAATTTCATTTCATTTGTATTCAATAAACGTTTTGTTTTATTTACTTCCTCTGGCTTCTGTGGCATATGCAATCACTGGTCTAACTACTGTTTTATTGATTCCCTCATAACTCTCTATTGACTATTACTAGGCGTGGTAGATAATTTTCACACGTCATGCTTTACGGATTTTGGGAACAGCGAAAGGATACTGAGTCAGTGATCTTTCCATATTCTTCGATTGGCATGGGGACACCATTTTCAGGAAAGAAATAGTTCCCATAGTTTTTCGAATTCCTGAATTTTCTGAATTTCCGTACTTATAAATCGGAAGAAAATATGGCGACAGTCTAAGAGAATGCGGTCAGGGAGGGAGTAGCTACATCCATTCGTTTTTAAGTGCCTTTTACAGTCAGGCCCCCTTTTTTCCAAACAACATTGAGTGAAAGTATATCTATGGTGGCATAAAGCTCTGGTGTTAAAAAAATAAGCGTGTTGATAACATCCCGTAAAATACAATTTACTAAGTTAAATCAGGATGCTGCTTTTGAAGGTAGCTACACCATTCAGATACTGAGTGGTCTCGACGGTTTATTAATAGAGAGAGGTTGCTGCTCATACAAGTGGACTTGGAACTGGAAGTCGATATCCGTATTTCTTTTCTTTGAACGCGTTTACCGCGTTTGTGTTCTTTTATTTGGCGGTTTCATAGGTGCTCTCGCACAAGAAAGAAAAGGAGGAGAACTGTGCGGTAGATAAGAGAGTCATAGGCATTGATTTGGGGAGAGACGGTTAAAGAGGGCATAAAATATATTAATTTATTTTATTTTGCATTAGTCCTAAAATAGCACTTCGACCTTTACATCGGACTTTGAACAATGACATAGCAATTGACGCAATAACATACACCCAAGATCTAGGTAGAGGGAAACCAGCTTAGGCGGGAATCAAACCCGCGACCGCTGGGTTGACAAGTGACACGCGACCTTACCCCACCGCCACCAGGGCCGGAAAATAACAACAGGGCTAAATGAAACGAATTACGCGTTAGGCGTTCATCGTTTCAGCATTTATTTCCATTGTACAGAAAAAGGTGGTCTTTATCGCTTGCAGCATCAGCATCGCCAAATACTATATTTCGTTCGTTTTGATCAATTTAGAAACGCTTTTGTGGAGTTTTAAGCTCTCGACCTTTGTGACACAGCTCCATTAGAACCGCCTGAGGACAATAGCGCATGGTGCCAACTACTCGTATCCTGATCAACGTTTGACTCATCTATCGACATGAAGTCTATTCGTGCCAGTGGGAAGCGGAGACCGCTCTTCCCCCTGATGGCGTCGCTCGCCGTGAACGCCCCAATGAATGGAGGAGCTTCCGGACCTCCGGAGTAACTGTCTGGGGCCAGGAGGGCGTGGTAGTGCGCATTATATGGCGCACCAACACGGGTGCCCATCACCAACGGTATGAGCTCAATGGATGCTGGCCGAATTTACGCGACAGTATTTTCAGACTTAACTTTGCGGAAACTAATTCGCATTGAATTGGAGACACCAGGACTTTGTACAAAATGTAATCACTTGACGATCTGGGTTTCGGCATAGAACATCATCAATCGATGATGAAGTTTCATGCCGAAATCCGGGTCTAGTACGAAAAAAATGTGTGCGAAATAAAATGGGCGTGTTTGTATTTTCGCAGTTCAGGATGCAGATTTTAATTTTCTCCGAAATGTTAGATACAAGGAGGTAGAACTCGACTTTAAGCAACCAGAAGTAAAAGAATTGCGACCGGCTGAGCATTTTACTGCGGCTCACAAAGGTGCCACGAAATTTTTTTACTGACGTAAAAAAATCACAAATTTCATGAAAATTCTTGCAAATTTCATGAATACTTGCAACCGCAATAGGAACCTTGAATTCTTAAAAGTTAACGGATTACGATAAATCGCGATCGATTGGATGTGCTTTACAGTATCTACTGACCACATCATATTCTGTCCATCTTCTAAGATGTTTACTCGTATCATCTTCGCATGAAATACGTTCTCCCGTACTCCGCTGTATTATATCCGAGGCATATGAAAATTGTACGATTAATTTAGGGGTTATCCGAATATTTATCTTTGTGGTAAAAGGGGTCAAGAATTCGACTTCAAGAATAGTGTGACTGAAAAACGAATCTCGTTTACTATTTTTAATTACGAACGATCACGTAAGTGTGAGAAGTCCTCTCACCTTACAAGGATGGGTCCGTGGCAAGATCGTAAAATGAATTTCTTTAGCACGTTTCTGGAGAAAATTTAAATTATTTCTTCACGTCTGAATGGAATATTTACCAAAACTTTGAAGCTAGGTGAGGATATATCCCACGCCAAATAGTTCAAGTTCACGTTAACCTTGAGCAGTGCGCGATAACATTTCAAGGGAAAACGAGTGGTACAGTTGACTGTCCTGCTAGTCGTCACGCAAGTTAAAAAAAAAAACTTAGGGCGACAAGATTTCTACACATCCGTGCGCACGCGCGCCTGTGTGTGCGTGTACAGGGTCAGCTCTGTTCTCTAAACTGATTATCTTATTTTTGCTCGCTCTATCTACACATCCGCACACTGCATTTCCGTAAACGCGTAGGGTCCTGTTTAAATCGAGTGCTATTATCAAGCCCCGTGCTATTACCTGGAAACTGGTTATATATCTCAGACAAAACTGCTCATTTGAAACTTGTACATTGCGAAGTCCTTCTTTCGGTTTCACACATTAGTGCACAAACTTTCGTGAAATGCGCAAACGGTATATGTAGCCATGGGAAGAGCATTATGGTGCCTATGCTGTCTTGCTGTCGAGGTTATTTATCCTCATAAGTTTCGCATGAAACTCAGCGTTGCCTCTAATTCCTTATATAATGTAACTCGTCCACCTCCAAAGCAGGAGTTGCAGGGGTCTTTATGATATTCACCTTATTTTTCCGATAGCGTGAGAGAGAACGGATATACTTAATTTAAATTCTAACGGTTGCTTTCTGACATGCTGATTTCCCAACACTAATCAATCAATGAATCCAATCTTTAATTTTACTTGGACCAAAGCCCGTGATTCATCGATTAAGTGGTTGCTTAGCATATATTGGGATATGAGGCATAATAATGAAATATTTGGGTGTGCCAGTAAAAAAAACACTTATTTGCTATCAAGGACTTGTAAAGAGATGGGATAAGTGTCTTAGTGTATGGGGTGAATATGTAGAAAAGAGGAATAAATTTCAGAAAGTTGGAATGATTATGATTACCTCTTTCCCGTCTTTCGTGATATTTATCGCCTTTCCCTCTTAACATAGAAGAGTAACTTAGTAATGCTTATGTAATAGGAGCTATTGGGTGCCACTCTGAACGAAAATCTGTCATGGGGCGCACATATTGGAAGAATACGCTGAAATGCCTGAGATAAACTGAGATAAAGGCAGGTAGTGAACATACTTTGACGTGAAGTGAAAATAAAATAAAACGAGCGTTTTTTCACATTGGGAATGTGTGGGTAATGTTATGGATCCACCTTTAAATGCGTATTATTTAAGAAATGTACACATTTCAAAGTAGATCACTTGATTTAGTGATACGTCGTATAAGTTTAATAAGGTAAGACTGAAAAACTTCGATGGAGGTCCCTCGGAAAACGGAAAGAGGAGTGACTAAGAATTTGAGAAAGGTACAGGAAACTTTATTTATTTTTGTAACTTTACCGGTGATATTGATGGACCCACTTCGTGTTATCAGACCAGTTTATCCGGATAAAGTAAGATTAATAGGCATTAACAAGGATAGATTTAAATACTTCATTTCTCGCACAGTTAGCAATAACGACTAAACCAAGGTTATGTACCACGGTGAAATGATTGAAGAATCGGACATAGTTTCCCATTCCAAACAAATTCGTTCACTAAAATTGTTTATGATAAAGGGCAATCTATGAAGTTTTTGGTGTTTCCTCGGCGTATGCTGTAGGTGAAAGTCTCGCATTCTCCATCTGGTCAGGTCAGGTATTTCGTCACTGACGTCTTGGTGGTTAACTCTGCCATCGCCCTTGGAGCCTTGAGTGACTCACATAACGCCCTGAAGAAGATGGCAGAGTTAGCCACTAAAACATCAGCGACTAAATACCTGACTAAGTGGAAAATAACTTAAAAGGCGTCATGGCATCCGCTGCCACACGCGGAATAGTGTTGAAACGAGTACAAATCTCTCTCTCTATCTCTCTCTCTCTCTCTCTATATATATAGGCAGTGGCAGGAAGAGGGGTAAGGCAGGGTTGCCCATTGTCACCGGTGCTGTTCAACGTATATGTGGAGGAAATGATTAAAGAGGCATGGGAAGAACTGGAGGTAGGAATGAAAGTCGGAGGGGAATTCGTAAAATCGGTTAGGTTTGCTGATGACCAAGCATTAGTTGCTCAGTCAGCCAAGGGGTTGCAAGCATTGCTGAGTGAATTGGAGGTTCAGTGCGATAAATATGGGATGAGAATCAATATTAATAAAACAAAGGTTATGCGATTTTCCAGAAAGAAAAAGGCTAAGCTAAATATTAAAATAGGCGGGGAAAAAATAGAGCAGGTAGAACAGTTTACATATCTCGGAAGTGTTTTGGACCAATACGGTCAAAGTGGTAGGGACGTAAGGAGAAGAAATGCGCTAGGCAAGGAGGCTTTCTCAAGGAGGAGGGAGTTGATGACGGGGACGTTGAGTAGGGAGGTTAAGACATGACTCGTAAAAAATCTGATATGGAGCGTAGCTATGTACGGCGCGGAAACGTGGTTACTGAAGCAGGAGAATAGACGTAGATTGGAGGCTTATGAAATGTGGGTGTGGAGAAGAATGGAGAAGGTGAAATGGACCGAAAGGAAAACAAATGAGGAAGTACTAGAGATGGTGGGTGAGGAGAGGGGTTTGTTGAGAGAAATCCTATGGAGGCAGGAAAAATGGATGAAAGGCGTGTTGAGCGGTAGTGGAATGTTGAAGAGGGTAATAGAGGGGAGAATGTTGGGCAAGCGAGGTAAGGGTAGGAACAGGATAGGGATGTTGGACGGGATGAAGGGAGGAAAGAAGTATACAGAGATGAAGAGGGACCTGATACAGATTAGTTTGCTAGGTGGGGAGTCACGAAATGTTTATTTGATAGTTGTGTCCATCCAAAAACCTACCTTAAACGGTAGATTACCTAATAATATAAATAAATAAATATATATATATATATAAAGAACGGTATTTTAGCGACGACGCAAATATATAAAAACTTTTAAACACAGAAACACAGAGAAAGGGTACTCATATTTAGTTTTGACATCTGACGGCACGATTGTCTTCATAAATTCATTATAATTAATTTCTGATGATGACGGCCGTCCCATTGAAAAGCCAATATATATATATATATAGAGAGAGAGAGAGAGAGAGAGAGACAGACAGACAGACAGATCAAAAATGTTTTATTTGACCCTGCCTATAAGACCTTGGAAGGCTACCACCCAAGAAGGTACATATGCATTTAAACGAATAATCTTAGTTCGAAACTGGAGGGAAAAACAGCCAATAGAAAATTTCCTGTCAATTTTGCAATCCTCATCTCAAAATATGAGAAGGCAGCACCAGGTTTGTTCATTTTATCAACGCTGATATTTTTTGGTGTATGTTTCCAAAAGATTGCCCATTTTTCATGAAGCGCAAAAAAGTGTATCACGACGTAATAAGCACATGAAAGTTTTGAAGGATTCCATCATATTCTCACATCTCACATTCTCGCAAATCACATATGATCACGTGTACTACGTTAGGCGCACGGCAATCAAATAGAGGCAAATTAAATGAACAGCGGTCGCCCCGAAGGATATGTTTTATGAGTGTGGTTAGAGCTCGCTTTGTACTAAGCTGAAAGGTGTGTGATATTATTTTGAAATGGGCGTGGGGGAAGTTTTTTCCTGGGATTACCGCAGGTGGCAATCCCGGGAAGTTCTCGCCCAGAGAAAGTATCTTATCTGTTCTTAGATAGGGTCATTTTCAGGTCAAAATTAGTCTTCCGTTTATTCACCCCCTGCCACACACCCTAGCGGTAACTTTCAGGGTACTAAAATAAATAATCAAATCTTACTTCACGCATAATGTGTCAGTGAGTACAAAGGCCTCACCTAAATATGAACCCTGAAGAGTCCAGTCGTTTGTCGGGACAATCGGCCCTGCGGACTACCACGGACTCTTAATTTTAAATAGCTCCCCTTTCACATGCATCGTCCGATACGTGCGGACACGACACGTTCGCGAAATATTAAAAATTAAAATCTCTCTCCTAATCGAGCCACGATTGATTGCTTTCCTCTCCTCCTCTCTACACGTGCCTTGTCTCGTCTTTCACTTCACACATAATGAAATTTCTTGTCCATCCGAGGATGCCGAAAGTGTTCTTCGCGAAACTGAGTCTCAAATGTAAAGTGATCGTCCTTGAGAAATCGAGAGTTACGGCACATCTCGAGCTCGGCTACATATGACCTTGTCGTGAGGTTCCATCAACGATGGTGCCATGCGAATCCGCAGCAATCATCCTGCAGACTTTTATGCAGGATCAGAGCTTTTGACTAAGTAAAGTGGAGTTTTGTGGTTTCTTTATGAGAAGTCATTTCATCATGTTCACTCTTTCAATGGAATTCTACTTGTATAATGCATCCTTTGTTTATTTGATTAAATGTTGAAAATTTGGTTACAAGACTGCGGTACTAAACTATACCGTTCCTAAAATAAACCGAAAAATTCAATCATTACCAAAATGTCAACGCCTTTCTGCTGAGTAATGAACTGTTCGATGATTTCGACAATCCCTTTAATTTTCTCTGCATATTTTCCTTACATCATTAACTTAAACTCTTATTACCCCTCCGAGTTAAATCTCAAGTCCATTTTTCGAAAACGTTTAAAAATTGAATGACATCGGATGTAATAAATCTTGACGGCTTTTTTCTTTAAAATTTACGTTGAAGATACAAATTTCAACGATGGCCAACCGTAAATGTACAAATAAAATTGACGGGCATCCTAATCTAATCCCCCCCCCCCGTTGCTCGACTGTACCTAAATAATAATACCGCGGAATCTCAATCTCCACATTTCAAAAGTATTATTTGCTCTGAGTGGGTTAACATCTTAGGAATGCGAACGATGCAACACATAAACCTATATAAAATAGAAAAATCTTCGCAAAAGTAAGAAAATATTTTTAAAATATATACATTAGAACTTGCTTTATCAAAAAAAAAACGGAAAAATTGATGCTACATTATTTTCAGTCGCGGCTGAAAACGAGAAATTGCGTTTTCCTGACACTTTCTGTAATGACATTTCTTGGGATCGCTGAATCTCTTGAGTTTAAACACTCAAAGAAGTATGGAAGCATATCAAATGAATAATAAAATTAGTTTACCGACATTTTTGAGATTTCCCTCCCAAACTCTCCATTTGGAGATTATTATGAGCATTAATTTAAGCACTAAGCGCTTCGTAATGGGCACGAAAAGGTCATCGGGCAAAAAAGAGGAAGGGACGGAAATGTATTTTATTCTGGGGTGCGAAGGATCATTTCCGTGGATTTCAGAATATTTTTGGGAATCCATGGAAATGATTTTCATGAGTGTCGTGCGGGAAGGGAAGAAGGTATTATAATCTATGAAAGTGAACTTATGGCTTACAATGACCAAATATTACTTTCTACAAAGGAATGGTGTAGCTCGTCACAAGGGTGAAAGCGTGACTTCAATATTATCTCCTCTCGTGTACACGGCCATGTAATTCCATATTATCCACCCCTCTTTGAAGTGAGCCGAAACCATTCCAGAGGCGAACCGAGAGCATTCTATTTTAAGAGACTCGTGGGACACCCGGTGGGGGGAGAGTAATGACCTTGACTGTTTCGTTTACGGATCCTTCCCAAATCAAAGGATTGACTTAAGTTTTCAACGACCGTCAAGGTGGATTGAACTTGTACTCGAGTGTTTGCATACGTAGCTACTCGACCTTCCTCGCGCTCATAGTAGTAGTTTTTAGAGGAAGCGACCCACAGCTGAGGTCATTTTCGCCAAAAGGGATGGATGGGAAAGGAAGGGTGGAGAGAAGCCTACTCTTAACGAAAGGCGCCAAGGGGTCCACAGCTTAACGTCGCGACGGACGATATAGTCACTCGATGTGCCCTCCACAAAGCATCTCAAGTAGGGATCGGGATACCACTGAAAAATATGTCGCCACCAGGGTTTGAACTTGGACCCTCAGAGTGGGAAGCCGCTACGCCAGCTAGTACGCTAACCTCCGCACCAACTCGATCCTCCTCCTTGCGCTCTTTTCTTCAAGGTAGTCATTAAAGACTATACAGGTACGTTACGCTCGCGTGAAAATAAACATCAACGTTTTGGCTGCAGCAAATGAAACCTGAATTTAACCCCCCCCCCCCCAAAGGTTTCCTTGGTTACCTCAGAATCGATTATCGTTCGATCGAGGAACTCCTTTAAAGAGGTCTGAAAGCTACGATGTTTTTTTTTTATTTTCGATTCATTCAAGGGCATTGATGAAGTACTATATATCCAAATGACGTTGAAAACTCTCAACTGGAATTCTTGAGATTTTTGTAATCTATTGCACTCTTGACATTATCTGCAAATTATCTTCCCATTAAAGTTTAAAATTAAATATTGAGCAGTAAAAGAATGGGTAATAACTTTTTCCGTTGTAGTTTACTTTTAATGCTGAAAAAAATTCTCATATTTAATTGAATTTATGTCTTCCCTTCAAATGCCACTTAAAAACCATTTATGCCGCTTTATTTAAGGAAAGAGCGAACCAACTAAACACTCGGTAATTTCTCACGTGTGCAAAGAATTTTACTAAACACAGTTGATCATAATTCAGTTGTCTCGATATCAAAAGAATTAATGATTGAAACCATTCATATGCGAAAATTGATGCTCACGTGTGGCTTTAATAAAACTTTTGTACGGATATTTTGTGTTCCTACCTGAATAGGGTTAAACATTAAATTCTATAAATATCAGGTGTTCATAACTTGTTTAAGAAGACCATGAAGTACACCCACTAAGGTGAAGCAGCCACTGGTGCTCACATTTTGAACGACTGATTTCCACATACTATACAAAATTCCTATATTCGCAACGGTCCGACTGAAGTTTTCTTCAATTCCTTCGTTTTGAAATTGGATCAATTTTACAATTATAACAACAAAGTGTGCACAGCTGGGTCTGGAAACTATTAAGAGAATCCAAGTGTAAGCTGATGCGATAAAAAGTAACGGAATAGCGCATGTATCAAATGGGACCAACAGATTTTCAGTACCGAAACCGCACATTTTTCAAAATGTACGTCTGAAGCGACGACAAGTAATCGATTGAAAATATTGACTGTAAAACGGAGTATCTTACTGAGGAGTTACTTAATGTTTACCTTAAAGAGAGATCACAATTTTTTTTCTTTCAATTTATCGAAGAAAATGTTTACATTATTTCAGAAATTTCGGAACGCGACTACTTTCAAAGAAAATTATAGAAATGATTGCCAATTACCAGATAAACATTCCTGTTCAATTGTATTGAACACTTGTTTGGAAATCTACACAAGTATCTAAGGGCACCAAATAATGTATCTGAGATTCGATTATTCAATCAGCTAAATATTTTCCCGAAGCCAGACTATCTTTCCTCAAATTCATTCATCATCCATGGAGAGCATTGTTGCCTCTACCTAGAACCAACGATTAATCAACGATGAGTTAATTATTGCGATGCCCTCTAACAGATATGACGAATTTCTACTATTTTTGCGTGGTCCGATCGACATGTTCCCGATTTTCTTAATACTTTAAATTGCACGTTTATAACGCAATTCGTCCAGTTTTCAATATTGACAAGAACAAGAGGTTTCCACTTAAGTGTTCACTTCATACATACACAAATATACGAGTACCACGACGCTCAGCGTAAAGAATGATGTAAGATATTGACCAGAGTCAAGACGAGGTTGTAACATCTTTTTCTCTTATTTACTAATATTTGCATAATTGGCAAACCAACTGACTCATTATGATCTTTTAGATTCGCGACATTCATCGCAAATATCGCGATATTCAATGATCGGTCATTCTTTAACTGCTATACATACAGTTACATGTAGTATGTCGGCTTAGGTTTACTCGTAAATTATGCCTGTTTATTACCGGTTTTCAATTCATTAACATAATGTCAATGTCAATATGTAAGAAACTAATGCGGAAAATTAAATACAAGCGCAATCTATGTAACTTTATTACGCTATAAAACATACTCAGCACACGGAAAATATTCATATGCGTGGATTGCTTGGCCACGTCCTAACTTTTGCCAGAACTTGCCTACAACCATCAAAATGCTGAGAGCTCTTAAAGTCCAACGCGAGGAGAATGCAAACAAATTTAGCGAGTCACTCTTGAGAATGAGATGAGAAAACGTCAAATTTTCGTAGAAATAATTTTTTCTCCATGCCAAACAATTTTAATGTCGGCCGAAAGAAACTGAGAAGTGAGAGGTCGGAGTGTATCCGTTGGAGATAGAATCAGAGCGGATAGGAGCGCGGTCGCAGGCCGCGGATACCGTTACTGTAAAATCTAAAGGTGTGCAGAAAAGTAACTCTTGCGGTGTAGAGAGTTGAATGCCTGAATGTTAATCCTGAGAGTTGAACACAAGAAAGTAGGAGCACTGTTGTCTACCGCTATGAGCGAACGAGAGGAACAATTCTGCCCCACCACCATGCATCCAACTGAAAGTTGAGTCTCAAGTTTTGACATCATTAGTAAGTTGAGGGAAAAGGAAGATAATTGGAGGACTTTGTTGGCACTCACAATCTTCCGACAATATTTTTTCGGGCATTTCAACAAGCGTATGGTATATCAAGAGCGATGCAGAAAAAAACAACACGGGTTTTTTGTCCTTCCGGTACCTATTTCCTATTTATTCTATTTCCCGATTCATATCCCTCGAACGTATTTTTATTGAATGGATAATTATTAATAAGACCTTTCTTATGTGATCGTGAAGAAGCCTGCACTCGTTGAAAATGTGTGTGAGATATGAGTGATCATTGTACAGTTGTGTATCTTTGTTTAGATAAATCTTTTACGTATGTGATGGCGAACGGTTTACGACTAAATTTGCAAGTCCTATTTCCTAATTAAATAACAACTAGCTCTCTTTTATCACTACAGGAAGATCCACTCATTGTCGCAAAAGATATTCTATTCACACTTACCTATAAATTGAACAACTATTTCATTTAAAAATTCTTAAGCGACACGGTGTTACATACAATCGTTTATATATTGTGATATCATCTTTTATTCTTAAGAAATAATGAAATCATCTCAAAAATTCTCATTATACTGAAAAATCTTTGGAATAGATAATTCTTCATAAGGTCAGTAAAATGCTAAAATAAATGTATTCATGCTGAAATAGTTCGCTATTGTGCAATGATTATTCAAATCGCGAATGATGTTAAATGTTAAATATCATATCGTAGAAGTCATTTAGGGAGTTCCCCAGGGAAATGTTATCTGACCTATTTTATTCCCTTTACATAAACAGCATTAACTTCATGGTTAATAGCTTATTAGCAAGTGGCGTATCGAAATTATTAGACGAACTAGGTTAAGAAGCACTCAAGGAGCGAAGGTTAAATTACAGATTAAATCTCTTGCATACAAATTGGAAGTATGTGTCTCCAGCAATGATGTTAAAAATGTATTATTATTCCTATAGTATAACGGTAGTAGGCATAATGACAGTAAAGTTAGAGCTATTAAGTGTAGAATCGATAGATTTAAGATATCATTTTTCCCCACGAACGATGAAGGATGAGAATAACATTAACCGGCCACGCTAGGGGAAAAAAAGCATTTTGTGTAAAACTTAGACTGGTGTGTAATCAACCCCTGCCACACACCCCACAGCCTTGAATGATACAATGTGAAAAAAAATAGGAAGCAAATGCCACTTTGCACGAAAGTTAATTCAATTCATTAGAGCTTTTAAAAAAGTGTAAATACTTAGCAATGGATTTTGAGCTTGCACGTGAAATAAAAATTTTCCCTGCTCCGTAAACCGTTCGGATATGGGATGGCATGGGATTTCGAAAGACAGAACGTCATATGGTCATTGAGAAAGGATTCGAAATCCTTCCAATAACTTTACGCCGAGAGCGAAAAGTTCAGCACCCAGAAGAAGATTCGACGTCATTTACTGCCTCGTGATTCCACTGTCGAGATGAAAACATGTAATTGAACTTTACTAGCGATAAAAGGGTTATAGGTCAATGTTGATCATGCCAAACATAGGAGGGGTCGAAAGAGATTGGGCGGAGGTGGAAAGGGGGTCTACCCGGATACGGGTTTTTGTCAATATTATCCTCTCGAATTAAACTGCTAAGTCATGGAAGCAAATGCTGCCGAAAATAAACGAAGCTTCGCTCAATTTTATTTTGAAAAGTAACCTTAAAGCACAGGATACTCTCGGGAGCTGAATCGTACCATCGATTTTTATGAATAAAATACAAAATTAATTCATACTGTAGGATTGATCCTGCCGACAAGTCCAATGTTGTCGTATTATCATTTTGGTCGCAGTAGGATAATCCATTTCGAAATCTTCTTTCAATATCGGATGCGTGTGTGGCAGGGAATGGTTAATACTAGGTATGCAACATCCTAAATCAATTCTTCCTCCGTTTCACTTCTCTTTCCTCTCTGTAGAGTCAAAAATCAGTTCATAGGCAAGGTTTTTCACATACATACAGAGCAGAGTGCGTTAGATTACAGGTAAGAGATAAAACCTCGACCCTTTCGTGTTAAGAATTTTTCCTCTTTCTCGCTACAGTCTACGTGGAATATCGATTCTCCTCATCGCCTTCGTTGCAAAATCGAAATAGTGGAAAAAAAGACCGCAGGTGTGGTGAAGAGTCTACGTTCCATACTCCCGTAGGACTCCACCTTTGAACCAAGGTTGCAGAAGCGAAGGCGAATATGTGAGTAGACTTGACGAGATTAGCTGATGGGATGGTTCACTTACGATCGACAACCACGAACTATGGTGACCATGTATCATCAGGGTAGGCACATATTTCTCATTTCAATATTCCTGAGTTTTTCACGTTTTACCGACCAATTCATCACGTTTTTGCATACCTTTACTTAAAAATTTAACTTAAAAATGCCACGAAATTATGTATAAGTAATTATGACCAAGCAAGTGTTATTGGATTTTTGCATGTTAATCTCGGTATTAATTTTGCCTGGGTATATTCCTAACTTAATTATTATAGTTCTAAATTTGCAATACTCCTAGGTTTGATTTTGCATGCTACAAAATTGTTGACTGAGTAAGTTTGGTCTAGACAGTCTGTCAATAAAATAAAGAAAATATGAATGTTTGCAGGTGCTACATACTTTTAGAGCGTGTATCATGTGACTCTAAAGATAAGTTTGATGAAAGTCGTGAAAATAATTTTATGATAATTTCAATGGGAAAGTATAGAAATAAGCAATTAATATGTCCTCTCCTGGGACACGTTTGGAGCCATATTCTGTCGAATAGTAGAAAAGTGAAGTGCCTCGAAAATTTTTTTCTTAAATAAAATAAAAATTTAGCAAAATAAAAATAGACAAAATATTAATCCCTGACCATTGCAGATTGATTCCAGTTTTTCAGACAGGTGGCAGCCCTGATTCTCGTATAGCATAACATTTAATAGGTTCACATGGACCTGTTGCTTTAATTTCGCTCGTGTTTGGAGAGCTCCTGTATTACCTGTTGGTGCGTTCGTATTCGCGAGGAATAACCTCGCCCAATCAGCCTCGTGAACACCTTTTTTTTTCTTTCTTCCGGCGCCACGCTCATTTTTCGGCGAGTGTTTTGGAAACCGACAAAAAAGTGAGCATTTTCATCCGGAAGTCTGCCTTGGAATTTCACTTCCGCCGATTACGCAGGATGACAAAGATGAACTTGCGTAAATAGCTAGAAAAAAAAGTTTATAAAACCTTTTCATCCACATAATTACGCGAATCTTATAACTATCAAAAAGATTGTTTACGGCGATAAAACAGAACATCATTTGGCTGCATTTCGGAGGAACTGTGAGTGTTTCGGTTGCCACAAGATCACGTGATCAATTAAAAATGGACGTCAGGTAGCTTGTAATCACAAACCAACTTTTATCATGTGAACAAACTAAATAGTACGTACTAAACTAAATTTTACGAACTAAAGTGGGGTCCGAATCACTAAAAATGATTACTTCATCAAGGGTCTTTGGCGAAGAATAATTTCTAAGACTTTTTTCTCTCTTGGAATTTGCTTTTAATATATATTTGCACATTCAAATCCTCGAGGCCGAATCGTATCCTTGAAGTGAGCGAAAAAAAAACAAAACCAACAAAAGAATGGATTTCATGCTCCCCAAACATTCCACGTTCGCCGAGTTGAGTTGCATCGCGCTAAAAAGTCAATTATTTTATCTTGATTTACGGACGGGAGGCAAGTCGGAACGAAGGATTAACAAGATATTCGAGATCCGCCTTTCCTATTGTCTGGATCATCACAATGCACCCTTCTTTCACCTTGCTTTGGAGTTGCGAAATCATTTGCGCTACGTCACCAGACGTCTCTCGTAAACCCTTATCATATCGATGCGTTCATGATCCCTCCGACTCCAATTCCACCGGTACACATAGGAATTGAGTGATATCCAATCGGTTTCAATCAATTCGAACATAAAATTCACGTAGCCTAGACACCAATCTTTCATCAGCGTTCAATAATTTAATCAATCAACATACTTACATGGTTATGTCAACGCCGTAGCATAAATGGGTTGAAGCCATTGCAAGATTTTTGTGCGCGCAAAAAAATTGTAAATGCTAGAATTAATTAATAGTTTTTGTAACGAGCTAGTAATAAATTGGATAATATAGTGCCATATTTACCATATTAAATAATTCGATCCGAACTATTTTAATAGTTCGGATCGAATTACTAATCGAATTTACTAATCGAACTCTCGCAAATGAAAACTAATGTGGGGGGTTTTCCATCCAAATATCAAACTCGATCGTGATATTTAGTAAAATGTGCGGGATTGGGTGCTATCGACACCAAAGTCAGTCTTATGAGTGGACTCCCATGAGACTCAACCTCTGCTTCACAAAAGTCACAACAATGGAACAATTAATTGAGGCAGTGAGAAACGAATTACTAGGAGGCGGTAATATACATGAGTCGACTGATAAAGGATTCTACTTGAAATGCCAACATTACCGAGTACAATATCATCTCCCGTACAGGTCGGATGCGGACGCAAACTGGTTCGACATTAAATGGAGTAGCCGTCGTATTATTGAATTCGATTATTTAGTCCCAATCTTGCTGATTGAATTGGAAAAAAATATATGGATGGCATAGAATTGAAAAAAAATACTAGCTCGATGTTCTTCGCCACAAGGACTGGTTACCAGAATACCAGAGATATTAGATGTGATGTATTTACTGAAGGCGTTCTGAGGAAGTAGCTAGAGCTATTTTTAATAATTACTGACAAATAAGACAATATATACTCTCAAATAGTACTTATGGCAAATCTTGCACTTAACATTACAGTTTTATCTTGGGCTTAAAAGTACGTAGATGTAAAGGAGATGGAGAAATGGACTAAACTTCAACAAATGCTACTGTGAAAGATGAGAATACTTGGTCAGGTCCATAAAAATGCTGTGCTCAAGGCAGGTGTGCTCAGTGAAATCAAAGGCTTACAGAGTGCGAATATCAAGCGCATCTCGGCCTGCTGAAATGTGAAGGCACTTGCAACACTCATGAGAAAAAGAGATGGAGTTACCGGTGGCGGCGGCCTATTTACCAAGGGGGTACTATTTACGCCGCAGTGTGACCATGCACAGCATTCCTCGGCGCATCGACGTCGCATATCGCGGTCGATCCATTGCAATATCGGATAGCTCCAGAGCCCTTGTGTGCTTGTGCGACTACTTTGCGGAGGAGTTTAACTCTTCTAGAAATTGGATGGCCGCATTATATGCGTACGGTGTCCAATCCTTTGCGACTTCCATAATGGTCCGTAACAGATAGATGGACCAGCATTAACCAGAAAATACGATAATTAAAAGTAGATGACGAGAAGTGTAATATGGTCGCCACCCGATTGAATTCGATTATTTTGACAGAATCTTTCAGATTTAAGAGGTAAACAGTGCACTTTTTATTTACTGTTTCAATTATTATGAGCATTGCTATCTCAAAAATAACGATAACGACGGTTTAGTTGGAGTATGCTTAATGGTTCTTTCAAATAGACCCTATATACTTTTTGATTGGATGTATATAAATCACGTATAAACCAACTCTTTGAATCAAGGATTTTAAGAGTTAAAACTAAGGTCTTTCAAGCTGCGGCTCGAATACCAGCCCAGCAGGAGATTCCAATGACTCAAATCATCTCAAGTAAACCGTATCTTGCTCACATGCAATTAATATAAAAAACCGGTAATCTATAAGCATCAACATCGGATTCTAATTCAATTGGAAAGTAGAATTATTCCCTAATCACATATTTTACTTGTGACACCATGTAGGTGTTTACATAAATCAGGCACACTAGCCAGAGAGAAAGATTACAACAAGGGTAAGCAATATATCCTTGTAATTTAACTACGGAAGAATAGAATTTATTATATACAACATTTTTTAATAGTTTTTAGAGCATACAGGTTGAATCCTATTAACCTGCAATTCTGATAAAATTGAAACGTAACGAAATTCAATTCTTCAGACCTTTCATTTTGTTTTAATGTTATTTTTCATTCGTGAAACCTGAAAATTTTAGTATAACAACGAGCAAAAATGATTTAATAATCTGCGATAATGTCGCATAGGTCAAATAATATTATAAAAAATATATGTTAGTAACGGGGGAATTATTTTGGAACCGAGATCATGATTGCTGGGTGTAGCCGTTCTTTTTGTTTAATGTTCAGACATCAAGGGCTTCGACGTACATGCGGTGAAGGTGTCCTGAATAGAGTTGAGAAAGGTCGGCGGTATCGACGCTGGCGTTGGCGAAACGCTCGGGAAATGTTTCCGGCGTGTCACAACAAACAGGCGGCCGCGGCTGAGAGATTTCAACGCCCGGGGTGGCGAAGGTGGATCGAAGGGTCGCGGGGGGAGGGGGGGTATCGCGGGGAGAGGAGACGGGAGAGGCAGACAGTGGCGGTGCTTTGTGGGATGCTGCTATGTGTGTGTATTTTGGAGGGGGGGACAGAGGAAAGGAAATGAGGACTCTGTACCGGTACGGTGCACGGTTAGAGCTGGAGACAGGGAGAGGGAAACGGCAGAATCCTAGGCGTTGCAGTGGTTCGTGTGCTAGTTTTCTATCCTGAGGGCCCAAATTCGAAACCTTACGGCAGCAGACATTTTCAGAGGTATCCAGGTCCCTCTTTGGTGACATATGTTGAGCATGTCATCCGTCGGTTGGGCCCCTTGGCGTCTGTCGTTAAGAGTAGGCTCCGGGATTCTCTCCGCCCTTCCCTAATTCCTTGAAAATCCCATCTATACCAAGCCACCCACATATTCTTGCGCAAATGATATTAGTTGTTGGCTACCTCCCTTAATTCCAACTGCTACATGGTGGGCTCCGTGCCTCAAGTTTTAAAAGCCTTCCTTTAACTAATTCTGGGATTCAAATCCTGTTAATGATGATCTTTTCAAAGGCAGCTTTTCCCACGTTTACTGTTTAGGGAAACGTTTTCTCATACTGTGGATCACGACCCTATAGCAACGTAGAACATAGGCAATACTGGGTATCGTTGCTAGCGTAATTTAAACAACTTCATGAATTTTAAGTTTCTTGTCTGTTGGAACCATCTACATTGGTAAAAGGAACTGAATGCATCATTGCATTGTGTAAATTTCACATGCTGGTAGGTTGCATACATATAACGACATGTTCTGTATCGTAAATTTCCTAAATCAGTGTTATTCCAGGTTCAGACAGTAAATGAAGTTTGATTCTTAATATTCTACCATCGAGCTAAGTTGATCTAATTTTGAAAAAAGTAACCTTGCACAACTCCAAGCATCAACTAAACAATTACACTCCTATTTTCATTTTGTCCCTTTCAAAAGAAATATTTCCCCTTACTTAGTGATCTTAATGGCTATTACTAAATTGTTTTTATGTCGATCTTTAGTTTTGCTCACATTAAAACGACGAGGGCAAAGCAAATACAACAGAGATATCCGGAGGTTGCGGAAATACGTATTATGACATGTTGCTCCGATGAAAGAGTGATGCTGTTTTTCAAGTGAAGCAGGCCGTCCATCGAGTCTTTTCCATTTATCTCTGGAGCCCTTGGCACATTTCCTCACGAATTACGCCAATTTCGACCTGGATTTCTCTTTGCTCTTCCTCCACTCCCCGAAATCTGACCTGCCCCAATTCCCCACCGATCCTTAATGACGCAAACGGTTTCACCCGTCCGATCGCCTCCCCTAATAAATAATACCACTATCACCATAGTTGTGATATTGGTATCCCCGGGTAAGAGGTTTTACAATCGATAGACTTAGAAAATAAATATGTACTAAATTAATACTGTGTGATTGCACACAAATACTACTCCGATTATTTTCATAATCAGTGAGACATTTGAATCGGTAGAAAATCCAAAACTATACCTGAGCACGGGTAGATAAGGACAGTTATCGGCACAGTTAGATAAGGACGTGGAAGGATCTAAAGACATGTTGAGAAAGTAACACTCGTTTGGAAACTAATTTTTCATATTCTGTGATGATCTAAAACACGGAAAAGGAAAAGAATGGAGACTTTGAAAGAGGAGGAGGAGAGGGAGAGTAGGGCATAGAACGGCTGTGACTGAGACCCACGTGACGACGTTGGCGCGTCACGCCGCTGGCAAAATTTTGGGCTCATTTCTTCGTGCAAGGCATTAAAATACCGAAAACTAATTTAAATAAAAACCTAATGTAACCCATCAACATTCATGAACAATAGGTTTATCACGGATAATTAAATTCGGCTCTTGGCCACATCCAGGAGCGATCATTTGTTTATTACGGGTGAAAAACTTTTTCGTAGCGACTATTCTCAATTCAGCCAACATCCTGCACATTGGTGAATTGTTTCTACTCTTCCAGGTTGGCACGGCGGAGCCGGAAAATATAGCCATTCCTGACAAGATAATGGAAGATGTATGCATAGCTTTTGTGCGTGCTTTCGTTTTTCCCGTATCTAAGTTTCCTTCTTAAGTTCCATTGCGTTCGCGATAAGTCCAATATACCGGTTTGAATGTTTCTTATTAGTTTTAACGTATCGTCTTTTTTTTCGCAGCGAGTTATTTTCACCTTTGTATATATACATGTATATACATACGTGTGTGTCTATGTACATATGTATGGAGGGTATGTATATACACATACGTATGTATATACATACCCTCCAGAGAATACCTTCGTGTCCCACGCCAACTGAAAGTTAAACTCCTTAATAATGTGACAGCAATGGCGTTGCAACTGCAAGGATTTTTTTAAAATTCAGGTAACGGAGGCGTTGAATTATCCGTCGTGACAGGAATGAATACCCATACAATTATGGC
This sequence comes from Hetaerina titia, assembly GCA_037158775.1. Lineage (NCBI taxonomy): Eukaryota > Metazoa > Arthropoda > Insecta > Odonata > Calopterygidae > Hetaerina > Hetaerina titia. Next base: position 83,516,090 of record CM073770.1, read on the forward strand.
AAACGCCAATAATTCTATGATCTCCTAGATATGGAGTGAATGACGATGAGATGAAAAGGGGGCGGGAGAATGCAATAGGAGATATGCATGGACAGATTCTCTTCAAAATGAAATTAATGATAATTAAACAGAAAAATCAGTATCTTGACCCAGGCTTCAAAGTAAATCTATGGGTAGGTTTTATAAGATTTAATTTCAAAACAACCATTTAACAGCTCAATAACTGACAGACGACGTTACAGCGGTTGCATTGTTCACATTCGCTAATGATAAATCTTATTTGTTTTTGGAAATCGTATCTGTCCGTAATATGAAGGTTAAGTTAACGTTCGTATTAACTAGAGATAAAGAGAATTTAGGATTTAAAGGGAAAGTATAAAACCGGACCTACATACTAACAACAATTTTTAACGACAGTTCGGAATTATTTACGTCCAAATCAGCGAGTCGATAACTATGGCCGACGAAAAGTATGGATCAGGGTCGCAGAATGTTGAATGAGGTTTGTTTGAATCTCTAGTTCATATAGAGTTTGTGGTCACAATAGGTTAATACCCATCGCATTTAGCCCTTTAGTGCTGCGGAACTTGGAAAGTCCAGCCCCAGACAAAATGGACTTTTAATATAATGTGCATGGTAGGCTGCCGCTACATTCGCCAGATTTTTTGAATCTATGAGGATAGAATATATCAAAATCGCGTGAAAAATACCGAAAGTGGTAAAGATATCGGCACAAATTCCATGCGTGTATTCAACAAGGAAAACCCATCAAGATTTCGATCGAGGAGGATATGCAACCAACGCCCAGGAAACACCTTGAAACAAGAGAGAGACTCATGTCGACCTTGGTATCCAACGTACAAGAATTGTCATAAAAGTTTCCCACCTCAAAATGAAGACGGCCACAATCTTCAACAAAATTTGGGTGATATTGTTGAAAGGTGCTCACCAAAATATCATCCACTTTGACCCCGTAATTTTTACTTGACAATCGTTTGAGTGAGTCGTTGTGAGGGTCTTTGTGAATATGGAGTATTAAAGCTGTTATTAAATATATGTTTTTGAAAGGCAACACGTCTACGCAAATCAAAGACGAGTTAGGAGTTGATCGCTTTGTATAGGGACTCTGCAGCATCATTTACGACCGTGAAATTTTATCGTACCTACTGATTTCTCCCATCAGAAGTGGAGAGTACTTGGGTGAACGGGGTGACTCCTCTCCCTCCGTCGGCGATGGACCGCGTTACAGGCGAATTTTATGTGCCGATCCGCCCCTCACTCTACTTATCCAAATTGTCCATTCGACCTGCATCCTCGACTCACGAAAAATTCATCCTCTTTACGGTTATGTAACTCCCCGAGGGTTTTCCCACGGATTTCGGTCGCTCCGCGTGTGCACTTACGAAACGCCCAGGTGCACGCGGTTCCTTCTGCTCTGACTTAAGTAGTATGTATGTGTGCTGCTGTTAAAATTGTTTAGGTGTTACTTCGCAGAGTTCCCTATTATTTTCATTCTTCTGCTGGGATTTCTCGGAATGGCGCGCCGTAGACAATGTCGTATTGTTTTGTGGCCTTAGAGAAGTTTTTTTCGCGTCTCACATGAAAGGGAGACTTGCTTCCTTATTGCACGGATGAATCTGTCCGACCGCGGTGATATCATGGGCATTCCTCGTCCTTCAGTCAAGTATCTAATTACATATTGTCCCTTCCGTCAATAGGAGACGACTAGCGATTCGTACACCGATTCGTCGTTCCCATGGTATGCCACATGTACTCGAAGGGAGGACAAAGAAGTTATTGTAGTATTAACGAGAATGAAAAAGCCAACTGCAAGTGTTCTCGGTACAAACATAACTTGTAAGTAGCTATTTACGACATCTCACTCATTATTTTACGCATGCTTCAAGGAACCAATTGAAGGGATTGGCAGAACTACAGTGTTTAACACCGGGAATGAGGTTAATCAAAATTTAGGAAAAATATCTACGTTCACATGACCGAGTTAGCTTGTATCGCGTCATTCACGAAGGAAACTACAAGCTAAACGAATTGCAAACACACTTCCACCCCATTGGAGAAGTACACTCTCACACGTATACTGACATTTTCGGTGGCCCAACCACCTTCTCTGCGGGCAGAAAGAACTCTCCAGTCCGGGGCATGGTTTTGTGTTTATATATATATATGTATATATATTATGTATATATATATATATTTTATATGCATATATATATATTCGTCTTTTATGTGTTTTCCTACCCCTTTCCTTATATCTATTTTCATGTGTGAATGAATATTTGTTCGCCGTGTGGCGGGATTTCGTATTTGAATGTGTGTGTGTATATATATATATATATATATATATATATATATATATGATTTCTTCGAATTAACACGGAATCGTTAAATAAAAAACTTAGAAAACAACACACAATATGAGAACACATAAAACTGCAGGCAAAAAACACATAGGACTGCAGTCCTAACTAATCTTTCGAGGAAGACGGAGCATAATTCCGTCGAAATTATCAAGAAATAACGTGTGAGTGTTCCTTTTATGTGTTCTCATATTGTGTGTTTCTGTCTGAGTTTTATGTATATATATATATATTTATACACATACATTCAAACACGACAACCGGCCCTACGACGAACACGTATTCATTTATTCATTCAGATGGAAATAGATATAAGAAAATGGATAGGAACACAGACTCGAAAAGGGACGAACACAGGAGAGGTGGTAAAGGTGGAATCGAGTAGATTACAAGTGCAAAAATATTTCTTATATATATATATTCGGGTCGCGGTGGTCTAGTGGGTAGAGCGTTGGACTACTGACCGGAGGGTCCCGGGTTCGATTCCCGGGCAAGGCACTTTGGGCACCTGCAGCTCCACCCAAGCTAGTTGATTTTTCGGGTACCAGGTCTTCCTGGGAAACCATAACCGGCACAGGAGCACCCCTACCCTTATGTGTGAATATTCACACGCCGTCGGGCTTGGTACATGGGTGAGCTCTACCATCACCTACTAAACCGACCTTCGGGTTGATTACTGTGTTTATGGTTTATATATATATATATATATATATATATATATATATATAGGGCGTGTGTGTGTACGTAAAAATATTTATTTTCTAATTGGGTACACGGTGAACACATTGGTTAGGTCATAAATCCAGAGTCCAAGCGAGGCGCCCTTGTGCCTCTCACATGCTATTATGTAAGTGAAGGTGAACTCTCGTCTAAGATTCAGCGGAGGCTTCATGGTCATCTTATATTAACAGGTAGCCCTCGTGGGGTGGGAGCGACGGAGGACATCCTGAGGGCCCCGAAAACGGCGCCTGGAATCTGGTTTCCCCCCGGGATCCAAGCCGACCGATGGGGGTCGAGCGGCGCTGAGGCTTTAGGAGACAAGTGTAGGTAAGTGACAGACGGCAGATACTAATCCACATACACACCCCACCCCGCAAGCTGCCAGGAGGGTGTGTGGCAGGAGAAGATAGACCACCTTCGATTGGTGATCTCTAGCCATTTTGTTTTTGTGAATTTCTTGTTGTCTCACGGGACGTTTATTACTGTTACGTTACAAAACTGTGTGAGATAAAAAGGATACCTTATTCCGATATGCTCGGCAGTCGATTTCCACTCTCCTCTTCTTGGTCTTTGTTACCAGTGAGTCAATTTAATTATTCCTCCCGCGTATGAGCTAAACTCACGACGATTCGTATTATCTATTGAATTTTAAGTTTCGCCTTTTATCTACACGTATGACTCCAGTGGCTCCCATCATAGGATACAATGTGGCCTAATCTGTTCTACATTTGGAGCGATATTACGAGAAACATGCATCTTTTCTCTAATATTCTTTAATTACGAAATTAATTCCTTATACGAAGGCAACGAAATGTCTTACGCACACTCAATATTAGGCCTAATCAGTACGGCATAACTTCCTTCTTTTAACTGTTTCGTATGTCCCAATGAGCTTGGGACGAGGTGGCGATAGCGGAAGCGACATCGGTTAACACCACTAATCTGACCTCTCGAGACATGCAATGGGAGTTTTCCAATAATCCCACGCAGACTGGCGCGCACCGCAGCAGATGGAAGCTCACACGAACGCAGAAATTCGTGATGACAATCGGGACAATCCACGCCGAAGTATTTCCAGTGTGGCGTATTGAAGGACGTGGTGTTGAGGACATTAATCAGAACATGCGATGTAGGACACATGCCATAATAGCGGTAAATATTTGATAATTTAAATATTCGTTGGGTTCCTAAATATAGGGTTGTTAATTCATCATTTGGATAACATATTTATATTGGTATTCATTGTTATTTGAAATTTCCACGTCAATGCATAAAAAATAAAATAAAATGGAGTTTTACTTCGTACTACATTAAAAAACAATGTATTTTATTTTATGTTAGTTGCCTTCGAAATTCAATTGACTGCAATTCCAAACAGTTATGACTACTAATTGAATGGAGAGGAGTTTATGACAAAATTTGCAGGTATTAAAAGTATGATGATTCATCTAACGAATATCACGAAAAAATGCTTAATGAAAATAGGAAAATTCCGGATGCTCGCGTTTTTATAATTCACAAAAAGTAGGATACATGATACTTAGCGCCAAAGTGAAACAAGTCTTTCAAGTCTTTTGAAGTGCGCTGCCAACTGCACTGGGCAAAAATGAATGGATAAGGATGTGCTAGTATCAATTCTCCAATGTTATGTTTATCAAATGTGTCACAGCAGCACTTTGGGACTTCACCCTCTTCCTTTCTCATATTTTTAATTCACAGTCCGCTTCGACACCAATGTCAACTTTCGACTTTACGGAAAAAAATCAAATATTGAAAATATTATTTTCTCAATTTATTACATGCGCTATGGAATCTAACGTTCCTTATTACATATACGAGGCGATGTATCAGTAAACATGACGGGAAATTAAGGAAACACAATAGTAAGTGATAAAGTAATAGACATCCTAACTAGGCATCTTGGAATTGAAATTGTTTCCTTGGCGCTATCTTTAGCAGTTATTATAACACCCAATCGTCTTGGAAAAAATAACATTTTAATGTGTTGATTCTACACTTCTCTCAAATATTTTTTTCATCATCTTTCCAACAAGAGCTCAAAGATGGGGCTGTTCCTATTTATTAACCACTTAATATTGTTTTGATATTTTGTCATCTCGTGTAGTACTGAATAGATTTTATTATGTACACCGCCCACACTTTATAATTCTTATCACTCCAATGCATCGATGTTAGAGCACAATATAAACAATCCTTAAAGGACACCAGTTCGCACTACACCACGTCTTATAAACAAGGCACTTTAAGCGTTCGTGATGAATGAATCCTTATGCTAATTACTTACTAATTAGTAGGGGCATTAGTTGAACCGGAAGCAGTGGCAGTTAAGTTTAGGGTGCGCCTTATTTATCTCTTTAATCCTGGTAAAAACTTCGACAGTAAAAGAACGCGAGTAGGTACACCATAGACCCATGGGAGGGTTTGATATGTTAAAGACAAGAGTAGGTAAGTGAAAGAGGAGATGAAGATCACGGAGAAGAGAGTCATAGCACCCTAAAGGAGGCGTTTCTGATGGACCGAGCGTCACATGCCCTGGTGACCCATGCCAATGCATTTCGAGATGTCGATTGACTTGTCCGTCACATTCGGAAAACGTGTGCTATTAAGGCTTTTTTGTGTCCATGTTCATGGCAGAATAATTCCTGATAAACGCTGGCTTAATAATCTCATTGAAATCGAGTTACCAACCACGGTCCCGAAGCCCGAAGACCGCTGGTTTGATAACCGAGCTCAGATGATACTTGATCTTTCGTACGTGAAATTCACACATTCAGTAGTATTACTTATTGGATGCGACCGACAGCTGAGATCATCCAAACTATTGGGGATAGTTGGTATCATTTTAAAGAGCTAGAATACTCGGAGAATGGAGAAAGGGCAGAGAGAAACCCGGCGTGGAAATAATCCTGCTCTCGCCGAATGACGCCAAGGTGTTCACACAATTCAACGTCCCATCCGACGCGACGGACGGAGAACTCACTAAAAGTCCTCTCCTTATTAGCATCCCAACCTGGGATCACCTTTATACCACTACAAAATCCATCCCCCGCAGGGATTTTGAACCCTCGGGATGGGAAGGCAACACACTACCCACCGCACTAACCCAATCCCAACACATTCAGGGTGGTGAGGTGTGATTCCTATCCTCTGGTTTGCCTTTCGCTCCCCAGGAAGCTAAAACCCAGAAAAAATTACACAATATGGGTTCCGCTGTGGATGTGAGGCCCAACGGATTCCGCGAAACAAATTATTTTCCTGCGCAAATTCACAGGAGGTTATGTAACGTTAACATCGTGTCAACCCCCGAGTCGGTCCCGCACGAAACGACACTCGAGGCCCGGAGGCAAAAGGCATGATGGACGAGAGAAGCACGGAGGAGGCAATTCCACCACGGGTATCGGTCCGCTCCCGACACAAGGCGGATCAACGGACCAGCGTCTCCCATCCGCCGAATCACAATTCGGAGTCCTCCCCTTCCCCCCTCTCCTCCCCCCGGAGACACGGGGTTGTCACGATCGGGGTGACGCGCGCTGCTTGTCAAGGCACTCACCGTGGTGGCGAACGGTGTCGTGTGGAGGAGGACGTCGTGGAAGAGTGCGATGCGGTGACTTCTCTCTCGTAGGGCAACGAAGCGTCCGCTGTGGAAACCAAAGGGCGTGTGTGCATGGCGTCCGCTCTCTCCCGATGGATCGCCCGCCGCGGCGAAGAAAGGGGAGCGAGGAGTGGATCGGAGTAGGGGATTTTCCGGTGTGAGGGAGGGGGGAGACGGGTAGGATGTGGGGTCAGGGAGTGGGGGAAGGAGGAGGTTCCGCGCAAGAACGTGGCGGGCGTGGGGGAGGAGAGGCTCTTCGAGGGTGAGTGGGTAGAGGATCGTTAGGGGAGGTGGATGATTGGGGTGGGGACGATAGCCGCGAGGGGAGGGGGCGCCCGAATGGGGGTGGTGGAGGAGGGGAAGATTGGCCAGTGACGAGTGTACGCACCCACTGACTGAGTGCGACGGCGGCCCTTGGAGATCCACCGGGAATGCCAATAGAGTCCCAGCCCCTGGCCTGATTTCCGAGGGTCTGACCCTTCGTTGCCGTACCCACGAGCCTATGGATGGCCGAGAGAAGGCCGGGCCATATTAAATCCCACTCGATGGGAATATGTGGGCCAGGTTTGCGAGGGATGTCGTCAATAACACCAGAGTACTACCACTAATAGAGGGGGTGACGACGTGCTTCCCTCATGGCTTTTACGACGACTGAAATCATGTCCTTCGCATCGGTGGATCAAGGCGGTAGTTATGAAATCAGGGAGAGGGGGAAAGGTGAATGGAAACCTGGTGCTATCGTTGACCTCCTCTCGTTTCCATAGAGTCCACAGTTCCAGGATGCATCCCATGAACAGAATGTTTCACTTGAAGTGATTTCCAATCTAAACATTAACCGAATATCCTCGATCAGGATCAAAATAACAAATCACGACTGATAACTAAGTTGCGGATACAATATCATTGCGAATTCCGTAACTCCAGACAGTGAACCCTTGGAAATATGTAGCTTCTTCATGTGTTTAGCCGCAATATTGGAAAATAGCCCACGCCTTAATTCGACTTAAAATTTTAAGTGGAAAAGCCAAGTTGTTTAATTTTCAAATTTCAAAATGGTTTTGTCAAATTATCTGAGTAACCTCGGAAACTTTCTGGACAGAGAACGTTCCTAAACGAATATCCAGAATGGTTTTCGAAAGAATATATCCATTAAACGTAGCATGGAGAGTCGATTCACATTTAAAAACCGGGAGCAAAGATAGAAAAATAAGTATATGCGTAATTCTCAGATTCACGAAATTACCACACAAATATGTACGTATGCATAATCTGCAATCATGCGGAATTAGCCACAAGGCAGTAAATCATTCCCATGGTTTCCTTTCTGAGCGCAGTAAAAAGTAAAAATTGGCGGCAGTAATTCCGATTCTGTGAAAGAAGCTTCCGTCCTTCAAGGCAGCATGACCGGTCCCCCCTTTTGTTTCTCACGCACGCCTACATGTATTAATTGCTCACAGACACCGATGGCATTGATTAAAAAATAACCAGCAACAATACAGAACTTGTTGCTGATACGATCATCTACCTGGGACCTTTTCAATTAAACTCAGCGATGTCAATGCTTATTGTTATGAATGGGGTCATCAGCCAGTTTTACACAAAATCGCAGAAAATTATCCCCGGTTAAGTAAACCTTCCCCCTTCTCACATCTAGTATCGACCTGGAGGGGCCTATAGGGATAACCTTTGGTGACTAACCGAAATATTTAGCTGACATCGTGTTATCGGACCAGGAGAGCGCACTATCAAAATGTCAGCGGAGATGGAATTAGGAAATTTGGTTTCTTCGACTTCGTCATACAAATAACTGTGTAAATTAGGGTCAAAAAAATTAAGTAACCTTGCTATAATTGATGATTTACATCACATCTTGAGCACTCTTTGAGAATTGGGGAAACAGCGCTGGATGATTTCTCAATTAAAAAAAAACACAAATTTAAGCGGTTTGATTCGGTAAAAATGGAGGTGAACGAAATATGAGCATATTCTCAAACAATATAAGAAAACAAGTGGAACAGAAGAAACTTGATGCGCAAAGATTGTATTTAAAATTAACCACAAGGTAAAAATAAAGTAGATATTTTGAGGCAGACAATGACAAGTAAAAATGTTCACACTGTAAAACTAACTGTAAATGAAAATGTTTCCCCGCAAAATAATCTTGACCATCCCAGGAGAAAACGTGCGAAAATGCTATCCGAATTACTTTAAAATAAAATCATAGACAAATTGTCTCTGAGTGACATCACCAATTTTAAAAACCCATTACAATCATTCTCTAAAGCCCTTCCAGCGACTGTCAGGGTAACATGCAAGATACTACCATAGAAAAATCATCTGCACTCTCCATATTAATAAGTACTTTAATGTCGTGATAAACTTTTACCCTAGCCACGAACCATGTGACAATATCAATACTTATAATGTCGTTATGATTTCTCTGAAACCTTAACGACAAATACACTTATGTAAAATTCACTGAATGCTGGTGGAATATTTGGTCAGTACATCGTCTTCAGCCATAGATGTTCCAAGAACCTTTTGTATGATTTATTTTCATACTCTCTAGTAAAATATTCGGAAATTAGGAGATTTATTAGGGAAAGAGAGATTTCCAGTCGACGAAGTGGTACTGTTTTAAAGCAACAGAAATAGACCTATCTACGTACTATGGAAAATTCTCGTGATTCGTTTCTAAGATTCATCCATTTCTAACATTCATTCATATTGAGTGGCCATTCTAAAATCACTCACGGAGACTGTGAAAATGGCTTCCCCCTGAAAGAATATTCTTTTAGATTTAGGGAAATGTTATGCTCTTTCATCCAATGTAATTAGATAGTGTTCCCTCATTAATTAAGTATTCAACATTTTGCTTTTTGTGCCTAGTTCCTCTGGTTTGTTTCCGGGCCTGTCATGGAGGGGTTCTGATGATTGCCAATTGCCGTCCGATTGCGTGACTAAATCGCACGGAATGCTGGGCAATTTTTGGAAGGATAATATTTAACTCTTCATCCGAACGCTTTTGCAACTGATCGGGGAGTCTTTTGCTTTTTAAGTGTAATAATCTCTCTCCTACTTTGCACGAAGCAAGAAATAGAACGTTTCTGTCGAACACATTCACAAAATCCGTATTAGCGTTAATCTTCCCCATAATGCAATTCAGCGTAACCTCTTAATCCACTTCCGCATCGCACCGACGATGGAAAATATACTCTCCAAAGGAATGGCGGTGGCAATTACTGAGGGAGCCGTTACGTTGTTTAAGTCAAATTTGGCTCCTAATAAGGATAATTTCTTAAAATTAAAGAAAGGTGGAAGAGGGCGCATGCACGTTGCATACCACTCGGTCTTGTTATTATGAGGCTAGTCTTTCCTAACCTTACCACACCGCTATCTTAATGAGACAGGTAGGATCGCAAAAGTTTATTTTTTTCCCATTCATGCGTCGGCATTACGAAATGATGCACCGGCTTACGATTCATTTAATTGAGAAGTTTAGTTTGCTGACCTCACTTCAATTCCTTCTCGTTCAACAACACCTCGCGGGCACGGGGCTGTAGGAAAAAAATGCTTAATCATCGTAAATTCAACCCCAAACATCAGATGTGAAAATGAGTCAACAAAAGCGGTATTGAATACTCAGTCGCTAGGCCACCTGATGCGAATAATAATTTCTTCGACCTACATATTTGTACCACGGTCTCCCGAGCCAGGGTTTGCAAGGAGCCCCCACGTTTTTCTGGGGGCAGTTAGGAGGCCAGTGTTTAGGAAATAACTTTTCAAAAATAATTTGAAATGAACTTGTGCCATTAGTTTTAGTATAGGTATTGTGGGAAGGAAGACATTCAGGCCTGATGAGGTAGGATTTTATCATAATGACTAATAAAATAATATAAATTTTCCCCTTTAGATATTTAATTCGTTTCCACAATAGTTTCTAGCTTACTAAGGCGGGGAAATCTATGGCTGATGACGATGCAATGACATCAAAAAACGCTCAGAAATAAATTAAATTTGTAAATAAAGGAAAAAGAGGAAATTGAGTAATTGGTCACTCATTACATCAAAACGGTATCTCAAAGCATTTTATTGTCAATTTTATTTTTCAATTTCCTCTTGCACTCACCGGTGATTTTTTTTACATCGATAGACGGGGAAAATTTTTTACTGTTAGTTGTTACTTGTAGTATATATAGTTTATACTTTGCGATGAAGCCTATTCGAATTCAATTTTAGTTCGAAATATTTATATCAAATCTAATCGTCATTATCGTCTTTACCCTATCTTCTTGGGATATCTCAGGCGCTGCTGGATTAGAAACTGCACTAATGTATGCAACTCATACTTATTATAACTGATGTCATGCATAACAAAACTTTGTATACAGGAGTTTGGAAATAACTTTGCAGCTTCCACATAAAATGCACACAACATAATTTTATGTGGAAGCTGCAAAGTTATTTCCAAACTCCTGTTCACAATGGATTTCCACAAAGTCTCGGCCTCAACCATCAGTCACATCAAAACTTTGTATATTCAACGTGATTTTTGGTTTTCTGCTCTACAAGTGTCCTGTGTTAGCTTTCACGTGAGGGAGTATGAAGGTGGATTTCATCGTTATCATTCGTTATGTCAACAACTCGATTACCTTCCGCCTGACATCCTTCTCCTCAAAACTCTTCCTTCCATGTAAACGCTACGCCGAACCCTTCCCTCTTGCCAGCGGGCAACGTAGAGATTGGACCTTGATCGACATACTGGACCTTTGTCCTCGAGTTCGAAATGTTAGATAATACGCGGAGAAAATGTTGGCATTGAAGGACTTCTAGAGTTCTCTTTCTCTCATTTGGATAGCCACGATGTCAACGTAAACACCCTTGACATATGAATATTTTATTGAAGGCAATCTTAAGTATTTGAGGGAAGTTTTGCATGACCACTTTTACACATCGTGAGTAACGTACTTTCGTCTGCCCCATACTATATTATTTCATCCTTCAGTTATTCCTAGTTTTTGCCTACTTTCGTTCTGTCCAAAAATTTGATTCTCTTCCTTAATCCCTCCAGCATCCTCCTTTCAGTATTTCCTGAACCCAATTCTTATGTCTTGTTCGGATTTCCAACAGCAGCCTCCTACCCTCTCCTCTCACCGTATTATCAATATCCTTACTTCTGAAAAAGAAACACGATATATTCTTCCACTAGGTTATATTGAGGTTCAAATAGTTCCAACGGTTAAGCGTCATCGTCAGATACCTGATGATGACACGCGTTACATATATTCCTTACTTCATGAACATGAACTTTCAAATAGTTAGGCTGAAAACCATAGAATTCAATCATTCATTTCAATGTATTCGTTAATGATCTTCCTTCCCGGGTCAATACCCTTCTCTATGCTGACGTTTGCAAGATTTACAAGAAAATTAATAATCTTTCTGTTTGTATTCACCTTCAACTTGCCTTAAATGAAATTTCCCTGTGGTGTGATACCTGGAAGCTTAACTTAAACCCTGGCAAATGCAACATCATGGCTCTAAAGAAAAACCCTGATGTTCAACTACGCCATTAACTCGACTCCCTTGAATAGAGTAACAACCATGAAAGATCTAACTTTTAACCGACCATAAACAAAATTACTCCGTCTAAATTCAGACTGTAAAAAATAAAGATCTATTCCTAATAGGCCTTCTTTACCGCTTCACTGAAATTAAAGATCCAATAATCATCCATTAGTACTTCTCAACAATTATCCTTCCCAAAGTGTCATATTGCTCCCCAATTTGGTCCACCTCAGCTCCAACTAATCTAAAATCGAATGGTTTCAGGCGTCACTTTGTGGGAGCGATTCATATCGGAAAATAAATACTTAGTTATTCCACATATATTCTATAAATTCTATATAATTTATGTGGAATAACTAAGTATTTCTTTTCCGATAATCTAAAATCCCTTGATTTTATCTCTCACTTCTTTGCCAAAACATTCAAACACCGATTCCCACATTTCCACAACATGTCCTCAAATGCTGTTCTGCCTTCTTTATCCATTTCTAGCCCCCAAATCCGCAGACTTAAGGCTGATTTGAAACTCCTCCACAACACCCTAAACTCCACTATTGATTGCCCTGAACTCCTCTCTTTCTTCAACTTCAAGATACCAGCTCGATTCACCCGCACCCACTCCCTATTCCATCTGCCTATTCCTAGGATGTCTCTCACTAAGCGCTCACCATTATTTCGCCACTCCGCCCTTCTAAATTCACTTCCTCACACTTTCGATCCTTCTCAATTATCATGTAACAATTTCACCACCCAAACTAGATCCCACCTGTCAACAAATTAAATATTCCCCTGTCAATGTTCGGTTATGTGAATAATATTTTAAGATAAATAAATTCAAAATTATCAGTTGTCTACCCCTTGGGCCAACCTATGTTATCCATCCTTCTCCAGACTCACGTCCCGGAAACTGCTAATCTACGCACATCTTTTGTGGAAAGAGAATAAAACACATAAACATGCGTGCATTATTCTTACGGAAAGCTTCACTTTTTCAAAGGCTAAAGAGAAACAAACCGTGGTGTGTACAGTGTGCAGAGAGGATATTTGTGCAGTGCCAAGTTGTGGTAACCGTCGGAAAGGTTATGAAGACTCTCTGAGGGGGGGGGGGGAGAAGGAGGTTACGAATTGAAGACTCGTCTTCTTCGCGACTCCGGAGACGTAAAGAGAACTGCCGGCGGCTGTTTTCAATCCGAGGCGCCGCTTGTTTGGTGGGTTCCGCCTCCGAGGAATGAAGCCCGAGGACTGGAGAACGGGGGAGGGAGCAATGCGGTGCGTGGAAACCGTACGGTTGGCGGCGCTCGAGAAATAAGGTCGGAATTGAAAGAGGTGGGAAGGGGATTGCAGTGGGGGGAGGTTACGAAGCGATGGAGGGGTGGAGGGCACCATAATCGCGGGTTGGGGAGGGGGAGGGATTGCGTGGAGTCATTTCGGTGAACTGTTCAATGGCGTCCTGTTTCGCGCACGTGACGTGCGCTCACCAGCGCCCGGCGGGGACGCGAACCGCCAAATCAAAACAAAAGTCAGCTGTTCCACGGGGAGGTGCTGCGCTGCGGCCGCCGGAGAGGGACGGAAACATATTGGGGTGGGGGGGGCGGGAGGGGGTGCGCACCACCCCCTGTAGAAAGGTACGGGAAGGAGAATTTATGGATGTATTGTAAATCTTTTTATCCGGATCATTACTGAAATAGGTGAAATATTTTTTTCAATACGCGAATCTGTATAAGAGAACGAGTAATTTAAATTTCTGTTTCCAGCAGCATATTCCATCCTGGTGGCTAATCAATAATTATATTCCCAAACTAAACTTTTACCCGATTTTCCTGACTCAGCCCGTCCTCCGTCCCGATATTTCTCCCCTTGTTTGGATTGTGACTGCCTATTATTTTTTGAAAATTACTATTGCTTTACTTTTACTTTTTTACTAACTATTACTATTCCCTTTCGTGCAACACTGCCATCTCCGAAGTAGGTCCCATCATGATTTAAATACTTACCAGATCCTACACGCACGCGATGGGCCACAGCAAGCGCTAACTCATCTAGTAGTATTACTTTTAATGGGAGGCGACCGACAGTTAAGGTCATTTGCGCCATTAGGGATGGTTTGGAAAGGAACGGTGGAGGGAAGCTCGGTGTCGGTATTAGCCTACTCGTGTCGAAAGACCCCAAGGGGTCCTTCCGACAAGAGTGAGTTAAACAAGGGGTAATACTCACTCAAAGTGCTCTCCGCAAAGAAACCTGTACATATCTCAGACAGCTCACGTACGAGTGACGCATGGAAAGTCCGGAAGATCAGTGTTAGGAATAGAAGTAAAACAGGGGTGTCCATTATAACCTGTGCTGCTCAACGTATACGTGAAGGAAATGATTTAAGAGGCATGGGAGGACCTGGAAATAGTCGGCGGGGAATTCATAAATTCAGTTATGTTTGCGAATGATCAAAATTTAATTTGTCGGTCAGCCAAGGGATTCCAAATTATTGTGAGTGCATTGAAAAGTCAGTGCGATAGGTATGGTAGGAGAATAAATGTAAATAGAAAAAAAATGTGTGCGGTTTTTGAGAGAGAGGAAGGATAAGTTAAATGCTAAAATAGGGGGTCAGAAACTAGAGAAGATGGAAGTTTACCTATCTCGGAAGTATTTTGGACCAAATTAGTCAAATTAGTAGGGACATGAGGCAAATAATAGCATTCGGCAAAGAAGCTTTTACAAGTTATTGACGGAGACTTTGAGCAAGGTTTTTTAGAAAAGAATCGTAAAAACCTTGACATGGAGCGTTACATGGTCGCTGTTGCAAGAAGGTAAGATTAGACTGGATGATTTTCAAATATATTTGTGGAAAATAATGGAAAAAGTGAACTAAACAGAAAGGAAAACAATGGGGGAAGCGCTAGTTATTGCGGCAAAAGAGAGAGGATTGTTGAGAGAAATCCAATGGAGTCAGGAAAAATGGATGTATAGGGTTTTGGGTGCTGGGATGTTGAAGACGGGAACGTTACGCAAGCGAGTCACTGGTTTAGGAATATGATAGGAATGTTGGACAGAATGAAGAGAGGAAGGAAGTATGCAGAAGTGAAGAGGGACTAATTTTAGTGTTGAATGTTGAGTTGTGTTTTATTGGGAGAGGCAAGGAAATTCTCACTGGTTCAGTCATTTTCTGTGCTGCTATTGCCGATTGTACATTGCAAGGATCACGTGTGGTGAAGACCGCGGAAGCTTTACCTCTCCCGCTCTCGAGCACAACACAGGACTACGAGGATAGGCTGAAAACTACTCACCCATGCTTGTAGACCACAAACAAAATGACCTTCAGAAGCATCCCTGGTGGCATGTGGAAGTAACATGCCCCCTCAACGCGCATGTGCAGGTTTGAGGTCGTTACATTCATCCAGTGTATTTTGAGAAGCGGAAGTATGTCGACGTGTTCTAGTGCTATGTCAACGCGAGTTAAACAGTGACTCCTACTGAGATTCATCGTCGTGTAAAGGCTGTTTATGGTGACCATGCTGTTGATAGGTCTACTGTGAATGGATGGGTAGTAAAATTTCGCGGTTGCGAGCCTGGAAAATCCATAATTGTTGATGAAAAACGCAGCGGACGTGCGATCACTGCCACAGACGATAAGCACCGTAAATTCGTCGAAGATTTCATTCAAAATGACCTACGAATCACTTAGAAGCGATTTGCAATTCTGCACAAGTTTTACTGCATAGAAAAATTTGTTCTGAATGAGGGATTAAGTGGACATGAATACAGGGTGTTATCCAACAGGTTTATGCCGAACCTATTCCATACGTTCCTTTAGGGTGAGCTCGCTGTCACGAACTTTTTGGTTCCCTTGAGTACGTTTTCCATATTACCATAACCGGTGAAACTTGCCAACGCAATTTAGAATATCCCTTAAGACGCGTGTTGTCCGTACACGAGGGCGTGTCAAATAAAAACCTTAAAATTTAAATATTTTTTATCTCGTAATTTCTGAAATATTCAAGGTTCTCACTCATAAAACGTTCATGTGTAGTCCTCTTGGCGTACAATAGAAGTATTTCAGTGATTCGAAAGTGCACGAATACCTCTAGAAAAACCATATATTTAACTGCTCTGAGGCTTTTAGCCTCCGCCGTCACAACACGGTATGTGCCTGACCTGGTCGAGTGGAGCCTGATACGGAAATATAGTAACTCTTTGAAGAACTTCAAGTCCGGTCGTCATTGCTGAAAAGAAATAGGTGAATTACCATTCTGAAATTTCATTCGTCGATGAATTAAGTTATGTTTTATGCCCCTTACCACTGAATAAACGGATGAAAGATCGCTGTTTCTCTGTGGGGCATGTTGAAAGTGGAAAGGCTCTATTTGCGTTATTGTTGGGCAGAAAGGGCATGTTGAAAGTAGAACGGCCATGTTTTCGTTATTTTTGCACCGTATTGTTGCGTTCTGGAATCAGTTGTAGGCGACTCCTAAAATCATGGCAATGGCTGTGGGAAACGATACTTGATATTGACACTGGGTTTGGGAATAGTAGCGCAGTTTTAAGCCTTTCACTTGAATTACCCTCGTAGTTTGTGATAAGATAAACCTTTCAAAAAAGGTTATCAGAATGTTTTTTTATTCCGAGTATATCATTTCCTCCATAAAAGCATGCTGTCAATATTAAACTTAATACTGCCCAAGAGAAGACAATGTATTGTTCCAGAAAATTCTCGTTACTCCTTACAAAAATATTTCTAAAGGCTGGGATTGAAGTATTGATGTCTTGAATGCCTTGTAAAACTCTTTTCGGAGGAGCCAATCAACGAATGGTTATCATAATGAATAGTTATATTTTTATAGAATTGTTTCAAAATGGGTGATAAATATTAAAATTATTTAAATGTTAAGTTTGAAAATAGTCCGAATTTTTTACATAACCTGAGTTTACTCCTTGAATTACTAGCGGCGGTAAATATCAAGGATTCCTTACCATACCTTACGGGAGAACCTTAAGGTTCATTGCCTCATCTCTTGCCTTGAAGAAATTTGCGTACAATCTTAAAGTACTACTTTAGGAAAGTAATTAATTATCAAATAACACAATCGTATAAAATTGAGGAATCGCGAAAATGGAATTATGTATTTAAAATTAAATTTTGCATGAAAGTTGTGCCAGGTATAATTATAAAACTGATTACCACAAAAGTTTAATGCGATAATGAAAGCAATTACTCGAAGTAAAATGATAATTCAATCCGAATCCCGTAAAGCATTTTTAATGGTACAAAAATATTTCCTTAGTTTTCTCCTTTCAATTTTCTTTCCTGATTTTTAACGTACCCGAGCGTGGAGAGTGGAAACCGCAAATTTGGACGAAGAACTTTCATTTCCATTTTAATTTGAGATTTTGAAAAAAAAATACTTTAAGTGACTCGTTTGATGGAGGATTCCTTTAGCGTTTATGAAGAAGGGATTTCTATTTCCACATAAACTTGCTGCGTGGGACATTTTAGTGATTCTTTTAAAACCAACAAGCCGCGTGATTGATGAGGGTGGAATCTAATTATGAGAACTGCATTCCGGAGAAAGAAATCTCTAAGAGTCAAACCGTTTGCTTCCGGGATATTAGTGAAGGAAACGAAATGGAAATCACAATCGCAGCTTCCGACGAATCCACCGACGTAAAAAATTAAATGTGTGCGTAAAATCCTTCCTTGACTCCTCTTTAAGTTTTTATGTAAGGGAAGACGCGGGTCATGTACTCTGTTTGAATAAATGCTTACGTGTGGGGTGTGTCAAAAAAGTAATGGGAATTTTATTATTTTGTATTCCGCACGATACAATACACCATGAGTTCTTGTGCTCATTAAGAGTCACTACTTACAGGTTCAACACCGTTTGCGTGAAGCAATACAAAACTAACCACGATAATGCACCTGCTCACACTACTCATGGCTTGTTCTTGTTTTTTGGTCAAAATCAGCACTGCAATAATGCCACAGCCTTCATATTCACCAGATAGTCCCCGTGTTACTTTTCCCTGTTCCCAAAAATAAAGAGAACCTTAAAGAACCGTCGTTTTAGAAGCAAAAATGAGATTAAAAACGCATCGCTGAGAGTGCTCAAAGCCAAACCAAAGAGCGAGTTCCAGAAATGTTCTGAGGATTAAAAAAATCTCTGGCATAAGTTAATAATATCTGATGAGGACTACTTCTAAGACGTTTATAACGTTGTAATAACGTTTGTATAGACTAGGATAACATTTATAGAGAAAATAATATTTTTTCCAAGTAACTCAAATTCTCTTTATTTATTGAATACACCTCGTACATCATTTTAAGAGGGGGTTTGAAAACTCCGATAGCCTAGAGCGCTCAGCTGTTCACCGGGAGTTTCCGGGTTTGGATTGGAGCAGCGGTTCGACGGGGCAGTCCAGTGGGAGAGCGCTGGACTAATGACCACAGTGCTCGGGTTCGATTCCGTATGATGCCTCTGGGTACCTTTAGTTTCACCCAAGCTGTGTGATATTTCTGGTGCCAGATATTCCTGGAAAACAAGAGGTAGGACAGGGAAAGGAACTGGCTCCCCTACTTTCCCAAATGTATGAATTGTACACGCCGTCGGCCTTGGCACTAGGTGAGCTCTACCCTCACCTATCAAAACAAACCGCGGGTTGATAACTGTGGTTCGTTATTCGTATAGCGAATATTACAAGTTATTTCACTATAATGCAGAACAAAATTCCAATTTGAAATTTAAAAAATACTGATTTAGTTTCCTTCGTTATCCTTCGGGTAAACGAACCCGTTTATTCAATTAAAAGAATTGAGAATAAAATAGAAAAAAATTAATTATGACATTATTTCCATAATAAGTGCTTATTATGCAGTAAATTATTATTAGGTAATCTACCGGTTAAGGTAGGTTTTTGGATGGACACAACTATCGGTTAAACATTTTGTAACTCCAAACAAAACCCAACCCTATGCAGTAAATGACCCCCATAAAATACTTTACTTCGTAGAAATTGTGGCGAGCGAGAACATTTAGAAACTGAAAATAAATTATTTTCTCCATTTTCCATTTCACCTCTTCCATTCTTCTCCACACCCATGTTTCAAAAACCTCCAGTCTATGCCTATCATCCTGCTTCAACGACTATTTTTTCGCGCTACACCGAACCACGGACTAAATAATTTTTTGAACGAGAATTTTCAAACTGAATTAGACCAAAGGAAAAAGAAGTATTTGTTTCGTGCAGTGGCAAAATACTGTGATATTTTCCTCTCACCTCGTGAAACTGGGTTGGAAGCCCGGTGGTGACCGAAGTTTTCGGTAGTGTCCCGATCTTTACTTTGTGTTACATGTAAAAGTATCACTTTACATAAATGCAGGGTTCCTCACTCTTCTTCCTCCATTCCCTAAACATCCTATCCCTGGAAAACTATCCACCTATCCCTAGCGATTGAAATTATTTCAGCTGTCGGTATCCTCCCCTGATAAATACTTCAACCAAAATGAAAAACGGAGGTCACTGGAGTGTAGTATTAACCTGAGAATGATCTGTAAGTTTGATGGCAGAGGACTTTATTGGGCTTCCTGGAATTTTTGCAGGGTTTAATGTTATTATTAAGGATAATCCACTAACAATTGGTTTTTGATCAGTCCAGGATACTTTTTTAAGAGACATGTAATTGGAAAAATTTCTACCTATTACGGGTCATATTTTTAATAGTGGAAACTTGGGTTTAACTGCGTTAGTTAGTGCTTAATGGTTTGACTATAAAGCGTGTTTAATACTAATAAATCGTATTTTTACGATTATCTTCACTCCACATGTCTATCCCACAAGCTCCTCTCTCATAAACGAACGAACAATTGCAGTTTTTTCACTAGTTGGCAAATTTATTTCCGACCAGGTATCTATGTACCACATCCTAAAGTTAATGTAGTACATTGATGCCTAGTTATAAACCAATTTGTTAATTGGAGGAAGAGTGCAATTATACCTTCATTAATGTGTTTCAATTCCACAAAATCACGCCTGAAGCTATGCAATTATTTCCTCTCTTAAAGCTCCTTTCTCTAATTATTCTCCTATTGTCTTCACAATTAAGCCACGCAAAGTCAGTGACGCAGGAATCGAGGTGTGAGGTAGATCTTGCTCACTCTGGGTCGCGAGCTCAGCAGGTTGGACAAGGTCTGCCTCCGTGGCCACCATAAATTGAAAAAGTAGCACGGAGAAGGTAATGATAAAAAGTAAAAAAATTGCAAAGAAAGTGTACCACGAGGAGCATAGCCGTGAACTGAGGCGAACACTTGATTGACTAAAGTCTCTCAGACCGAGCGGGGAGCGAGCGATATAATTTCGTTCTGTGTTTCCCACGCAGGCGATTTGAGTATTACGTAAGCAGGAAGCTGTAATGACTGTCAATATTATCAATTATGAAAGGCCTTCCGAAAAATTGGAGGCATCCTACGATCGTCTGAGGAACGGTCGGGTGACGTACGCACGCCCGACCGACACTCATCAGATTAGCCATAGTGTTGACACAAGTATTCTACTATTGATAGTGACCTATCGGCTGAGATGGCTTTTGACTGGGCACACTTCTAAGCTTGACTGGGCAAATTTCTAAGACTCAAATAACGCGGCACAGTGTAATATTGCAATCAACCCTTTTTCAATGCCACGTAAATGTTGTGTCTCCCTTCACTCCGCCCTCCGTCAAACTCCCCGTCTATCAATCTCCCATCTACTTAGTATTTCTTCATTTGTTTCCTTTTCCTTCCATTTCTGATTTTCCACTGTTCTTCACACCCATTTATCAAAAAGTTTACGCTTATACTCTTTGCCACAACGATCCAAGTACAAAATTGCACAAAACTACGCTCATATCGAAACTTTGGCTGATCTGTTTATTAAGGAACAGCTATTCTGTTCGTTAATTTCATCTGCTCAACTTTAGGTAAAGGGATCTCTACGAAATCTCTGGCTGTGATGTCAATCTTCTTCTCCTCTCTTAGGTCTTGGCGCCGACTTCACGCGAGTCACTTAATTCGGAAACAGCCGGTTATTTCCAGTCCCCAACTACTCTGATGAATCAAATTAATGCAGCGTGAAACGTTGATTAGCCAGTTCTACCGAATTCTTATAAACACCAATATGAGTAACTTACGGAATTGGAGAACGTATTCCTTTTGAAAACTGGTGAATGCGAAGAGCAGTAGATAAAATTAAGAAGGCTCGTCTCTCGGTGAGTCCCAAAAATGTGAGTCGTAAAATTATTATTATAAATTTGAATAATATATGCATTATTTAAAAAAAACAATCCTTCGTATTGCTGAAAGTAAAAAAAAACACTAAGCTGAAAATAATCCAACCAATTTATTTATTTTATCAATATTAATTCAGTAATTAATTTTTTAGACTCTTTAAGTAAACGCGATCCCAGTTCCTGACATGTTCCCTTATGGGAATTCATCAAATCATTTTTAAATTTATTATAATGTGCCTCTGTGCCCTGAGATCCCTCATCATTTTAATTTTTTAAATATAATTTTTTGTAAAAGATGCTTAAATAAGATATTCAATCCCATTTTTCATTATTATTTGTGAAACAATTCAGTGGTTTATTGAGCAACACAAATTATTTCGAAAAATATTCTGAGTAACACCGCAACCAGAAAACGTAATCTAGAGTTTAATGGTTCGAGAAAAGAGTCGGTACAGAGGTTGAAAAATTACAAGATATTAAGCACATATGTCACTATCCTTCATACCGTTCTCTTTTGTGGTAGGGAATTAATATAACACTAATTGTAAGCTTTTTTAGGAAACCTACTCTCTCTCTTTACTCGTTTCTTCAATACTGCGCTGTCCTTGCATACGTACGAGTACACGTATTTATTTTGTCCTTGGTTCCATACGTACCCTTCCGTTCTTATTTCTCACATTCCTCATCTCGAAAGATTCTTTGATCACATTCACCCTTGAAAGCGATTATTTATACGAGATTTGTACCAAAAAACCGGTCCGGACCTCATAAGGATCCCCTTCCGTCCGAAGAATTCACTGTCAACTTGTCATGTCTTCGTTAAATTCCTTCCACTGAAGGAAATGCGTCACGCTAAAAAGTTATCACCAAAAAATTAACGAATTAAGAGTTATTGGAAAAATCAATGTTTATCTGAGTATATTTCTCCAGAACGCATTATTGTTCAAGCCCATATTTAGCTATGTTCAAAGTTTGTACAGAAAGTAACGGGAAAAGTTTCGGAAAAATTGATTTAATTCAGATAAAACACAGTAATCAACCCGAAGGTCGGTTTAGTAGGTGATGGTAGAGCTCACCCATGTACCAAGCCCGCCGGCGTGTGAATATTCACACATCAGGGTAGGGGGGCCAGTTCCTTTCCCTGTGCCCGTTATGGTTTCCCAGGAAGACCTGGTACCCGAAAAATCAACTAGCTTGGGTGGAGCTGCAGGTGCCCAAAGTGCCTTGCCCGGGAATCGAACCCGGGATCCTCTGGTCAGCAGTCCAACGCCTTACCCTCTAGACCACCGCGACCCTTATTTCAGATATTTACCTCAAAATTTTTCAAACTACATCCCTTGAGCGTCGAAACACTTTTTCCAGCGACTTTACCACGGTTCGAAGGCCCCTTGATAGGCGGACTCCGGAAGGTACTTAAAGGGTACGCGGACAAGCTTCTTTTACGGCACCTAGGGTCCCATAGTGGTGTCTTTTCAGGTAGGATTTCTCTTTTGGAAATAGGAAAATAGTCTGCTGGTGCCAAATCGGGACTGTCAGGGGGTTGGGGAGTCTTCGCAATGCCGTTTTTCTTTTTTTTTCTAGCCGCTTTTGGTCTCCGGTCAAGAACTTTGGAAGACTTTAGCACAGATCTTTCGTGTCGTCAAATTTTCAGTTATAAAGCTGTGCACTGCCATGTCATCAATGCCAATACGATCCACAGTAACTGACATTCTGCATGCATCATCCTCCACACTCTCTCGGCCATCTTTGAAGAACTTTTGCCGCTTCAAAACTGACTTTCATAAAATCATGCCCAACATCTTCGAACCCGATTCTTCAGTCCATCATAAAAATTTGATGGCGTACCGATTTTCAATCGTTTGCTGAATTTTGCGCTTGCACCAATCACTCGACAAAGGTCTACTAAAAGCACGATCTAGCCCAAACGAACGTTCGCAGACGATTGGTGCTTGGCGCGTGTTGAATGTCAGACCCACCACCACCGAGTCTGCGCGGTGCGAATGCACTACGACGTACAGTCGCC
Source organism: Hetaerina titia (assembly GCA_037158775.1). Taxonomy (NCBI): domain Eukaryota; kingdom Metazoa; phylum Arthropoda; class Insecta; order Odonata; family Calopterygidae; genus Hetaerina; species Hetaerina titia. The sequence goes on from CM073770.1 coordinate 83,539,642, forward strand.
TCAGGAAAAAATGTTCCGATATTTTTTATACAAACCTTGAATATCGTAAACGTGATGGTATCAGTTTCGTCCTGAATGCAGGAATTGAACTTTCTACCTTTCTCTGTGCTACATTATCTTTTATCCTAGCCCCCTTGAATCTCCATTCAAATGATGTCGTCTCAGCTGCAGCGTAGGGAAATCAAGGAGGTGGAGGAACTTGGGCTCCGTCCGATACGACATCCTCGTTGCCTGGATTACGAAAAATTTCATGACATATAGTACACCAATCCACAGCACGGAAACTAAGCGAGTTTATTAGTGTATCTTACGGGACACGATTCCTCCCGCTTGAAAAAGGCTTCCTTCAAATGTAAAAGTCAATTAAAATGTTCTCCTCGACTCATTTTCACGCAGTAAACACCCTCCCACAGGTCTTATGTACGTGCCAAAGAAATAACACACCACCAACGTGAAACTTACGGAACACCCAAACAGTAGAATCCTTCGAGACTGGTCACATTAGTTAAAAGGAAATAAGAGGACCTCATCATAGACTAGAAATAATATTAATGAAAAAAATCCTTTTAAAAAATCGGTTCGTTAGATTGGAAGATCATCACGGGCAGCACCAAGAAGCGAAAGACAATCAGGAGTAACCGTGCATACAATTGACTCGTGAAACTCACCATAAGCGTCGTTCTCCTACCACCGATTATAAGGTCAGATAATACGTTTGGTTGAGTTTCATTTTGTAACAGATAGGAAAAGGAATCTTATAGGCACGAAATGGCTCTGTCAAGGGATACATTCCACAGGTAACCCTCGGTTGATTGCCCCCATCCAAGTGGCAGCAGGGATGGTGAGCCGAGAGCAATCATTGATCGCCCCGATTAATTTTTGGTGCTCCCATAGATTTCGGGTGCACCAAGATTTGTTTTGCTCAGTTAACCATTTAAATATACCAGAAATAAATGGCATTTGTAAATATAATGGCGGGAAGGAATGGTCAATGAGGAAGCTTCGTTCGCCTTTCACTTCTCTTCAAGAATTCTCCTAGCCCGCGCGCATGTCGTGATCTACTGAGAGAATATGTCCGTGTGAGAAATATTAACACCCTGCCGGAAGACTGACGACACCTTCCTCGCTCGCTTCGTTCCGCTGCTTCCCGCCAAAGCAATCCTAGATCCGACCATTGCTATGCTCCCGGAGGTGGTCTACCTCCGGAGTCACTCTTTCACGAAAACATGCGACATGCTAGAGCACTCACGTAATCTACCGCCGAGCATTTCACTACACTGTTAGGCGCCTAGATAATCACATCACAGATAAGAAGGTAAGCGATGGTCACTTTCATTGAGCACATCTCCACGGGCCGAGGTAACTACCGCTGACAATGCTCCTTGCGGTCACGTGACCCGCCGTGGTGGACGCGAAGGGAGAGGTACGGGGTCGAAGTCAAGTTAGCAGTGAACATACTACATTGTAAGGAAGGTCGTATACCGTCGTTGTTGTCGAAAAGATAAGCGTCCTAAATTCACCAATTCTTATAATAGATGTAATCCACTACTCCTAAATTGCCTGATGTTATTCAAGGCAGTACGCTGATTACACTGATTCCAATTTCAAGGTAGTTATATGAAAAGACAAAAAAACATTCTGTTGCAGCCTCCTTTGCATACCCTCGACAGTTAAATGGGTGAACGATTTACTCCTCGGCATGCGTGGTGCTAAATGTTATCGTTGAGTCCTCTAGCAGATGCTCTCTGCTACCTCAAGATGTTCAATACCAAGTTGTGGGAAATATTTGCCTCATTAGAAGCTCAACGGAATTATGGAACAGGTTTTACTGGAAATATGAGCACAAGACAGCACCTCAATTTCTCTTGTACGTAGCCTTTTGTTTTTTTCTTCAAAATTCAAATATTTTTACTTACAGCGAGATGATACATTAATGGCAAAATCCGAGCCAACGAATTGATATAAGAAAGCCCAGGCAACGGTAAAGAGGTCTGTGCTTTTAGAGGTGCATACAAACTATTGTTCCTTAAAATGCTTCGCACAATTTTCTATTACCATATTTACCCATATTTGGGCGTCGAACTACCTGAATTACGGGGGAGTTTTGGAATTAGTTTGTATTTCCATAGATGAGCGTAAATTTGCCGTTCGTAACTGATACCTTTGCTAGCCAGGGCTTAAGGCAAATATACGCCGTGCTCGCCAAATGGTGTCAAGTGTGTAATTTAGGGAATTTCAATGTTTCGAAAGCTCGTTTTAATCCATATTCAGAGGAAACAACGCGATTTAAATCGGATATTATTATATTGCAAACAAATTATTACAGGGAATCATTCCTTTCAGTACATTTAGGCATTTTATGTCTTACATTTCGACAGGATTTAATAATTCCTCAAGATTCATTCACTTCCCTGTGGTGTGCTCAACACAGCACGCGATCCATTAGAGAATTAAATAAATCAACACCGATAAATGTTCTGTAATGACATGTGAATATTTCCCCTCTTCGCCTCACTGCTGAGCAGAAGAATGTTTACAAAAGTCTGTCTGGAACGATGCCATCCGTAATGGGTGGTCACGACGATTGACTCGAATAACTGCTACACGGTGTTGATTTTTCAATTAATAAAGATTAATTTATGACTCGATCTGTTCATTTATCCAACATTATTGCTTACATTATAACAAAGTACCTCTGGTTATTTTTATATCAGATTTTTTGTTTAATTAAAATTTACAACGAAAATAATGACTCTTATCGTTTTCATATGAGTACAATGTAAAATATAGTTCTCAATTGGAAAAGTTATATTATCTTTAATAATATTTTTAGTGGTAGTAGTTAATCGGCTAAGGGTGGGTTTGTGATGAAATAGCTCATTCTTTAGTGCCGCAAACTTCTTTTCTCCCTTAATTTCACCCTCGTTTTCCCAGATGTCTCCAGGTTATAAACGAGACTCCATAGTCTCAATCTCGCCCAAAATAAATACGACTGTCTATCTACTTATATCTGTCACCTTCTTCAGCACCTTATTGACTCTTGAGTAACTGCTGCATCCACTTGTCTTGCTACCTTGTAATTTATTCTAACAGTCGTCTCTCCTCTTTTACCATGTCTATAAATTCGTCTGTTTTCTCTTAGGTCTATTTCTGTTTGTCCATTCTTTTCCATGTTCACATCTAAAAAAGGCCTACAACCTTCTCTTAACCTTCTGCCTCAACGGCCAAGTTTCCGACCCGTACAAAACTACACTCCATAATGAAGTCTTCACTAGCCTTTTCTTAACATGTTCAGTTTAGGTACCTGTCATCACCTTCTCTTTGTAACCGCTATTACACCTAACGGAATTTTTCTTTTAATTTCAACACCACTTGCCCAATCTCAATCGAAATACTTCCCAAGTAAGAGAAAAGTTGTATCTGTTCTAGTCGTGCCCTTCGAGATTAATGATTACCTTAGCTTTTCTGTTTTTCGGAATCTCACTGCCTTCATTTTCTTATGATTAATTCATACTCTCTTCTCTTTACACTGATTCTAGAATGCGCTACATAATTATTGTAACAATATTTTCGAAGAGGCTATGAAAATTTTGCTTTTTAATAATTTTTAATAGAGGATATCGAAAATCATTTTAAATGAAATTAACTAGTTAAAACAAAATTCAAACAATCCCGTACGGTACTGCTTAAATAACATGGGGCAAGAGACCCTTGGGGACTTCTCAGAGGTTGTCAAATAAGTGCAACTGAGACACCAGAGTCCAGATGGTAGTCTGGGCACTACGAGTCATGACGTGCACCCCCAGCTATGTGGCGCCGACAGCAGCAATCGACAACGGTGCTCGTATAATTTCATAAACACAGTGAATGGCGTGCCAGGGGCGAGTAGTACACCTGTTCGGAGCCGAAGCTCGCAATATGCTCTGACCAGCATTTATCGTTGCCCATGACGTATCTCGTTGTCTCTCGTAAGCCTGTTGGTTATTCTCCAATTCCTGATGCCTAATGGCCAACTTTCATCCCTCACTCAAACAGTGACGGATCTATGAGAGGGAGATCTTGACCCCTCCAGAGTAGATTGGCCCGACACCCCATTTGATTGATGAAAATTACAAAATACTAATTTTTTTAAAAATCTGAAATGGTGTACGTAAAATCTCCCTTCTCCGTGTTTCAGGCAAAGGGTTATTTTATCGGTTTTGTACCCTAAATGAATAAATATTGAATAACCAGATAACCCAATAGACCAATAATAATGAGACAAATAAAGCCCATTCGTGAATCATCAGCTAGTTTCGAAACTCGAATATGAAAATCCATATTATTATTTTCGTGAGTCAATAGTTTGATGAGATAATAAAAAATAAAATATCGTTCTTACAAATTTTTGTTCTTCATGTTTGATAGTGGGATTTCTCCAAAGTGTCATAACGAATCCCCCAAAATCTACCTTTGATGCACCAAAATTAAATTTTTAATCTGGTCACCCTACTCCTGAGACACTGTCCATGATATAATTTTCATTCGATTCAAATAAATCGTCTTAAACTACTAAGCACCCCAGAAACTGGAAATTTTATGTTAGAAAAACTGATGCAAATCAATTCTTACTCGCACTGAAAGTCTTCTCTCCATCCCCCGATCAACACTCTAGAGATCCCTCTCATCTTCACCCATCCACCCCAAAGCGTCGACCGTCATTGTATCCGACCATTCTTCCTGAATTATTTCCTTTCTGTATTCTGCAACTCACCTCAGCAGAGCTTTTTCTGAATAGGAGATAGATGTTTTCTCTTCAATATTATTCTGTGCCCGGTGAGAGAGATGAAAGCCAAAGATTGTTTGTTTCTTATTTACTTGTTTGATTTCTACTTTAGTGAGGAGCAGTCGAGTTAGTTTTCGATGGTGCTGAGAAAAATTTCAGTTTTGAACTTTAGCAACATAATTTGATGCACATACGTATTTCAAACTCGTATTGCACTCGTATTTCAAAATTTTGTTACTGCAGCAATATTCATATTATTTTATTTTTTATAATATTTCCAAACCGATTAGATTGCAGTAAAACTCGTGGTATCCTTTCACTCGAAGCAACTTTAAGAATTCCCATGTGAGAGCTTAGGAGGCTTTATTGTAGTAGTTTTCATATTTGTTGGGGGAAGGGAAAGTATACGTGTTTCCTCTTTCTTGAGGGATTTAAAATTTCTGCTATGCTTTTGTTCCTTCTCTCATTTATATTTGTGTGGTGTAGCCTTCCATTTTCACCTTGTCCACAGCAGCGCGCAGCGAACGCTCTTTTTTCATTGGCAATCGCGAATTCAAGCCCCTGCACACGCTTCTTATTTGTATGCAGCTGCATACAATTTGTGGGGGAGAATTGAGCCTGCTGCGTAAAACTCTTTCTCGTGCAACATCTCGCAAGAGTTGTTCTCGTGCGAAACGTATGGTTCTTACGACCTCAATGCTATTCGCGTGCGAGAGATTGTTTGATGAGAAGTGTACGGAAACTTGGCACAGCTCTGAGGAAAACGAAAGTTGTCGGGGCGTGTCGACCGGCGGGGGAAATGTTAACTTATGCATGTTACAATTTCCGTTATGCTATTTTCGGTTTCCCTTCTTCTCCTATTTTTAATCCCAATAATATCACATCATGTTCTAAACGAGACCTTCTGTAGCAAAATATAAAGTATTTTGCTTGCAAGTCGGATGAAAATATGAACTCTGGCCATTTTGTCGTCTACAAAAGTAGAATTTTGACTGTAAAACAGCTGTTAATGAGATGAAGATAGTTTAGCCTGTAAATATAAGTTTGTCATTTGAAAAGTAGTCTGCAATACCAATTCTTTGCCTCAAGCTGCTACCATCATATGCTTGAAGTTCAATTAAATGAAAGTGTTACGGATATTGATTACTTTCTGATGCACAAAGACCGCTTAGCATTTTTATTTGAAGAAATGTTGGGAATACGTTGTTGTTCACATATTTAAATCTTTTTCAAGCGAAATAATAAAAAATATTGTTGTTTGTATTGAAAATATCAATAAAAATATTTTGCTTGGAAAAATATACATGAGAGCGTATTTCATCACCTCATACCTGTACAGTATAGCAAAACTTGTATGATAACATCGATATTTCAGTATGGAGCGTGCTCTCCGGTTAACTTGGTGGATGCGGGATAAAATACCGACTCGGGGGTATACATGCATGCTGTAAATCCTAATCTTGTGAAATTTACGTAGTGAGGTGATCTTAGTTGTGGGAGGATGTGAAAAAACCAATACTAAATTTGCACGTAGCCTATTGTTCGTGCCGACTGCTTCAGTAATCGTTTCAAAAGATGGTTTTGGGAGGGAGGTAGGTTTGCCTGCAATCATACAGGTATGACTGATACCCCTGTGATATTTGATAATTTGAAAACAAACTATAATATTCCAGTTAATATTTATCATTATGTATTACCTAATTCTTTCGAAGAAACGAAACATACTGTGAGCGGAGTCATGTTCCACCCTAACTCAGTCATGTTATGGCGGTCATCAATTAATAGCCGTCTATATCAGTCATATCGCCAGGGTAATATCATTTCTACAATATGAGACGCAATTCCTGACTAATACATAATTTCATTTCAACATTTAAGAGTGAAGCGGACGATAATAGTTTGTAAATTCAAGTAGTCAGGCCAGTGGTAGGCGTGTGGGATTCACGCATAAATATGGTTATGGGGCCACGTCCTTTACCTACTATATATCACGGGTGACCCCCCACTTTCTAGTAAGTTCTAGTTTCCGAGAAATAACTCCTCTTGAAATTTAGATGAAGTCGTCAACTCGGTTCTTTGGTCCGTAGCCGAACGCTCCTCTCGCTAGGCTACGCCGTCCCGCTCATAGAAATGCACAGAATCGCATTTTAATGCACGCGTTAGGCCATTAGTTTTGCACGGGGTCGGGGACTATCAATGGCATACGATCGCATCGACGCCTGGAAGCGATGTTTCGCCCGCTGGATGGATAATTGCGCACTCTTCGAGCCACGGGCCCGTTCGGTGCACCACCCGCCCGGGTGGTGCAAAGCGGAAGTGGGAGGGTCAGGACGGGAAGGGAAGAAAGAGGAAAACACGGATTCTTTATTTGTCAATCGGGGAGATTTGAATGAAAGGGAAGGAGTGACGCGGACGTTGATCCCCGAGGGTTGCGCAACGCGTCCGTCGTCCCCGAGGACGTTTTCGACGATGTTCTCTATCACCTACCATCATCGTCCAACATCTGCCTCATGAACATAATTCCCTCGGAAAGTATTTCGCGCTCATATCAATGCATGCCCACTTGGAATTCTTCGTTAAATCGGCAGAGGTCTCTGTTGAGTTCGCTGCGGGGTGTTTTCGGGTTCTCCCGCTTCTGATGGCTCGACGTTTCTCGGTCATTGTGCCGGCCCCCTATCCAAGGATGAACTGTTGCTCCTGCTTCAAACGGACGCATTGACCCAGTTTCACTCCGTAGGCTCATTCTCTCGGATTTCCAAAACCACCCCAAAATACCGTCTCGTCCTCAGTCAACCAAATACATCATTTGAGCAAATTTCTCATTTCCTCGTTCGGAGGGTATATAGAATCAACAGTGTCAGGCGTGATTTCGTGGAACGTTTTCGTTTTGGACTTAAAAACGATCGACCTCTCCACAATTTAATTTTATTTGAACCGCACCATGCGTTCCAACACTTCACGTCATTTAAAAATGAAATCAAAAGTTGGATAGCGGTGTCGTTTCATCAGTTTTTAAATGTTGCGATCAGTATGTCCATGCCTGGAGAAAACCAACCGATTTCAATCGGTCTTCCTTCTTCATAGAAAACGGGGCAAAATTAGGTTTGAAGCCCTCGAGTTGCAAGAGTATGATGGAAATCCATTTTTGTCTTCTCTTCTATCAGTCTGTAACACTACGATTACTTATCAATCCATTGAATATTTGAATCATTCCAAGTTAATTCATCCTTGCAGTCATTTGCTCGGTATAATCATGATCAGGTTTGCACTAAACAAGTAAAAAATATTTGGCACCTCACGGACAAATTATTATTTTTTATCTTTGTGAGTATAAATTTTATTCATATTCGAAAATAAATTCATTTGCCGGCCCCGGTGGCGGCGGGGTAATGTCCTCATCCGCCAATCCAAGGGTCGCGGGTTCGATTTCCGCCAGGGTGGGATTTCCTCCACCTAGGGCTTGGGTGTTTTTATTGTTGTTAGTGTTGTGTTGTCATTGTTGTCCGATGTAAAGGCCAAAAAGTGCTGTTTTCGGGCCATGACAAAATTAAATAAAAAATGAATGACTGTGGAAAGCCGCAGTTATCTTTCCGAAGTTTGGCGTAATAGGTTAAGGCCGAGCTCACCTGAGTACGCTCCGCAATGTGTGGCATTCAAATCAGCATATCGGGGGTCGTTTCTTTCCCCATGCCTCTTGCCGTTTTCCGGATGTCACACATGGAAAGCTAGAATTCTCCAGAGGTATCCCAGGGATTTAAACTCGGGAACATCGCTCGATAGTAATAACCTCTAACGCACTTGCCAACCACGCCGCTGCTAATACATCTTGAGTCTGCCGCGTTACTTGAAATGCCGCATCTTGGTTGCATGGCTGGTTTAAACGTGCAAAAAAATCCCTCCAAAAGAACACCTCTAAGCTAAATACAGCACTAGGTATAAAGCATTATAAATTGAAGAAATTTGGACAAACCATCCCCTATTTTCATGTATTTGCATGCCAGGCTTATGATCAGTAAACAAAGCAAAGGATGCGGTTTGCGAGAAAGAAGAAAGATAAGGTAAATATTAAAATAGGAGTTCAGCAAATACCATAGAGAAGGTGGAAATGTTTACCTATCTTGGGAGTGTTTTGAACCAAAATTGTTGAAGTTTTTGGGACAAAAGGAGAATTGCGTAAGACAAGAAATACTTCAAAACGAGGAGGAAATTGATGACAGAGAAGCTGAGTATGGAGGTTAAGAAACGACTCGTCAAAACTTTGATATGGATCGTGATTTTCTACGACGCGGATACATGGTCCCTGACGTAAGAAGATAATACTGGAGAATGTTTAAATGTGGTTGTGGAGAAGGATTGAAAAGGTTAAATGGACAGAACGGAAAACAAAGGAGGAAGTGAGGTGGTGAGGGAGGAGAGGTGTTTGTTGGGAGAAATCCCTAGGAGGCAGGAGAGATGGGATGTAGAACGGTTTGATTGGTGATGGTATGTTGAAAGTTATGATAGAGGGGAGAACGTTAAGCAATCAAGGAAGGGTAGAAGTAGGATAGGTATGTTGGACGGAATGAAAGAAGGAAGTATTTCCACCTGTAGAAATGTTTATTGTAGTGATCGATGTCAGGTTGGCTTCTTAGGAGAGGCAAAGAAATGCATCGTTGTACCCTTGTATATAGTCTCTATCCAGCCTAAATCTGCCTTAAATAGTAGAATGCGAACATAATAATGACGTAGTTATTTTGTTTCACTATGAGACGAAGGCAGAGCGAATGTATCAATTAACTCATCATCACTTTTTACGACTTGCGTTACATTTTCGTCACTTCCTCTCTCTCTCCATCTCGGAATAATAGGCGACGATACAATCTCATGCCGTTTCCGGTACGGTCATGGAAGATGATCTTGGACATTGCGAATGGGAGAATGAAAGCACATGCTTCAGCTCTTGGTGGTAATGGCATGGGGATGGCGAAGGAATTTCCTAGATAGGAGATGCTGAAGACTCGAGATGTCCACAGCAGGTACAGCGTTGAGTTTGCCTATGGTAAAGGAAGAACGAAGCCAGTGGCAAAGTTTTTCTCCCCTTAACGGTAATGCAGAAATCTCCGTTAAAGTACCTTATAACTGCCTCTTTGGGTGAAAAATGTAATTTTATTATTGAACCAAATTTTCTGAAAGGATAACTAACTTTTGGAAAAGAACTTTCGTTTTTTGATCAGTCGTACCTCGGGAGACAATGACTAAACTGTCGAAATGGTATCACCCTCTGGGCACACTCCTAACTTCATCACAGAGAGTATGGGTCAGATTAAATACTAGGTAAATGTGATGAATAGGTCAAAGAGAAATGTTATCTGTCGTTAGTTAGGCCTCATTAAGAATATGCTGAAGAAAATATGGGATACTCACGAACTTGGATTTATTGCGGAATTGGATCGCGTGCAGCGTAGAGGAGGTAGATTTTTAAAACGTTAATGAAAAGAGAAACTTTATAATTCCACATAGGTTTATTAGACGGACGACCTAGGTTTCGACGTGGCACGTCACCATCAGGTGCCTAATTTATAAAGTTTCTCTTTTCATTATGTTAAGTCGATTCCATGAAGTCACGCCCGAGACAACGAATTTTAAAACGTTGTTATGATAAGCTTAGTAGCGTATCCAAAATATTAGAGCCTCTAGGCTGGGAATCACACCCGCTCCGAAGGTTAAATTAAAGATTGAAACTCTTGCATAAATTGGAAGGAGATCTCATTAGCAGCGATGTTAAAAATGTATTATTACCCCCATCGAACAACGGTAGGCGAGTTCATGCTAATAAAATTAGAGAGATTAAGTGTAGAACAGTTATATTTAAGATGCCATTTTTTCCACGAATGATAGGTGTTCATAATAACATTTTTCGACCGCGGTGGGGTTGTCTTCGGGTAAAATTATTCTGTTGTGTATTCACCCTCTGCCACACACCCTGGCGGTGGCTTGCAGAGTGTATGTGAATAAAATAAAAAAATAAAAATTCAAAAAACCGTTTTGTTAGGGAAACATTATCTGTATTCGTAGTTTCAATACATGTTTGTTTCAAACATGTTTGAATTCCACGAACCCTAGGACCTAGTACAAGGTGAGCTCTATCTTATCAAACTAACTTTCGAGTTGTTTATTAAACCCTGTACAGGAAACGCGTAATAAGCAGAGGCTAACTAATTAGGCACATCCTGAGGCAAGAAAGCTTACTGAAACCAGTTGATTTTAGGAAACGTGGAAGGAAAGAATAACGGATGAAGGCCAAGGTTGGACTGTGAGAAGCAGGTGATGGGAGGCGTCGGAGTGAATTTGAAAGAATGAAGAGACTGGCAAGTGGCAGCATGGCTTGGAGAGCTACTACGAGCCTGTCATGTCTGATATAACGTTGATGGGTTCATATCCGGAGAGTACTCAAATACTAGTCGTCCAATAGACATTTTCCGTTCGGATCGAAATCAGAATGTAAAATCAGGGGAAATGAGGCCAATTTGTCGTTATATGGACTTCTCGTCGCATACAGTGCGTGATAAGAGCAGGTTAAAGTCCTCACTCTGAATTCAATGTCTTTTTGAATCATGACACTAATATCAGCTTGTCCCATATGAGTAAAACACCTACAAGTTTACGCCTTAATGGTCCATTATTAGTCCATTATGTCCATTCTTTTAGTTCTGGTTTTAGTTCGTCTCAAATTATCAAATTTCAAGTTAGCTTTTCATCCACTCTTAGTAATAATACCTATATGAAACGGATCGTGCATGAATGACGCGGAATCATCCCCTGTAACGCACCTTAGCCGGTAGCTTGTGGGTACAATGTGTGGGCCGATGCATTTCCGATTTTTATATCTTTGTATTTGATGACTTCACGTCTACTTACAACGTCGTTTAGTGATATGTTCCGTACGCATTCACCGATAACCTTCGATCCCACAAGGGGACACGGGGCAGGGAGTTACTGGCTTAAGCCTTTTAATACCTAGTTGATATCGATTTCCTGAAATGCGTTTGCGAAAGAAAGGCGATGTCTCACCTTTTTCTTTTATTGAATCGAATCGAAAACTTTAACAAGACTTTTTTTCTATCATATTATCACATCTACTGATCCCATTTGGATTCTTCGGTCATTCTAGTTTTGGGGCGCTGAAGTTTTTTTTTGCTTTCATGACGAATTGCGAAAGTGGAGGAAGAATTAAGTAAATTCAATCCGCAAATTGTGGATTTTTTCCTCATATTTTAACCGAATGGTCTGATCTGCCGGTGGAGCGTGGTGTCGTAATGATTCCGCGTCACAAGTAAACTCAGTGCGCACGCGTCTATGCAGATGAGTGAAGGACTACAAGATTCCGCTGTATCGAATAGACGGAAGACAAGCCCCGGGTGCCTTGGGATGGAAGGCTCCGGAGCGTGACTCCGTGATGCAACGTGCTGAATCCCGAATCACTTGGGCTTCCTTTTCCACCGCGCGAGTTCCTATTTTCGCCACACACCGACGTGGCGATCTTGAAGGATAGTCTCTGGTAGGGATGTCTCCGTTGCGCAATGACAGCAAACTGAAAACAAAACGAACTAACCTGAACTCGACAGCGGCATCCTGAAAGAGGATTGAGCAACGGTCTCCTCGCCGCCACGTCTAATTTTTCTGTCAACTTCCACCTTGTGTCTCTTCGGTAGGAGATTTATGACTGCGTTTTTCATCGAATCTCTCGGGTAAATATGCGAGAGGATATAAACTCTCCATCTTCCTCTTTCCGTCACTCACCAATAGGCTTAAATCAGCAAATCTTCATGAGATGTGGAGACTACCACTCGTTGAGGATGGAGACCGACGGTACTTTTAGAAGGCGTGCCTCCATTTTTCAGTTAATTTTTGCGGAAATACGAGTAAGGAATTTGCTGGAGGCTGGAAAGACGACCACTTTAGCGTTATGGTCCGTAAAGTTTACTATTTTGGCCCAATTCATGTCCCGTCCCGCTTCCTCTCAAGCCATGGGTGCCTTCCACAGGCCTCTACCTATTTCTGACTCATTATTTCAAAGGTTCTTTTCGTCAGACGCTCGCTTCCTCCTTTTTGTGTTCGTCGGTATCAAAATATTTCAATAAACTCTCAAATGGGCAAATCAGATTCAATTTTGGTTTTTGTTATCGCATCTAAAATTCCTTAGTTTTATTAATATTGATTCTCATCCCAAATCTATCGCATCGCACTGAACCTCCAATTCACTCAGCAATGCTTGCAACTCCTTGGCCGACTGAGTTAAAAAATATTTATTTGATAGTTGTGTCCATCCAAAAACCTACCTTAACCGGCAGATTACCTGATAAAAAAATCTACAATTCATTCCGTGTAGTTTTCCTCACAATGCGGCCAACTGATGGTTTGAGTACCAAACCACCAGTTGGCTACATTGTGAGGACATCAATGCAATGCTCTGTCCGTCGCAAAGAGCGTTAAACCGAGGAATGGGTACTTGACCTCTTTCGTCGAGAGCAGCGTGAATGTCGACGCTTGATTTACTCTCTACCCTTGTCTCCTTTCCGTGAAATCCCACCCATTTCCCCAAAATGGTACCAAGCGGCACAATTCGCTTCAGAAGTCGCCCGCTTCGCCATGAAGCAAAACCGGTGACCGAAGTTCCCGTGAGGGAGTTTCACGAATGAGAGACTCAAGCGAGGAGCCCAACTAGCATCTCAAGGATACGAAACGGGCAAAGTGGTAGAAGGGAAAACTTTGATCGTACTCGAAATATCGAACGTCAGAACCTGTCAGTGATCAAGCAGGAGTGAACAAGACTTGTGGCAGAAGACGTTGGAACACCAGCCTTTATCGTGAGAATTCGCGTGAATGTAAGTTCATTAGCATCTAAATTATATTATTATTTGTTCACAATTAGACAAATGGTAGCAACGGTCTAGTGATGCACCTTTATGATGCAAGAGAAGAACACATATGAAAAAAATACATTAAAAACAACAGCACTTAAACATTCTCGAATTTCCCAACCGTATCTGTACCATCACATCATACCAAGCAACGCACCGTCTAATACCACACTCCGTCCAAAATCACACACTTTTCTACGTCATACCCCTTCCAAAAACACGCACCGTGATGACACCATACATTTTTACAATCCAGCTTCACACGCCGTCCATATCACATGCAGAACAAAATTTTAAATAAATAAACTAATATAATACTCACCAACAAATAGTTTATTTCCCATTCCTTTGTCCTGCGGGTGATTTACTCCCATTCTTAAAACTGATAAAATTTTATGAGGAGGACTCAAACAATCCTCCATGCAGCTGGTTCCATTCAACAATACTCCTGTTTAAAAATGAATATTTTTCGTATTTTTATGAAGCATTGGTTCGATTATTTCTTTCATTTTATGTAAACTCATCTGGGCGTTAATCATCCATATTTTGTTAATATCGGTTCGTGATAATATAAAAGGATGCAAATATCGTGCATTGCGTGCAATACGTTTACAACATCCGTTGCAACACAATACGACACAACCTTTTCGCAAGGTTTTTTTTTAATGCTTAAATTGTAATTACGAGCAGTGAATCGATAAAAGTCAGCTGTTGCTTCACGATTATTTAAATTTAATGGCACAGTTATAATAGGTGCACATAATTCATGCAGAAATAGTAGGATTATTTGTTTTACTGATGAAGTCAGTTAAATTTTCAAAAATTTCGTGAATAGATGTCAGGCCTTCTTTTAATTAACTCTCGGATACACACAAAACTTAATTTCTTCATTTTAATGTAGTTTTATGACATTTCTTGAGATCACGGGAGAGTTATACTTCATAAAAGCTTCATTAATATATATATTAAACTTTCAAAACTTCAATTTTCCCCTCGGATGGCATATTGGAACGGACCCCGGGTCTTGCGTGACTCCTAGCTTACCTGATGAAGATTATCTCTATCGGATTTCAACACGATTCTTCCCTTCCTCTGCCCTTACTCCTTTCTCTCCCGACGCCCCTTTCATTCCAAGGACGGATCTTCGTCTTAAGACGGGATGACCCTGAGCCTAGGCCTGAGCATCTCATTAGCTCACCTTTGCCTCGCTTATATAAGAGACGTCAGATGTCGTGTCTGGAGCGGTCGGGAGGCGGACCCGCGATGTCGGACATGTCAGAAGGCGGGGAGTGATGTGGCGGCCCCCTCTGACGGTCGGATACCAGACGTCCGACGCTTCCGACCCTTCCTACCTGACCAGAAGCATGCCCCAAAGGAGAAATACTTTACGGCTCAGCCTTAAAGTCCAGGTAAAGGTGAGTCGATTCACACGAAGACCTTATATTTTAACTATAATTAGAAAAAGATATGTGACGGGGTAGGTTTTTGACGAATCTTATTAAATATGACGCAGCGTTTTTCGTCCTCTTAGGGATATTCGCTTCTATGCGTCTAAGAACCACATACTACTGCAATAAACACACTCCCGCAGTACGATTTAGACTTTTTACAGGTGTAGCTGTAGTTATTATAGGATACCACTAAGAGCTGACATCATCTGCGCCATTAGGTATGTGTGTCTCACCATTTTTCAGCTTCATGTTCTTTCAATATCTACATCATACCCCGAAAGCCGGCGCAAGGGCGTGTGGCAGGGGTTTTAGGTCATCACCTGCAAAAGAGAACAAAACCAAATGTAAAATCAACACATTTATGCAAAAATCCTTTCAACTTACATGCATGCAAATACATTTCTATCAACTAAATAGCAATTACACCAAGGGTTGCAGTAAAAATTTACCCAGTAACTTGCAAGCTAGAATTTGAAAAGTAAGAAGGCGAAACTACGACATGGACATAGAACGTACCACGGTCTCCTCCATATTTTATGCATCTTTAATTTATCTTCATGTGGTCCAAGATGCAGATTATTTCACTCCCTCTGTCTCTCTCAATCAACATTTTCCCAATCCCACAATCCTCACCATTGTATTGTCTTTAAGGGTTTAAGGTTATAATTGAATTAATTTGAAGTAGCCGACGCGACGGCAACTTACGGCAGAAGAATGAAACCCTCACCTAACTATACGAGTAACTCCAACGTCGCGGAACCATCCAAGGAATAAAAACATCAACGTATTGCGACAAGTCTTAAAATTTAAACCGCGTATAATCCTTCTCAAATCTCATTACTTCAATTCAATATCTCAGGTCATTAAATCTTCTCAAGCTTCAGATTAGGTGACTCAAATGAAGAAAATTTCATCCAGATATACGATAACCGCATCATGATGATATTGAATCGTTTCTCTTCTAAAGGAGCAAAATATGAAGTACGTTCCATCTCTACAAGTGAAATAAATTTTCAGCCTGAGTTCGTACGCTCGAGTACTTTGTTTAGTCACGTCAGCCTTCATGTTATTTCAGTACGGATAAAAAAATTGTTTTCAAAACGCTGTAAAGTTTTCTCTTCTGTATGTGTTTGAGGTTCAGAAAGAGTAGATTCACTTCATAAATTTGTTTTTAAATACGTCATGCCGAGCTTTCAGTTCTCAGAATTTTGAAATAGCAATCAGAATGCTGATTCTGATTTTTTGTCGTCAAGATCTGGATTTGAAGTAAACAACATATACTTGTGTAGATTTGAAATGAATCGAGTGTATATTAATTTCTAAACAAATGCAATAAAATGAGAGACCTGGTAATTGCATTCTAGTGGTCGAATTAGCTGTTTACTAGTGATGTGGGCATTATGGCTTTAGAAAGTGGTTGATTAAATTAAAAAAATATTAACTATGGATGTTTCCCTGTTCGCCAGAGTAGGTACAATGTATTCACGAGGTGTGTTCAAAAAGGTAACAGGAATTTCGTGACTGAGCAAAGTGCATAATACACCATGAGTTCTTACCACAAGGTCCAACGATCAATTAAAAGCACTACTTACAAGTTCAATACCGTTTGCATGAAGTAATACGAAAAAAACGCCCGTATTTACGGCGAAACAATTCATGGCTTTTGCACCAATACGATAATGCACCTGCTCACGCTGATCACTGCTTGTTCGTGGATTTTTGGCTAAAAACAGCCCTGTCATGATTTATCAGCTTCCATATTCGCCAGATGAGCCCAGAATTCGTCAGAATGGCCCCGTATGACTTTTTTCAGTGCTCAAAAATTAAGAGAACTTAGAAGGACCGTCGTTTTACGAGCATCGATGTGATTAAAACGCATCTCTGAGAGATATACAAGACCAAAGATCGCCAAAGATTCCAAACCAAAGATCCATGTACCAAAGATCGAGTTCCATAAGTGTTTCGAGGTTCGGAAAAGCGCTGCCATATAAGAATAATTTCTAATGTGGACTACTTCGAAGGGAGTATATATATGGATGAATAAAATTCTTTCCAAATAACTCATATTTCCATTATTTTTTAACACACCTTGCAGATGTAACTTCTGTATGCATCGTACATATGTATATTCTTTCTGCAACTTCGCAACCTTTCCCGTGAACGGAAACGGACAACATTTAAGGAAAGAAACTATATTTAAAGATTTGAATTGTCTATTTGTAGGTACCAACTTATCAAATTCTTGTTTCCGTCATTTTACAATATCACCAAGAATGGGATTCGCGGAGGCATCGAAACGGCCTTTGAATAAAGTATGTAATACGTTGTTAATTTGAGCCTCCACTGGAAAATGCATATTTTTTTTAGATTTTGAGAGGATTTTAGAATCACTTAATATATGTTTGTAATCCATTTTTTAAAGTATTCCGAACGTTTTCGCGATGTATACCCGGAAGTTAATCATCCAAACTGTGCATTCGGGAAAATGTCTTCTCTTGGTGTGGAGCCGCAAATAATATCTTTTCAAGGTCACAAAAAATTATGGATATCCATGTATGTAATTGAAGGGAAAGGCGTCCTCGAATATATGTCTCGATTTCCTATATCATTACTCTTAGGGTCGAATATCTCCTTTATCTCCATAGCGGCCATAATTTATCAAATTTGTATCATTATCTACTTCATAATAGTGTTAAGTACATGTTTTCAAATTTTTTATTCTTCAAATGCGGTCATAACACAATTTTTAAAACAATAAATGATAAAAACTATGGAATTAAGTAGGAATTTACTTAGAATGGACTCGGTTCCGAACAAAAATTCGCGGAAGAAATGATAAAGATTTGGTTAATTCCACTGGGTTTTTATTTTCACGGCCTAGATTTCCACACTTTTACTATTATTAGTCTTTAGTGTTTACTAGTTACTATTATTCCACACTAGTATTATCTGAAGATGATACTATGGGACGAAACCTATGCCAGGGAAATAAAAATCAAACGGAATAAACTAAATTTTTATTATTTTACTCTACGATGGTTAACTTCCACAAAGTAAGGCCTGAAACGGTTTTCTCTGCATACGGATTTTTTTTCTTTTTTAGTGTAATATGTATCAATTTTACCGTTGAAATGATGAGTATATTGTAACATTTTGCGTCTCCTTTTAGGAATGCATCAATTTTTGGCGTATCTTTAATTCTTGCTACTTCCAATAACCGTAAATATCTACTGACCACATGAATAAATTTTTTACTCAATAGCAAGCCATCATTACTTTTCCTAAGATCTCCTGCAAGTAAATATAGCTTTATGTTAATTTGTGCAAACATTTATCAGCACTACTACTCCATGCTTTATTTCATACGTACAGAAAAGTTGACATCTCCACAAAAACTATATCAGATTTTGGCAATTAATTTATATGATCCTGGTTAAAGCATGAGATTTGGGGTGCTTTTACTATTTCTTGGAGCCTACAGTGAAATAATTCTACATTCTTTATTCTTTTTATTTCCTTGGTGATTTAGATTGAATTACCGTAATCTATAGGCAGGTTGTGCATCTCCTCTTCTGCCACTATAGCGACCAATGACGGCAGCAAGAAAACAATTGAACGAAAATAATAAATAATATAACAAATGAACATGCATAATCATTAATATATTCAAATATTTTACTTATGACTTCGTAATCTCCTTTCCAAGTCTTGGTCAACTGCACGAATGTGTATTGAAAAATTCGATATTTTTTTGCATTATTATTTGCATTATATGCAAATATATTGCATTATTTTTTAAAATTATTTTTTGCAACACCCTAAATAATGAAAAGGGTTGTATTGAGTCCAATTAACTGTGCACCGGACTTTGTTAGATAACAGTTAGATAGGCTATTGTATAATCATACTTCCCAATACCAAGTTCAGAAGATGATGAGATCGTAAGAATATATGAGGATATTGATGAATTGATTAGGATGACAAAAGACAAAGGTAATATAATTATAATTGGAGATTGTAATGATGTTGTGGGATCGCACAATGACATGAAAACCACCGGGAAATTCGGTCTAGGAAATATCAACGATAGGGGAGAACGGCTGCTTCAATCTGCGATCTACACAACATGGTCATCACAAATACATTGTTTGAAGCACCGTTTGAGAAGAAGGTACCCTTAGGAAGCACCAGGAAAAATTAAAGGGCATCAAATTGATTGCATCATCATTGAACAACATTTCAGGAATCATGCCACAGTTACCCAGGTCCGGATGTTGAGAGTGACCATAAATTAGTCATGACAAAGAGCAACCTAAAGCTCAGGAAAATTAAAAGAGCGGTTAAGAATAAATGACCACTAGAAAAGCTGAAGGATGGAGAAACAGGGAGGAAGTTCGAAGAGAAGTCAAATTAAATAGCTGATGGATGAGAAGAATGAGTAAAGTGGAATGAAATGAAATAGGAAAGTGGCGGATAAAGTCTTGGGTAGGATGAAACTTGAAGCTCGATAACCTTGGATGACAGTGGAAATTTTACAACCTAATTGAGAAGAGAAATAATCAAAGAGCAAAGAAGAATATAGAAGAATACAGGAGAGTAAAGTGTTAGATAACAGATAAATATAGAGAAGAAAAGGAGCGGTGGACAAAACTAAGGGTGAAGGTAATAGGAGAATTTATCTAACAGGAAAACAAGGTCTAACCTATCGGAAAAAATCAAAGCTCTACATTATCAAGCGAGAGTAATGTCAACATTGGTTAATAATAAAGAGGAAAGATTGTTAATAGATGATGAAGAAGTGTGTGAACGATGGAAAGAATAGATGGAGCTGCTATACTATGGCGAAGATATATCTATAAGAGAAAATAATATTGAAAGTAGAGTAAAAGTAGGAACAGAAAGTGGGCCCCGCCATCACGAAGAGGGAATTTCAGCATGCCCTTCAAAAGTTAAATTGCTGGAAAAACGACTGTTGTGGATAATGTACCGGTGAGATATTAAAAAAACCTTGAAAATAAAATGAAAGAAAGACTCTAAAAGAATGCATGAATGTTATGAAAATGGGGAGATGCCTGAAGACTTTGTTAAAAGCAAAAAATATTATGATTCGAAAAGCAGGGAAAGCAATTGAATGCATGAATTACATAACAATTGCTATTCTGTCATATGCAACCAATATCCTTTTACATGCAGTAGGGAACAAAATCAAAAAGAAAGTGGAGGAAAATGATGGAGAAGATCAATTTGGCTTCCGGGAAGGTAAAGGAACCAGGGACTGGTACTCCGCTCGATCCTAGAGGGAAGGATACAACTGAACAGGAAAGTTTCCCTTGCCTGCGTTGATTTGGAAAAATGCTTCAATATTGTACATTGGAAACTTATGTTTGAAACCATGAGGAGAAAAGAAATAGATTACAAAGACAGGAAGCTTATATTTCAGCTCTTCCAGAAAAAAGAGTAATTCAATGGAAGTAAATGGATACGAGAAAGAAGCAAAGATTAGAAAATGACCAAGACAAGGATGTCCACTTTCGCCATATCTACTTAACTTATATATTGAAGATGCTATAAAGGAAATAAAGGAGAAGACAAATGCTATAAAAATAAATGGAAGAAAGGTACACTGCATTAGGTTTGCAGATAATATTGTGATCCTGGCAGAATCAACCAAATACATGTATATGAATAGAATTCTCAAAACCCAGTCCACAGCTTTGAAAAAGTAGAAATTGAAAATAAATGTAAAAGAAAACCAAAGCTACGATACTTTCTAGAAACAGGGCAGAACCCCCTGCAAATTTAATTATAGAGGAATCGAGGATAAGCCAAGCAGAAGAGTTTTGCTACCTTGGGAGTGTAATTAAGAGAGACAGCAGTTGCACCTCTGCAATGAAGAGAAGGATAGCCTTGGCGAAGAAGGCATACGAAAATAAAAAAATAATCTTTTAGGAAACAAACAAATGAAATTGGAAATAGAAAATCCTTTGCAAAAGCGTTTATTTGGAGCACATTTTTTTTACACAGATAGTGGAATTTGGACATTGGGAGAGAGGGAAAAGTTTCGATTGGAAGCAATGTAAATATGGATTTGGCATAGGATAACAAGAACAAGATGGACGGACATCGCACATAGGCGACAGACATGGACGGACATAGCAGCATAGAAGCAATGAGAGATATTAAAGAGGAAAGGAATCTAATAAATGAGATGGAAAAAAAATTTCATTTTTTGGACGTGTTTTCAGGCATAACAACTTCCTGGAAAATATAATGGAGGGGAAAATAATAGGAAAAAATGGAGGAGGAAGGCCACGGAAGAAATGCATACTATAGATGGTATAAAAAGTACTGGGAGAGTAAGGTACTGAAAAGGACGGCAATGAAGGGAGACCAATGGCCAATACAAGACTCCGACTTTTGAAAATGATGATGTGGTTATCGTCTGGTCCGGCATATCTTGAGTTTTCTCATCACTATCATATTTGCACACGTGATTCCTTTAACATTGGCGAGAAACTTAAATCAGGGCGCTAGAAAATATAAATGAGAAACCGAGGTAGGATATCCGTCGTTGGATTCACAGCCGATGGTAAAGGATTCGAATCGTGCTCGTAGAACGACCGTGATGCTTACTTGCGATTATCTTAAAATGACTAGTTATTGTCCGAAAAAAAACATCCCCGGGAGGAAACTAAAACTTCTAAGTTATGAAAGACGCTTTTTGTGACAGGCATTATATTACGCCAGGTCTTCAAAGGTATTTTCCAGTTCTTCTGCCCCCGCCTTCCCGGCCCCAGCGATTTCCTCACTCGACTTCGCTTTTATTCTTATTGCATTACGTCAAATTTTGCCCCGTAAATCTTGTTCAATCCTTCAAAATAAATCAATCTTGTTAACCATCTAGTAGGCTTGTGGTCATTTTGCCCGTGGAGCGTGAAACTGGTTTTTTTATATATTTCAATCACGTTCATCGCTTTAAAAGTGTGAAGGTGTGATTTCTTAGTGATATCATGCTTCACGTGTCCCCTTCCTCCCTCATATCATGAATTGCTGGCATGCTTGGCTAGACCTCATTTCATTTTGTAACTCATGATCACGAATGTGTCGTCTATGCTACGACGTATAGCCTAGAGCTCAGGTTGTAAGTAAAATTTTGTTTGCTCTATGAAGCATATTTTTTCAAGTTCCACTTAAGAGTTCATCTAATTTTTTTTGCGTGCTGGGATTCCTCTCATTCGATTAATTTTTATTTGCGACGGCACAGCTGATATCGATCAAAGTCGTGCGAGGCGTGAAATTCACACATTTCATCTCTATGTACGTACATGTTCGGTGAGTCCAAAATTGACTCGAAAAACTGGATGGAGGCAATAATAATCAAAGTAACTTCCCTGAAATTTATTTCACTTTTTTGCACATTCGCCCTACACATTGAGACACTTATTCCATCTCTTAACAAATTCTTGATAGCCAACAGCAAAGAAGTCTTTATTTGCTGTCGCAGCCAACACGTAACCTCTTGGACTACGGCATCATCATTTTCAACACGTCGGCCACCCAAATGATTTTTTTAGAGTCCGAACAGATGGAAGTCACTGGGGACTGTCGCTGGATGTCCCAATGAAACGTTCGTTACAGCTCCTGTGTTTTTTTTGCTAACGTTTGCGACTTATTCACTGACTTACCCTCGTACAACCTACCTTACCCGCAAACTGTCGAAATGGCGCGTGGCGGGGGGTATTAGGGCACCAGGCATTTGTGCATAAATATGCACTTATACTATGAATATGTAATATACTATGAATATGTAATTGCACAACCAAACATAAATCCACATATGCTAACGCATATAAATAACTATTTAAATATTTGAGTGCAGGGTGTGTCCGAGTAAGAACTTGAAATGCTGCTTTTCGGACAAAAAAATCTGGTGAATTTAGGTTATTTTTTGTCATGCTTGGGTATCGTGTGAGGAAGAACGAGTACGTGAATCTGTCCGCAATGATGTCCATTTCTCTCTCTTATTTCTCTCCAAGTGGCCCACTCTTCCAATAGTGTGGGGCCATGATACAAGTTATTCCCTCGGTGTCATTCTCACTCGGGTATCTCTCAAATAGTCTTGGTTTTGCTCGCTCTCTTAGCGACTCAGTGGGTTGATTCCCAACCTAATTCCTCCATCACACTCTTCACAGATACTTTTTTCCCGTCGCAATTAATAACCGTATCTAGTGAATTTTCTCTTCACTTCTTCCAATTCCTTAATTAATGCTTCTTCCCACGGTTCCTAAATATTTTCCGCACGGCTAGCAGGGAGCCATTTCTTTTCCCTCTGCTGATTTCGAGTAACCAGGCAGTTCTGGCGCTCATGAAAAAAATAACCGTTTGAATGAGGCTTTCTGAAGCCATGATCTGGGTTTGAACCAAAGACCGTCCGGTCAATAGCCGAACGATCTTTCCATTAAACCAGCACGTAGCACATCAGTCCAAAATATGTCGAAATGAAATATTCTCATTGGCATCGCATTTTTAGTCATTCCCCCAGCGGATTTCTTTGACATAGGGATAGTAAAGTTTGCTCCTGTACCGTAAAGGTATGTCAATAATATGGCCGTTGTAATACGCAGTGAAGTATGTTCTTTGGGTTTATGAAATAATCGTGGCAATGTGTTCTACATCTCACGAAAAAATACCTTTTCCGTTTCTTCCAAAATGTCAATGATGAGTGAGTACCCTTACTTTCCTTAGCACTTTCGCTAATCCAATAACAAAGCGATTGCTAAATGCTTCACTTTCCATCTAGACCGCGACGAAATTTAAATTAACGGCAAGAATTCGCTTCGGCAGCGATTACTACGGTTTTCAAGGACAGTAAAAAAACATCCCGATATTAGGTTCAAATCCCGGAATTAGGATAATGAATCTAGTTCGCACAATCTGGAAGTTTCTGCTGCTTGAACATTTGAAGTTTTCTGGAATGAAGAAGATTTTCCAAGTCGGAGATAATTACCCGAAAGGAGGGGTCGGGAGACAAAATTCAAGTTCAAACCACAACTGCTTGAATGGTGAGATAACTTTTATTACTCAGGTCCAAGAAGGGCTTCTACACATGTCGAACGTAATCTCACACATCCTCTTCGTTCAGATAAAATTTGCCTTTACCGAAGGTCGTCATGGAAACGTATTACCCAATTCGCAGCAGTTCTAAGTACAAAGGACATGAACGAATTTAATTTGGAATTGCAATATTCATTCGTAAAGTCCTTTCGATGGGTAGTCATTCTGGCTGTTGGTGGTTATTCCTGGATTTCCCTGAGAGTGAACCTATATGCCTGATTGATGAATCTCGTGCATATGTACCATTCAACATTCAGAAGTATTCCATCGTCGGTTGTTGTGGCTACTGCTTTCTTTGATTCCGGTTGAGGGGAACTTACGGTAGTTCTGAGGTGAACATTTTGAACTTTCCTGCACGTATCGCCTTATTAGCAGATATCACGATAAAGATATGTTTTTGGTCTTCTGAACGATGGGAACTCGTTGAAACCGCTATCATATAATGCAGACATATAAAAAGAGACGTTGCAGGCGTGATATGGTGGAATATCATGATGAATTAAAAATAGAAATTTTCAACAAAATAAATTTAATGCGAACGGTTTCATGGTTACTACATCATCATCGGGTGGCGATGATGTAGTAACATTGAAACCGGTCGCATTAAATTTTATTTTGTGGAAAATTGCTATCCTTAATTAATGCAGATATACGAGGCGAATTCTTAAAGTAAGTACCGTTTGCTTATATTTAAATATTGGCGCTTCAGAACACAGTTTTGCTCCTGCAGCGCCATCTACTGATTCATTGAGAAGCTATAGCAGCATTTATTTTGTTTCAGAAGTCGTTTGCTTGTCCGTGCATGCAAACAACAATGTCCGCGACAATCGTTGATCCCGCCAGCTGTGAAGTGCGTTCTGTCATACGATTCTTGTATGCAAAAGGATTGTCGGCTACTGAAATTCATCGGAAATCATGCCTAGTTTATAAACCTACAGTTATGAGTGAAGGAAAGGTTAGACAATGGTGCTGTGGTTTTAAAAATGGACGAACAAATGTCCATGACGAAGAGCGAAGTGGTAGGCCCGAGGTAGACCGATGAAATTGTTTCGCAAGTGGAACAAAAACTACGATGTGATCGTCGATTGACAATTAATGGCCTGGCTGAACAATTTCCTCAACTTGGACGCACTACTATCTACAATATTGTTACGGAAAACCTCGGATATCACACATTGCGTGCAAGGTGGGTACCGAAAATGCTCACCGACCACCACAAAGAGCAAAGAATGTCCAGTGGACGAGAGTTTTTGGGTCGTTGGGAACTCTTTAAACCACCCACCGTACAGTCCTGACCTTACACCCAGCGACTACTTCCTCTTTTTGCACTTGAAACAGTGGTTCGGTGGACAACGTTTCGAAATCGAAGAGGAACTCAAGAATGGCGTTGTCGATTGGTTCAACCCTCAGGCGGCGAGTTTCTATGCAGAGGGGTTAAAGAAGCTGGTGCAGCGGTACGAAAAATGCTTAGAAGTGAACGGCGATTATGTAGATAAGTGAAGTAGGTTTGTAGCTAACTAAAAGTGCCAATAAAATGTGTTTCATATGAGTATATTTTTTCCTGTGACCAAACGGGCCTTACTTTATGAACACGCCTCGTAAGTTTGGAATAACTGATTGTTTTTTTTTTGCCCCTGTTATTTCTTTTGGTCTGACACAATCGAAAAACTTATCTATCAAGTGCAAACGGTAAAATTTTGGTACGTTTGCACACATTTTCAGCCTGAGGCACCATTCAGTTAAATGTCATTTGCTTTGTAACCTAACCTATGCCTGATTTTTAAGGGAAAACATGGCATTTCTTTGGATAAATTTTGATCGTATAGCTGGGAATAGGAGACGGATGAATTAAAATGGGACGGAGAAGTTTTTTTGATGGGCAGGATGTTGTTACCAACCTCCGCATTTTTATTTGCAATCGGCCGAAGTTCTCGATTACACAATTTTTTCATCTCCGATCGGAGAAAATACCTGCCGCAATTTTTTGGGTCCTTCTGAGGAATATTTTCCCAGGGTGATTAGCCATTTACATTCATTGCTTCCTATTCGGAAAAGAGTACAAGCATATATTGTTCCTCCGATTCCCGTGGCCTCTCAAAGCAATCAGAAATATTCCAGTTTTCGAAAATTCCTCCGCATCGTGTTATTTCTCGTAATCAGTAATTTTCCCGGTCATCCTGAGGTCATCCTCAGGTCAAAAGTGATTTCTATTCTGAGATTAGACGACACGAATATAGAGGAAATTAGTACAAATGGATATGATGAAAAAATAAATCATGCCCACTGACTGTTGACCCGCGCGTATCAATGGCCCGGACACTGTCGATAAATCAAATATTTTTTTCTCGTGCTCGATTCGCGTCGTAATGGCGTTAACCGAAGGTTCCTCCGCCTCGAGCACCTTCAAAGACGTCCTCAAAGAAATTTGATGGATGCATTGGTCGCCAATTGATTTTTTTCTTATTTACCATGGTGATTTAAGAGTCGCAAGGTGATTAAGGTGGCCTTCTCAGGCGACGGGGTCGGGGGAGCGGAGCGTCATTCGCACGGAGACGACGAAAGGGAAAGTTCGGATGGGTCGGAACGTGAGACCGCATTTGCGTGACCAAGGTCTGGGGCAAGTACTCAACCCACCGG
Organism: Hetaerina titia; assembly: GCA_037158775.1. Lineage (NCBI taxonomy): Eukaryota > Metazoa > Arthropoda > Insecta > Odonata > Calopterygidae > Hetaerina > Hetaerina titia. Next base: position 83,566,509 of record CM073770.1, read on the forward strand.
CACCGCAGAGCGCGGCGCTGCGGTGGTATCGAAAACCACGGAGCCATTTCTTTCGCGGGGGGAAAATGCGGAGAAATTCTTCGAGCCCAACTCTGCGGTTGCCTTGCCCAAAACTAGTGCGTTTTCATTATTTTATCCAACGATTAGTTTATTGCTCTTTTGTTAATGGCAGCTCGTCTCGTATGCGTGGAGAATCAATTTATAATAAGGTGATACAATTTCAGTGCGTGAAAAACATTCTCCTTGACCGGAACTCGAACCCGAATCCCTCGATGTCCAGCCGAGTGCTTTGAGTTAAGCTATCGAGACGTCCTCTTACAATCCGAAATTTTGGGTACCTTGAAGGAACAATATGTTGTGACGAAATACTGTACATACAATATCATAGGCAATCGTAGTCGTGCGCTAAGCGCCACAATAACTCAACTGGCTAAAGCACTCGGCCGGATATAGAGGGATCCGGGTTCGAATAACGGACAAGGCGAATGGGTTTTACATTCTTTAATTGTTGCATTGTAATGAACACTTAGCGAATGAATCCGTTAAAAGTTACTGTTGCGGGGTCTCCCGCAATTTCTTGGAATTTATATAAAGGTACTTGAATACCGCAGTGCATGCAGTTTTTGATAGCGAAATTTCCATTATTTAAAATATTTTACAAATTAATTTGTAACTAGCAATTTAGTAACGTTTAAATTTTATGTTGCATGCTTGGCGTGGAATCACCCCCGGTCACTCACCCCGGAGGTGGACTGCAGGTTTTTATGTGGGCGAAACTTAAAAACCATAAAAAAAGTCTTTTGGAGACTAGTGGGCGGAGCTAAGCGTTACTTCTCAACCTACCGACTTTAAAGGGACCATCACGGGGCGTTGCCAAGTATCCATTCTCCGAGGTTGGGAACTTCACACCACTAATTATCAAGGACCTGGGGAAGAGTCTTAGTGTTCTCTAGATTTTTAGATTCGCTGCGTGATTCGTCGGAACACTTAAAAAATACGAATCGAATAAAAAAAATGTGCAAAACAAGTGTAAAATCCAACTGCACTCATCCGAGTGAGCATAAATCGAGATCAGATAGCAAAATCTGGAAGCAATATTAAAATAAGTGAGGGGGGAGAGGGGGAGAAAGAGTGAGGTGGATTGAGATCGGGGTAACTGTCCCTCCAAAGGGATGGGCGAACAAAATGTCCGCGCGAGTTCTTTTCTACGCGGACACACTGTATCACATTTGTAAAACTTAGGTATTTAGGAGGAATGGGCTTGAATTCGCATCCGAGGTCGCGGTAAGTCACCCGTAGCTTGCATCATCGGGATTTCCCGTGACCAATCCAAAAAAGTTCGCAAAACTTCAATGCCCGGTTCGGGGCACAAACCCCACGATGTACCATGTGACGCATTATTTTCATTCATTACACCGACCGGCTTATGGAAAGAATAATTGGGATGTTGAAGGGTGTTTACTGGGGGAAAAGACTGATTATTTGGGGAGGTAGAGGAAAATAATAAGCTCTTCGGGCGACGGGTAGGTGGTAGAAAGTGTGAGGAGAAGTGGGAAATAATTAAAGTCAAAAGGTTGGGATATAATTAAAGGCAAAAGTGGGAAATAATTAAAGGCAAAAAATATTGATAATATATAGAAATACTTCGACTTGTACTATGTGTAATAGTTTTCAAGAAATGTCCAAAACCTACCTGTGACCGGTAGGCTGCAATATTAATTTTAAAAAAACCATCATCATATCACGTTATGTCGATTTTGGCCCGGAGTCTAGTAACACGATAGAAAAAAAAATATAGGTACGATCCCTCCAGCAAAAGCATGTGCTAAATACGAGCTCAGTTTTTCTTACGGAGCATCCTAGATAATCCGACACAATGCGACACTCGACTTGGAAATGAGTTGCATTCGTGGCAACGCAGAGCTCTTACAAAAGAGGGCGATTGGCGGTAAGACTTTGACCTCTTAACTCAGCCAAATCTCAGGCAGAACCTTAAAGATGCAAGTGAGTCTAGTTACCTTTTTTGTGCCTACTGTTAATGAAACGTAGAAAAAAAGATTAATCAATAAGTTTCATTCTTAGGCTACAGGAGAACGTGGCAAATTGTTTTAAACCCATCAGAGTGTCTGCAGAGCAAGTCTGAGAAATTATTTTCTCTTTATTATGACCTATGCTCTAATTATTTTCTGTTAATTTAAATTTATACTAATATGTAAACAATAAACTGACTGACTAACTGTAATTACCCGTCTGTCTTTCTCCTCAACATCGAAACGTCATGCTCATTTAGGACTATAGTCCAATAGAACCACAGAAAAATTTAGACAGCGTCCTTTATTCTACCTTTCCAGGAGATTACAGGAAAATTATTTTTTCGTGACTTTATACCTCTCTCTCTCTCTGTAAATCCTATTATCGGGGTGAGACAGTGATGTGTAGTAAGAATTGTGGTCATTGATAATTAAGTTCCCGATAATTTGTAACGAGTAGCTGCTTTCACAAAAAAACCGCTGATAGCACACTGAGTCCCATGGCCCATTGCATAATTAAGTGTCATTTCTTCATTCGTGTCGGTGAGGTGGTTACCGAAAGAAGCTGTTTACCTTGAGAGAGTTGTCAATTTATCGTCTTGGGTATAGGTTTTATTTGCTCGTCGGTGAACGTCGATCCTCAACTCTGTACTATTATGTCTCCTTTCACTCCATCTCAAAATGTGAGTACGGGAAAGAACAGCGAGAGAAATACCACAAGGATTTACATGAGTTCGAAAAAGTATCGGAGGTTCAGAGTCTTGCATAGACGAGATCACACCTACTGATTCGGAGGGCAAGCTGCTTTCATTCCTTATCTCCAAAAAATTTACATAAAATACGACGGATCAATAATTACGACTTCCGACGTTATCTCTCTTCCCTAAAGTATTGGACGTTTAATTTTCAGGGTGTTCTTCAACACCACGATTCCTAGTAGGAATCCAAATGGATGGTACTGCGTTAGGCAAAATAAATTTTGGCATGCGCCACCCGAAAATAAATCCTCCTTTGCCGCTTAAGACCGTAACACTTCATTCCGGCGTTCGTAATATATTTCTCTCCTGCTTTTCTCGCTCCCGGTCACCCAAACCAGCGCGAGGGGAAAGGTCCCCCATTACCATGGCATTGCCGCTTGACAAACGAGAGATTCCCTTATCTCCGGCTCACTCTCGAGTCATATTTTCTGGTTCTAATCAACGTAGACAGTAAAAGCTTGGAAATAAACAACTCGGATGTAGAGAAACGCAAATATAGGTCCACGATTTTTATACGAAAATATGTCTCTTTTGGATTGAATGAAACACTACCCTCTCCTGAAGATTTCTAAATGATACGAATTTTGCCTTATGATACTTCCATAATTCGAAATATAGTGTTATCCATATTTCCATCTGAATTTTTCACAATGGAGTGGATTACCTCGGGATGATGCTTACCTTAGTATTATTATACCGGTCGATGGCATACTTTCATCGGATGCCCAAAGCTATGACTCAACGCTGTGAACAAAGGGTGAATCCGATAGAATTACCAATCTGGGGAATATTTCATGATAAACGAGTTAAGGTTATTTTTTAAAGTAATGAAAATGTGAAAATAGCGTTGAAGATTTACGTCAGGTGAAGTTTTATGCAAGCAATGACGATTCGGGTAAAAGATTGATGATTGGACTTATTTTCAAGGACGATTCGCCTTGACGATGGCGTTCTTTACTTTTAATTGCGAAATAACCACTCTTTTTAACTTCTGTGACACCTTTTAATAGCTATTTAAATAACATTTAATATATCGGTGATTTTTTGATGACCGCTCGCGATGATAAGATTTTCAAATGTCGTTGTAAAAAAAAAACAAAATTGATTTTACCGTAAATATTTTCGCGTGAATGAGATTTGGGATGTAAATTTTAGATACGACATTAAAGATAATTTATTATTACTTTTTTATTACTGTATTAAAACGAATATTATGGTTATGCGGGTTTGAGATGACTTACCGGTGCAAGGGAAAGGAAAATAAACTCATCGTAGCAAGCGAGCATGCGTAATACGGGAAGTATGTACCTAGACGGGTCTGAGAATAATTTTTCGTCAGACGAACCATTTAATGATACCTTTGTGGGCCGTAAAAAAGTCTTCGGTGGGGCGGTAATTAATCCACGCTTGGGCTAAAGGAGGTAACGCCTGCTCGATGCAAATTCAAAATCTCACGCAACTTTCTCCTGCTGAAAGTATCGAATTGAAAATTAAGATAGAGCGTCATTCCTTGGTTAATTTTCGGCGTTTCATCGATTGCTAGGATGAGTGGAACCTCGAGGGCTTTTCACGAGGGCACGGGAGGGGGAGGGAAGAGGAGAGCGGGGAGGAGGAATTTCTCATCGCACCCAGAGTAGATAAGAGTTTAAGAATCAACGACCTCCGAATTGTCTGAAGAAATCCCCGCGACCTCCTTTCATGACGGGCTAATGGCTGGGATTTTGTTCACTTTGAAACATGTTTTTGATTTTTTCCTGTGAGTATTCACCAAGAAAAAGCCTTAATCTTCAATCTCGTCTCCTCATTATCCGATCCATCTCGAGATGAGAAAAGAGCTCCCTTTTACATTGGAAAAAAGACAACCGGTCAAAACGGGAACAGAATCGCTCCGGAAATTAATTTTTTTCCAAGAAGTTAGGAACCTCCGAAAGAATTAGTGGAATCCCGAAGACTCCCGCATAGTGTCACAGGGCCGGGTTAACATTTCACCGGAGGCGAGCGCATGCAGTTGACAATCGTTATTGCTACGAGGGGAGGGAGTCCGCTGGCGCCAATCCTCGCGCGACGGGGACTCAGAAAACCATGACGTATTGCGTTAAAACAGTACGCACATTCTGCACGTGAGGACACAGGCGCCACTTCGACCTACCCCGCGCGCGCCAACGGAGAGTGGCCCTTCCCCCGGCATCCACCCCAGATATCGCACATCCGTGACTTGACCGAAACCGCCGGCCGAATCCGGCAGTCGGTTTCCCGCGAACCGACGCGGAAATCCCGGAGTCACTTCCGTCCCATCCCGCCTTTCCGAAACGGAGTGAGAGAGAGGGAGGACATTTTCTTCCGTGGGGTTTTCCTTGCGGCACCGTCCGCGCCAATCGATCGCGGCGCTGGCGTCACCCGCGGAATGCGCTATCGATCGTCCGAGGGGCGCAAATGGAAGCCGCCGCGGGCCGCCGTCCCGTTTCGGCTCCCGCTTTGGCCGCCCAAAACATAGAGAGCCAGATCGACTCCTTCCTCGAGCACTTCAAGAGGAGCGCGGCGAAGGCCATGGAGGGCAGAGGAAACTGCACAGGTGACCACAAGCGACACCAAACGACACCGAATCCGTCCGTTCGCACCAACCCCCCAGCGCCGTGATGTGAGGAGAGTGAGCGAGTGAATGACTGAGTGAGTGAGAGGGAGAGATTGGGAGCGAGCGAGTGAGGGAGAAATGGGGGAGGGAAGGGATATTAGGACGCGACGGGGAGAGAGGGTAGGGAATATTACCCGCACCCTTAAGGGGTAAGAGAGTGTGGAAGAGGGGAAAACATTACCGCTCAAAACCCTACTTTCCAAAACACGTTTCCTTCCAGCAACCCTCTTCCCCCCGTTCCCTCCCTCTTTCGGCACTCATTCCTCCACACTTCTTCGCGTTCCGTCCGACTTCCACGCCTTTCGTTCATTATAATTTTTTCAACTTTTCGCGGATAATCAAAACGCGACAACCCCATCCACACCACCTCTTTAAAAAAAACAACGACACACACCATAGACACGCCGCGGCACGTTCCGTGTTGGAGCGAGGCATGTGTGAGATGTAGATGAGATGAAAAAGTAAGAGGTTTTAGCAATTAGAAACATTTTTTTTCCTCTAGTTGAATAGATTTCAAAGGGACGCACACGCGCGACACACGAAAATAGAAAACTGCTTTCCGCGCGGCGGACGGCACGACAGTCCCACCCCACACACAACTGACCACTCCGTGTCCGCCCAGCAGTGAGCCTGCCGTCCACGCCCCCGGAGGACCTGCTTACCCGGAGCGGAGCGAGCGGGGAGGGCCCCGGCCGGAGGGGAAGCCGCGAGGGGACACGAGGACCCAACAACCAGAGGCTCCGGAGGAGTCGCAGCGGAGTGGTCGTGCCCGCCGGGAGGTCGAACCACGAGGACGCGGCGGGCCCTCGCCGGAGGCCGATGGCCACGCTCTCTGACTCCGGTATGCGGAGAATCGGTAAACACACGAGCCCCCCCGGCCATTACCTCCTTTCCATCCCATCCACGACACCCTCCTCCCTTTCTCTCTCTCCCCCAGTGCCCCACCACCCTCACACGCAAGCACCAACGGGAGTGGCAGGCGAGATTTCACGCGCCCTCCTCCCGCTTAAAGGGGGCAGTCCCCCCTGGACGGATGGTGCACAGTGTTTCCGTGTTGGTGTGGTGTTGGAGCTCTCTATTTTGGGATAACATTTATGGATTCGGGCTTCATTTCGTGTAAGTGTGTGCATTCATTAGGCAAAGCGTACTTTTCCGCAGAAGTTTATTACTTGGTTCTCGGTTGTTTCACCGTGTTCTTGTACTGATGATTTCAATGTATATCGGTGAAACGTTATACCAAATTGTAAAATTCAATGGAATAGTGCGCTTTCCCTTCCTTTGTTATGAATATCTTTTGGGGGTGTACTATTCGTCCTTCGAGATGTGTACTCTTGAGTATATTTCTCGGAGCTAAAGAGACACTGACATAGGCCAGGTATAATAAACTACAGTGGTATCTTTTTAAAGTTCGGCATGGTCATTGCTAGAGATGGTTGCCACTCCTTGTCCTGCACTTTCAAATACAAGCAAACAACCGGATAAACAATGGGCACATTCAAATCTATTGCTATTTGCTATGGCAAACTTCACTATTAGTAGTTATTTTATGTGCATCAGCGGTTAAGGGAGTAAATAACACGCCTGACAATCTAGTCAGAATAATCCATTGCATAGACAACAGGACTCATAATGCTTGCCCAAGGAGATATTTGAAATTGTAACGTTAAGTTTGACCTGTGAGTTCATTTACCGTTTCCTTTTCTTCTCCAATAATGATTAAATGTTAAAGATCACTAGTAACATTTCCGCGGTCGAGGGTAGCTTGCTGCCAACAATTAAATGTAAGCAAGCTTTGAGCCTATTGCTATATTTTACAAGTGTTAAGTATTTGATTTATTTTTTTCTAGCCGTTTAAATACAAACCTATCTTTGCTTGGCTGATGGTGACAACCAACGAACTCATTTTAAAATTGTGTATATATTTTTCTCCTGAAATGTCTGCAAACTCGTCTACGTAGCACCCGGCCGTCAATTCTCTTCCCAAGCTTCACGGAATGGTCTCGGGCACAAATATCTTAAATAAATTAAAGTTGTGTGGGCATCTGCTTTACGTTGATTTATTACTGTTCCATTCAGAAAAAATTTTTAAATAATAAATAATATCCATTATTTAGATTTTTAAACAATGGAGCTCTCACGTTGGCGCATTAAAAAGTTCGGAAAAAAAATCCACAACGCTGCTTTTCTTCGCAGTGTGTTCGATAGTGATTTTCTCCTCAGGATACAGAATTGAGCGTCCCTGGCAGGAGTTTCATGCAGCGACCACCATTGTCACCACCACGCTGAAGCCAGATTTTAAATTTTTCAATAAGTTTCTCACTTGCCTTTACATTTGCCCCATGAAGAATATCCCCCCCGGGAAAAACTTGAGCGCTCCGCTGGAAACGTCTTAGAGGGAGGGGCAGGTGGACGTGGTGAATTTGCGTCCGTGTAAATGTAATGTTTATTTTCTGCACCAAGGAATGTGTTCTGTTTTAATTGGCGTAGAATGGGCGACAGCCAATGTGAATGGACGTTTAAGAGGTGACTCATGCGTTGGTTTACCCAAGTGCCGAAGCTGACGCCGACTGGCGCCGACTGCCAACAGCCTCGAGTGTAGGTGTTGGTTTTACGTAACGATAACATTTGTAGAAAATGGCCAGGTCGATGATATCGTCGAAAAAAATCCGGGACGAATCAAATTGATAATTCGAGTAAATTTTTTCTTAATCTAATAGTTGGGCAAGGACCTTGCCACATTGACGCACCGGCTCCCGTTTTATCACCAAATTTATGGAATGTTTGGCCCGGACGGAGTTTGAACGTGTGGCTTCCATATCTATACTACACTCTTGTCCCCTGTCTGCTTGTGGCGAGTATGTGTTGAGCATAGTTTGGTACAATAGATGAAGAAGTTTAAGTGACCGGATCTCCTGTCGAAGACTCCCCCAAATCAACAGTGTTCAACCCTCTTTTTGTTTGCCAAGAGGACAGTGAAACAAAATGCATCATGAAAAGCGTTAACAGGTGCGTAGATGGTAGATTGAGTCGCGTCGTTGTGGGATCAGAACGTTGTCCAAGCTTTCATCCGTTTATTTCACCTAGTATGCTGCTTTTATGTGTGAAGATGGTTGGAAATTTTCCTAACACTTTCGAACGTGAACTCGTTGAGTTTTCATTGAAAGCAATTCATTGAAGTTGAAACAAATTCAGCTGGATGGAGCACAAACGCTGCTTTTTTAGTGTGATGTATTTCCCTTTGACGCCTTGCCCAGCTGCGAAGGGAATCAATGAGAACACTTGGCCGAGCGTAAAAAATCAGTGCCATCAATCCTTGGAGTGTTAATCAAATTAGAGGCCGAGGACCGCCGGAGCACAGCGAGGACTCAACCAAGCCTGAACTCCCTCCAAGCTGCTTTTGTGTGTAAATTATTGTTTTCATTCAATTGATTCTCTCAGTTAAAGTTTAATTTTTATTCGTCCAAATTTTGTCATATTACTGATGAGTCAGAGGTGTCTAAATTTGGTATAAACCGACATATTTATTCTTCAGCAGAAGTTCGTAAGTAATTGAAAATCACTGAAAACTGTCTTAGAAATCAAATACACTTGATGGGAATGTTTTATTTATAATCTCTGTTTAAATTCTTTGTGGTTTTACACATCAACATGATTTCAATAGTTCAGTTGTGTTATAAATGATCAGAAACTTGTTTTTTCCAGGTGAGTGATTTTTTTAGTTTCTTGAATAATTGTTCTCCCATTGTTCCATTTATATTTCTAATGTTCAACCACAACCTATCACTTTTGCATTTGATGAAAGTTACTTAGTTACATGGAAATAATTAAAATTTACTTCACGCTCAAAATTTGGAATATTATTAATTTCCATGTGTACTTTTTAGTGCGTGAAAGTCTATCTATCTTGCTGATGTTTTACTTATATACTTCCTTTCTCGTTTATTCTTCCATTTTATTGTTCGCGAAATTTAATTAGTTTTTTTATAACAACCACTGTTTCTGTTTCTATCTTTTTGGCACAAGTACAGCGCCCTATAACGACCCCCGACATGTATTGCAGGATATAGTGTGCGGTTTGTTGTTATATTTGCAGTTTATGTTGTAGAATGAATATTATTTTGGAGTGAGGGTTTGTTATCCCACTTCATTTTTGTTATTTAATTGGTAAATTAACTGAAGCAAGTGCATCGTCTGCCAAAACAATCTAAGTTAGTTCATTTTTATATTTGAACGAAAGGAAAATAATACTTAGTAATCCTCACAAATATACAACACACTTTCATGTATACATCGATCCATATTTTTCATGGGAAAGACATTTGAGGTTTAATGATAGGGAATAAAAGTAGAATTTCTTTCAATAAATAAAAGTGGGAGGCGAAATCATGTTTGCAAGTGATCAATCAATAGTGAGTCATACAGCTAAGGAGTGGCAGTTATTATTGAGTGCTTTAGAGAAACAATACGAGGGACTAAAGGATGGAAATTAACAACAAGAAAACAAAATTAATGATATTCTCTAGAAGTAAGAAATCTACGTTAAATATTTAAAGTAGGAGGGAATAAACTCGAGCAGGTTGAGCACTTTCTTGATTTGAGAAGTATTTTAGAGGTAAAGGGGCATAGTAGAGGAGACGTTAGGAGAAGAAATTCATTAGAGAAAGATGCGCTTACAACAAGAAGAGAATTGCTGACGAGCATACTAAGTAAATATATAGATAAAAGAATAGTTAAAACTTTAACATGGATCGTCACGCTGTGTGGATGTGCAACCCGATCTTTGCGGCTAGGTGTACGAGATAAGCACATATAGGAGCTTATTGAAATGTGGATGTAGCAGAGAATGGAGAAAATAAGTTGTTCAGAAAGGAAGACAAATTAAAAAAAAATTAAATTGGGTGGGAAAAGAAGGGAAGTTATTAGGGAAAATCTGAAAAATCCAGAGAAAGTGGATAGTGAATCTTGAAATAAGCTGGGATATTGAAGGCCATAACGGAAGGGAGGCTGTTGGGTAAGCTAGGTAGAGGAAAGAAGGTAGTAGTCTTCCTATCTTCATACTGTCTAGAAAGGATAAAGTAGGTAGAAGCTACGTAAAACTGAAGATAGAAACAAATCAGGGCAAAGAAAGAGGAAGCTCTCCCGATACTTGTAAGTTATTAGTCGTTAGGGGACATTCAAAACCTAGCTTTAAGTAAAATACTTCGAATGAGTACATTTATATTTGTGATAATATCATTTAAGAATCAATTAGTGTTTTCACACAAAATATATTAGACGTCCTTCTCTTTATTATCAAAAGCGTGTTTTTCCTTGCAGATTATGTGATTAACCAACGGAGGTTTTATAATCCAGGCTCTCAGAGTTTATTTATTATATTTAAAAAATATATTGGTAATCTTCTCAAAAAGAAGTCCAATAAGTGATAAAGTGGGCAGATTAAAGTCTTAGAAAATTTTGAGTGAAATAAATATCGTTTTATCATGTAATTCTCATTGATTTTTAAAAGGGAATCAAATCCGCTATCTGGATCTCCTTTTGAAAGAATTCAATGGCATACATCATGTATGATACTTACAGTCGGGCACTTTCGTAAGATCGGCAAAATTTTCTCGGTTTTGTAAGTATCGTACTTTGAATGTATTTGGGCAGATTTATGAGTGTCATACAATAGAGTAATTTCATTAATAATTTGGAAAAAATATTAAGATCAAGTTTAATCATAATAATGCCAAAATTTTCGAATTTGAAACAAGAACAAAAATGGTATATTGTCATTTTCTTCTTCTTCTTAACTTCATATTCATTCTTTGTAAAAGAAATATGATGCATATTTTTATTAAACTACTCAATTGATACCCAGAACGGTTAAAAGAAATATTTAGTATACTTCCTTCCCATTGTTCTTACCTCACAGCCAGAATCGCTGTGCTACTCTGAATTTAGGCCGCAGAAATGAATTTTAAATAGCGCGGCACGAGAAACCGGAGACATGGCAGGCAACGCACTAAGTTTCGCAAGCTCAACTCGAACAAAGTTTAAATTCTAGACTTCTATCGATTTAGATGATGACAGTGAAGTAAATCATCAGATCTCCAGCTTGTATGAAATCTCAATAGATTAAAATTTCATATATTAAATTGCTGTGAGTATATTTTTATTCTATAAGGCAATATGTACTTAATTAATCATGAAGCAGATTCAGGGGCAGGTCGGATTCGGAAAAGAACTGTATTTTCACGCACGGATTGTTTGGTTCAAGTACTAGCGGGACTTTAATTTTATTTTATCAATTGTGTCTTCGAGAAAAGAAAAACGATCAAAAAGATTTCTTTTTGGAGGGGACGTACAGTGATGAGAAACTGTTATTTTGGCTCCCTGTTTCAGAAATTAAAGGTCATCCCGAAATAGGCACTTCAATGGCACTTCGTTCAAGTGGGTAATGAGGAATACTAATAGTAGAAAGATAAGCGGGAGTGTAAGAAAGGTGCAGGTTGCGATTTGAAAATCCTAAAATCGAATTAGTATATTCACTGAAAGGGTTCCGGATCAGTAATGGCTGATTGTAAATATCTTCTCTGCAGCTCTCGTTCTGGAAAAATCACGTAAGTGCTTCGTACACGTTCAAAACAATATACTGTTATGTTATTAACTGTTTGAGATATTTATTACTAAGTTTGAGAATTGACATGCTAATGAGTTCACCTGTACCATCTTAAGTGCGTCCACGAAAGTTCGTGCAGTGAAGATAATTCAAAATATGCCAAATTTTGGGAAGGTTGTGTTGGTCCTCGGACCCAATGAATTCATGGCTCCATATTCTCAAACCCGGTATCCTATCAGTTAATTGTAATACATAGTGAGTAGGAGTATTGTGTGGAGGGAAAGGAGTATATAAGGATGACGTTAATTGTTGCGCTTTCTTTCTGAAGTACTCAAGCGAAAGCATATTAAAATACCATGTACAGGTATATTGGAAACAGCTAATCTGCATTTATGGTGGAATTTAAGAGGTGTGACTTCTATACATTTTTATGTGATCACGCCATTAGTTCATGCTGAAATATTATACAAACAGCGCTAAATAAAATATTCATGTGTGGGATAGTATTTATTGTCTATTGGTAGATTAATCGCTTCTTCTATTTTTATTCGCCTCGTGACTTGATGAAATTTTAGTTAATTTTTTTCCAAATGATATTTGAAAGAATGCTACCAATTCTGTCTTCTGCTGGATTTATTGTTACCACATATTATCAATTGAAACGTTAAATATGAACCACTTTCCTTTTCAGATGACACGATGGATGATATTGACAGTGTCCTTACTGTGGCTGATGTGGCAGACCTTCTACGTGGACAGTTTGCCATAATTTCAGGTATATTTTTCCTTAATTGTTATCAATTTGTTTTCTTCTCATTAGATCCATGTTGGTGTCAATGTGATCAATAATAGTGATATTTACATGGAGCGTACTTTTTTTCTTCAGGTGGAAAATCAAAAGAGGGCCGGCCAATTATAACATTTCCTGATCTGGGAAATTTCTGTAGCCTTGCCGATGAAGGGTATCAAAAGCTGATTCTCTATCTTACATCTGTTCCCTCGTAAGTTTACAAAGGAGATTTTGGGTTATATTCCATTAGATGTTACTGAAAAAATGAACGAGCTGAATCACATTCATGGAATTAGTTCTTTGGTCTTTTTAGGTAGTTATTTGATTATCCAGCTTTAATAATTGACACCAAGGTTCAGTAACTTGCAAAAAAAATTAGTTGGCATAACTGATACAATCTCACATGCCATCCTTGAGTCATAATTGTCAAGTCCAAGGTAAATCACAAATTAATATTGTTGAGACTTAAAACAAAGTTTTAATTCCCCTTAGCTATTTTCCATGCTGAGCTCCAAGAGAATTAATTATGTGAGAGCATAAAGTTCCCTACTATGTCAGTTTTGCCTTTTGTGGCTCATTGAGTAGGACTTCATAGAGAATGTTATGCATTGGGAGCCTGTAAAATTGCCTTCCACATATGGGCAGGTATGATTTTTAAGTGCCTGTATTTGAAGCACTGTTTTGCATTTTTTTACCCAGTCCATATGATAAAATCAGAATAACTTAAATCTCATATTTCTTTTTCTCAAAGTCCATAAATATTTCATAGATCATGAAGGCTCTTATACTTTTATGGAATGCCAGAACATTTATAAATATACCAGTGTGTATATGTTTTTTTACCGTTTAGACCAATGACAATCTTCAACCATAATTACAGTTTTTCAATGAGTGCATATGTTCTTTAGGATAAAGATGTGGATTAGTCATTATGTTGGTTGTGTATGAGGTGCAGGAAATAGGAAAGATTACCAAAGGAAAGCACACCAAAACAATTTTAAAATTAAATGATTCCCTTTGATGTGCTCCTTCAGAATAGTTCCAATTATTATTTCATAATCACATTTTGGGGAATGTTACTCTTTCATTTGGTGATGAGCTGATTAAATCTTTAAAGTTACCATCTCCTCATGTGCGACCATCTGTCTATGGAAACTTCTGCATGTATTGAGATTGGCATTTTATACATTTGCACTCATCTCTGTTAAACATCATTGCTTTTTGGTATTCATATCATATAGTCTATTATTAATATAATTTTTAAACTATAAAATGTGTTTCTAGAAAATAGCATACTTATAACTAATGAACTTTTTGTCACTCTTGAAAAAAATGCTTATCCAGGTTAGATGAGGCAGATGTTGGGTTTGTCTTAGTAATTGATAGAAGAAATGATAAGTGGAATTCCGTGAAGACGGTGTTACTTAAACTTTCGGTAAGAGTTAATATTCATTGCCATTGCATTTACTCAATTCATCAATGTTTACCATTTTCACTGATGCAATTCTTCTTTTTGTAGGGGTTCTTTCCTGGTATCATTCATGTAGCATATGTTCTAAGACCTTCAGGTTTCTTGCAGAAAGCAATATCTGAAGTCAGCAGTAAACTTTTCCGTGAGGAATTCAGGTTTAAGGTTGGTATATCTTTACATTGTAAATTCAATTGTTCGGGTTTTATAAATTACTGATTCCGGGGTGATGTGGTGGAACTGTTCCATAATAACAGAGATGAAGACTAATACAGTTTTTCACTTAATAAAGACTCATAATTCTTAATTATGTGGAAAATTGTAATAGTCTTCATCTCTGTTACAATGTTCTTTATTGCTCAGGAAACTTTAAATAAGTGATAGATTTATTAATGCTCAAGTTTTAATTTTACCTGCACTTGCGATGATGATAACAGTAGTAGTTCAATTTGTGTGTCAATTGTATGATAGCCCTTTATTATTATCAGTGAAGTTCACCCACTTCAACCTTTGTAATTTTTACTTAAATAATTTTAATTATTCATGAAAGTTTTGGTGAGATCACATGTCACACTGCTAAAAAAATAATATTAGCTCCGAATCAGACTGATAAAACTCTTCAAAAATTAATTATAAATTATGGTATTACAATTATATTTATTGCAAGAATTCCAATGCCTTTGGCATGCCATAAATCTTGTATGATATGATGCAATTTTAGGCTTCAGTATTAATTAATCAGTTAAAGATACATATAATGTCTTCCTTGAGAATGATTGATAATTACATGCTTATTTATTCAAATTAGTGTAATTTTAAGATTTATTTTATATTACAGGTTGTTGTTTGTGATTGCATTGAGGAACTTCATGAGTATATTGAAAAGAATCAACTCACCAAGGATTTGGATGGCTGCATCCCATATAACCATGAAGAATGGATTGAGCAAAGAGTAGTGAGTGTTTTAATTTTGTCATAGATACTGAAGATATAGGAAATAAATCTGCAGTGAAAACCCTGGTGAATCCAGAGGGGTTCATAATGTTATAAAAGCTGCTTTAATCAACCAACTTGCCAAGAGCCCTTTTCCGTTTAGTTTTCAATTGTTCTTATATATGGATAGCAATGACAGCTTTGGTTGCCTCCCCGAATAGCTGTTGTTCAAACTCAAGTCTTGCAAGTCTGCAAGCAGTAAAATTCTTTGGCTGGTTCTGCTCTAAAAGTGATCTCTATGGCAACAATTGTACGCAGGAGAGCAGCTGACCTTAGCATGTTTATTCCTTGCCTAATCAGTCTTCCCTCTGTGAGCTATTGTCAAAAGTGTGTATAACATCATGGGTGATGTCTTTAAGTTTTTGAAATATTTAGAAACTATTTAAACATAAGGATGAACTTTGAGATCACTTAATTACCAGTTAATGATCATGGGTGACCAGTTAATGATCATGGGTGACCACTTAAACTGTTATGTATACTCATTTTTTTTATATTACTGCCCTTATTTGCAAAATAATGGATCCTTTCCCAAGATGAAAGGATTTCAAAACCTTAAATTCATGCTAATAATTTACTAACTCATTTGATAGCATCAAATATTTAAATTAAGTGATAATGGTACATACAGGTATTCATATAAAAGAAAATGAAAATCGTGTACTATTTAGTGTAGCTCTTGGAGGGATAATTAAACTTTATGACAGTTTGGATTGTAAATCATTTTGTACTAAATTGATGCATATCAGCTTTGTGAGGAGTGGAGATGTCCATTGACATTGACAGTTTCCTCAACAATCCTGCTGGTTTCTTCAGGGCAGAAGTTTGTGGGTTTTTGATACCCAATGTCATATGGCGATATCAGTATATAACAGCATGTGTTCTCAGCTGTGAATTTCATACACTTAGGGTATAGTACGTTAGTGATAGAGAAGCTGGACCCTCATCTATCAAATATGAATTGATCACTGAGGCTCTATAGTATATCCTAACATTTTTAAACTACAGCACTGTCCCTTTCTTGATGTTTATTGTAAATCATTTTGTACAAGAATTATGGTAAATGTTCTTAGGACAGTTCAGAAGTTGTGACGTGATACCACTCTGGTAATTGCTTTTACAGAATAATTAATTTATCAGCTTTTGATAGTTTTGTAGCTGTTAATGCATCATCATATCATTTAAATTTCAATCCTAAGATTGGTTTAGTGTAGCCGTCCATTCTCTCTTCAGTGTTTAAACCTTACCTCCTGATAGTGCTTCTGTTTTACGTTCTTCTTAATTTTTCCTTGTACCTGTTTCTTGGTCTTCGTCATGCGATCTTCCCTTCAATTTTCCCCTCTATTATGTTTCTAACTAATCCATTGTGACTCAATTTGTGTCCAGTCTATCTAGTTCTTCTTTGCTGTAGAGTATACCTTATGGTTTTTTTCCTCTTCTGCTCTTCTATATACTTCCTCATTCATCATTTTGTTTGTCCATATAATCTTCAGCATTTTCCTCTAACATCATCTTCCAAAGGCTTCCAATCTTCGCTGGTCAGCTTTATCAATGCTCCATGTCTCTGATTCATAGAGTGCCATGTTTCATACTTATGTTTTGATGATTGATGAACTGTTTTCTTGTTTGCACTCTCAGGTTCTTTGAACATTGTCATAGCCCCTTCTTCAAGAATTTCTTCCCTTTTTTCTGATTATCTGATTGCTGTAGATGTGACACATTATTCTTATGTCATTCTAGTCCATATTAAGCACTTCTGTTGTCTTGAACATCTTGTCCCTTTTGCTATTGTCGAAGGAGCAAGATGTTCCTCCTCAAAGTCCGCAAATTCTGCATATAATTGCTCATACATACCAATTTTTATTTTCATCAGACTGTTGTATACATTCATGATAAATGACTGTCTTAAAAAACAGGTGAAGCATCGCCCAGATGAGTACAATTATTCTCCAATGGACATGAGCAAAGTTTGAATTTTTTAAAGTGTAAAAGGGCATTCCATGGTCCCCATTCCTTGCTCCTCTTTTCTATTTTCATTATTCACAAATGAAAAAAGTAAATCCTCAAAAAGCCATAGGAATAATCAGTATCTCACTTTTAGTCGTAGACAGTTATGTTATTCCTCTGCACTTGACACACTCAATTCTGACAAATGAAAGTTTATGAATCACTCACACCTTGCTTATTCATCAACAATAAATCTTGAAGTGTTATTGTAACAGTTCTAATTTATTGCATATGGGTGGAAAGTGTACAGAGGACCCTTTTCACTATTTTGGATGGGAAGGCAAGTCCCTATATTCTGTTATCAGTTTGTATAAATTTTCAATAAGAGTTGTCCTGTAAGGTGAATTTAATTTTGTGCACCTTGATTACTTATCCAGGCATTGGAGAAATTTTCAAATAATACACAAGAAGTGTCAACCAACCTGGATGACTTCACCCGTCGCCTTCAGGAGACAGCGTTCCCAAATGACGTTGACTCTACTGAGGAACTGCTGGAGATGCAGGTGATTGCTATTGGAAATTGACATTTCATTGAAGTTTATTGTCCATATAAGATACTTTCAGAACAAACAGCTTATAAAATAATTAAAAATAACTAGTACTCAGTGTCATTTTCCTGTTTGGTGATTTTTGTCACCATTGCAAGGATCCTCCTTGTAAGGATATGATCCCAAATCCTGAAGATGTGGTTTATCCTAAAATATGAGAGTGGCTGATGCTAAGAATAAAATTAGACAACTTTCAAAAGTAACAGGCAATTGACTGTAAATGGCATTAACTTCAAACATGATAGTTAGTTTCTACTGGTCTATTAGGCATGTAGCCACCATATTGTCATGAGTTCATTATAGTTTGTCTTAGCATTGTGTATTAGGGAAGGTTGTGCAAATGTTCATGATGAACAGAAGAATGGCAGACATCATATCCAGAATAACAGTCTTGTTGAGTGTGTTAATGACGATGAGAGAAAATTGTCAATTTATGATTAAATGATACTTCCATATAATTTCCAGAAGTTTTGATGGCAACATTATTCGGAATTGTTGCTGATACCCCAGGGTAACATAAACGCATGATGCATGATGGGTGCCATAAATGTTGACAAATGCTCACAATGGCAAGAGAATGACATCTGATCATACTATATTGCACAATTTAAATGACAAAGGAGACAAATGTTTTACTCATTCCGTTGCTGGAGACAAAATGTGGATTTTGTATTTCAATACAGCTCAAGGACTGTCTTATGTCTTAACTATTCATCAAAGCATTGAATCCCAGCATTGAATCAAAGCATTGAAAATCCCAGTGCAAAGTAGGCTGAAATCCTTAGAGGTAGAATTTGTAGGTAGGGTTTGAGGAAGCTTGTTTCAGAATATCAGAAGTGAGTACAATAAAATGGTGGCTATGTGGAAAATGAAGTTAATATTGTATTTAATTAATTATTAAGAAACAGTAATAAATTTTTATTGTTTTCAATCATCGTCATTTTTTTGCTAGTTATCCCTAGTTATTGAAATGCAAAGTGTAATAATCATTGGAATTGGCAGTATCAGTTAGGCCAAGTTTTATAATGTTTTATTAAGTCTAATCGTTGGTTAATGTGAGTATTATAATGTGTTGATTACCAGAAAATCTGATTTTATAAACAAATAAGGGTGCCCATGAGTGAATGTGAGCATTGTAACCATAGTAACATTACCTGTCAATTATTTAGTTGATTAGCGGTCAGTTTTGAAGATAACTAGCAGTCTTAAAACTGAGTTTTGCCCTTAACCAGTGGATAAAGTTAACCTCAAGTTTAATGAGATATTTTAAAACCTGTCATTAGTGTTGGTCATTGTATGCTGTGCCAGACTTAATTTACATAAAGTGTGCATTCATTAAATAGTTGTAAATGAGTCATTACTGATGGAAGTTTGAACTTGATGACTTCTTGGTTATTGAGTAACTTAACAACTTATTTCATTTCAGGGTCGAGAGTATCGTGTTTTAAAGGATGAGATTCTAGGAGCTGCACGTCATGGGGAAACACTCTTAACTCAGCTCCGAGGGTGCACTACTGTGCCTAATTCGTGCAATACACTTCCAAATCATTCTGAAGATGCCTTGCCTGTGGAACAGCCTGGGTTTGAGGCATACAGGACATGTCCGGATCGTTTGCTCAATGTTACTGCTGTTGAAAGGTACTTTTATGAATGGTAATAATAGAATATTACCGAATAATTCCAGATATTTAGATACTGATGACTTTTCCAGTTTCTTTGGAGTAATATTACAGGTTAAAAAATTATATATTTTTCTTCCTTTCTAAAGGATTGATAATGCAACAGATGCAATTGTTTCAGAATTAACCTAATTTGGAGACTGTAATTGCTCAGCTAACAAAAATAATTGTTAAACTTATCAATCTGATAGGAAATTGTCAGTGTTAAGTTATGTAGATGTGTTCATAGAGACATTCAAAGCTGTTTGTGTTGGTTTCTGCAGGAGCAACAATTGCATCCCACCGAATGGGGAAACTTCTTTTGTGGGCCTTGCTTCTTTTGATAACCTTTAGAAATATAGAGGTGCCTCACTGAGTTATCATGAAAAGATTATGCCCTTTTCTTCATAAATGACACCCATGTCACAGAATATCAAATTTTTTTATGTGTTTCTCTTGTATTCATTCATATGAAACACAAATGAAAGGGCATGAATATTTGACCGAATAAGTATTTAAATGCATTGAAAGTATACCTGATGTTTTTGCCCATTAATTTTAATTATCTTTCCTTAATGTGCTATTTATTATAGTGTTACTTAAATTACTTCATTTTATTAATTAAAAATTTGGCTTAGTTATAATATTTTCCCATAATATTTAGTACATTTTTAATTTTGACCATAGAAAAACAAAGTTAAGGGAACATGAACCCTATTTATTGAAACTATCAAACATTTAGGATTAAATGATTGACAATGGCATTGTGTTAACATTTTTAACTCGGGAGAATGACACAAAACCATTGGCCCAGTAAACTGGGGAGCATGGTGAACTTTTATGTCTCCATCTTGCAGAATAGTATTACACTCATAAGATCAGTGCAATGAGGACATGAATAAAGACAGCACATGCATGTAGCAGATATTTGCAGTGAAAACTGTAAGAAATTTTAGGATTGCTTTGCAGTACATCCTTGTTAACAAGGTTTTGATTCAGAATATGGTGCCCACAGGTGAATTTGTGTGATAATATTATTTATATCCCTTGATTATTCTTACTCATCGATATGACTTTTGATGTGTATATGTTTCGTTTTATCTGCTTTTAAAATACGCTGATGCATAAGGAATAATCCTAGTGCTACATTACATTGGCAGGCAGGACCAGATTGGAAAGCTAAGGGAAACTGACTACATAACCAGTCTATGTAACAAATCACTGTTCCCTCACACAGTTCTATACCATGACAGTAGGAAATCAAAGGATAACAAATTGAACTTCCCAAATGCATAAGTCACCATTCAACCATCAATCTAATGGCTGGTTACCTAACGTCCCCTGCTCCTTACACTTGTGGTAACTTAAAGAGTAAGAATCATATGTAAATGAATAGTCTTTTGTTGTTCATTAATGAGCGAATTATGTAGTATTTTTTAGTGTATGGGTTGATGGAGGAATGAATATTGGACAGAGACGATCCAGCGGAAGGCTTGGAGGCAAGAAGCAAATGAAATTATGACACAATGTGCAAAAGTTGTGATGAATTATGGTGTATTGTTTATGCAGTTGGAAATTTTGGCATAATGTTAGTTCATTGAAGTAATAATGAAAGCTTAAAACTTATTGCACTGGCACTATTTGTTATCTATTCTATTAAGGGATTTAATGAGGGAATAGTTCACAATGCCCATTGCTAGTTCTCCCATGCTAAGTTACTTGGTGTAAATTGAAGTGTGAATTTTCTTCACGACTCTTCTGGTACACAGTACAAGTGCACATCATCGGAGCTCATGACATTGGAAACGCGTTTATTCACTTAGCAGTTACATTTTGAATATGAAAGATGAAGTGGTATGTTGATGCATTTTTATAATGTGCTATTGCAATCATTCATCCCAAGTAAAACATTTTATCTAAACTTTTGAAGGTGTTGGGTTTTGTTAAGGAATCTTTTATTTTTTTGTTCTAGAAGGGTAATATTTCTGATTTTATAAATTGAATTTTCAATTTTCCTCAAGAAAATCATGGGCATGGCATATTCTGCAGAACTAGCATCTGAATATTTATTTCAATCCTGTGTTTTTCTGCACCATTTTTTCATGTAACATTTCATTATAACACATTCTATGGTCTTAGGTGGTAGATCTTGCAGCATATTCATGGAGTTGTATTCATTCATAATGTTTCATGTGCTATTTTCTTACTTAAGAGTCTAATATATGCAAACTTTAATTATGCTTGCAAAGTCATCTCTTAAAAACTCAATTCACATGAAAGCAATCATAGTTTAATGTGGAATTCATATTACAAGGGCATTAGAGAAACATTTGTTTTTATGGATGGTTTTTCAAATCTTCTTTTTTGCCATTACAGTTTATGGTAACCTTAAGTATAGTCTGCATAGTTCTTTAACTAACAGGTTTTAATAGTTGTTATTAGGTGTTTAGTTTACATATGTTAAGAGTATGGTTTAACTTGGCCCCCCAAACTGCTCCCATAACAAAAATATGGTAAACATTATAAAGTGCTTTCATTATTCATGTATGATGTTTACTTGCAATCATCAGAATCATCTAATTATATAAATAAAAAGTGCCACTTAAATATTTAATTAAATGCAATATACTATCAAATTTAAAACTTTTTGTTTGATAATTAGCATATTTTCATTACTAATATTAATTTTGAAAGTCTTTTGAAGATTAGTTTGTAACCATTTTTTCAGGTAAATGGTTTAAGTAATTGTACTGTTGGTGATGGTGATTGATAAATTTGTCTTAGAATTCAAAATGATTCAAAAACAGTAAGAAGTAAGAGGAATGTATGTGCCAATGGTATGCTGCATGGGATTTCCCTGCACTGTTGGCGCCAGTTAAATGATCAGCTTGGCAGCATTTTCTCTGAACACCAAGTAGCTATTAGGAAGATAGATGCAAATATTGTTCACAATTGATCTAGTAGTTATTTGAGGAATGTCAAAAGATGAACTTTAAATTTGTCAGATAGGCTGCACGAGTGTACTTCTGTAGAAAACATTAATTTAATTTATGAGGCCATGCATGTTTTGTAAAAGTTAACCTCTTACTTTTTTTAATCATAGATTAAGCTTCCATAAAGTTTAGCTGCCACAAATAAGCTTCATTTGCTCTTCGTAATTACTCACGCGCTGTAAATATCATGGCACCTTATACACATTCATTTTCTCTGCCTTTATTATTGTCAACCAAATTAGATTGCTGGTCCAACTGGAGGAGACTGAAAGAACATTTGATGACTTTTGGAGCATTCACTCAACAAGGCTGAGGCAATGCCTTGAACTTCGAAAATTTGAGTATGATTTTCGTGAGCTTCAGGTAGGATTTATTTCCAGTTTCCCTTAGTCTGTATTAATTAATTATTCTTATGCCTTCTGATTGATTGCTCTGGCTTTGCTTAGTGAAAAAGTTGTGCATTCTTATGCATTAAGGTTGTTACTTATTGCACTGAAATCATTTCAAAGGACACAATACTGTTACAGTTGAACTCCTCTAAACTTTATTTCTTACAACCTGGCTGGTTCATTTATGTTCAGGTTTTGTAGAGCGTAAAAGACTTCAGGATGTAGGGTTGTCTCATCCTGGTTTTTATGATATACATAATAAAACTGAATAAGGGTGTAAAATGCTTCAACAAATTGAAATTATTGGAACTGCTAAGGAGTAGTCATAGCCAGCTGCTATTGTTAGTTTTAACCCCAACTAATAGTGGATGCATATTCCTTTTTCAATCAGAAATTTAATGAAGCCAACCTATAATGAAATTAATAGCATGAAATTTGGTGGTATAAGGTAAATTTTTAGTTCACCACTATCACTGGGGAAATTTTTCAATCCTTCAGAACCCTTTAAGACGTGATTCCCTGTTTGACTTTAATACTTACGCTGCCTCAAATCAGCTCAAAAATATATTCATTTTATGTGTACTGAAAATTTAAATTGTAACAACTTCGTCATGGGGAGAGAAATAACAATGTGTTTATTTAAGAAAAACTTGTGCTAATGTTCATCCCAAGGTCTTCGCCTCCAAGGACTGAAACTTGATTGTGAAATTTTCTTAAGGAAATATATGGAACATTGACATTTTTTGGTCACCAACATTGGGTAAACCCATGTTGCAGTCATTTTTGGAAAACAAGTTCAGAGATTGTGGCAGTGATTGCTGTAATGATGTTTCTCATATGATTGAGTAGCATGATAATTTTCAAGGATAGTGGTGATAATGGGATATGCAACCCTTGCTCTGATCCTTTAAGGGATTGTTTCATCCATTCCTGAACATTAAAAAAAAATGTTAATCCAATCAGATCACATGCCATCTTGCCTTAGTAAGCATTGATCGTGGTGCTAAGAGTGGCTCTCTGTCAAATCAATGCTGGACAGTATAACATAAACATGAAGTTGTCTCAAATATCTTAAATCTTTGACAGTGCAACTTCATAGACTCATAATTTTGGTTTGATGTTTTGAGGTGCTTGAGAATTCACCCAGTATTAGAAATAAATAATGGAATCAGAGTCTATTTAATAAAAAAACATTTCTGATATTCTATCAAATGGAAAGGCACTTGATTGAGCTTGAGAAAACTGTATGGGATGAATTCACATTTATAAAATGAATGTCGTGTTTTCAGCTTCCCATTATTGATATTGCTTTAGTTGAAAGCAAAGCAACTGTAAAGCCTCCATTCACTAAAATTTGATAAAATAGGTACACAAATGGTTCTAAATTGAGGAAAATAATGAAGGTAGGTTAATAAATGTGTAACTAGAAATAAATTATGGCTGGAGGGATTATTTGCCCATTCCGTGAGTAGTCAATTTTAAAATCTCGTTGAGTATCTTTTATTTAGAGGATATGTGAGGAGTTGCTTTGGATGAATTGACAATATTTAGGATAGGATACCTTAAATTTGGATTACAGGGGTTCAACTGTACTTCTGTGTAACCAGTGTGTCTTCTTTTTCAATTTTCATTGAGTAGTTGTCATATTTTTGGTGACACTTGGCAAATGCATTTGTTTAAAGAAAAATTCATACTTCTTGTGGAGTATGTGTTGTGTGTTGATTATTACTTAATGGAGTTTCAAAAGTCCTTTTCGTATGCATTTATTCACTTAGGCTTTTAAATGCAATTACAAAATGTTTAACTCATGCCTTTCCATTATTTTTTACAATTATGCTGTTTGGTCTTGTGCAGAAGTATCAATCCAGGCCAGCTTCATTATTTTATCATGAATCATATTGCACCATCAATTTACTTCCATTCATTTTGCATGGCAATTATTTTAGAGTCATGTAATATATAAGTTGTATATCACAGGTTCATATATGTATTCTTGGAGTATACTTATGCTTAAAGTCTTGCTTTACAACATTATAGTTCATTGGCTGTACATGTTTATAAATTTATTGACTTCACTGTTGTACATACTTATGTGTCCTACTTATGTACAAATTGCTAAGTTGCAGAAATAATTGTCCAGTTTAGGGACTAGATAATTTCACTAAGCTCAAAAAGCAAATTATTTTCCAATGAAAATTTTGATGCCAACTATAGGATGTGGAAAATGTAGAATATTTTATCCAGCTACCATATTCCATTGACAAATCAAATCTAGAAAAAGTTATTTGAGAGCCAAAATACAGTGGAATTTTGCTAAACCAACACCTTATGTAGTGATTAATTTGCGTAACAACCAAAACTATTTTTGTAAGTGACTTGCTTAACAAAGTGAGTTTTTTCATAAAAAATGATGAGGAAAGGGTGATTCATGGAATTATTGTGTGCCTGCTGCTTCAGTTTGTGTTTCTTTACACTCTTTCCGCTAGCATCTTAGTGTTGCTAGTGGTCATGCATAATTTTTCTAAACTTATTTTCAGACATTATTTGTGATTTTTTTATTCAAAGTTTAATTATAATTTATGCATAGTCTTTTAAAAATTTCCATGAAGAAAAATTTGCAAGAAGACATCCATAAGAGAATAAGTATAACCTTAGAAATGAAAAGTAAAATCATTGAAAAACAAGAACAAGGTGTGAGCGTGGCTGATCTGGCATGGGTATGCAGTCAGTTGACATCAATGGCACTATCATTCAGGCTTTAAATGGCCAATATTCTCAATGGCCATCAATCTAGCATCCAAACTATCAATGGCCATCAATCGGGCACTATCCTCCAGAACAAGGATAAAATTTGGGAGATAGATGCTTCAATGGGATTGACAAGAATATCTATGCAATAGTTAAGTATTCTCAATGATGTTGAAAGGTTGCTTCTCATATGGATAAATGAAAAACAATTGCAGGGCGATGCTATTAATGAGAACATTATTTGCAAAAGGGTGGAAGGTGGTTTTTGCTGATGTCATTAAAAAGATTCCAGGGTCAACAATGTCCAAAGAGGAAGCGTTTGAGGAAAGCCGTTGGTGATTCAAGAAGTATAAGAGAAGAATTGGCATCCACAGAATTGTGAGCATAGTGAAATAGCCAGTTCCAAATCAAAGGCAGCAGAGAACTTCATCAGTGACTTTAAGAACCTTGTAGGTTTTAAGGGCTCCCTGCCATACCAGATTTTTAATTTTGATGAAATGGGTGGGAATGGATGGTAAAATGGAATGGGAAATATGAATATTAAATCCTTAGCCAGGTCAATATTAAAAGCATGTTGTGTATATAATATTATACGAATCCATTATCAGTTTTACATTTCCTTCAAGATTGTCTCAATTAGCCAAGAAGGCAAGTAATGGCAGATAGAGATAGCTGTAGGATTCTTTGTGATGCTGATTTCAATTATCAGTTACTGTGAAATTAAATTACACCTAGCTAACAGGAAATTGGGATAAATTCTTTTATTCTATCCGTTGGCTTATTAATGGTTTGAAACAATTCAAGGCTATTATTGTGGAATAAAGGGATCTTAGATCTCCTATTTCCTTCTTTTATAGAGTCTGTGTACTCAGTATTAACTGTATTACACTGGGAATTTAATAGGTTTAGAACTGCTTAGCTGATGGGTTTTCAGATTGGGGAAAATTAAACTGAAATGCTTATGTTTATAACTTTTAATCGAAAGCTACAAGTATACTTCCAGTGTGCAATGAAATGATTGAACTGCCTGTGAAATAAGTTTTGTTCAGTTTTTTTTATGAAAAGCTTGTCTTGATGTAAAATTGTTGGGCTCTTTGAATGGTGCTTAAAATTGCTAACTATCACATCCTGTGTGGGAAACTTGAGTGCTTGAAATAAACATTACTGTTGAACCTTCTCCTTATATTTTTATGAATATTTATGACTTATTTCATGTATACATTGCTGATTTGCTTGTTGTTTTTATTTGGGATACATTAAGCTTATCACATGAGTAAGAGTTTTTTGTTGCAATAATTATTTTAGGCAAGCCTTGATGCTGCTGCTCGTCAGTTAGCGGAGACCACTGAGGTTGGGGAATCAGTTGTAAAAGTTGAAGGTCTATTACGCGAGGCTTCACTTTTGGAAGGACGCATCACGGTGAGCTCCCTTATTCCTTCCTCTCATTTGGGACAAACCTCCTTACAGGTGAATTTGGAAACAAATTGGAATCTAATATGGGTGATACCTATGGGATTATGTTTCTCTCTTTCACCATTTCCTTCAGTCTGTGTGCCTCAGTGGAGAAAGGCGGAGGGAGGGTCTTTGCTCAAAAAGTGTTATGAGTACATAGATTATTTAGATGTCTTTTGTATGCCATCAACATGCTTAAATGCTTACCATGAACGTAATCATAGTTGGATGGATGATGAAAATTTCTGTTATCACTATTGCTGTTAGAGGAGCAAAATGTGTTGTGCTACTTTGTAGAGATAACATTTTTATATGTTTTTTTAAAAGTTCAGTTTAATTGGGTCTCTGATTATTTTTTTATTATAACTTACTCATATTTTTATTGAAGGAAACAGCTTGGATGAAAAAAGCCCGAGCATCTTATGTTTTACAAAATTATATTTCGCGGTAAAACTAGCAATGTGGGCATGTATCTAATGCCAGTTGTAATTACTCTGCTTGCATGCCAAATTGCTGTTGGCTTGAAGTCCTTGTACTTTTAGCTTGAATACTCAATGTGGCTTGCAGCTTGTGAAGATAACAGTGTATTGCAAATTGGTACATTTATTAAAACATTGAATTTTTATATTGTATATGTTAATAGCTCATTCAGTTGGATGATGAGCAACTCAGAGTGTCCTGAAATTTGTGTTTTGGAAAGTTGTGTGCCAGTAAATTTGAAGAAGTTAGTCCATAATCTTCTGCGTACCAGGCTGGTATAAATTTATATTTTTGCCAAAGGGGGATGAAAGATTATTGGATTACCTCTGGCTAGGCTATCATAACAAGTCAGATGAGGTGCATGGCCTTTGACTATTCAGGTATCAACTTAGTTTTCACCGAAAAAGCACTCTAGTGTGTGTCTTCGATGGAGGCTTTTGTAAACAAATGTTCTTGCCATTATTTTTAACTGTGACTTTTTTCTTTCTTTTCTTTTGTTTCTTCTTAGACCATGGTTATAGAAACAAACTTGCTTTTAACAGAAGAGAATGCAAGAATATGTGTTTTTTCCAGATCTATAGTTAAATTAAGCTAACAAGATAAAATTAGATTTGATATGCTTATCCATTGAAGGAAGACTGAACTGGCTGAAGGCTGAAGAACTAATGTATGCAAGTACAAGAACTATCTGGAAAGTAGTACTCATTTTGCAATTGAAAAATAACCAATTCATATTTTCTTGAAAAACCACTTTTTCTGTGTTAAACTATTTCTCTACACAGTCACTATGTTAATGTATACTTTTGTCATAAGGTGAGATGAATAAAAAGAGACGTTTCAGGCATGATATGGTGGAATATCATGATTAATTAACATTGGCAATTTTCCACAAAATAAATTATTAATTTGTGGAAAATTGCCAATTTTAATTAATTAAAAGGTGAAATGAGTATTCCAGCTTCATATTCCTCTGCTGTGTCTGTAGAGAAAAGTAGTCACCCCTTCTTTCAGTTCTTTAGTAACTTTTCAGTACCTCAAACTAATTTTCCCATGCTTCAGATGGTCTTTGGTAATTTCCTGAATAACTGCATGAAACATTGAGGAACTGTTTACTGATTTCATCAAGTGTAATGCACGTGGCTCTTTATGAATTTGTCAACTGAAATCGGCAGTTCATTCATAATCACAGATGGGTGTTCCAAATGCTCATCATTATGGATGTTCTCGATTCCCAAGTTGAAGTTTAGACACCAATGCCAAACAAATGACTCATCAATAATATTGCCTCCATAAAACTCCTTTAATTGACTGTGAATATCACATGGTCACATATTGCTTGCATTGAGAAATCTGATCATAGCCCTAACTTGGCAAGTGGAGGCATTTTCCATTTTTTAAAGCATTGATAAACATTCACAGAAGCAACAAAAACAATGGCTGAAATATGGAACTTCACATACAGTGAGCAGACAAGTAATTGAAGGCATTTGAGTTTGAGCGGTGGCTACTTTCATTGCAAATGCTCCATACAGCATTAACTGCTACTACTTTCCAGATGACCTTTGTACCCAGGTTTTGCCAAGGATATTGGATGTTTAATGGCGAGTGGAGTGAAATTATTGGCTTTGTAATTCTACTTACTTAAGTGTGTGTGGCAAAGGCAATAATGTCATTTCAATATGTTATGCAAATGCTATAAAGTTATGCCCGAGATGACAAATTTTATAGGATAAGATGCAGCTGTAACTTAAGTGGAGTAGTTTACACACAAATGCAAGAATAATACAGTGAAAAAAAAAGCATTTGTCTAGACTTTAACCTAGATCCCTCTCTAATCCTCTCCCTAGATATCTCTCTAATCTAGGGATCCAGGTTTACACTCTGGTCTAGGGGAATGGTTACTTTCACTGTGAAATCCTTGGACTTATTATAATGGTTTGCAGTTTTGGTATCTGGATTTGGTAAGCATATTAGGTTTTGGATCATTTGGTCAGGATATTAGGTTGAAATATGAAGAATTTCCAAACCTGGAGTAGCAAATGTTTTTTGTGTTAACATTAGTTTATCATGTTTTATTCACTGTCTTTGGAGGGGGAAATATATATTGTTTTAATTATTAGAAAGTATATCAGCTATACCAAATCCATGTAGGCAGTCATGTGATATATGTGGCTTGAACTTCTTGTAGGGCTGGTCTCTGTTTGGCCAATGCTCCCTCATTAAGTTTATTTTAATTTCCACACCATATAATTCATTCCAAGCTTTACATTAGGTCTTTGTTCCTTGAAAATGCATTAATGAATGAATTGTTGTTATGAAAAAGATATTTATACATTTATTCATATTATAAAATGATTAATGTCTTCCTTGAAAATTGCTAACACTTGTACACATTTTTATGTATGCATTATTAAATTGCTCAGAGAAACATGAGCTGTTTAATAACAATTACAGAATATGTTTTGCTCCAAGTAAACGTTTTCCCTCTGTTGTTTACTGAATTACCTATGTTGGTAATTTCCAATCAGATTTTTACATTGTGGTTTTTGATATGATGTTGTAGTGCATTTGGGACATGGAGCTCACAATGGAAGGTGTTGAGGCAAGGTGGAGAGGAGACTGTATCACAAACCTGAGCATGTTAAACCTTAAAGTTCCTTGTTAGTTGTACAGTAATTTACCATGGACCCTGAATGTTCTACTGAAATAATAATGAGATGTGATAACTTATCAATCTGCTTCACATGAGTAAGGTCAGACTTTTTCTGAGGGAGTTTCATTTACTCCATGGCTTCAAATCAGTACCAGGGGATGCGTTGCATATTTATTCTTAAAAATCAAGTCAGTGGTATTCATTTTAATGTGTTGATAACAGAACATATTTAAAGGATCATTTTTCTATCATCTGGTTCCCCCATATATACAGTATTTTCACACACGTAGGTGAGTTAGGTAAGATATCAAAAAAACATTAGCAAAATGTGAATTTCGAGGAGTGGACCCAAAATTTTTTCTAAGTTGTACAGTGAAGGAGCATGGAAATCAGAGTGAGATAAATCAGTTTTTCGTTCATCTGCATGAATGGGTACAATGGAATTTCATCCTGTGCATGTCTCAATTTTTATTTCTGTGCGTACAGCTCAGCCTTTTTCTATTGATTGGTATTATATGATTTACATGAAAGTAAGTATATAATCCATGGAAGTTAAAAGTCTTGGTATGAATTATTATAGTTAAATTTGCTTAATAAATGTGCTCTATTTGAGATTTGTGCAAGGGAAAATTGTTTAAATAATGTCAACCATGTTTACTGTTTTATATATATAGGCCACACCATGTTACATTTTTTACTTGTAAATTTTTGACTTCTGGTTATTGCTAAGTGAGTAATTTGTTTTCAATCATGTATTTAGTACTAATGAATGTGTTATATTTAAACTATTTATGTCATGAAATAATGAAATCACACTTAAACCGACTACTTGTGTCATCATACTCTGTAGGGTGTGTGGGTTGTATCATATTAGACTATATGGGGTTTAAATAGACAAAGAGATTAATAGAGTTCTTAAAGACGTTAGAAACCAATATTTTGTGTGTTTCTCTAAGAATTTCACATGCTGTTGTAAGGGTATCAGAGGGAGGACATGTATCAAAAGGATTAGTATCTAAAACGTCCAATCCATACATCCAAGACCTGTTTTGAATTATATCGTTTCTTGATTTTTTCAAGTTCATCAGCTATCATAGTCAATTATGAATGAAGGAACTGAATGGCATGTTCCTTTTTTCCCAGCATTATAATAGCAAAACCCTTTCGATAATTTTTTAAAGGCATTTACTAGAAAAATGAGTGAATATTTCTTTAATTGTATCTCTGAATTTTAATTGCTCAAACCTTCAACTTATAAATATCACTCCCATTTAACATGAAGATACATACTTGGAGAGTATATGCTTGATAATTCTTGAATATTATGTTCTCGTTTTGATAATTTTGATAACACTGAAGTCATGTGCATATAGTATATCATTTTGGCCCAAATTCAAGGTGACACAAATTATACGATGGTGTGGATTTTTAAACTATCATGTTAGATAAAATATTTTTAATTGTAAGGGAAGTATGTTGTAAATTTGATATGAATTATTTCATCAGTTTCTGTGGGAACACCATTTAATGATTCCTCATAATGATAATTACAGGTGGCACTCTGGGATTAGTTCCTTAGAGCTATAGAATAAGACGCTGCAATTATATGGTTCTTACCACCTTATTTTAAGGTCCTTGGAGAAAATATCTGTCTTTGGAGGCCAATCCATTATTTCAAGATACACGAATAAATTACATTAAAATTTTGTACCTGCCCACATTTGTCACCATATTTTTTATTAAAAACTGTAGTTATGAAAACTCAAAATTGACCTCAATATACTTGTAACTACAAAAAATGTGTGCAATAATATGCACACACGTTTATTTTTTTGTTAATCATATAGGTGCATGCACTTAAATTGAGCATGCTGCCAGATTCATTATTATGGCATTGGTCTCAGATACCACCATCATCCTCATTATGAGTCAAAGTCTTGTTTTCTTCACAGAGGGAACTGGACAGGGCAGGGGAGGTATGTGCTCAAGGAGAGGCTTTGGTTGCTGGGAACCATTATGCCCATGACTCCATTCTACCGAAGTGCTTAGAGCTAGAGCGGATGGCTTCAGATGTGTCCGAACGACTGGAAAAAAGACTTCGGTTACTCAGGAAATGCTTGGATCTTCAGGAGAGGGTGGAGAAGGTGAGTTCTTGAGACCTGTTCTACTTTCGAAAATCTCTCTTTTGTTAAAAACCTGGGCATTTAGCTTCAATGACCTAATTATTAACTGCATTTGTATGGAGTTCAACAGATCTACATCTACTTAATGCCCTGCAAGCTGCCACAAGAGCATCACCCATAATTAAGAAAAAAAATGTATGCAAAAACCACAAATTTATACAGTTCACAAACAAAACATGGTATGCATTCATGCAAAAACCCTTACACCGCACACACACGCAAACACACAAACTACCAACTGACGTACACATACATCTCAGATATATGCAGATATAGGTATTATTCTAAGTGTTTATTTGGTGCATATTGGTGAGCAACTGCATTGCATGCTGAACTGCACAGAAATATGAAAATTTTCAAGTGTAAAAATCATTTTCTTTGCCCACGATTCAAACCCAGAATCTCTCCATTTGTAGCCAATGATTTAGCCAATTAAGCTAAGGGTTGTATTTGTTTGAACTTGAATGCATTTGTTTATGAATTTCAAGAATTTTTTAAAACTGATAATCCTTATTTTTTAGAATGTTGTGGGTACCTATTTGATCTTTTCATCATTTCAGGCCAATGATTGGTGCTCAAAGGGAGTTCACTTACTTGCTTCAATGAGAATTGAGAAATGCTCATCTCCTGAGTTTGCGGAGCAAACTTTGAGTGATTTAGAGAATTTCCTTGCATCATATGAGGGAAAAGTCGTGCCTAAAAGGTCTTCCTCTAGCTGTTCTGATTTAGACCAAAATTCTCCTTGGGGACTCTTTGCTGATGTTGTCACACCAGAAACCAAGGCCCTGGTTCAGCAGGTAGGATATATTTTATGATTATATTTTCTACCTTCAGTACTATTTATGAATGGTATATAATACATTTACGTACTATTTTTGGAATAAATTGATTGGGCAAACAGTTCACCTGTACTAATTGCTCA
Organism: Hetaerina titia; assembly: GCA_037158775.1. Taxonomy (NCBI): domain Eukaryota; kingdom Metazoa; phylum Arthropoda; class Insecta; order Odonata; family Calopterygidae; genus Hetaerina; species Hetaerina titia. The sequence goes on from CM073770.1 coordinate 83,599,814, forward strand.
AATATTATCTTAATTACTTTTTTGGAGGAATACATACTTCCTGTGAATTCATGATGGTATACAATGAAACATTACTTTCATTACCAAGGGTTTACATTTTCCCTTAATGTATTTCATTTTGTTGGTGCCTTTCTGTCTCAGCTTTTCTGCTGAAAACTCATAATTAATATGGATAGTCATTTGGTAAGGTGGAAGATAGGTGCTTGGATGATTGGCAGCTTTTGTAGATGTAGAAGTATCAAGATTTCAATTTAGCAGAGATAAAGGGGAAAATGTAATATCCTAATTACTTCATGATAATTTAATAATGAAGGGGAATTAATGCAATCTACTGTGAAAGTATTTATTCATTTGAAAAGGTAATGCGCTGGAAATATAATATGAAGTGTAGACCAGTATCATAATGGTAAAATAGGGTGTATGTGTAAAACTACCGAAGCTGTATTCTCAAAAGGAATTTTGCTGCTCCGCTTGGAACTTGGAAGAACAGGTTAATGAGATATTGGCAGTCTTCTTTTCACAAAACTAAGTGGGGCCTTTATTGATTTCTGTTCTCAAAGCAAATATTGTTTTCAAATTTTAATTAAAATTACTTTGAAAGTGTTATGTGTAACTTAACTTCCGCTTACTTTCTTTCTGACATGCCTTTTATCCCATGTTACAGTTTCCCTAACCCTCTTGACATTTACAAAATGTTCAATTTTTCATGCAATACCTCCCAAAGTTGAATGTCACATTCAGGATATGAAGCAATTGTTGTAAATCACACTCGATATTCTTAAAATAAATAATAATTGTTATTGATCCCAGCATTACTGGTTTACATATATATAGAGCAAGTCATGAAAATATCACTCATGTACACTATATGCATAAAGCGTGAGATTAATACACAAACGTAGGTTACAAATACTTCATCGGTGGAATAAAATGCCCTGCTTAGGAGATGAACATATTTTCTTACGCCAAAGGATTCACTCACATACTATATGCTTAAAGGAACACCAAAAGACATAAAATAGAGTCTGTAGGGATTATTATGCTCTCAAACAAATGTGTGATGAAACTCCTTCTTTGTCAACTAGTGTTTGAGGGGTTTATTTTCTTGGGAACTTTGTTTCACTGTGTCTGAAGCCTAATTCAAGTAGGTGTAGGAATTTTTGTGAGGCTACTGCACAAATGAATAATAAGTGTATTCCAAGGATTTTACATTACAAAATACTTTGATTCTCAGAATTTGTGAAAAATTCACTTGTATGTCAATTTACGATTGGACCATAAAAAGCCAATTGTTTAGATTTTGGAAGTTTTAAAGTGTATAAATTTTCAAAAACTTAAAAAAAGCCTCGATATAGGTATTTTTTGCTGCTCTAGTGAGGCATGGTGAATTATATCAAACTGGGATACATAGAACTTGTAATAAAATAGTATAGTGTTGAAAGTGTTGTAATTCATCTGTTAAGAAGTCAAATCAATAGCTGACTTCAATATTTTTTTTTCTTTTAATCTTCGTATTGTCTTCTAGTACTAAACATTTTTTCATTTGATAAATGTTCCTTTTATAATTGAAATAAATCAAAAATATTATTGCTGGACTCACTCATTAAAATTCATTGGTGTACTTCGGAAGGTCACATTTCGCAGACATGCAGTCCATTTTCAAAACATTCAGTGACCTTCACAGATATTTTGAACGAATCTTATGCATTTCAGGTAGTACAAAGAATAGAAGATGTTCATTTGATGTGTGAGAAACGGAGAGTCAGCCTGCAAAGGCTCTCTGAGAAGCCCCCACCCCGGCCTGTGCAAACGGTAACCCCAGAGCCTGGGGTACCCCTGCAGCAGCCCACACCCCCCTCTTGGACTGAAGATGGCCATCTTCATGGAGGGAAGGATCAACGCTTGCAACTGTGTACAAAGGTTGGTTGGTGCAATGGGTTGCTTTTGGGATGTGGGTTTGAGATATGAGGATTCCTGTTGACAGGAAACCTTTTGCAATTTTTTGCCCCTGTAAGTATTGTATGTGTAGGTATTGTAAGTGTAAGTAATGTTTATGCATTGAATAAAAAGCTTCCAAGGGATTAAACAAATTATTGGGGGAAATGTTGCTAATATTTGATTAGTTTAGTGGTGTAGAGTGTTAGATTGATTTCCTAAGGGTAAAGAATTCAATCCTTAAAATTTTTAGATCCTGGGTATTAATTTTGGTTTTATTTTCTTTGTAATATGTTTATAAGTTATAATGATATCGATTCTAGTATCATTTTTTTACTTAAGATTGGAGTAAGTGCATCACAATTCTGCAGCATTATGTAATTATTTATTGGGACTATCCAAAACATACTTGTAATCAGCAGACTGTGATGACTGGAATTTGTACTTTCTGTCTGTAATGAATTGGATATCTTGTAAATTGAATTTGGTCACTTTAATCCAAAAGTTGAAATGATAAGGAACAACTTCTTTGTATTCCTTTTACATCATTATGGAATGATAGTTTTCAAGTTGATACAAGAACAGTTTGTGATTGCCTTGTATATCTTTCATTTAGGATGGTGCCGATGGAGATATAGAGCCCGTATTAGTTGAGTTCGACAATGCTCAACCCAACAACAATGGATTGGACTCTTCATCTGGAGCTGAAGTGCCATCGCCACCACCATCCTCTTCAGCTACCTCTGTAGATGGCGGTGGATCAAATAATTCTGCCCGTAAATGCAACAGGATTTTGGCTGAACTCCTTGATACTGAGAGAATATATGTCTCTGAGTTGGCTTCAATTTTAAAGGTATTTACCCAATTTCTAAGTTTTCTTAGGGAATACTTGATCCATTATCTGATAGGTACCTCATTTTTAAATTTTATTTAGAATCTTAACTGGGTTATAAAATATACCTGAGCCATAGTTGCAATTGTATATTACTTCTTTAATGTTAATTACTGATTCAATCTCATTAAACTAAGTTTGCCACTCTCCTAATTGTGGATATGTCTTCATTTTCCATGCATAAATGACTTTTTACAAGCAATTATTCATATAATTGTGTAAAATTAGTCAAAAAAGTTTTGAAGTAAGATTAATATTTTTTTTGGGATTCTCTTTGTGTACTTATTATTGTCAAAGTAGTAGTAGCTTGATTGCATTATTCTTTGTCTATCAATTTTTATATTTTGAATGAAATAATATAGTATTTCCAACATCTTGTGGTTAATATTTGTTAAAATAATTCTATTAAAAAATAGGAAGTAAGGTGTAGCCCGAAGGGATATTATGGTTACCAGGGCACAATGCCTTCATGGGTTTGAATAATGTTTTTAAAAATTCATGTATCAAGCTTCTACAGCACTACAAGCCTTTCATTTATACCACACTTTGCATGGTTTTTGGACAAAATATTCCTTCAATTTTTTAATATAGATAGTATGACGTGTACTGAGTGCTGTCAAGTACCATGGTGGATACTTGGTAATGTTATATGGGAGCAGAGTAATTTCCATTGTTGGATTATTTAATTATTATAAGAATTCTAAGAACTGTTTCTACTGAAAGTTAAATAATAAGCATCATGAAACTATTGTATTGATAAGTAAAAAGCAGGGAATATGGCCCTTGCACTCTATACCTTCCATTCCCCATAAGCATTGTGTATTTCTTATGTCTATTGATTGATATACTGATTTGTATGGCAACACCCTTCATGGACTCTTTCTCTGTAAGGTAACTGGCTTCTTTCAGTTTGTGGTCATGCCATTTATTCTTCTACTGTTATCTCCATTAGTAATTTAGCATTTTTGTTCTGTTGACTTTCATTTTTCTGTCAATGAAACTCCCCACAGTGAATATGACTTTTCGCATCAAAATTGATCGTGATAAACTTTTCCAATTCATTTATTTAGGGCTACAAGGATGAAATGCTATCTGCTGAGTTGCAGCCTTTGGTCCCTTCTGCTTTATTTGGGAAGTCAGATGTATTGTTTGGTAATTTAGAAGACCTTCATCGATTTCACTCAGAAATGTTTTTAAGAGACTTGGAGAACTGCATTTCAACTGTTGAGCTTGTAGGATTGTGTTTTGTACAAAGGGTAAGTATTTAATGAAGCAGTGTTCTAATTGGTTAGCTATAAGATAAATTGCAGTCCAGATAACTGGAAATTACCATTGGATTCTTTGTAAAAGCCAAGAGTTTTCATTCATAGAGTTCATACTTTTTCTTTTGTAGTATTCTTAATTAGTTTTATCAGGTTCTGTTCTTTCCGGTCATTCTTTAATGGAGTTACATTTAGCCTGTGAAGTAAATTCTTAATATTTGCTTCTAGTATTGTAAATTCTTGATATCGATTCATCAGTGGGTACGAGGTTTCTGATACATTTGTGTTCGTTATTTCTTCAACAGAGAGAAGCATTCCATCGCCTTTATAGTCATTACTGTCAGAACATTCCTCGTTCTGAAGCACTCCGGCATGCTGTTGGAGAACAAAACCCATTTTTTGTAGAATGTAGACGTCGTCTTGGGCACAGACTACCTTTAGGAGCATATCTACTCAAGCCTGTTCAAAGGGTGACCAAATATCAGCTTCTTCTAAAGGTACATTTAATTGTTCATAAGTATTTGTCTGCTGTGTGGAAGTCCTCTCTCTTCTTAAAAGAGCGTTCCAGTTAATTCTGCTTGATTGAAATGTTTTAATTTCATATGATTTAATACTAGTGTTACCGTTTTCTACTTAAGACAAAAAAGGAAATCACTTGGAAAAATTTAATTATTTCTTGACTCTTTTTAACATTTTCATACACTTGAATGATGCATAATTTTTATTCAAACAAGGGTAAGAACATGTTCTTTCTGTTTTATTGGCTGAAAAAAGCTGGACTCTTAACATACTCACTTGTAATCATTTTACAAAGGACCTGTTGCGCCACACTGCAGACTGCAATTCAGATGCAGAGGAAGGAGAAATAGTTAGTCAGTACAAAGGCCACAATGAAATTCGAGAAGCTCTTGATTGTATGTTGGCAGTGTTGAAGTGTGTTAATGATAGCATGCATCAGATTTCTATCACAGGATTTTGGGTAAGTTGACTTTTAGTAAGATTATGGCTGTAAAAATTACATTAATCCTAGCCTTGTAAATCATTCATTACACAGGCCTACAAAAAAAAATTTTTTTTTGTGCCGGGAATCTTTGTGATGATTTTAACTATATTTGTAGAGCTGAATCCAAATATGAAATCCGTTTTTATTTAACAGCTCTAGTTTGTTAGATATGGCACATCTTACAATTAGTTGTTTTAATATTTGATATATTCCGGAAAATAATTTTCCAAGTTAAATAAATCTATAAGTATACTAATTTATAACCACTCTGCAGTGTTCCTTTTATTTTCAATAAACTGTCAATAAGTTTTATGTATATTTCTATATTGTAGGCCAATGAGATAATTATTAATATAATATTCCCATATCATCATGTGGAAGATTTTTTTATGTAAGTAACAGCATATCCTATATCTTGAAAACTATAGCCGATAGGAAAAAACTAGTGTCATAATTGGATTCAGCACCCCAATTGTTCTTTAAATCAACGTTAAAAGCTCCGGCACCAAAACCACTGTTGGCCTGTGTTATTGATGCTTCAACATTTCCTGTTGCATATTTTTTAAGAGGCTGTTTAGGTTTCATATTCATGAAGTATATTCACCAGCTACTCTCATGCTGCATCTCTGGTCAAAATTCAATACCGGTAGTTTAGAAAGGATGAATGATGTTTTCCACCATAAAACTGATTATTTTCATCAACTGTGTAGTATGTGCCTATCCGTTGCAAGGATGAAGGGGAATCAGAAGATGGACAATATTCATCCATCAAGGATATTAATAAAGAATTCAATGATTGGTTGTAAAGCCACAGATGCTAAAAAATGTCAAATTTTTCATTATGACCATTTCAGTACTGAAATGGTTACCTTATAGAGCAAGTGGACAAACAGTACATGCTAGAGTGGTCTGGAAAATAATTTAAAGTTAGTGAAGGGATAGCTGCTGTTTGCACATCCCTTCCTGATGGAGATGGACCATGTTGCATGGTCCCTTGTGGGTCAGGAGAGTTAGCTGTTCAGAGGTCATAGGAAGAGGATGACAAGCAATGTGAAACATTTATAATCCAATGAGTTTGTAAATGTTTTCTCTTATTGATTTCTATCCAGTCACTTGTCCATGTCTCCCCTAAATCCCCTTGTTTCCATTCCTTCCATGTCCACTATCCCCGTGCTATGCAAATAAGTGCCTCAAGCCTTAAAACGATGATGAAGTTGCCATTGTTTCAGAGTAAATAACAATTTTTTTGTATTTCATCCCTTTGAGCGGTAAACATCCTCTTGTTGGAGGTTGGTCTTTACTTATGGTCTCTAATGGTAGTTCTTGTGGGGGAATAGGGGAGTCTTGCAGAGCAGGGGGAGTTGCTTCTTCAGGGAGAGTTTGCAGTGTGGGCTGAGGGTGGCGCAAGGCGCAAGAGGGATCGGTTAAGAGACCTCCGCCTCAAGCCCATGAGGCGCTACCTCTTTCTGTACGAAAGGTCACTGCTCTTCTGCAAGAAGGTGGGTGGTGGGAGGAGGGGGCCCAAGGATGAGCCCACATATCACTTCAAAAGGCATCTTGAGGTGAGTGAAACAAAATGACATGTGTATTTCTCATCATGCATAATTGATTTCCGGATATGATGCAATGGGATTTGATGACCTGGATTTTTTACAATCTTTTTAAGCATTTTACATTTGAATACAGTGAAACCTTGCTTTACAAGAAAAAATTATTAAAAATAAAATAATTAAAAAATTACTCACTGAACAAAATGACTTATTGCACAGCAAGTGATGATGAAAGGATGATTCCTGGAATTATTGTTTGCCTCCTACTTCAGTTAGTGTTTTTTGCACTTGTCCCGCCAGAATCTTAGTATCGCTAGTGGTCACACATTTTTCTAAACTTGTGTTCAGACATATTATTTGTGATTTTTTAATGCAAATTTTATTAATATTTTATCTATAGGCATAAGTAAAACTTTTTAATTCCACTTTCTCACACACTTGCCCAGGAAATATACCAACTAGCCAGCGCAATAAAACTTTCATTACTCTAAGCAGTGTGGCTCCTACAATCTCTATCCAGTTGTGACCTCTTGTTAAAACAGAACAATATCACAATGATCGAAACTTTGTGAGGTGAAAGCTTGAATTTCTCAAGCGAATGAACTTCACAATATTAAATGTAATTTATATTTAATTATTACTCAATTTCACTTTTCTAAATAGTGATGGAACTAGTTTTAAGAATTTACCTGTCTGTGCCGGTAGGTTGGCAACTGGAGTCTTTTAAGTATTGTAGTGGTTTGTTTTCATTAAATGCTCATGTCCATCTTTTAATTTAAGTCCGTTTTCATGACTTCTAACAATGTGCTGTCTTCACAAAATTACTGCTTTCTAAAAAAAGAGAGGAGAGGGAAATTTGTTTTTGAGTTACCATGCCCCAGTGTAAAAAAATATCAAATAGCCTTTTGTTTTGTCTCAATTCTTTGATCCCATTCTTTTGCACACTGAAATATTGGACAGTGTGTGATTATAATTGAGTATGAAAAATAATTTTGTCCTTAAAAATGCAGGTATTCCTTTTTATTTGCAAATTCACAGCATTTATATGTAGTATCTCTGACCATATCGCAAAAGTATGCATTATAAGGCTATCACAACTAATGCAAAAAATGTATTGTTTTAAGAATTCATTATATGCACAGTCATACACTGCAACTAATGTTTAATGGAACTATACTGTAAGAATAGAAGCAAGGATGCAAAATTTATAACTTCTTTCATGATCAACATTGTGACATTGTCACCATTTAGCTACTTTCCTCAAAACTCTCCAATCATTGAACATAATATTTTACAAATGCCTATCTCATCTTTATGAATAGAAGTCATTGAGAAGGTGGTAACTTGGTGAAGCAATTAAAGTTTTTTTTTGCCTAGTGATGTCAGTGATTGGTTGAAACTGGTCATTTACCCTGGGCAGTGGGTAAAAAATAGAAAAAGGTAATTAATTACATTTAGACCTAATATCTTTTATCTCTGCCAAATTGATTTAGAAAAGAATGTGAGGCTGTTTGAGGTAAGCTAAGGATTTACTCCTAAAAAGGAAATTTTTTGTGTTTGCCTGTTGCAGATGTCCCGAATAGGGTTGACGGAGAGTGTTCGTGGATGGAAGGGTGGTGGAGGCGATGAGCGAAAGTTTGAGGTTTGGGTGGAGGGGAGGCGGGAGGTGTATGTCATACAAGCATCATCACGAGCACAGAAGGAGGCATGGGTGAGGGCCCTGAAGCGTCTTCTCCTCTCTCAACTACACTTCTTGCGTGGGGAGAGCATGCGTCGACACTCGGGTATCCAACCGCTCACAGCACCTCCCCATGTGGGGGCCAAGGATGGCACTCCCAACGGCACCTTTGGAGAGGGCGGTGACCAGAGGTGAGGCCGCTGTCTATGCAATCCTAATTCTCAAACAGTAATGAAAGTAATACTTAGTGGTGACAGTGATAATAGTGCATGCTTGAAGCACTTCTGAATTTAAGTTGTCTCTCCATCAGTCGTCATGTGACAGGCAGACTCTTAAATATTCATAGTGGGTTAAATGTTTATATATTTATTTCACATTAATCCAAAAACAGCACTTTGGCCTTTTTAAACTTTGAACTTTTAAAAATGACATAACAGTAGAAAAAATTACAAAGGCCCAACCCCCAGATGGAGAAAAACCCACCTAGGCAGAAATCAACCCCCCAACCTCTGGGTTGACAAATGAGGTGTTACCCCACTGCCACCGGGGCCGGCAAATATATTGGCAGTTTTTGTCCAGAGTCTTTTCAAAAACTAATTGAATATTTTTAAACAAATCCCCCTTTAGTTATTCGTACAGGATGTGACTTGATACCATTCTAAAAATTCTATTCTTCAAATCCATATTTACGACTCATTGTTTTTGTTCACAATTCACCAAAATTTTACATCTGTGATAGATTTTTAAAGTCAAAATCTAAGGTGTGAGGTATTTATTCTCTTCTTATTCTAAAGGATCTGTTTTCCATTTAATTCTAGATTTCAATTGCCAATGAAATTTCATGGTTGCATTTTGCATTTGTAAAGGATTATGGGCATACATTTTGTGCAGGGGATACCGTGTTAGCTAACCTAATTAAAAACTCTTCTGCCCTAGAAAATATTGTAAATTTGGCATTCCAATATGGTGGACCAAGAGAAAACTAGCTTTTGTTCATTACTTCCATGGTTATTTGTAAAATTGATATGAGCTGCCCTGTTTTAAATCAAACTAGTGCAATCCCGGTTTAAGATATGACTATTACAAAAATATTCATCTAAACATGGAGCTATCATTCAAAAAATTTATCTATTGAGCTGACAGTAAAATTGTCCCAAGGTTAGAAGTGGGCTTAAGTTTGTTCCTGAGGAAACCTTGATTTATTTTTTAATGCTAATGTATACATGCATTCTTGCAAAGAAAAATTTCGTTTTACTGATATATTTAATGTGATTACTTTCCTTTATAGCGGACATTGCAACATCCATTCAAAATATGTATGATTACATTCCACGTCCTCAAAGCCTTCAAAGGCTATGAAATCATATTGGAATTCTCATGTCTCAGGTTGATATCTTATGTTAACATTACTTGTGTTTCAGGCCTCTGCATCATACTTTCTCATGGGAGCATCATGCATCTGAAGATGAACCAGATATGGAAACTGAAGTCACTCGTCAAGTAAGATCACGAACATTTTTCCTTTTCTGCAAGTCTGGGCTGTAAATTTTTGATGGAATCATTTGAACATTCCAAGTTGAATAATTACATGTTATACTCCATTCTTAAATTGAGTGATACAGGTTTGACTATGTAGAAATATTACTTGAAATAATGGTGATACATTATACTCTGGTATGACTGAATTTATAAGCTTTAGGCATTTAACGTGGTTAGTTAATCAGAGCTTGTCGATAAATTCAGAAATTTTGGCACAGTCCTTGAATTGAAATTTGGCATTGTCATTGTATGGACAGCACTATTTTTTTTAGCTTCAAAGCGCATATGATTTGTAGATGATAGAAAATGCAAGTTCTTCATGCTCTGTTTTAGTAGCATGATCAAATGAAAACTTAAATTATGGATTGTGTGAAGTGTGTAATTATCAATTATTGTGCACTTGGTTGATCATGATTAAGGATCTCCAATGATGTAAAACCAAAATACTTTGAGTGAAATTATATAAAATTGGCTTGCTATTTTCAATTTTGGTGAATTGCCTAATTTTTTATTTTAAAAATAAGAAGGAAGAACTATGCACTTAAGTTTCATTCCATTTGTGGGATAAAGCCAACTGGCATTTTCTAATTCATCATCTCAAATAAAATTAAAACGAATATTTTGCATTAATTAAGACGTGGTGAATGAATGGTTTACCCTTATTCTGCAATAGGTCCGTCTCCTGAGTTGTGATGGTGAGCGTCGTGTTCGGAAGTTGACTGATGGTGATGGCGAAGATGAGAGTGGCTGGTGGAGTTCTGACTGTAGCAACAGTGAAGATGATGAGGACCCTTTCCCAGAGGCATCTGAGGTTGGTGGATAATACCAGCTCATCAATTGATTCCATGTTTATGACTATATAGAAATTTGCATTTGAGTAGTCATCAACATGGAATGTTCACTATAGATTCATATTTTGAAATTTATTTTTCATCAAAAATCCATTTGTTGAATTAATATAACTTCTCTACCTTTTTTTTATCTGAGCCTTGCTACAGAAGTGATTTGATCAGAGATTATCAGCTTGAAGATGTGGAGTTGACCTACCAGATAAATTACTTTTCAGATCAGGAAATTCAAATTCCACTTTAATTCAACATCATTAGATAAATAATCCTATTGTAGTGTAGACTCATAGATTGTTGTTTCTAGGAAACTGCCATGTTTATTATTATTTATTTTTAAGTGTAGGAACTATTTTGGTGGAGAAGTAATATTGGTTTTGCATGGTTAGTTATTCTCTATGGTACATTTTCCTCTCTCAATAGTACGAGGGTCATCCGGAAAGTAGTACCCGTTCGTGAAATAAAGACACAAAAGTAAATATTAACAAACATAAAAAATTTTATTTGAAAGAGGATACTTTAAACTACTTCTCAACATAATCTCCAAGCAAATTAAGGCATTTATCATAATGTGTGACAAGTTTCTGTATTCCTGCTGCATAGTCCTTCGCCGCCAGCTCATTGAGATACAGGGTCACTCCTTCTTTAAGTTCTTCATCGCTGTCAAATCTTTTTCCTGCCAAAAAGTCTTTAAGCTTTGTAAAGAGATGAAAATCTGAAGGGGCCAAGTCCGGGCTATACGGTGGATAGTCGAAAGTTTCCCATTTGAATTGCTGCAAAAGTTTTTGTGTTATCCCAGCTGCATGAGGCCTGGCATTGTCATGAACGAGAATGACACCAGTAGACAATAGACCTCGCCGCCGATTTTGTATTGCCCGCCGTAATTTCTTTAATGTTTCACAATACGCATTGGCATTAATAGTGTCTCCACGGGCCATAAAATCAATAAGCAATACACCTCGTCGATCCCAGAAAATGGTTGCCATGAGTTTCCTGGTGGACAGAACTGTCTTGAATTTTTTTGGTTTGTTTGGTGAATGAGCATGATGCCACTCCATTGACTGTCGTTTACTCTCAGGTGATGCATAACAAACCCATGTTTCGTCACCAGTAATTATGCGAGTCAAGAAAGAGTCTCCTTCATCAGAATAACGTCCCAAAAACGTCAGTGCTGCAGCCATACGCTTGGTTTTGTGCTCATCTGTAAGCATGCGAGGGACCCATCTTGCACAAATTTTTGCATAATGCAGATGGTGTTTAACAATTTCATGAACAATTGTTCGAGAAACATTGGGAAAATGCTCACAGATGTCATCAATTGTGACGCGCCGATCGTTCCTCACGAATTCGTCAACTGAGCTCACCAGTTGGTCTGTAATGACAGACGGTCTCCCCGAATGCTCATCGTTGTGTGTGTTCCCCCTCCCCATGTTGAAGTTGCGACACCACCGCCGAACAGACGACTCGTCCATTACATTGTCTCCATACACCTCCTTTAATTGGCGATGAATATCACATGGGCGAACGTTTCTTGCATTGAGGAATTTAATCACTGCCCTCACTTCACAACTGGCGGCGTTCTCAATTTTTTTAAACATTGTAAACAATCACAGAAACAACACAGGCAATGCTAGCGTCACGCAACTTGGCTCAGAGAAGGCAGACAAGCCACTGAAGCTATCTGACCTCATCCAGCGGCTACTCGCGTCGCCAGCACTTCATGCGGCACGAACGGGTACTACTTTCCGGATGACCCTCGTAGGTTCAGGAAATATGGAGGGTATAACCAGTTTCTTTGACCTTATCAAAAATTAATTTGATCAAACTTTGTATTATTAATGCCAGGTCAGTTATATATATATTTGATATCTGTGCACCATTTCATTAATGAATGTCTTTTCACATGGACATAACCATACATATGTATACTTCTCCTAAATATGAAAATGATGGAAAATCAAGGTGCTAGCCCATATTTGGGTTTTTTTGTTCCAGGATATGAGTAGCTATTTTTTCATCATGGTAATCAACCTGAAGGTTGGTTTTCACAGGTGAGGGCAAAGCTCACTTCAAACTAAGCCTTAGCACTAACTTTTATGGGTTATTAAGCACCCCTTACTTAGCCAAGGACCATCGATTGTTGAATAGTTTTCTTATTAAGTTTATTTCCATGCCAAATGGAGTTGATTCTTATTAAATTTCAACCTTAGTGCAGTTTTTTATTTATTCATAATATTTAAAAAAATATATACAGCAGTCATAGGAACTCAAAATATGGCAGTAAAATCAAACAATTTTCATGAATGAACATAAGACTAGCAGTCATATTCAATTGATCAAATGAAAGAATAAGAGATGGATAAAAACATTCATGACAAATAATTCAAGCCCTTCAGGAACTGGAGTCATGATGCAGAGAAAAATACAAAACAAAGTGTTCTCATTTTGGCCTGTAACTTTGTATTTCTAGCGAATATTGTTTTTGTCCTGGTACTTTCTGCTGACTTATTTAATGCACTGTGAATTGGTAAACAGGTGCTAATGCAAGCTGCACCCATACCCCAGCATTCTTTCTATCTCTGCTAGGCAGGATCTTCAGCTTTTGGTAGAGTGTTAAATGTCATCAAACTTTAACCTGGAAGGTGCAGAGTAACCATAGTAGAAACTATGCTTGAAAATAAAAGCAGCGATATCTAAAAATGTAGACCAAGAATTTATTATTTACTGCCTTCATCAACTCATTTCCACTGTCTCCCCATGCATCTCATGTGTACACCTGTCCAACAATACGACCCTGTAGTTCTGCGGGAGCTGGAAGTTATGCTCTAATTGGTTAATAGCCTAACCTGCATACCATCTTGAGATCCTCGGGTTAATTTCTGTGCTGATATCACCATTTTAAGTAGTGTTACGAAGTCTTCATCAGTACAATCTTCTGAGCCGTTGACTCTTATACTATCAGATCCTTATAATATCAGATCATGGAGAAATATTCTAGTGCCTCGAGCACTTAAGTCTCTATGATGCCAAACCCACAAGGTACATTTATGCATTGAATGATGGTGTTACATTTCCCACCAGAATCCAAGCCAAATGGAGAGTGTGTTCTACCTTGCCCACCACAAGCTTTGATTTACAAATGAAGCCGATACTTCAAAATATATATTTATGGAGGGACCAGATTTTAAACTGACCCTAAAACATTGCAGGGTGCAAAATCTGGAAATTGTAACATTCCATCCAACAGAGTATTTATGTCTCAAAATTGAAAACCACTTATTAATGGACCCTGTTTAATTAGTATTAAGGCAGGTGAAATTCATACATTCAGGTGGATGTTTCCTTTCCCTGTGTCACCATTTGGTTTCCTGCGAAGTTCTAGTGATCAAAAAATCACATTGCTTGAATTTTTGTTGCAGTTATCCATAGGCTGGGATTCACCTGGGATTTAATTTTGGAATCCTCCAGTCAGCAGTCCAGTAGCCCACATCTGTCAGATTCAGCATGATAGAATCACGAACATTGAAAATGTGCCACTCTGGTCACCTTTGTCATTGATCCAAGTATTATACAGATTATGCAAGATTGTCATATGCACAAAACATTACATGGAAATAGTAATACAATTTTTATTTAAATGGCTTTTAGCAAGAGAACACCGTACAAAGTGGCTGAAAAATGAGCTTGCATGCGCATATGATCAACCATAAATTAGTAGCAGTTATGTTAAAGCTCATGAAAATTTTAGGTGAATATGCAGAGTCCTTAAATTATTAAAAATGCCTGAATGATGAATATAAATTTATTCCTTCAAGAGATATTGATGCCTTTAAAAAATCTGTATCGCTGCCCTCATTTCAATTATTTTGCCATAATATTTTAAGCACTGGTATAGAAATATTGTTCCACAAAGTTTGGGAGTGACAACTGTGTGAAAGTTTTCAGTCTTTATCTTGGAACTGTTTTGGATCTTCAACATCATGGTTTTTTCATATGGTACCCTTCTAGGCAAGGAGAATGGGAGTACTTGATGGGGGCTAAGGGGAGGCTGATTCATGACATTAGAGTTTGAGGGCCCCTTCTATGAGTAATGATGATAGAAAATGTCATCCTAGCTGGAGAAGTGAAGTGATCCACTTCACCCTTTTCAATGGAAGAGAGAAGGGGACATTTGTGAAAAGAGGGATTGTCTTGCAGAGTTCCTAATGATGGTTAAAAGCAATTGAAAATATTTGCTGTTCAATGGTCATTCCAAGGCCATTCCTTACACCATTTTCATGGGTTAGTTTGGTCAGTCAATGGAAGTCTGTTGCACATAAATGTATTCATTTTGATGTTCCTTTGCTAAAATCTCACATGGCTGAAGATGCTTCCTTAAAAAATATGATGCATTGAACTTAACTTTCTGCCTCTCTAGATCAGTGTCCTTTGTATTTTAATGTAAAAACGAAATATTTTTGTGATTTTTACTATCCAATGCAGGATTGGAAGTAATTTTTGAGTCCATTATTTAGGCTCCTTGAGTAATGAAACAATTGGGTTCTACTGTACGACGCACTCACTCTAGGTATGCATGCAGCAATGCAAAATAATCGGAACGTAGCCAAGTTTGAAGTGCTGCTCACCAATAGATCATATGGTAGCTTGATTTTGCATATATCATTTTGTTAAAAATGTGGAATTAGTGAAGGCCTCATGGTAGAAATTCAGAGGCAAAAAAAATAACAATCTCCACTACACACTTGATGAATAAAAAAGGCACTCTTGGTAAAAGCATGAAAAAGGCATGAGAAAGCACTGCTCCGTAGAATCCATGGTATTCTTAGACATTACCTCCGACAGATTTGAAGTATTTACTCTTTGCAGATTTTATAGTAAAAGTAGGCACTTAATATATGAAGGGTTTATTTGAACTCCTTGTTGTGTTGCATGACAGTAGTGGTGTTAAGGAAGGGTAAATTACTGTAAAGTTTTGAGCACAGGATTTAAAATGTCTAATTTTAGAAGTTGCTTATCATGCAATGTGATTATGACATTAAATTCATGAATCACTCTAGCCAATGTGGTTGCAGTAGACTTAGTTGCACCCCTAAAATTTTCGCTGGGTGATCTAAGAGTGAATTTTGCCAAATATTGTCCCGAGTCATGTTGATTAACCTTAACCCCTGAACTTTGTCCTCCAAAATGGTTTCATTACTACTTTTAGGTTCTGTAAAGGTTGAAATATCAAAACGTTCTTCTCTTTGTGAATTAAGGGACTACAAAAATGATGTAGGAAAATATTTTTTTGCTTGTGCCCTAACTGAATAATTTAAAATAGTTCTCTCTTAAATCATTCAAAATCCTTTAAAAATAAAATGCCAATGTTCTAATAGACTTCATTATTGAAAGTAACCTTTTAGATTTCAACTGTGAAAATGAACTTGTAGTTTTTCATTGTTATTCTCTGCAGGAGTTCTCTTTTACTGGCAGTTAGATTCTCATTTCCCATTTTTATATGAAAATAATGGCAGTAATTCTGTTTTATTGTTGTTGAAAGAAGCAGGTATGAAATAATTACTTAAATTTGTTTTTAAAAAAATATTTTTTTATGGAAAGCATACCATCCATTTACATTCTGATTGCTTTTTGTTGCTATTTAGCATTCATAGGGGTCTAATTCACCAGTTTGGCCCTCAGAGATGAGTGGCCGATGGTCACATGAGTTGGAGGAAAGGTTCTTTACACAGAGAAAGGCTCAGTTATTTTGCTAGTTTGTCCTCATACGGCATCTTTACACCTATTTTGTATCTATGATTTGCTGCCTGTGCCTTGCTTGCCTGACATTCATAACTGAGCACTTTTTCTGGTTTGACTCTAGCCGCCAATCCTAACACCACATGGAAATAGCTGAGATCTTTCACTAGAGACTGGTCATTTATCTCCCGCAAACCAACGTGTCAACGCCTAAGAGTCTAACTCTGCTACCAAAAATGGAGGTAAGAGTGATGGCCTATGTTGACCCCTAATACCAGGCTACCTGGCACATGAATTCTGTGGAAGATAGACTTTGCCTGACAGGCAGAGAAGTTCACACTCCTACTCACTGTGTGTTTAACCCCTCTGTTGGCTCCAACTGTGTCTATGCTAGGTGGAACATTATACCTGATGCTGTAAACTGTGTCAAGTCTTTTTTTTTCAATTACTAATCCACTCTTCATATATCCAGGCATGCTGGAGAATGCTTGTTAATGGTTCACATAATCTCAATTTCTCTCTTGATTATTTGTGTTTTTAATGTATGTTGTAAGGCAAGAGGAGTCATTTTGATTTGGTCAAAAGGAGATTTTGTGTGTGTGTCCTTAAATCAATCTCAAAAGACACCAAAAAATAATAGGATGCTAAAAACTTCCTGAAGTGTGAATTTTTTTTGCTGTGATTGAACTGTTGTCTTTTAGTGAGGGCAAACTTGTCATTTCTAAATTGAAACAATTTATTTCCTCTTGCTTACAACCATGAAAGAATGCTTTGATGTTTAACCAATGACCGCCTGTGTATGTATGTATTATTGATTTTCTCCTCTGCTCACAAAATGGTAATCTATGTTCCCTCTTAAGAATTCATTTGACATTTTTATGAATGTACCCTCTCACAGCTTGCTTGTCAATGCTGAAGAAAAATTCTTTATATGATGTAGGTATTATTCCACTCATCTTACATGTTTATTCACTCCCAAATGTTGCTATGCTTTATATTTCTTTAAATCGTGCTGCACCAATTGAAGGAATTTTTCTTTTTTCAAATCTCTTTTCCATCACTGAAAACTCTTTCATCAAACTTGATCAGTAAAATTAGCATGGGAAAATTTTTGTGTGTGTCTTTTATTAACACTTAGGCATCACAGGCATGTCATGGCATCTCATATTTTACTTCCAAATTGTATCTTCTTAAGGGTGTCGTCTCGCAGAGGTATGCAGCGCTGGCTGACTACTGTGCAGTGGGTGGGTCTGAGGTGTCCATGAGAGAGGGGGACATTGTGCAGCTGCTGAAAGTGGGCTGTGCAGGCTGGTGGTATGTTCGAATTCTTGGTAAGTGGCTTTGATGTGTGTGTATTCCCTCTCTCATCCTTATACTGATGTATCGGATCGTACCTTTTGCGTACCCCAGCGCTCTCAGCCACCAGGTAATAAACCACACATCTCTGCTCTTCTTAACTTCTTTCCATTTCTACAGCTGGACAAACACACTAGACCAGTCCATCCACCAACAAGGACATAAACCAACAACTCTGTGTACCTGTGTCACTATGCAGTTTTCCTACCACAGCGATGATAGTTTTGACATTTCACAACAGTATTACCACCTTTTGTGCAGGCTGTGCTTTATGGCACATGTTCAGTTTTTGTTTGACTGCACCTCATGCATCACTGGTATCTCATAAGGCAGATGACATGTTAAAGAGCCTAAAGTTAAAATAATGCAACCATTTCAGAGAGTAAAAATCATTCGCCTTGACCGGGATTCGAACCCGGATCCCTCGATATCCGGCCGAGTGCTTTAACCATTTAAGCTACCGAGACGTCCTCTTACACTCTGAAATTTTGGGGCTTTTAAAGGAACAAGATGTTATGACGAAATACCGTACATACAATGTCACAGGCATTCGTAGTCGTGCGCGACGCGCCACAGTCCACGATGTTAATAAAGCCAATTTCAAACACTTAGGCTGTTCATATCTTAGACAAATTTCAAGAAACTGTAACAGTAACTTTAACGGAGTCACCCGCTATGTGTGCATTATAATGCAACCATTTCAGAGAGTAAAAGTGACATTGTATGTACGGTATTTCGTCATAACATCTTGTTCCTTTAAAAGCCCCAAAATTTCAGAGTGTAAGAGGACGTCTCGGTAGCTTAAATGGTTAAAGCACTCGGCCGGATATCGAGGGATCCGGGTTCGAATCCCGGTCAAGGCGAATGATTTTTACTCTCTGAAATGGTTGCATTATAATGCACACATAGCGGGTGACTCCGTTAAAGTTACTGTTACAGTTTCTTGAAATTTGTCTAAAGTTAAAATGCCTACTGTGCATGAATAAGAGGTTTTCGTTTATTATCATGGTTGGATTAGGTCTTAGGTCTAGATACATGGAATAAATAGTTGCACATTACCCTTCTGGCTTGGATGTTGCTCTCTGGAATTGGTTTTCAGAATACTTTGTTACCCTTTGCCAGTGGAAAAAAAACCTGTTGTATATCCTGGGTAGCACTGTGAACAATTCTCCATAACAGAAATACCAAAACCCTCAAGGGAAGCATGGTTCTGTATTAACTTCAGTCTTGCACTATAAAACAATACCCCTCTCATTAAATCTTGCTGTAATTCAATGGTTCCCACAATGCATATTCACAAGGTGATGAGTGGGCAGTTATCAAATGCAGCACATATAATGCAGAAAAATTAATTTAAGTGAGTAAATGTTTAAATAAATGTGTGTGGTTAATTACCCTTTTACTATGTTATATGAATAAAAATTGGGTGAGACTTAATTGATTCCATCTTATTGTAACAAGAATATTGGGATGGGTTCCAACAACTTGTACAATGGTTTATATGGATTGCCAATCTGTGTAGCCATGTTCCTTTTACATGTGAGGGCATTATTTGATTTGCAGTGGATTGATTGTGCATTATTTGTTAAATAGAGTATGAAGAATAAAAAGAGAAGTTTCAGGGGTGATATGGTGGAATATCATGATTAATTAAAATTGGCAATTTTTATTAGAGCATGAAGAGAGTAATGATTATGTTTCTCTCTCTCAGGATGTCGGCATGAGGGGTGGGCCCCCTCGGCATACTTGGAACTGGTCTCTGGAGCCTCGGCACGTGCAGCCCGCTCATCCCTGGGAGCAGATGGTGCAGAGTCCCTCCCCAATGCCACTGGTGCTCCACGATGAGAGGGCTCTGTGGAACCTTTCATCGGTTTGAACTTCAGCCTTCATTTCTCAGGATACAAGGATGGTCGGCAGTGAAAGTACTGTGGATTGTGGTCCAGTGCACTCCTCAGCCTCCACTTCCCTAATTTTCCAACCTTGGTGTCGTGCTATGGAACAGTATGTAAATAATATACAGTGTACACGAGTGTGTCGGGGTTTAAGAGTGCAATTGTTAACCATTAAGAAGGGATGTACGTATTAATATATATTTAATATATATATATATATGTATTTGGTCTCCACAGGAAGGTTTGACCACAGTCTGGCTTACATGTTGTTAAGGAATAAGTACAAGTTGTTGCACACATTACCGAAATGTCATGGAACCGTTGAGTGTGAAGTTCTTTGAAGAGTGCATTGTTGGGACCTGAAGTCCATTTACTGTTAATGAGAGCCTCTTTGACTTGAACTAATGAGTCGTTCAAGTCACTATTTCGGTTTCTTATCATAATTCCTTTTTCACTCTGAACTCTTTGCTATAACTCCCAGTTTTTTTTCTTTGCCATCGTGCCATGAAGTTGAATTTTAATTGTAGCCCAGGGGTGTGGCCCTCGTGTATTCAGTTTGAAGACCCTTTGAGAGGTCTTGAGCGCACAATCAGAGGAAGGAAGGATTCTTCATAATCAAAAGTCAGTAACATGGTTTAGCTGTGTCTTTGATCTGAAATGAACTTATTACCAGTGCGTAATTCAGTGGAATCACAGCACCATGATAGACTGAAAACCTTCCATTTCTTTCTCATTGATAAAAACACCAATGCTATAGGCACACTGTGTGAGCATTGTGGCAATCATCCACGGTCTTCAAATCCATGGAGTACAATAATTTTATTCAAAGCATGGTAAATGTGGGCCAAGAGCTAACTATATATCATGTAATGTTTTTTTTTCATTACTCATGTTCCACATGTGCCATTAATAGTAATGGAGTGCATACGGTATGTATTGTTGGTTAAGTTCTGGTCAGTATTTATTTAGAATTCATTGTTTTCTAATAGTTACATTCATTCTTGTTTTGTTTTGTCTTGCAAACATGAAGTATTTTTCCATTGAATTATCTTTTCAGTGATAATCTTGCATGGGTGCATTTGTGTTGTTTTGTTGCTATATTATTTTAATCCCTTTTAACAAACCAATAAAAGAATCAGCATATGGGCCTCCACAGTGTTATTGATTAAGACAAAATGTATTATTGGTGACTAATAGTTACTTTAGAGGATGCATTTAATTGCAGTTAAATTAAAAATTCAGCATCTAGTCAAGGGAGAAAGAATAACCAGGGGTTGGGTTGCCCTGTAAAGTGTTCAATGTCTGAAATGACAAAAAACTAATCTGATTGCACACAAATTCGAAGGCTAAAAGTGATTGGCTTGATTTTGATGATGTGTTGCATTTTAGATTTCTATCGGCTGAGGTAGGTTTGCTCTTTAATTTTTTTAAGCTTTAAGCTTAAAGCCCTTTTTGATGGGTAAATATCCTTTTTTTACTGATAGCATTGAAACTAGAGAGAAATTGTCACAGCCATTAAGTGTGTCACTCAATCAGTTCCAAACAAGTATGATAAAAGTGGGTATCATTTTCTGAAATTAATGGGTAGTCTTCCCTTCACAGAAGACCTATTGTTACTCCTGATTGTAGAGAGGTATATTTGTTGTATTTCTCTGTACAAAACAGAAAACGTGTAAAATGCTGACTTGTAACAAACTGCTTCCATTGACTGTAGTATTTCACCAAATTCTTGCACAAAAATCAGCTTTCTCTCTTCTTTCACTTTTATTTAAACTTTTCCTACATACTTGAAAAAAAACGGACCCTTGCTATATTGCCTCTTCATGCAATTTTACATTTGAAGTATATATTGTTTGTTACATTTTGCATGGAATAAATTACAGTCAAGCCTTCTTCAGCATCCCAACTTCTTAGATAAAAAAACTACCTGTGAAAAATTGAAAAAAATAGAAACTGTAATTGTTAAATCCAAATCAGAGATAAGAAGAAAAAATATTTTTTTTCATTTCCTAAAGACATGAGCATAGTTTTACATTTGCTCACCTTTGTTTTTGCAATCCACTTATAAGTTACTGATTTCCTGAAAACCACCATAGCAAAAAAATGTAATATGTGTTAGTTAAGAAATCCCTTTCTTGAAACAAAAAGAACTTCTCCATCACCCCATGTTTAAGATGAAATAATATTTTGACTCTATCCTGTCACAAAAACTCCACTTGGGTATAATTAACATCATGTTGAAAAAAGTGAAAATGTGTACTCTTTGGTAGAAAACTGGCAGATTGCTGAATTGCAATAACGTTTTTCACAGGTAATTTTCAACTTGGCCACAAAAGACCAAACTTTTAAAATAATTTTATACTAATTAGAATTCCTTAAATCCATTCTCAACTGTCTTCTTTCTAGTTATGTTCTTTGAAGATCATTCACCATCAACCAGCAGTAATCTGGTTTAATCATCGCTAATTTTACCCATGCAGTAGCTGTAAAATTGGTGAAAATAATTTCTTCTAAACTATTTGTTCATTACTTAATAGTCTTTTTTGCCATAATAATACATATGATTTTGGTTTCCAATTGTTTTTAATTCCTCAAATCTATAGGCACTTTCCTACCATCATCTCCATGTAATCTCTAAAAGTTACATCCTTGCAGAACACTTCCCTCTAATTGAGTAAGGCTTGACTGTAATATTTTCCCATTTCTTCTATCTTGTGAGTTATCTTGCTACACAAAATGCAATATCCATACCAAGGGTGATACTTGTGACCATTGCCTTCTGGTATTACATTTATAGTAGTAACATTATTTGAGGTGCTATAACAATTACTCACACAAGTTGTGGGAAAGCTATTATTTTTGGTCTGCAATAGCTAGGTTGGCTGCTTAACCTTTTTAGTAAGAACTGCCTCATAGGTAAAAATCCTAAAAGCATTATTTTATTCCACTATAGCTAAATCTATACCGCTAAACAGTATGTTTTATCAAGGTCCTTCAATATTTTACAATCTATATGCTTGAGATTGACATACTTATTGTATCCCAGTCTAGTCAAAGGTATCTCTTTGGTAATTTCCTAAAATTATGTTTTTTCCCTAGAAATCTACCATTTCCAAAATATTTACTTTGTTATCAAAATAATAACTTTGAATTGAAACCTGACTTATCTTCCCTCTATTTGTGATGATTCTTGGTGCCATTCTGATGAAAAATATGGTAAAGTATTGCTTTAAATTTTGTCGAAAAAGAAATGCAGCTTTGTCATCAGTGTTGTACATATTCACAATTACTACGTCTGGGGTGGACTGCAGTTTTTCTGTGCCCAAAGATAACATTAATGAGCTCCGGAGATAGTTTTCTCCTAACTCACTGTTGTTAAATAAGTCTGTCAGTGGGAATATCCTCACTGTATCTGAGACTGCCACTTGAGATTCATCAGTGTAAATTTTACTCGGGAACGAGTTTTCATATATTGATGCAAAGTGAGAACTATCAAATCATTGTCTTTTAATTTGTGTGACACTTTCCTTTGTTTTGGCACATTCTTCACACAAATGATGGAATATGAGGAAAAATGTATGCCTTTTAAATCTCTCTCTTTTTTGTATCACCATTTAAATGAGCTCCATTGAATGGCATATGGCACAAGACAGAATTATTCTACTTCCGTGTGTTGTCTATGCATGGTCCACTTTTCCTTGTGGATCAGGGTCAGGAGCAAGGTCCTATCATGGTAGGTTTTGTTATTTGAGTCCTCCTCACACTTGTCATCATGACTTGAAATGTGTGGCTATTAAAGGAGTGTGGAATCATGAATGAGTTAAACTTAGGAATGATTTCCAGTTCCTGCGTGGCAAGTGTGAACTAACATTAACAATAGGATTTTGCACTTCACTCACTGAAAGAATGCATGGTGAATTTTTCTTATCACATGCAATGAGCTTAATTGTGTCCTATTCCTAAAAGTGTATTGATGGGCTAAATGTTTTAAAGTGAGAGATTAATTAGAATTCATAATTCCAGATTTGTTGAAAAGTTTAGTCTTTAAGTCGCTCCAGTGTTTTTTATTTATTTTACTTATTGTTGATGATTTAAATGGTAACTCAAAATAAGTCTCATCTCACGTGAACATTCAAGATAAATGCTGGTATGGAATATTAATTTATAATCAATTTAATGACAGTTTTTTGTAGTTACATACACACATGTAATACATTTTTTCATAAAGAACATGAAAACTGCTTGCCCCGACTACTAACTGTTCATCATGTGATATCACTGCAAGTAATGGCCATGCGTATATAAATTATTATAAAATAATAAGCTACTTCTCATTCTGCTTAACATTAATTATAAAAATTGATGAGATCCTTCTGAGTGAGGCGAGTACATCCTATCTAGAATCCGTCTACAGAGCACATAATGACTAGTAAGACAATGCCCTCTTCATCAGTAGTTTACAGGCATAGTAGTCTTTAAGCATATAATAGAGCTAATAATGAGTGAATGGACGTTTTGTAAATTCAAAAGCTTCATTTTATTTCACAATTCCTAGTATTTTAAATGCCGCCCTTTTTAACAGCAGTCTTTCTTGCTGGTATCTATCTCAATTTCACACTAAATGTTTAATTCCTGCACATAATCATGCCATGAGAACAATTCTCATATAAATATATTCTAAATGATTAATTAGTTATGGCATACCTTATTAATATAAGCATAATGTCCATTGTGAATGTGTGAAGTCATATATGCTTCTTGATCACTGATTACTTGACTGAAAAGAAAGGATGTATAGAGATATGACATCATTCATGGCTCTTTTCCAGCTTGTGTAATACAATTGAAGGTGTTTGAGCCATCATGTTTCCCATGTGTGTAAAGTTTTTATGGGTTGTCTTTGCATTTATTCACAAGTTTGAGTATCGCATATAATAGACCGATTGTTCTTCATATCAGTTTAAATTCCAATTAGACTTGGTGATCAGGAAACATGGAATGAAATTTAAATATTTGCACTTATCTTGCTGTTACATTTCAGTATTCAATTG
The DNA here is from genome assembly GCA_037158775.1 of Hetaerina titia. Classification (NCBI taxonomy): domain Eukaryota; kingdom Metazoa; phylum Arthropoda; class Insecta; order Odonata; family Calopterygidae; genus Hetaerina; species Hetaerina titia. The sequence goes on from CM073770.1 coordinate 83,624,553, forward strand.
AACTCCTCCAATTTGGCATTCAGTATTTTGGCCTCACCCAATCTAAAAAGAGTACCACTAAGGGTTGAGTGTTTTCACGATTGTTTAAACAATATTCTCTGATGTAATGTCATGTTCCAAGTCCTACACCACCTAATTTTGCGGTGAATAGAAATTTACCTTCTGAGCAGATCCGATTCTTTGGAATACCAATTCCATTACCCTGATGCATACTTATAAGTTTATAGATCAGAAGAGTTCAACTGGATCAATACATCATTAAATCTTTTGGGATTAGAAATTATCATGTCCACTAGGAAGAGCAAGGTAGTTTCCTAATTCCACTGGCACTTCAACATGGCAACATCTCATGTTAGCTATACCATGTCGATCCTAGTAACCTTGATGGTTTTTGCCAAGTGGTAATATGGTTTAAGTGTGACATTTTAGCTTTGGCTTTCATTTAGATTTGGTGTGAATCTTTTCTGGGTTTCACTTTTATAGTTTGTCACTTGCATAGAATGTTTTTAATGATTTCTATTGCTTGCTGGAAAGCATTGTATTATAGAGACAAATATGAATCACTGAAATTGATAGACGTCCATGGAGGAAATATTTAGACATTCCCAATTCAGAATTTATCAGATGTCTATCCAATGAAACACATTTGAACATGCAGTAAATCTTGTGGATAGTACAGTATCAACTACCCTTAAAACTCAGTCTTAGGAGTTGTCCAATATGGTGAGATCATGGTTGGAAACATTTTGAGTATTAAACTGTCAATGATGGCCCAGTTTTGTAAAGGTAATATACTTTATGCTCTAATGCAAATGGTGATCATTTGTAATGTAATGTCCTCATTTTGGAAACATTACTTCATGTATTATCACATTTCTTGTCATTTGGGCTCTATATTTGGAACTAGTCAAGAATTTTATAATTTATAAAGTCCTGATTGGAAATAGAGGATGCATTAAAATGGTGTGGTTTTTTTTTAAATGAAATCGTAAGATGTTCAGGTGTCTACGAGTAACGTGTTATATGTATTCAATCACGTTTGTCATTAGTATTTGAATTGTGAAATTTTAGCAGGGTGACAAAACATAAACTGTAATCTGTCTTCACTTGGTGTTTATGTCAATTACTGCCATTTGATGTAAGTTTTTTTTTAGAATATCAGGGCTTCCTCAATATAATCTGATCCATAAGTTTAATGCAATGATTGCCAGCACATTCCCAAAGAATTTTCAATTAACGTTCCCAGGTTTTGGATTTTTAGAGAAGAGTGAGACAGATAAGAGATGAAATCATTTATCATTTTACTTGCAGTTCATTTTTGTGGAGGATTGTAGGATTTTGCCATGGCTAGTTGGTTTCAACTTAAGATATAATGTCATTGTGAATATGTTGTTTCTTTGAAGGCGTCCTTCGGTGAGCATTAATTGTCTGGGATTACCATTGGGGGGTTTGTTGCTTGGTGATCATTGGCTTAATTTGAGGCCTTCATATGGTAAATCACATGGGTGATAATTGTTATCGATGAATTTTGCAAATATGCTGCTTACACTTCATTGAATCACAAGGGTTATTAAGTCGTGACACCATGCTATGGATCATTATTATTTAGACTAAGGGGTGTGAAATGAAACTAAGTGAAGCCTCAGTGCTACTTCATGCTGTCAATTCAAATGTTGCTTTTTCATGAAATCAAAAGCAGACAGCTTGAAGAATGTTAATACATATTCTTCTTGTAAATAACTATATATGTATATAGGTGTACTAAATGTGTGTTTACATGTTTTATGTATTCAATTGATATCCACTGAAAGACCTGTTTTCATGGAATTGCTATTAACTACATATTGATAGAAGGTTAACTGGAATTAGATTTCCACTCTTCTTATTCCCAATTTCCCAATATTCTTACTCCAATTACCCACCTGTCCCTAGTGGTGCAAATGACTTCAGCTGTCACTTGCCTCATCCTGATAAGTACTCATATTACATGTTGATGAAGTGTTTGATGGAATGATTGTTTTTAATCTGGTTAATTATTTTCTGGGAGTGTGCTAAGGTTGATGTCAAACCTATGCTCTACTCTTTTGTTCATTAGTATTAATCTTCTTTATCTGATGACACTTTCTGATTCTATAAATATGAAACCAATTCCTTGAAAATAGATGTCTTTTAAATACCTTGTTTGTAAGAGTGTCCTATCTGTACAATTGCATGGTTATGCGTACTTGTAATTTGACAGCTGGTGATCTTTGCACCATTCTTGTGATTGTTGTTCACATATTCCAAGGTAATTACATGACAGACAATGTATCTGGCATTTGCTATTAATCACAAACTCATTTAGTATGAAATGCATTTGTAAACAAAGCTAACAATTTCGGAGGAGCTTTGGAATTTTTTAAATCTTTCTATTAATATTTATGTATTTGTAATGTTTTTAACATGTTTGAAAATAACATTATTTATTACTGTTGAAGGAGATATTTTACCACTATTTATTGTTAAAAATCTAGAGTTTTAATCAAATTATAACTCAAAAATTTTATATTTTTGCATTTAAAGAGCAGAAGTTGTGTTAGGAACAAAATAACAATTCTAGTAACCTAACTTTCTGGATAATAAACTGTAATTCTACTACCAAACAATTCAAGACTGAGCTTTGAAATGTATTGAACTCATACTTAAAACTTTGCATGGAACAATTATATCGTTCATGTTGAAATATGAACAGTTAAATTTATAATACATGCAGTTCTTCTACCATATTAATTTCAATACCATACCAAATTCATTTAATGTCACTTTGTAACAACGTGACGAATTTTAGTGGCTTTGAATAATGGTATCACAATTCGGGTGCAAATGCCTGAAATTAGTAGTGTCTAAGTTTTCAAAGTTAACATGCATGAAGATATTTTTCTGCAGTACAAGGAATAACGGAATCCTATAATCAGAGTGTGTCATGCCTTCTCTTTGACCACTAGCCTGTGAAGGCCCTAAGGCTTCCTATTTCACATTGTTGTAGCTTGGCTATCCAATGCTGCTAATATTGGTGTGCTAAGGCAAATTTCGACATGAGTGAATGCATGAAAATAATTTTTCATCCTCCTTTGTGTAGGCATTTTCCATTTGAAGGGATAATTTGGTGGCTATGAGAAGCGCGACACATAAGAGACATTAATCATATGGAAAAGGGTTGTTTGGTTATCTGCTTTTTACCTGTCATCTCATCACAGGTTCCAGAGGGTAATAGTGATTAACCACAATATATATATACATTGTTAATATATTAACATATAAATACCATCATCTGTTGAATTTCCTGATCTTAAATGATCAAAGCGAACGTTTATAATTAAAATGAGAATATTGTTTGTTTATGTTTGTCTTCATTTTTTTAGCATTTTACAAGTCTTATGGCAAGTGAGCATTTCAGTTAAAAATGTCTACACATCAAATAGTCAATTGGCCACCTGCATGAATATAATGACATGTATTGCGTGCTCATGTCTTTTCTAGTCATTTTTAAGGTTTTGTATTTAATAGCTGCAATTTCATTAACAACCAGGAAAATAACTTATCTTCTAAATGCATTGTCCACTAATGGAACAAACCAGTATAAGAAGTTGACTGTTCTTAACTGTAGTGTTATAGTGACACAAAATTTGGAATGTGAATAAACAATGTGTGCATTCATTCCTAATTTTATGTTGTTTACTCATTAGTATTTCTCGTGCAAACATTCATTCCATGTTATGTTCTGTAAGTACATTAAACATGTGGAAAATCTAACTTGTTAGCAAAAATGGTTTGATGTATTGGCAAACTATTTTCAAAGTAGCTAAATATGTTTTCTTATTGTGTTTGGGTATTATAAAATCTCTGTAATACAGTTTCAGGAATAAGTTTTTGTTCTATGTTAATGAATTTGTAATAGCCCCATGTTTGTTATTTGAATAATCATGTTACCAAAGTCATTATGAAAAATTCAAGGATGGCATCCTGTTAATACAGCATTTAATACAATAAACTGTTGAATTGTAACTTAGGAATATATATATTTTGGACTCAATAAAAAATTGAAATGCATGCATTTCGCTTTTTATTGTTTTTTTCAATATTTTCGTTTAACTTATGTAATTATTGTAATCTTTGAAGGAATATTAATATATCAAGGAAAAGAGATCTCATATATGTAGGTATTTGTTATTATAGCACTTTTATTCCACTACAAGTTTATGTTGGCATAGAATGATTACATAACATGCTGACAGGTTGATTCCTTTAGTCCAACTATATATTTCTCACATTGATGCAATGAGTCTCTGTGTATTTATATTTTTTAAGGCTATGTAGAAGGAAAATATCATAACACATACCAAAAAAACAGTGTACTTTAAATGGTTTACGACTTAGAGAAAACTTTCATACTCATAAATGTGTACATGTTTGTGTATATATATATATATATATATATATATATATATATATATATATGTGGGTGTGTGTGTGGGTGTGTGCATGTGTGTGTGTAAATAAATATATATATATATATATATACATATATATATACATATATATATATATATATATGTATATAGTGGAAGATCCGGTGTTCAAATCCCGGTCAAGGAAACATTTTTACTTTCGTGATCTGCTCAAAAACCGCCTTCCCCACATGTCCTGTGTTGGCCTTTTATGTGTTTTCCTATCCCCTTTCCTTATACCTATTTCTATGTTTGAATGAATATATATATATGTGTATGCGTGTGTGTGTATATATATATATATATATACATATACACACACACACACACACACACACACACACACACACACACACATATATATATATATATATATATATATATATATATATATATATATGTAAATGAAGAGGGAATTAAGAAGAGAAATTTCAAGCCAAGAAAGGGAAACTAAACGATATGAATAGGAACGTGGAATGTGCTTATGATACTTAAGGGATGCAAGTTAGAAAATTTAAAGCGAGAAATAAAAAAAATGGTCTTTCCTCATCTCAAGCCAAGGAAGGCAGGCCGCTTGATTCTCATTTCCTCTCTCCCGTAACTACTATTCTTACTTGGATCGGACTAACCCATGGTTCCATGCCGCCACCTTTCCCCCTCCCTAAAAGCGCCCGAAAAAAAACCTCTTTACTCGCCTCACCTTCCTTACACGCTTTCTTCACCGAGGAATCTAAATGCACCACCCATTAGATAGGGCTTTCCTCACGGGAGGTACCTCCCGCTCTCCATCGGAAATCCGTTGCTAACTAAACTTTTTCGACTGTGGCATTCAATATCACGCTTCACTCGAGACCCTGTATATCTCAGGAAGGATTCACAAACACGAAGGGCTTGGATTCACTAAGCAAAGCAAGCAGTAAGTTACCGGCTGCATAAGAAATATTCTCTCATTGATAATATTCATTGTCACAAGAACAAGAAACATTTGCTGAGGTGAGGCCCAGTTCCTGGATGTGATGTTTTTTGAAGCCCTTCGGTGAGTGGTACACTCCTTTTAATAACTGCTACTATTATCGGTATTGCGGACGTAATAAGAAGTCGAATTGGTGCATATAAAATTTGTTATTCTGTTCTTTCACATTACCTGACTGAAAATGTCAAAAGGAATAAGGAAGCTTTTTACGTATTTTTTTATTTTTATTACGGCAAATGTTTATAGCGTCATTAATTTGTTAATACCCAGCTTTCCTCCGCCAGACTTCCAGAAACGACACTCGAATCTAAATGTATCATTCATGCGAAGTCATATTGATCGTAGATCAACGTAGAGTCGTAGTTCGTAAGGCAGCGCATAGAATAACGAATTATTTTCAATTTAGGTGGACTCCGCAAAATGCTAATATTTGTTCCACTTTTCGATTCACAGTATCTGGCTTAACCAGCTTGATATACTTACATGCGTAAGTACCTTACAGGGGTCTTCAACTAAAAAAATTGCTGCTCCTTAGATAGAGGAATGGCTATCCCCATCAAATATTTCCCAAAATTTGAGGCACGCATGAGTGCCTCGAATTTTGATTTCGCGCGGATAACGGCTAAAGCGACGGGGTGTTGAATTGACACCAGTCGTGAGCGATGAGCTTGTAAAACCGATGTCGGCCTAGGTGTTCGACGCAATGATAGTTTTTAATGCAAGGAAAATGCACTAGGAATCGCGTACCATGAATACTACTTAAACGGGAAGCACACTCCTCCCACAAAGAAGCGGAAATATAATATTTCAATTGGTTTGGAATGTTTGCAATGTTCGCCCTACGATTATTTCCTGCTGATAAACCTGAATTCACAATTCAATACGCAAAAAACATCGTGTACCAACTCACTAAACACCACCTACACGATATGGACCACAGCAGAGCGTGGCCCCATCGGTGGTATCTTTGAACCCGTGATTTGAGCTAGCGCTATCGTGGAAGTTGCACATCTGTAGCTGTTGTAAATGACAGGAGTCCATAGACATTTTTGCGTAAGCACCTACCCGCTTGTATGACGAATATTGGTGCATTTTTGCGATGAGTTATGTGGATTGATTGATTGACGTTATCAGTTATTGATCAAGCAACAGCTCTTGCTAGGTTATATGTCGAGTTAAGGGTTTTCGGATGTTAAATTGTCAGATTGCAATATTTTTTCCGTTGCCGCTTTTGGGGAATATAACCTTGTTCTCTTTGATCACAAACTGTGAAATGAAGAAAGAGTTTTATTTTTCTAGTTTATTTAATTTTTTTTTTCTAATTCCATTGAAAGGGTCTGTTTTGGCCAAAAGAATGTTGACCATTTTGTCAGTTATAAAGTTCGTGTCACAATAAACTCATGTGCCAAGCACTTTTATTTCTTTCTCCATTTCCATATTAACAACGTATTTGAAGAGTTCAGGGGTCGTTTGGATCAGTTTGTCGCGGTGATCCGGGAATTGTCCAATTGAAGTGGATCGTTGTGAATTCCCACGCTGGACTGCAAATGTGGTAACCTTGCCCATAGGACTCATGGCTCCTTTTCTCTTACCCTACATTCTCAGCCCTACCCTCTCAGGTAGGAAGATGCAAACACTAAAACCGTTAAATTTCAATTCGTTCAAAAAGATAAGTTCCGTCCTTTACGCAGATCAGGTGCCGTTCGTTGGATCCAATGTGTTTTATTAGTGATTCCGTTATTTACAAGATATTTAATTTCTCACTATTGCTGCAATAGGGAAATACTGCAGTATAAAACAGGTAGAGTCTCATTCTTTTAACAATTGACCGATTATTTATGCCGATTGTGAAACAATACTGCGAAATTAGAAATAAAACGGATGTGCATGCACTAAGATTTCCACGGAAAGAAGTATTAAGTTCGACGCATAAAATGCACACTGTGTATGAAATGGGTTCATGCGTGATACCAAAATTTTACGGGCAGTGGTAGGGTGAGATACATGGTAAACAGGACAATGTGAGTCATAACGGCTTGTGCGTGATCTTCAGTCTTAATCAACATTCAAAAAACTGATAGCCGATCTATATAAGTAAAAATGATAGAGCCGAAAGTGGATTTGCAAAGGTGTAAATGCACATTATATTACGTAAATTCTGAAAATTTTAGAGAATATATAAAGGAGATTATAAGAAATTAATATGCTGATAAGCAACATTTCGTATCATATGAGCGAATGTAATTAAATGACCTAACGTAGTAATTCTTAATTTATTCCCTAGTTATAATGAAATTTGTACAACGCACACGATCCAACTAGAGATTTAAGTTTCGGGAGATATTCTTTTGTGACGTTCACTTATTCAAATTAGATGCATAATCAAATGAAAAATTTAACTTGTTCCAAACAGAAAACTCTCCAAAAAAATGTAGACATATATCGAAAACAAACAGCAAAGGTAATTATATTGACCTGATACAACTAAGTTAGAAACTAATTATATATAATTAACTTTAATCCCCATGAAAGTGCATTAACTTTTGAGCATTTATAAGGGCACCAATAACAACAATGCTAAACAATGGCGATGCCTTGGTTTCAAAACAATGATAGTTACTCACGAGAATTAGCTCGAGAGAATTACTCACGAGCAGTAATATTGAAGCTTATTTGTGTGAATTGTAAAGTCTTTGAAATGGGAGGACTTCTGTGTAAGTAATGAATAATATATTTTTTAAACAATTAATGAGTTAGCCCTAAAGATATGTAAAGCGAAATTATTTCCTAGGCGACTCTAACGAACCTCATGGGCACTTGGGTGCATTTCAGTACATCGTAATCATGTAGTAGAGCTTGGGAAAGATGAGATTATTTTATTTAAATGCAAATGCGAATATTACACAGTGGGTGACATAGAGGATTAGTCAATGATCGGGAATGTTTCTTAAGACTGGACACTCGCCCACATGCTCCCGTATTAAGGCGCATAAGCTTTGGCAACTGGCATTAATACAATGTAATTTTTATGGTAAGATATTTTTATTTTTGGCGCAGGCTGTTGCAAGCCGAAGATGATGAAGAATGCAGAAGAGACCTCTGTGATTTACGAATTTGTCATGCCTGAGAAAGCGGAAGTGTCAGCCAAATGTGCGACCGAGATTTTGGCGTGTGAGGGAGTGGAGGAGGGGAAGAATGGTTACAAAACGGAGGATGGAATGATAGATGAGGAGAGGAAAAGTGAAATTAAACTGGAATGCTTGGAAGAAGAGAGTGAAGGTGCAAAAGTGAATGGGGGGCTGTCGGTTTTGAAGGAAATTGAAGGAATGTCGGATGAAGTGGTCCAAGGTGAGGCCGAAGAAGAATTGGATAGGGGGACAGAGGAGACTGAAGAGGAAACTGAAGAGGAGAGGTTGACAGGAAGGCGGCAGTACATGTATAACTTGGAGGAACCAGAGAGAGACGCCCAAGATTTTATTTTCCTATTTCTTCTGCTGCTTCTCTGTGAAAGGAACAGCAACCAAGTTTAATACATACCTAAAATCCATCTAAGATTTTGAATGGAATCTTCTACAAGGATGATTGGTAAATAAGTTCTCCATTTGTAAATCTTAGTCCTTTTCTTGAACTATGTTTCTCTCAAATCAAACACTACACTTTGCATTCGAATGTGTTTACTTCCCTTGTGTGCTTTAAAATATGATCCTATATATTCAATGTTATCCAAAGGCAAAGAACTCTAGGATGAACCTCTAACAAGTCGTTGTGCAAAACAGTAAACTTATGAATGCCCAGTTCTATGAAAAAACCTAAATAAGTCATTTGTTAACAAGGTAGTGGAGAAAACAGAAATTGCTATTGAACTCAATGAAGCTTATTTAGACATTTACTTACAAATTTAAAAATCAAAATAAAAGTAAGAATTGTGTAGTTCTCAGTAATTTCTTTGAGCATATCAGTTTATACAAATATTACAGTTACATCATTATTAATTAAAATAGCAGTTCTTACATGGCATGGCAATTAATAACATCCTATATGTTTTTTGTCCCCAGTTACAGACATTTTGCACAAGAAGTATCGTGGAATCAATAGCTGTAACTCCTAATTCCAAAGAAAATCCTTGATGGAACTATAATTATGGAGTGTGAAGTAGAATGCCAGAGTATGAGGGAGCATACTTTCTTTTACATGTGTTTCCATGACTGTGTCCGAGCCCACCTGCCTTGTCTTCTTGCCAACCAATTTTCCTTTCCTCAGCTACCCTCAAGCAAGCTGCATGTTTCAGTGACATTAAAACTTTAATTAAACAAAAAAGCTGAAGCGATTTACAAGCAATTCGGAGCACACCGGTTCTAAGGCCCACCATGAATTTACCATTAGTACTTTTTATTTTTCAAAAAACAAGAACTTTTGAGAAATAAAACTTTTCAAGTCCAAGGGAATTTTATTTAAATTTACCAGTTTTGTGGAGCAGTAGACATCATCAGGTATGAAATTGAAGATTTTTTATGAATGTGGTGTGAGAAGAGTAAGGAGGAGGGGGCTGTTGAGTGTAATGAGTGAGGATTATAGGGGATAGGATTTCTATCGTCATTTCAAATAAAATCAGTGTGACTTACAAAGTTTTTATTTTTCATTATTCATCATAGAGCACCATAGAATTATTTACTTTTTTAAGTTTATTTGAACTTTTTTGGGATTATTATTTTAAATTTTTCTCAATTTAACCTTTTGATTGTACCTATTTTGATTTATTCAAATAAATTTTCTTGAATACACACTGCTCTCTGCATTTTGTCATGAAAAAATGAAGTCAATAGGAGAATGATGTTATCTCCTCCTTGTAATTTACTTTTATGCCATTGTAATTGAAGTTTTGCACTTCATATTTTGCAAAATGAAGTTTCTTAATTGTTTTCTAGCTATCTTTACATCTACATCTACATAAATACCCTGAGAGCCACCAAAAAGGTGTGTGGCAGAGGGTGTAGCACCATGAGGGAAGGGTAAGGAGCCATGTAATTGAGGAAGCCAGCAGCTTCCTCAATTACATGAACACATGCAAATTTCATCTTTTTTTTACCCCTCCATAACCTAATAATTTTAATTGTTCATATTCACCTTTATTCAACTTTAAAATTGCTGTATACGGATTGCCATTCTGAGTAGCCATGTCCCATTTGAATTTTTGCACATTATTTGCTGAATTTAGTATGCAAGAAAGGTAAGGGTTGAGATGTGAAAATATTAGTTGATCACTTAGTTATGTCCAAGTGTAATTTTTGTGTATGTCCCTCGCTTTCAGTGTGTCTGCATGAGGGGTGAGCCCTCTCATCATACTTGGAACTGTTCTCTGGTGCCATGGTAGGTGCATCCTGCTCATCCCTGGGAGCAGATGATGCTGTAGAGGCTTCTCCAATGCCATTGATGCTCCACGATGAGAGGGCTCTATGGGAAAATTCATCGGTTTGAACTTAAGCCTTCATTTCTCAGATGGTCAGCAGTGACGTTAATTTGAATTGTGACTCAGGGCACTTCTCACTTTCAACTCTTTGATTTTCCATCTTTGATGTTGGCTATGGAAGAGTATTTCAATAATATAAAGTGCATACAAGTAGTTTAGGGTTATGAATGTGATTGTCTGCCTTTAAAAAGGGATGTACATATTAATATACATATATTTTTTACACAGGATTCCCGAGCAAGCCTCTCTGGGCACCAGCAGCTCTACCCAAACTCTGATTTTGCAGGTATCAGACCTTCCTGGGAAACCATAACTGGCACAGGTAAGCCACTGCCCCCCCTTCCCTGGTGTGTGAATTTCATGTCATTGGGCTTAGTACTGGGTGAACCCTACCATCACCTACCAAACTGACCTTCAGGTTGATTACAGTGTTTATGTTTTTTATTTTCATGAGCAACTAAATTATTTGTATTTAGAAGTTAATATTTCACCCCTCCAACAGATATGTGATGTGATGTCATATGTAATTTTGAATAAAAATTAATTAAAAAACAATACTTGTGAAAATTGCATAACTGAATGGATGAAACATGAATCATAAACATAATAAAATGTAAAAAAAAAATCCGCCTCTTTGTTATAAAAGTACACTTATACTTTCATTTTAACTACCATTTTACAGTTTAAAGGTTTATCTGACTGGTGACTTAGACCATCTATGCGGTCTACTCAAAATATATGGTTCAAATTTTTGGCCAGAGGATAGTGATATGACTGTTATAGGTGTTCTTTCATTCCTAACTACTCTTGCCATTTACTGTCAACATTTTGGAGTGGTAAGGGAAGAAGGTTCACCCAGAATCACAAACTCCTACTGGCTTTGAGTTCACTTCTTTTTCTCAGTCACCAATTTTAGCGTAAAATATTTTACTGTATGCATCAACACTAATATCAGTGTACCACTTCCCAACTCTAATATTCTGGTATGTGTGCCATTTCCAAATAACTCTCTGTTCATTTTCAACTTCACACAAGTTTTATAGTATCCAGCTCTCTTACAATGGCTGCTTTTGTTCAGGTTGTCTTATTTACAGTAAGGTAATCCTTTTGATTCACCACTTCCCCCACACACAAACTTGGATATCTGTGACCATGGTCATCTTTAATTTGTTTATCTCTGTATTTATCTACAAAGGATCTTAATGAGGAAGATGCCCTAGACTTTTTTTTACGTTCAAGCATCAATTTTTACTGTAGCAAAAAGTAGTGTTTTGCAATGTGAAAAGGTACGTAATACTAGCTCCCCCGGAAAGAAATACTTAGCCCAACCTGTCCTATGTCACTTAAATTCCCTCTCTTGGGAAATTTGTAAAATTTCTTCTCCCAATTTCAATGGGACTTTTCTCCATATTATTTGGATGTACAGAAATTATAACTCAATTGATTTCTATGGATTGTTATTTCTATTCATCACTCAATTAATATTGATTTCTGTGGAGTTGAAGTAAATGAAGAGAAAGAAGGAAATACATCTAAGCTTCTCTAAATGTAGCCATTATATGTCGAACGTCTCCACGTGATCCCTATGGGCTGCAACACCGTGAACAGGTACACAATGCGCGTTGCGTGCATCTCAGGATATACTTAATGTTTCAATTTTTTTCGTAAGCATGGACAATACACGTGAATAATGCTTCATTTTCCTACCCTAAAACATAATTGAAAATGAGTTTTATTACGTGACATTAGCTATTAGCTATTTTTAGTTATTTGAGTGCCCTACAAGCCACCGCTAGGTTGTGTGGCGGGGGGTGAATACGCACCAGACTGATTTTGAGCCAAACATGACGCTGCCGCGGTCGGACTATATTATTCCGATATCTCCTCGTTTGAGGAAAAAATGATTCCCAGCCTAGCTCTAGTATTTTGGATACGCTCGTAAGTTTATCATAACAACGTTTCACAAATCAAGCTACTCTACGCTCCACGTGATCCAATCCGGCTAACGTATAGGTAAAGTTACAATACACTCAAACAAATATGATCTTTAACAAGGGAAAAGCACGCAATGAGTATTATTGAAAATCATTCAAGTTTCCTTTTTAGCATTGCACTTTCTTCTCTTCCATTTAACTTTCCCTCCAACTAATGGCCACTGTTCGTTCCCTCCTAAAGAGTTTAGAAGGCGAATATAAGTAAAATGGTGAGGAATATATAAATGATGAAAATCAAAAATCTGGTGGGGGAGATAGAAAGATGCCGATTACGAGATCAAAACATTTTTCATATATGCTCCCATTTAGCAAATGACGTCACGTGCTCTCCTCCCATTTTTAAGTAAAACTTGATCATCATTCTTGTTAGTTGTTGGCGCTAATTTTATCCCTAACTTGATAGTCATAAAAGTATTCACGTTTTCCGTTTATTTATTTTGTGCTCTAACTAACTCGTTTTAAAGACTTGCTCAAAATATTTCTGCATTTTTTGTGCATACAACTCAATCGAAATGTGCATTCACCACATCTACCATTCTTACATGGATAGGAAACCCGTGTGCCACCTTTCTCCATACATAAAAGCACCCGAAAAAATCTCCCTTAACTCGCCTCACCTTCCGACCACGCTTTCTTCGGCGAGGAATCTAACTGCACGACCCATTCGATAGGGCTTTCATCCCGCTCTCAATCGGAAATCCGGCGCAAAGTACGGTCTTTCGACTGTGACATTCAATCTCACACTTCACTCGAGACCGTGTGTACGAACACAAAGGGCTTGGATTCACCTAGCAAAGCAAGCAGTAAGCAACAAGGTACATACGATATATTCTCTTTTTTATAATATTCGTTGTCACTGCAACAATTAACGGTCCTTCTCATGATATGCAGAAATACTTAACTTTTCAAAGAAGAGAGATAGATTTGCATTCTTGGTTGAACCGTTTCTTTTTATATATATTTTTGCAGGCTTTCTCAATAAGAACAAGAGACACTTGCTGAGGTGAGGCCGACTTCTAGCTATGCTTTATTCACAAAGCTTAGGCGAAAATAACTAGGAATATTCTGACCTAAACTCTAAACTGATACGACAAGAAGTGTCAAGGTGAACTACGGTCGATCCGAATTTTTATTAACAAGTCACAATGAAGTGTACTAATTGTTTCCATGTATTCCAGTCGGCGGGCAAACAGCATGTGAGAGCATAATGATCTCTTTGCTCTCACATTCTATATACTCTCACTTGTACTTGTATAATACTCGGTGAATTCAGATTTTGATTGCATTTTAATTGGCAAAGCACGATTTTTTTCATTCCGTTCTTCGTGTCGTGCATTGGAATGTTTAGAAACGCTATGCTCGTTTTTTGAAGCAACGACTTTGGAGGACTAAGTGAAAGAATTTCGGAAAAAACAGCCCCCACTTCCAATCTTTTTCAGTATATATTAATTAACGTGACGAATGCCAATTCCTTGGGAGTAGATTGGCCCCGGACACCGAAGAGGAATATTACTCCCAGGTTCATTCCGGCATTCCAAAACCGGTTTGGGAACCAGAGCGATCATCCTCCGGGAACCCCCTTCTTTCACTTTTGGGTCATTAGGCGCGGCAAACGCCCATGTGGATCGCAGGCCGGATGGTATTGTCGTACGAAGACAGTAAATTCATTCGACTCTTTAGAAGTATCCATTTATTACTAGGGGTTGGTTATAGGGTATGTCTCCCCGTACTTTAGTCACCTCTTACGAAGAGCGGGGATGCTACGGGATAATTCTGAATCCCCATGCCTTCATGAGGGAAGGGGGATTGAGATCAACCAAAGAGATGATAGTGTCAACGCGAAAGAGGCATTGAATGCTACCCAAGGATATCCCAGAGCACTGCACAGTCAGATGGACCGTAGTTGACTCATCGCACTTCCTAGGCGGGTTTGACATTGCTTATTCACCTCAACCCTCTCCTCTGACTCTCCATCCAAACCACCCTCCTCGTTACGCACAAGGTGCTATTCCCTTATGCAATAATCTCAATGAAAACCTAAGGAAATATTAAGGTTCAGACTATCTACTGAGGAATAGTAGTTGCCAACACATTTATTTTACCGAGTTCCTCATGAAATTTCCTTACTGCAATTTATCGCCAATTTAATTGGGACTTGCAAATTATTTTCCGGCTCGCAGAAAATTAGCATAATCATTGGCCTCATTTACTTACATGTGTGTTACGGCATGTGTTTGTATAGTCATGGACTTACAATGAGACCACAGTCCGGATTCACTGAATGATGGCTTGTTTAATGACGCGCACGCATTTCTGGAGGGGCACGCAACTGTATTGTTAGCTCGTGGTCTTGGATGCAGCTGTTTGTACACTAGGCACTCTATCTTTCGGCGAGGAAAGGAGCGGTTAACTGCATAACTCCAATTTGCTCGAGTGCGAAATCCCTGCGAAGATAGGCGAAATACACACTTTCGGAATTGAAATGGGCTAAAAATTCCCTCCGCCTCCATTTCCATCGTCCCAATTCGCTGATACCCACTCTTGCGCGAAGTCTCCCTCCTAGCGAATCAACTCCCCGCCTTCCCCCCAAAGTCCCCATCTTACTTGCCGACGGGAATTCACTTTCGCCAGGGCGCCTTGGGAGCCGGGGCCAGCCAAGCGATCGAAGCAACTGGACTCATCGCCATCCCGGAGTTCGTGGAATCCGCCAGGGGCATATCGTCGAGTTAATCTGGAGAAGACTAAGCGGTCGACATCACAGGCAGCTCTACATATATTATTGGTGAGTGGCGATTTCATACAAGCCCACCTGCAAACAAAGAGTGGTAGATTGGGCTTCTCCGTAAACGTGTTCACTGTATCAAGTTTCTAATTGTCAGGTTTCGATTATCTAGATCTTAGGGCCACTTTCCAATTTTTGTCGTTTGCATGTTGGTACATACGTATTTGGCCTACGGAAATAGTTTTTAAATGTGCTTTCTCTTGCTGGAATCTTTATACACGTACTATACATAAACTGAACAAAGGTACATACGCGGTAAATCACAAGCTGTTGACTTACTTGGTAAATTCGGTCTTAAGCTTGGTTCAATTGTCTTTGGTTATTGTCTGGGGATGTATTAATGATGGTCCCGTAATTGTCATCGCTGGGGATCGGGATAGTGCGGTGGGTAACGTAGTGGCTTCCCACCCAGAGGGTTCTAGTTTGAATCCTAGGGGCGGCTGGTATTTTTGTAAGTGGTGTCTCGATTTCTACGATGAAATTGCTTTGTGGGGAGCGCTTTGGGTGAGTACACCGACCGTCATTTGGGACCTTAAACTGCGGACTCCTAGGCGCTAATGACCACGGCGTTCGGCCACCTCCCGAAAAATTAAATATATTGTCGATCCTCGGCATTGCCGAAGTTGTAATCACGGCCCTGGTAGCTTCTAGCTCATATGTGCACACACGAAATTTCGATTTCCGACGTCCAATTCTTCATCGTAGAAGTTGCACAATTTATAATTATTCACTTCTGGTCTACCCCTCTCTTGGTATGTGATACGAAATGGGGAAGGACTGTAGATTCGGTCGCGTGTTAGGTAAATAAATGTTCAACTTGAATTTTGTGTCTCTTATTAACAAACAGTGTCTTTTATTAACAAAAATCAGGACATGTTTATTAAAAACTGTGACCTTCATAGTCATAATACGAGAAGTCAAAATGCATTCCATGTAAGTCAGCACAGAGTAAATAAAACGATTAAAGGGATAGATCATCAGGGAATACTTATGTACAATAAATTGCCTGCTTATATTAAAAATATCAAAAGTTCCTTTAAATTCAAGTGTGCCGTGAAAAAACTACTTTCATTTAAATTATTTTATAGTGTAGATGATTTTCTAATCCATACCATTTCAAATGTATAACTGAAATGTGTTAATTCCAAAAAGTTGTAAATTGTATGTATTTGTACTTTGCATATTGTATTGATTTTGCATAATGTTTTTTTACTGAAATGAAGTGTAAAACATGTATTGACAAAGCCATGCATAATTCTATGCTTATGGTGAATAAATAAATTACAATTACAATTTGTATTTCATTCCTTCGAACCAGACGGTGGCACCCTAATTAGTATCGCGTTCGCTATCCAAGTAGAGAGGCTGTGCGCTCAACATATCTAGCGTCGGGTTTGCGAGCGACTGCAATGTATCTCCCAGGAATTCTCATAAAGAAAACAAAGCAACCGTCCCGGCGCGTTTGAGCTCGGTGAAATTAGCTACCAATTCCTTAATTTAGTCAGTCTTAAAAAAACCATTTTGAAATGCTTTCTCTGCAGATTCGATTCAGATGAGGTCACTCGTAGGCTGAAACATGTCATGCTTTCCTCGCCATTTCATCTTGGGCCTATTGCAGGGAAAATCACCTGAAAAAATGTCAACCTGCGGCCGAGAAAATATGGGTAAAATCTTATAACTTAAGGTTGCTCTGTTTATACTGGAACAATGTACCAAATATTTTCACTCACCTCCTAAGAATTATAAGTGCGATGATGAATTATTAAAATTTTGTCTTAACGAGTAGAAATGGTGTAAATGTTGGTACTGCAACACAGACGAGGATAAAAGATTACTATGTATTTTCCACAAATCTTAAAATTTGCGACAACTATATTTAATTCAGTTTAACTTTGAAGAGACTGGCCTGGTTCCTGGTTACTTTGAAAAATTCCCAGCTTCATCGCAATTCTATTATTTTTAGGGTGCTCAAGATGCAAACCACAGACAGCCCAAGGAAATGAACTGTTTTATCTTCGTTCCTTAATTTTGGCATGATCCCCTAATTGCACTGCCCTATGAACCACCTTTACAACCGAGTGTGAGGTATTCTGTCAAACTTTTTAATCCTACATGTCTTAGGCCTTTGTGAGGTGAGCTGTACTCTCATATTTATAAAAATCAATCTTTTGAAGGTCTCTTGTTTAATCATTTGGTTAGTTCGATTTTCAAATTGTTTTCAAATTTCACTCACCAACTGAAAGAATTTCGGAAAAAACAGCCTCCATTTCCAATCTTTTTCAGTATATATTAATTAACGTGAAGTATGCCAATTGCCTGGGAGTGCATTGGCCCCAGACACCCGTTTTAATAAAATTCAGGGCAGAAGAGAAATATTACTCCCTGGTTCATACCGGATAACCAAAACCGGGTTGGGAACCTAAGAGCCCATCCTCCGGGATCCCATTCCCAAACTAGAGGATCTCCAGGCTAAGCAAACGCCCATGTGCCGGATGGTATGGCCGTACGGAGACAGTAAATCCATTAGGTTGTTTGGAAGTGCACCTTTCTTACTAGGGGTTAGTT
The DNA here is from genome assembly GCA_037158775.1 of Hetaerina titia. Taxonomy (NCBI): domain Eukaryota; kingdom Metazoa; phylum Arthropoda; class Insecta; order Odonata; family Calopterygidae; genus Hetaerina; species Hetaerina titia. Next base: position 83,642,821 of record CM073770.1, read on the forward strand.
TCGGGTATTTCTCCCCGCCTTTTAAGTCGCCTCATAAGATAGGCGGGAATACTGATGGAAATTTCTCAATCTCCCTATCGGCATGAAGGTAGGGGGATTGGGACCAACCAAGGAGATAATGGAGTCACCGCGAAAGAGGAACTGAATGCCACCCAAGTATATCCCAGTGCACTGCTTAGGCCGTCGGATGGGACGCAGTTGACTCATCGCACTTCCGAGGCGGAATTGACATTGCTGCTTCACCTGTGCCTCAACTCTCTCTGCCCCTTCCCTCTGACTCTCCGTCCAACCCACCCTCCCCGTCATGCACAAGGTGCTATGATGCCCTTATGCAATAAACTCAAGGAAAACTAAGAAAATATTAAGGTTCAGACTACCTACTGAGGAATAGTAGTTGCGAACACATTTATTTTACCGAGTTCCTCATGAAATTTCCTTACAGCAATTCAATTGGAACTTGCAAGTTATTTTCCGGGTCGCAAGGCATTAGCATCAACATTGGGCTCAGTTACTTATATGTGTGTTTCGACATGTATTTGAATAGTCATGGATTTACAATGAGACCCAAGTCCGGATTCACTGAATGATGGCTTGTTTAATGACGCGCGCGCATTTCTGGAGCGGCGTACAATTGCATTGTCGGCTCGTGGTCTTGGAGGCAGCTGTATGTACACTCGGCAATCTTTCGGCGAAGAAAGGAGCGGTTAACTGCATGACTCCAATTTGCTCGAATGCAAAGCCCTGCCAAGATAGGCGAGGTGCGCCCTTTCAGAATTGAAATGGGCTAACAATTCCCTCCGCATCCTTTTCCATCGTTCCAATTCGATTGCACACACTCTTGTGCGAAGTCTCCCCCCTAGCGAATAAACTCCCCCTCCTTCGCCTTAAAGTCGCCCCCCCTTTCGTGCCGAAGTACATTCTCTCGCGCCAGTTCATTTTGAGAGCCCGGGAGAGCCAGTCGATCGGAGCGTCTGGACTCATCGCCATCCAGGAGTTCGTGGAACCCGCGACGGGCGTATCGTATCGTCGAGCTAATCTTGAGAGAAGACTAAGCCGTCGACATCACGGGAAGCTCTACATATAACATTGGTGAGTGGCAATTTCATACAAGCCCTCGTGCAAACATACAGTGGTAGGTTAGGCTGCTTCGTAAACTTGTTCAGTGTATCAAGATTCCAATTGTCGGGTTTCGATTATCTAGATCTTACGGCCACTTTCCAAATTTGACGGTTTCATGTTGTTACGTTCGTAGTCAGCCTTCAAAAATTATGTGGAAATTGCTTTCTTTTGCTGGCATCCACATGCATACACTGAGCAGATGGTTGAATTACGCGGTACGGTAGCATCCTAATTAGTACCGCGTTCGCCTTCCTAGCAGAGGGGCTGTGCGCTCAACAAATCTAGCGTCTTTTTTTGCGATCGTCTGCAATGTATTTCCCAGGAGGAAAACAAAGTAACTTTTCCGGCAAGTTGGAGCTTGGTAAAATTAGCCACGAATTCCTTAATTTTTTCAGTATTAAAAAAATGCTATTTTAAAATTTGTTTCTCTGCAGATACGCTTCAGATGAGGTCACTCGTAGGCTGAAACATGTCAAGCTTTCCTCGTCATTTCATTTTAGTGATATTGCAGGAAAATCACCTGATAAAATGTCCACCCACTTTTTAGGGGAGAATATATGGGTAAAATCTCATAACTTAAGGTTGCCCTGGTTCTACTGAGACAATTTTCCAAATATTTTCGCTCACCCCCTAAGTATTATAAGTACGATGATTAATTATTTATATATTGCCCTAGCAAGTAGAAAGGGTGTAAAAGTTGACCTTGTAATGGAGCAGAGAAAAAAAGGTTACCATGTATTTTCCACAAAACTTTATATTTGCGACAACTATTTCAATGCAAAGCCATAATCCTTGGGTACCTTAAGATGATGCCTGTGTATTTTGAAATTATATGTGGTAAGTAAAAGATCTGTGGGAATTACATCGCATACTCCTTTTATTCAAAAACTATTTGCTTGCAATCAAGCCTATTATTGAGTGTTTTAAAGGGGAGAACGTCAGACAAGACTGTAGGAATATACTAGGGATGTTGGGTGGAATGGAGGGAGGTGTGGAATCAAAGATTTGAGTGAGTCGGGTATTCTTTTTTGCAAGGTTGAGAAGTGAAATGGCTGTATTTTAGTGTATTTCCAATACTAACTTTAAACGTTTATTTACTGATGACCTAATATATAATCTAAAATGTTTTATTATTTAGTAATATTAGTTAAAAATGTTGTACCTTTTATTGTGAAATATTTTACCTAATTAAAAAATCATTCCACAATGAAACTTGTAAAATCTGGCACCAATTTCTGATGGTGGCAAAAGATTTTGAGTAACACTTCTTAAATAAGTAGTATATGCCAAATCAAGTGAGTTTATGTAGAATTTTTTTGTTTTAATAGAAAGAAATTTATCAGTTTTATGCCAAGCCAAAGGAAGCCCAAGGAAATGAGGAATGATGCCCTAATTTGTGAAACACCTTTGCGATAGAGTGAGAGGTATTGTCAAACCTTTTAATCCCACATGCCTTATGCCTATGTGAGGTGATCTATACTCTTCATATTTATAAAAATTAATCTTTGTGATGATCACTCCTAATTTCTTTTTTTTCATTTCAGGTTTTATCATTGGGTTAGTTCGATTTTCAAATTGTTTTCAAACTTCTTTTTAAGTATCATGGATTTTAATGAAGTACCATAGTACATGGTTTCATCATAGCTCATGCTGACTGGGATGTTTTTTTTTCCAATTAGGTTATCCAAAAATATTAATAAACTTGTAGGCTGTCTTTGATATACCTCTCCTAGTAATTAGCTGAATTTTGTGACAATCACTAATCAAGAGGGTAATAATGGGTGCCAGTTCCTTTTCTTGTGCTACTTTGTAGTTTCCCAAGAATGTCTGGTACCCAAAATTCCCACAGCATGGATGAGCAGGGCAGGAGGGTCTCAAGAGGTATCACTCTGAATCAATTCCAGACCCTTAGGACAATAAATTCCTTCCATGTAACATGTTTGCCATGTCTGTGTTAATCATTAATAATATCCATATCTTTCATGCAAATGGAAATGTTTACTCATATTAAACTATAAATCATAACATCCCCATAAGTTATCATCAGTTAGCAATTTCATATTAAACCTATATGGTAATTGGTGGAAAAGAACTATCCAAACGGAGTGCAGTACTGACTACCAGCAATATATAATGTGGACAAGAAGGCTTCGAAAAATACCATATGTGCTCACTTTGTAGGAAATACTCTTGGTACCCGCCACTCCACCCTTGCCCACAACAAGGAGACATATTGAAATGGCCTTCACCACCATCCACCAAAAGCCTTGTGTCAAATTTAAGTACAGCAGCCTGAACTCAGTTTGGCAGGGCAGCCTACAAACTTAGGAATCGGCTTGAACCACACTCAGTCGCTGCATTTGCCATGTTCGAATCCACCCACGCTCATTGAAATCACTCCCACCCCTCCACTTATTACCCCTCCCACGTGCGAAGCCATGGTCAACATGAAAGGAACTCCACCCCAAGAAACTTATCCCTCCCCTCCTTCACTCAATTCACCAATCCAGGGCACTCATCGGTGAGGTCATCTAGAGTGGATGAGTATTTCCCCTCTTCCATTCTTGTCTCCCCCTCTCTCATCCTAACCCTCATTCCTCGCATCCCCTCCCTGTCCCAGGTAGGCATCATAGTCTCCCTTTACACTTGCTCCCTCTGTCACTTATCTCCCATGCATCTTTAAGTTCTTCATTCTCTGCATTCCTCCATCTCGCATTTTTGCCTACATTGCTTTCTTCTGTTCCTTGCAGTCTTCCTTCTCCCGAGTGGAGCTCTCTGAAGTGTCCTGTTTGTAGCTGCAGAGGGAGGAGTGAATGTGTGAGTGAGGGACGATTGAGCCACTCCAGTGGGTCAATGGAATTACTGGATGCTGCTCCGTGCATGTCAGGTGGGCTTGAGTGAGTTTCACCAACTCCCAGCATTGATTTATATCTTAGTAATCGATCCAAAAGGATTATGTGAAAGACAATGTTTGTTCAGCTGGCGATGAACTCTCTTAATCCATATGAAACTCTAGAATCCATGAATGGGAACATTGAAATAATGATATTTGTCCTGTAATATTGTTTTCCACAATTAATGAATACAATATAATATTTTTTAAATTTCAGGTTTCTCTAAATATATCGACCAGGATTTCATTCCGGGGACCACTTAACAGTATGTAAAATTTTGGTTTTCTAGACTATCATGTTGCATCATTCTATTAAGAATATTAATGTAATACGTATATCAAATATTTGGGCGCAGTTACTTGGCAGGGAAAGATCCAGGCAGATAAGTTTCTCATTCTTATTTCTTTTCATGTACTTAAGTTAAAATTTATTCCAAGTGAAGATAATTACTCATATTTGAGTTATACATGTTATTTAAAACATATGCCACGCAATTATGACCTGGAAAAAATTTGTAACTTATACCAACGGTTACATAATATCAAATTTTTTAGAATGTTTTTGCTTTCTTAGTTACTAGCTAAATAACACGACTTTCATGAAGATCAAGTTGGTACGGCAGCAAGTGTATTAGCTTCACATTCTGAATGCCTGGGTTTGAAAATGAGTGGTGACATAACTCTTCTAAGATATCCTGATCCCTACTTGGGTGCCATATGATATAATGGAGTAGTAGTAGTAATTACCAATGTATTATTAGTATCAATTAGTAGTAATTACCATTGAGGCTTCAAATGAAATATTTCAGGTATTTATATCAGGTCTGAGATGCATCACATCCATTGTGCCTATCTGTGTAAGTTAATGAGATTCTCTTTCACCAGAACTCTTGTCAGCCCAAATGTATGAGCTGAGTGATAGCTTGTACCATGGTTTGTACCATTCCACCATCCTTTTATTACTATGTACAAAGTATTATCACTTTATTATGGCATCTTCAAGTACATGTAAACAAATATGCCCACTACTACATGAATGAAAATATAGATTCACACACAAAATATAACTTGGAGAAGTGCAATACTTCATTGTACCTGTTTTAAGTATTTGGTAGTCATCTTGGGAAATATTTTGTGGAAATAATTTTTATTAACAAATCATAGACTGAGTAAATTAAAATTTAATGAATTTTCTTAATGATGCATTACATAGCAATTTAAATTAGTGTTACTGACAATTCAGTCAGCATGTAGTCGTTTCTATAATTTAAAAGTTTTAATGGTCAATTACTTTCATATGGTTATTGAACAATTTAGAGAAAAACCATCATATCAATCTGCATTCAAAAATATGAATTTTCTTTCTTTAGTCTTGTTTTTATCTTGATCAATTTAATATAATCTGCCATCCAGTCCTGATGCCATGTACAGGAAAAGTAGTAATTGTTAAAGTACACAGATCCACAAATAGGGAGATTTTTTAACCCAACTTTCCTAGTTTTGTAACTTATTGTTGAATTTTTTCTTCATTGCCTGAACCCCCAAACTTCATGTGGTCTCTGGGGCTTCTATGATAAGTTCAAGTTAGAATCAACTCTCAATGGCCATTAATTTTGTCTCTCCAAATTACTTGTTTAGCAAAGGCCAGTCTACACATATTATGCAATACCCACCAAAAAAAATACTTGTTTCAATGTCTCTATTGTGGTATTGCAAGTGACAGTGGAGTTTAGTATGAATGGACAACATAAAACTTGCTGCATTAACCTTTCACCTTGCAAATCCCTCCTGGGATGTGTTCAACTATGTAATTTTTTGGATTAACTGCAAAAATTTCTGGTCAGATACTCTGTTACTGCAAATAACACCTAAAACCCTTCTTTTACCCATTTTCTTACCTCTGTATCAACCCCAGCCCCCTCTCTCCACATCTTTCTTTCAAATCTTTGCTTTTTTTCTCTGCACTTGCCTATTTTTCATTCCCTTGTTTCGCTTGGTCATATTGTCCAAGAAAGTCTGTTCACCTACTGCAGAATCTTGCTGAAAGGTAATCTATAATGAACAAGATGCTTTTTATTTCAAGTTGTTTCCTGGAACTCACATGCCTGCATTGGAAGCTATGATAAATTATGGCTTACTTCTTTTGAAATGTGTTATTAACGAATTCCACTGCTTCTCACATTTATGCAGACTTGTCTTGATTGAAAATTATTACTTTATCTGAGTAGAGAGAATTATTCACACTGAAAAATATTCGACACCACTGGGAGTTGAACCCTCTGGGTGGGAAGCCAGTATGATTGCCACCATACCATCTCGATCTCCCTTCTCAAGTGTATATTTAAAAATGATAGACAATAATGAATTGAAATCAAGATGGGTGAACCTATAAAAAGAGACATTTCAGGTGTGATAAGGCGGAATATCATGATTAATTAAAAATTGGCAATTTTCCACAAACAAAATTTTTTATTAATACGACCAGTTTCGATGTAACTACATCTTCTGGTAACAGTCATTTCTTTGTCTACTATTTTTGCTGAAAAGCAAGTAAGGGGAGGGTAGTGGAAAATGGGGGGAAGAGGGAGGGTAGGAACACAGGAAAGGTTATGTCACAGGTCATACCAATTCTTTATTTGCCAAACATCTTCTTGATTTAAACCATTTCTGCAATTTTAATTTCAAAGTGCTTCACAACCTGACCAAAGGAAAGAAACTAGACGCCATGTAACAGCTGGAAATCTTGCATCGCAAGGACTTGGACCTCATCAACGAAGTCCAATTTTTATCTTCACCCTCCCCCCTCCTCTCCATCACCTTACTTCGATGCACGTGTGACCAGTGATCCCTTGTCCTTAACTATTGGAATTTCCCCCATCCCCCTGTGCACCCTCCGACCATGTTATCCCGAAGGAGGAGGTAAGCCTTGTTCCCACCCTCTTTCTTCTCGGACAATGTGGGAAGGCCCACGCTGCGGGACAACTCCCACCCCCCACCCTCTTGCCGACATTTGCAAGTGGAATCCCTACTTCATCCTAAACCCTCGCTAGGGCTTTCCCCCCCGTTCTGCCTGGAACCATATAGACAGTGATCCCAAATCTTTACTCCTTTTCGCACACTTCTTTGTGCATGGTTACCTGCCCCAGTCAACGACGAGGGAAACCCCCGATATCATCCCCTTTCTCCACGGCCCTAGGAGCTTGGCGCCACATGGAGGTATGACCCTCAGCGAGACACCCCCTCCATCCAGCAACGATGTTTTTCCGGGCTGCTTTTTTCACCCCCCACTCATATCCCCTCCCCCTCATCTTTTCAGAAAACCTGTCGTATTAATTAATAAAAGTTTTATTTTGTGGAAAATTACCAATTTTTAATTAATAAAAATGGGTGAACCTGGAAGGAGTTGAACGGTTTTTTTCCCATTAGACAATAATTTCCACTTTGTGTGAGAAACTGCCTCATTGATCCCACATCAAAAGAATGCAATTCTACTTGAAGGTTGGTTTGATAAAAAGATATGCATAAATTAAGGAATATTACTTGTGCCATATGTGGAATTCACACAACAGGATAATCAGATAGGGAAAGTTCATTCCTTGAGCCAGCTCTGGTTTCACAGGGAGATCTGGTTAACTGACAAATCACACATGTAAATACTGTCCATAAGTCTATGAAGAATGTTGAATGAGTGTTTTCAAATAAATAAATTTGCTATGCAAAATTTTGATTTTATTGTTAAACAACATAAAAGGTATTATTTATAGAAACTGAATTAGTCAACAAATAAACTAATTGCTTCAAATTCTTGCGGTAAGTGTCCAAAATTAACCCTGCTATGATGGTAAATGAAGAAATTAAGCACATGAACGTATCACTGGGAGACCTGATATTCCAGGAGTAGTGCTGAACTGCTGACTGGAAGGCCTGGGATCTATTCAAAGGTGGAGCTGAGGGGGGCCTCGAGGCACCCTCAGCTCCACCAAACTGTTTTTTAGGTACCGGATCTTCCTGGGAAACTATACCGACACAGAGAAAGGTACTGACCCCTTACCCTGATGCGTGAATTTAACACCCCAATGGACTTATTATTGAGTGAACTCTACCATCACAAACCAAAAGACTGTTGGGTTGATTACTGTAATTTTTTGTGGTTTATATCACAGTGGTGCCTAGCATCGAAGTAAGGGTATTTAGTGGTTTTTCATGTGGCTTGATTAATCTTTTGCTTTTATAATTAAAAGATTTATCCCTATTTGATGTAATCCAATCTTTCACATGAAACCTGTAAATAAAGATTTTTCTTAATCATTTGTGGAGTAATGAAATGTTTAAAAACATATTTAACAGGCAGCCATTCATTTTTTTTAACTGCAAGAAACCAGCTGCAACCGAAAAAATCAGAATGAATGAAAATGAACCAAATTAACAGAATGTAGGTAGGTGCCAGAGGTTGAAAATGAATTTCAGCTGAAGAAATTGAGGTGTGATTCAATGCATTGAATTATTCAAGCTGGAAAAGTGGTAAACACCAATGAGTTTATTGCATTAAAGTAACCATAGTGAAGAATCTGTTATCGAGTGACCCTTGGAAAGGATCCTTTTAAGACTCATGAAACCCAAAGACCCTGAATCACTCGCTCATATGTAGACGACTTACTTTCATCTTTATTTCAAATGCTACTTCCAATTGTGTTGCCAGGTATCCAGGTGAAAGTTCTCCAATCCCTTCGAAGGTTTTTCCTCTCCTCTTTACCGCTTTAGTTTCTTAAGGTCCAAATTCTTAATCTTAAACCTGAACAAATGCACCCCATTGCTAATCAAAAATGTTTACTTCTTACTTTCCTGCCCGATTACCTCTCCTACGATTCATATTACTTCCCAGTTCTTGGGCTAATAATATGCAGTTAGAAAAAATCATTACAATCCAAAGTCCTTATTCCTGTGCAGCTAAGCAAATGAATCGTTAATAGGTTTTGAATATGAATCCCATTGATAGGAATATGCAAACAATTTGATTGACTTACTAAGTGATGTATGGATAGTAGTTTGTGATTATAAATTTCTGGTACAATTTAAAGCATGCATAATAGTTCGTCCACTTCATAGTTTCAGAGAGTACATTATTCCTTCAACTTTTCATAGAGACAAAATATTCTCTGAACACTTTTAAATGTATTGAATTTGGGAGAAAGCCAAAGAAACTTAATTGGAGAGGCGGTGATATTATCCCTGAAACATCTGGGACATGGGTTTCGTCAAACAGTTTTCAGAAAGTTTTGTTAGCTGCATTGAATAAGAAGAAATTAATTAGTTGTCATTTGTGTATTCTATAATTTTGAAATTAATAAAGATTTTGAATTTATTCTGGCATTAATGATTCTTGCGTATAATAGTCTTAGCGACTTACAGTAACAATGAGCACGTGAAAGTGACAACCAGTGCACTGGATAGAATTACACAGACTGAACCAATGAAAGTTAGTTGAGATAGTGTTCTTGACGAATATTTGGAAAATTCAATCATTGACTAACAATTTTTAAGATCAAACTTGACTATTAAACACTTCACAACCGGGTGATTTCACGGATATAATTAAAAAATTATATAAATTACCGAATATAAACTGAGGTATTGCAACCAATTAGGGTTGCCGCCCCACTTTTAATTCTAAAAATAAGATTTAACTCGTTAACGTTTAAATATTACATCGCTAATTTTTTATACATTATGAAGTTTTTATTGAATGTGAAGGTTCCTACGTTCTTATAGAACGTGCTACAAGTACTCGGAAGGTTGCGTCATATTCTATATTAACCGTGGGCCAGGTTCGAGCGAATGCCAAAAAACAAATTAAATTATGCATTTTGTACGGCCATGTAAAAATTGAACGTCGAATTTACACGTAAGGGTCTCTAGCGAGAAAAGGGTGTAATAGGATGTGCTGGTATTTGAGGTTGTTTCAACTAGTGAAGGCATGCGCCATCTGTTGTCTAGATACTCAACTAATACATTAATTAATTTTTTGTTCACTAATTTTCAGTAATTACTCACCACATATTTTAACGGTAGGTTCAGGACGCCGCGGGAGTTCAGAAAAACAATTAAATATTGAATATTTTTGTGGAGAGGCCTGCCAATTTTTCCGGCGCCCCGCCGCCCGGCCGGAAAAATTGGCAGGCCTCTCCACAAAAATATTCAATATTTAATTGTTTTTCTGATCTCCCGCGGCGTCCTGGACCTACTGTTAAAATCTCTGGTGACAATTTTATGCATATTAGCTAAACGAAAAATTTTTTGCGAAAAAAAAAAATTCGGCTTCAAAAGAGAATCGATGCAAGACACTCTATAGTCTCGCCTCCGCAATCCGCCTCTTATCCCCCGGGCTACCGGGTTTCTTATGAATATGGGGTTCGGAACTATTATTCGTTCTGCAAAACTGAGGACTTAGCCCAATTTTTCGCAAAATCGGCTCGAACTCAGCAAGGCTCCCTCACATCACGAATCCAAGGCATCTGCCTGCCTCGACGCTTCTCTCGCCTGCTAGGCGCTCTGGACTTAGAATTTTTTCGGAGGGTGGACTCGGGACTTGAATATTTTTTTCTCGCCGAGACGGCTCGTGAGCGGTTGGCCGTGGATGGAGTTACTACTTTCTGAACCGTGAGCCGGTTCTTTGAAAACATTCGACACCATGCTTTTTCAGTTCGGTGCATGACGTCATTTTTGAGCCGGTGCGACCAAATGTAGCTCATGTTTATTGTAATCACGAACTACACTATGTTGCTATGCAGGATAGGATAATATGCAGGATACTCTCGAATAATTTAATTAATAATTAACAATTAACGGACTAAGACATCGTTTCATATTTTACAAATGGTACACATGCGTAGTTTTTACCACTTAACAATTTCATGTTGATAATTAACTGAAATAATGCCTTTCATGGTTTATTGGCTTTTAAACAATCAATTCGATAAAAATTATTTTCGAATAGACATTTGCAAGAAATGCCAACATTCCATTAGAGTTAAACTATCTACTTATGATTCTGTTTTCGTTCATTACGAATCGAATGACCCGCATTGCCGAATGTATGGCAGGGGGTGTATACATTTTTAGGTTGCCATTATATTTTTTTGATTATTAGAATATATTTGCAGTTCTCTGTATTTTAGGTTATAATTCCAATTAACATTTTTATAATGTGTTAACCTCAGAAAAAAATCTTTTTTTCAGATTAATTCCTGCATTTCATTTTTTATTTCTTGAACAACATATTAAGGCAGCATTATTCAAACAAAAGTTACACAAACAGGAAGATTTAAAAATTAAACAACACTCATTGTCTCTTTCATTTTTATTATTCACATACATCTGTTGAGATAAAATTGTATTATAAATTGCATCAATATTCCAAATATTCTTTTTTCCAAAACATTTTACTATTATACCCTCAAAGCCATCATCCACACAGTTAGTGGTGGAGGAGTTTGTCTATTCAGAGGCCTCATTTAAGGCTGACAGCCACATGAAGTGCTCTTCTTTGGATGCTGACGGCCCTGTCCAACTTGACACCAGCAAGGAAATGTACCCCTTCGTTCCTCATTTCTCTCGGCGAGAAAGCTTGCTGATCAACCTTGATTCCCATGGACGCTGCTCTTCTCAGCCAGCGTAAGCATCCAATGGAAGATCTGAGGGCAAACAATTGAAATATAATGATGAATTTCAACTTAATGTGGCTTTTTAAACTACTTTTAGGATAATGAAAACTTTGTTGCAATTTTCCACAGTTAAAACTTTATTGCCGACCATGGTTTCGATACACTGTATCATCTTCAGGTGAGGGAGAGTACAGGGAGAAAGGATATATATACCAAGGAGGGGTGGCAGGGGAGGAGGGAGCGGGTGGGAAGGGGGGGGTGGGGTTTTGTCATACAAAGAAAGGCAGGAAAAACCAATGGAACCCCCCGAAGTACGGATTACTGATTACTAGTACTTTTAGGATGTTTTACACAAAAAATAAATACTTGGGTTAAAAATGGAAAAAATCATTATTAATAAATGAAAACTCTCCCTTGGTATCTATACATATATTCACATTGAAATATTAGAGATATTAAGATTTAATTAAAATAGAAATGAATTTAATACAAATAGTAATTTAGTGAAACAGATATAATTCGTCCATGACAATTTATTGGAAATTATTTGATAAACAACTGCTGCTACTTCACTGGATTTCAGCATTTTGTCTAAAAGGAAAATAGCACTTATTTAAACAAATCGTCTTGTTATATCATCGTATAAAACAGTTGCTAATTCCAGTTAATAAGCATATGGGAAGCTTATGAAATGGAATGGAGATGAGAAAAATATAAAATGGGAATGAAATTAAAAAATAAGTTTGCAGCATGGAAGGGGAGGGGCGGAAGGTTTTTTGGAAGAGTTGGAAAAAAGTGGGAATTATTGCAGGGCATATTGACTGGAAATAAATATTCTATGTGTGTGATAGGATGGAGAATGCTGGGTACTTGAGTAGAAGGAAGGAAGTTAGACTATGCTAAAAGTATCTGTCAACAGCTAATGTCATTTTGCACCACAGTCTATTGATCTTAGAAAATGAGGCTTATAAATTTTTTTTAGGCATTTTAGAATAAAAGGCAGAAGGAAGGGAAAGAGATGATACTTTGCATGAAATTGAAGGTAGGTGTTAATCGTGTGTTGGAAAACCTGACACCCACTATACATTATAGCTTTGGCAGAAATGACATAATGGACACACAGGAGGAACACAACTAGTAGACATCTAGACCAGAAAATCTCCATCACCAAAGAACATCATTCAAAGGAGACATTTTTTAACCTTTTAGTAAAAAAACAAATTACCTTAAAAAAAGTAAAGAATGGAACAAAGAAATTGCACATACAGTAACTGAAAGAATGAGTGCCCAAATATTATTTTCATAGTCTACAGACTATGTTTTTATGTACTAAGAATAGGAGTATTCAAACAAATTTACATAATACATTTGGGTACTAGTAACATGCTTGAAAAAGTGTACATATTTTAGTATGTGATAAAAACTATGCAATACAATTACTTCATGCGATGGTTTCCATGGTATTGAATTGCTTATATTTGCATTTCTGGGATTCTCCATCTGCGTTGGTTGTCTTTTGGTTATAACAGTTATACTGGTTATCCTGCCTGTGGCACCTTCAAGTGGGCTAAAAGAGTTCATTGCAAGCTGTACAATCAGTCATTTAAAAAAAATTCCATTGCATCGATAAATTAGATATATATCAACAGTAAAATTAATGAAATTCATTCAAGCCCACCTTGCATGTACTCGTGCTCCCTCTGCAGCCACGAACAACAGGACAATTCCAGAGAGCTCCACTCACGCCCTGCTTGAGACGAAGAAGACTGCTAGGAACAGAAGAAAGCAATGTAGGCTAAAAGGCAAGATGCAGGAATGAAGAGAATTAAGAAAAAGATGCGATATGTGGCGGAGAGCGAGCAAGTGTAATGGGAGACTATGAATCCCTCCTGGGACAGGGATGAGATGTGAGGGAGGAGTGTTAGGATGAGAGAGGGAGAGAGAAGAATGCGAGAAGGGAAAAAATTCATCTACTAAAGATGACCTAGCCGATGAGAGAGTTGGAATGGTGAACGGAAAAGAAGCGACAGTTTGGTTCAAGCCAAGACACTAGTTAGTAGGCTGCTCTTCCAAACAGAGGGAGTTCAAGTTGCTGTAATTAAATTTGACAACAAGGCTTTTGGGAGATTGTGGTGTGGGCCATTTCAATATGTCTTCTTATCGTGAACATGGGTGGGGTGGCTCTTGCTTAGAGTATTTCCTATGAAGCAAGCCTTTACAGTACTTTTTTGAAGTTTCCTTGTCTATTTTATATCCGGCTGGTCGTCAAGTACTGCACTCAGTAGTGATAGTATTTTGCATGTACTGTTCAGTGTATATCCATTGTCCATGTTGATATTTATAGGTCATGGACAAGAAAGCTTCGAAAAATACTTTTGAACTGAAGATGCAGGCAAGATGGCCATCATTGTGTCATCACCAAAAGACAACTAATGTGGATTAAGAGCCTGGAAAAGCAAAGAAAAAATTTAAAATTATTTGTTATTTGAACATTTATTCAATGAAAAATAACACTTCATTAGAAGGAATTTCCCAAGATTCAATTTGAAATTGCATAATTTTACTCATTTTCAATTAGTTTGGTATCGTGTTATAAATTATTTCACCCATTACCATTGGGTTTTACATGAAATTGCTGATTTATGATAACTTACGTGGATCTTATGATTTCTACATGGCAAGTATTTATTACATAGAAGGTCTGGTTAGAAAATTTAAATTTTTTTAACAAGGGCCTATATCTTTGAAGATAACTTTGTACAACACTTAGACAGATGGTCCACAGAACACTACTCGTGTTTATTCTGGAGAAAAAAGTGGCCTCTTAAGACCCTCTGATCATCTATGCTGTGAGATTTTTGGGGTACCAGATCTTCCTGGGAAACCACTAAGTGGCACAAGAAAAGGAACTGGCCCACATTACTAACCTGTTGATTAATAAATGTCACAAAATTCAGCTTATTACTACGCGAGTTATATTAAAGGCAACCTACGAGTTTATTAATATTGTTGGATAACCTAGATGAAAATAACAAACCAGTCAACATAAGCTTTGTATTTACTATGGTTTCAGCTAAATCAATGACACTTCTAGTCAAATTTGAAAACAGTTCTAAAATAAATCTACCAAATGATAAAACAAGAGTAACCACAGTGATCAGCACAAAGATTGATTTTAATAAATATAAGAATGCAAGTAACCTCACCAATGCCTAAGACATGTGGGATTAAAAAGTTTGACAGAATACCTCTCATTTAAATGGTGTTTGGCAAATTAGGGAATTATGCCAAATTTAAAAAAACTGACATGAAGCAGTTCATTTCCTTGGGCTGCCAGTGGTTTGCATGTTGAGCACGCTAAAAACAGTAGAATTACAGTGAAACTGGGAATTTTCCAAAGTCACTGGGAATTATGCCAGGCTCTTCAATGGTTAAACTGAATTATCCTATCCCTTGGCTACCACAACACCCAGAAGAAATAATAGCATACAAAATTTCCATCGTAAGATCATGTTAATTAAATGATGAAATTTGAACAATGACTTTTTAAAAAAAAAAATAAGGTATCAACAATCCTGCATCAATGGGACGAAAACATTTTAGACTTTGCTTACTTTTTGCATTGTTTTCCAAAGATGCAATGCTTTCAAGATAGGCTACTACTAAAAAAAGCTTAAATGAATCTGTAACTAAGGTGTCTTAAATCTGATGAATTCCTTAGTCAGAAAAATTTACATAACCTCACCTGATTTGGCAGATGCTACTTATTTAAGAAGGGTCACTCAAAATCATTTTCCATCAAGCTATACCTTCCTTCAGGGGTGGTTGCTTGAAAATTTATTTTTGAATAAAAGGAGATTGCGATGCATTTACCACAAAATGTTTACTCACATTTTCTCTCCTCGGCAGCGAGTGGACATTTTTTCAGGTGATTTTCCTGCAATAACACCAAAATGAAATGAGGAGGAAAGCTTGACATGTTTCAGCCTACGAGTGACCTCATCTGAAGGGTATCTGCAGAGAAACAAATTTCAGATTTGGATTTTTTTAAGAATGAAAAGATTATAGATTTGTGGCTAATTTCACCGAGCTGAAACTCGCGGGGACGGTTGCTTTGTTTTCCTCATAAGGATTCTTGGGAAATACATTGCAGTCGCTCTCAAACCCGATATGTTGAGCGCACAGTCTCTCTGCTTGGATGACGAACGCGAT
The DNA here is from genome assembly GCA_037158775.1 of Hetaerina titia. NCBI lineage: Eukaryota > Metazoa > Arthropoda > Insecta > Odonata > Calopterygidae > Hetaerina > Hetaerina titia. Next base: position 83,658,706 of record CM073770.1, read on the forward strand.
ACTAATTAGGGTACCACCGTCTGGTACGAAGGAATGAAATACAATATTCAAGTTGAACATTTATTTACCTAACACGCGATCGAATCTACAGTATTTCCCCATTTCGTATCACATACCAAGAGAGGGGTAGACCAGAAGTGAATCATTATAAATTGTACAACTTCTACGATGAAGAATTGGACGTCGGAAATCAAAATTTCGTGTGTGCACGCATGAGCTAGAAGCTACCAGGGCCGTGGTTGCAACCTCGGTATTGCTGAGGATCGACAATATATTTAATTTTAGGGGAGGTGGCCCAACGCCGTGGTCATTAGCGCCTAGGAGTCCGCAGTTTAAGGTCCCAAACGACGGTCGGTGTACTCACCCAAAGTGCTCCCCACAAAGCACCATCTTAGGAATCGAGACACCACTTACAAAAATACCAGCCACCCCTAGGATTCAAACTATAACCCTCTGGGTGGGAAGCCACTACGTTACCCACCGCACTATCCCGATCCCCAGCGATGACAATTACGGGACCATCATTAATACATCCCCAGACAATAACCAACAACAATCAAGCCAAGCAGAAGATCGGATTTACCGCGTACTTCAACCCGTTGTTCAGTTGATGTATTGTACGTATATACAGATTCCAGCAAGAGAAAGCACAGTTAAAAACTATTTCTGTAGGTTGACTACTTCCGTACCAACATGAAACCGTGTAATTTGGAAAGTGGCCCTAAGATCTAGATAATCGAAGTCTGACAATTAGAAACTTGATGCACTGAACACGTTTACGGAGAAGCCCAATCTACCACTCTTTGTTTGCAGGTGGACTTGTATGAAATCGCCACTCACCAATTATATATGTAGAGCTGCCCGTGATTTCGACCGCTTAGTCTTCTCCATACGATATACCCCTGGAGGATTCCACGAACTCCGGGATGGCGATGAGTCCAGCCGCTCCGATCGACTGGCTCTCCCGGGCTCTCAAAATGAACTGGCGCGAGAGAATGCACGTCGGCAAGAAAGGGGGGGGGCTTTAAGGCGAAGGAGGGGGAGTTTATTCGCTAGGGGGGAGACTTCGCCCATGAGGGTGTGAAATCGAATTGGGATGATGGAAAGGGAGGCGGAGGGAATTATTAGCCCATTTCAATTCCGAAAGGGCGCACCTCGCCTATCTTGGCAGGGCTTTGCATTCGAGCAAATTGGAGTCATGCAGTTAACCGCTCCTTTCTTCGCCGAAAGATTGCCGAGTGTACATACAGCTGCCTCCAAGACCACGAGCCGACAATGCAATTGCGTGCCCCTCCAGGAATGTGCGCGCGTCATTAAACAAGCCATCATTCAGAAAATCCGGACTTGGGTCTCATTGTAAGTCCATGACTATTCAAATACATGCCGTAACACACATGTAAGGCAATAATCCCAATTATGCTAATTTTTTGCGAGCCGGAAAATAATTTGCAAGTTCCAATTAAATTGGCGATAAATTGCTGTAAGGAAATTTCAGGAGGAACTCGGTAAAATAAACGTGTTGGCAAACTATTCCTCAGTAGGGTGTACCTTTATATTTCCTTAGGTTTTTTGAGTTTATTGCATAAGGGCATGGCACCTTGTACATAACGGGGAGGGTGGTTTGGATGGAGAGTCAGAGGGGAGGAGAAGGGAGGATTGAGGCACAGGTGAAGCACCTATGTCAAACCCGCCTCAGAAGTGGGATGAGTCAACTACGGCCCATCCGACAGACTGTGGCAATACCATGCTACCAATACTGGGATATCCTTGGGTAGCATCCAATGCCTCTTTCGCGGTGACTATTATCCCTTTGGGTGATCTCAATCTCCCTTCCCTCATGAAGGTATGGGGATTCAGAATTATCCCGTAGTATCCCCGCCCCGCCCCTGCGATCCACATGCCCTACCTGGAGACCCGCAAGTTTGAGAAGGTGATCACGGAGGATGTGCGCTCTGGTTCCCAACCCGATTTTCGAAATCTGGTATGGACCAGGGAGTAATATTCCTCTTCGGCTTTGGATATCGTGAAAATGGGTGTCCGGGGCAATCCTCTCCTAGTCAATTGGCATTCCTCACGTTAATTAATATATGTTGAAAGTAAATTGGAAGTGGCAGCTCTTTTTTCCGGAATCCTTTCACTTGGTCCTCCAATGGCATCGCAGCATAACGTTTCTAAACATTCCAATGCATGATTCGAAGAATGGAATGAAGAAAATCGTGCTTTGCCAATTAAAATGCAATCAAAATCAGAATTCATAGAGTAAAAACATGCAAGTAAAAAAAGAGGGCATATTTATCTGAATGTGAGAGCAAAGAGATCATTATGCTCTCACATGCCATTTTTCCAAAGACTGGAATATATGGAAACAATTAGTACACTTCATTGTGGCTTGTTAATCAAATTTCGGATCGACCGTAGTTCACCTTGACACTTCTTGTCGTATCAAAAGCGGGAGAGTGTAGGTCAGAATATTGTTAGTCATTTTCGCTGAAACTTTGTGAATAAAGCATAGCTAGAACTCGGTCTCACTTCAGCAAGTGTCTCTTGTTCTTATAAGGAAAGTCTGCAAAAATATAGATAAAATGAAATGGTTCAACTAAGAATGCAAATCTATCTCTCTTCTTTGAAATGTTAAGTATTTCTGCGTATCATGAGAAGGACCGTTAATTTTTGCAGTGCGTAGAAAAAATGAGAGAATATATCTTATGCACCTGGTAACTTACTGCTTGCTTTGCTAGGTGAATCCAAGCCCTTCGTGTTCGTACACACGGTCTCAAGTGAAGTGTGAGATTGAATGTCACAGTCGAAAGACCGTACTTTGCGCCGGATTTCCGATTGAGAGCGGGATGAAAGCCCTATCGAATGGGTCGTGCAGTTAGATTCCTCGCCGAAGAAAGCGTGGTCGGAAGGTGAGGCGAGTTAAGGGAGATTTTTTCGGGTGCTTTTATGCATGGGGAAAGGTGGCACACGGGTTTCCTATCCATGTAAGAATGGTAGATGTGGTGAATGCACATTTCGATTGAGTTGTATGCACAAAAAATGCAGAAATATTTTGAGCAAGTCTTTAAAACGAGTTAGTTAGAGCACAAAATAAATAAACGGAAAACGTGAATACTTTTATGACTATCAAGTTAGGGATAACATTAGCGTCAACACCTACGAAAAATGATGATCAAGTTTTACTTAAAAATGGGAGGAGAGCACGTGACGTCATTTGCTAAATGGAAGCATATATGAAAAATGTTTTGATCTCGTAATCGGCATCTTTCTATCTTCCCCACCAGCCTTTTGATTTTCATCATTTATATATCACTGACCATTTTACTTACATTCACCTTCTAAATTCTTGAGGAGGGACCGAAGAGTGGCCATTAGTTGAAGGGAAAAGTATGGGGCCTTTCCCTTGTTGTAAATTCCCTTGTTAAAGATCATATTTGTTTGAGTGTATTGTACCTTTACCTATACGTGAGCCGGATTGGATCACGTGGAGCGTAGAGTAGCTTGATTTATGAAACGTTGTTATGATAAACTACTGGGAATCATTTTGTCCACAAACGAGAAGGGATTGGAATAACAGTCCGACCGCGGTAGTGTCATATTTGGCTCAAAATTAGTCTGGTGCGTATTCACCCCCCGGCACACAACCTAACTGTGGCTTGTAGGGCACTCAAATAACTAAAAATAACTAATAGCTAATATCACGTAATAAAACTCATTATCAATTATATTTTAGGGTAGGAAAATGAAGCATTGTTCACGAGTATTGCCCATGCTTACGAACAAAATTGAAACATTAAGTACATCCTGAGATGCACGCAACACGCATTGTGTACCTGTTCACGGTGTTGCAGCCCATAGGGGTTGCGGCGGAAACGTTCGACATATAATGGCTACATTTAGAGAAGCTTAGATGTATTAACATCAACTCCACTGAAATCAATACTATGGTACCCTGATGGTGTGCGAAATTTACACATCAGCGTCAGTCTTGGCCAGTTCCTTTACCTGTATATTAATATGATTAAAACTGTTTCTGGTGTGACTTGGTGGAATCTTCATATTGAAATTAAAAACCTGATAGTAATTTTTTAAAAATTCCATGTGAAAAAGCCAAGTTGTGTGATTTTCAATTTTTATATTTTTTTTATTTTTTGCCAGGTGATGGCTGTGTTCAACAAGTTTTTTCCAGTTGGGAAAATATTGTTCATCCTACCATTGACAAAAAAGAAACAATTGGCATTTAACAAGCACATTTAACTATCGAAACTATGGGATAGAAAAAAAGGTTAAATGGATTTTTAAAAAGTCTTCCTTGATAAACAGAACTCACATCTTTCAATATATAAGTGATTATTTAAAGGACATGTAGACCAATTTGTGTGCAATAAAATAATTTTTGTTGTGTTAAATGTTCAAATTTCATATACATGTTTGCTAAGTTGGCGAATATGCATTTTGCACAATACACTTCTATCATGGATTTATCAACATCATTGTCCTGCCATGTCCAAAGCTCACTCATGATTGATGTACATGTCCTCATCTCTTGAGCCATCCTTTTCATTTCTTCATATTTTCTTCTAAACTTCTTCATGACCTACGTCATATCCCTCCTTCTCTTTTCCCTCTAACATAGTCTTCAATAGTCTGTCCTTCCTCATAGAATGTAGTAACCAATCAGCCTTTCTTGCCTTGATTACCATTACCATTTATCATACCTCTCCAGTCCTTCATAATACCTCCTCATTCTTTACTCAGACTCTATTCTTCCATATATTTCCTTCCATCTTGCTCGAGATCCACATTTTGAAGGGTTCTATTTTTTTTAATTCCATCTATTTGCAGAGATCATGTCTCCACTCACAACAACACAACATCACACTCTTGGAGTAACATTTTGCCAATCTCTTTCATTTCCTTGGAGCATGGACATGACTTCAGGAATGGCCCTTCTCAAATACAATTGTACCTAAACCTGTTCGATCACTTCACCTTCCAATGTGATTTGCCTTGACCTCCTATTGTGATACTATCAGTCTTTCTCTTGCCCATGAAGTTTTCTTATTCTTTAGATTCGTGATTAAGTACTGCTAACATCTCTATGACTTTCCATTTATCATCTGCCACTACGGCCATTTCATCATCAAATTTGACTCATTCTGCATTTTGATTAAATTCTCCGTGACTACCTTTCAGAGCAACATATTTTATCATACCAATATCATTTAACCGCCAATAATAATTGCCCATTTCACATAGTTACAGTGGCATATTATATCAGGTTTTATGTGTAATTTTTCCTGTTTGTTCAGTCCCATTATGTAGTTAATATAATGAAGGATAATGTTAGGAAGTTGAAAAATTAAGTGATAATGTTCATAAACCTAAATGATATGCAGAAAAGTCCCATTGAAATAGGGTACCAAATTTCACATATATTTTCCAAGGGGACCAATAATGGTGTGTTCATTCATATGCATTTTAGAGCAAAATTCGTGGTTTGAAAAATTTGTCAAATGTAAATCAACACCAGCAATCAAAGAAAATCAACCACAGGAGGATTGGATCATATCAGAAACAAACGCCATGCTTTTTTCTTTACTATCGCCAATCATTCCTGTAAAATCTAGTAAAAATAGTTGCAAAATGATTTAGAATTGATAGATATGGCTATTTTAATCCATTAAGAATAGGATCCCCTTTTAGACTTACAGAGTACATTTTCCTCTTAGTAAAACCAGTCTTTCAAATTGCAGCATTACTACCTGTGGTAAATAAATGTGGGGAATGAAGCTTAATTGCAATCTCCAAGTAGACCTTTCACAGTGAAATGTCAACATAGTGATAAGGCCTTTAACTGTAAGTGAATAAGGTTAACAATAAGCTTTTGTGCATGGCATTATTGCTGGAATGTCAGTTATCCGTGAGTATGATAAGCACTCATCAATGAGTACTCTTTCTACCTGCAAACTTTGATAAAATAATGTTTGCAAAAGCATCTATGACAATCGTACTGCAGTTCCTGTTGGTGAAATTAATGTTCAATATATGTTATAAGGACATATACAAGCTTTGCAGGCTTATCGTTGTTGATGGTGTCATCATCCTTCTGTTTGAAAGGGATTTGATGCACAAATTCAAATTTTTTAAAAAGTAAACTTTTGAAATTTTCAGTGAATATCATTAATTTTGATAGATATTTAACCAAATTAATTCCAGAATTATGAGCTTCTGTTTAACGAAGGACTGAGTTAGTTAAAAAATACAGAAGAGTTTCTCTATTGATTGATCACTCAGTCAAGCCGATATTTTTTATCTCAGCCAGTATCATTTGCTTTCAAAGTGAAAATAGAAAAGGAACTGAATGGATAATAAAAGGAAAAAGTGATTTCCTTGGTCTCCAATTCAAAATGGAGACACCTTTATTTCCAGTGGTATGCTCAGATGTTGATTGAGACTGTTTGTTGACTACAAGATTACAGTAAATAAATGTTCAGATGATACACCCCTTGCCTTGGATCAAGAAACTATTTGCATAATGTAGTGTGCAAGTATTTGTAATGTAGCAATGCAGTTTGATTTTTACTGGACCTATAATCAATTAAATTTAATAACTAAACCAAAATGTTGTGGACTTTGAGCAAACATAAGAGGACTGAATAGAAGTCGATTAGGGACCAGGTCTTAATCAATATCAATTCAGTAGTAAACCAATGTGTGCACCATGTCCAAAAATTATTTAAAGGATTTGCAAGGGTTTGAGTTTTAAATCTTTGGATGATATGATAGTGGTTCCTGGAAAAAGTAGAGAAGAATTTTAAAAAATTTGGATGTTTGCAACAGTTTAACTAAGGCAGGGTTTACGCTCAGCCTTACAGATGTGACTTCTTTCAGCATAAGGGTCATTTCATAGACAAAGAAGGAATGCCTAAAAAGATATGGATGAAGTTCACTCTATGGTTGAGAAACTTACCCTGGACAATGAGTAAAGGTATATTTTGCAATTAACTATAATGCAAAATTTATGCCAAGCTTCTCAGCCATGTGGAAACATTTTCATAATTTCCTTAAAGCAAAGACACAATTTAAGTGGACAGCCGACTGTGATAGACCTTTTAAGAATCGAAGTTTACTATTGCATGTAGGCAAAGTTTGGTCTGTTTTGATCTAAGTGTTGACATTAAACTAGTTTGTGAGGCATCCAATGTATGATTATGGACAGTCTTGTTTCAAGGGTATTTTGATAAAAGCAAAAGTCTGATATAAATTACTTCATACACTTGATGATCCCAACAGAAAAGAGGTCTTACTCTGTCAAGCTCTAGCTAATAAATTGCAAGGGTGAAGGCAAATATAAAGCCTTTAATTATACATTTCAATGAAATTACATTGCACAATGAGAGGTTATAACATTTTAATTCCAACCAATTTCTGCAAACAGCTTTTAGAGAAAATTCATTGGGCACATTGTGGAATAATCAAAATGAAAATGCTCGGTATTTATTTTAAATTTTGGTGACCCAGGCTGGATGATGAAAAAGAAGACTGTGTTAAAAACTCTCATCCTTTTAAAAGGAATTCTCAGTTGTCTAAAAAAAAATTTCAATTGATTTTGACCAAGCTAAACATTGTGTTTGACTGAATTTACATGATTTTGTGAGATTCTTTATTGTTCTTGATAATTAATAATGCCTTCCATCAGAGGGCTGGTGTTTGATGAAATGATTATGATTGATTGACGAATAACAAATTCACACTTGATCATTAAGATGCTAAGGGATATTTTTGTCCACTTTGTGCCTCCTAATATCATAATTGCAGACAGTGGCAGTACATATTAATCCCTCAAATTTAAATATTTTGTAAAAGCATTCTTTGTGGGCTATGGGCAACCATTCCAAATGGAAATTTCAGGAAACTGTAACAGTAACTTTAACGGAGTCACCCGCTATGTGTGCATTATAATGCAACCATTTCAGAGAGTAAAAATCATTTACTCTCTGAAATGGTTGCATTATTCCAAATGGAACCGCAGAGAATGGTGTAAAGACATTTAAGGAAACTTTAAAAAGATTATTAAGTGACACAGGACAGGTTAGGCTGAGAATTTCTTCCCTGGGTAGCTAGCATGCATATCTTTTCACATTGCACAAAACTACTTTTTGCTACAGTCAAAATTGATGCTTGGATATGAAAAAAAGTCTAGGGTATCTTCCTTATTAAGATCCTTTGGGGATAAATACAGAGATAACCAAATTAAATATCACCATGGTCACAGATATGCAAGTTTGTAATCAGGGGATGTAGGGTATTAAAAGGATTACCATACCTTAAATAAGGCAACCTGAACAAAAGCAGCCATTGTAAGAGAGCTGGATACTATAAAACTTGTGTGAAGTTGAAAATGAACAGAAAGTTATTTGGAAATGGCACACATACCAGAATATTAGAGTTGGGAAGTAGTACACTGATATTAGTGTTGATGCATACAGTAAAAAATTTTATGCTAAAATTGGTGACTGAAAAAAAGAAGTGAACTCGAAGCCAGTAGGAGCTTTTGATTCTGGGTGAACCTTCTTCCCTTACCACTTCAAAATGTGGACAATGTATAGCAAGAGTAGTTAGCAATGAAAGAACATCTATAACAGCCATATCACAGTCAGAAATATAAATAATTATTCACTTTAAAATAAAAATAAAAAAACTATAAACCCTAATCAACCCAAAGGTACGTTTTTTGGTAGGTGATGATTGAGTACACCCAGTGCCAACCCCAAGGGGGTATGAAATTTGTGGTGAAAGTTTTAAGCTGCTCTATTATTTAATGAATGTTAATTTCCTTCCCGTTTACAGAACTTCTTATATGCCTGAAATGTAAAACTTTCTTTGTTCTTGAACCCTTAAAATTTATTTAATATGAATTCATCCGCAAGTCTGAAGATAATGTTCCTCCTGGAAAGCAAATGCTCCATATTTGCCGGAAAATTAACGCTAACTTTGGTTAAAGGTTTTTCAATTGTTAAAAAGGTGTTATTGCCCTGGAATTATATAAATTTATTTTGCATAATTTTAACATTCATTGATGCATTTTTCCTCAAAAAACTAATTAAGCATATTTTATTCTCTTAAAAAAACAAAGTTAATCAGAAGAAAGAATTTCCTTACACAATGATGCTTTCCCAGCATTTGTGTTCAAGAGCTATAATCAGAGCAGCTACTGTTGATTAACAAAAAACGCTGTTTTATGTCAAAAGGCTCAAGTATAAAAGGTAAATATCTTAAACATTCTTGGTAGTTTCTAGACTGTGGCAAATTAGTGATGTGTCAACATCCTTGATTTTTGCTGTATATTTTTAGACTAAAAGCCATATTCTCTGTTTATGATATTACATGTTTCAAATATACCATTAATCTTGAATATATGTCTTCATCTAAAACAGAATAGAACCAAGAAATCATTGTTGAGTTTAAAGGTGAAACTAAGTGATACATGAAATAAAGATCTTTTGAGATTCCAGCATACAGGAAAGTATTAGAGAGCGATGAAAGTATTAGAGATTCCAGTATTGGAGAAAAATGACCCTTTAATTCAAATTATAACAGTGGTCCTAACTATAGTGTGATTCAGAGCCAAGAGCAAACAGTGCAAACATTTGTAGAAGTTGAAAGCAATTTTTTCTTATTATGTGGAATTCTCAATTTCTAAATACATACTTATATAATTTTGCAAAAATTGCTGTTAATCTTCTATCAAGTTTCTGCTCACTGTCTGATGTATTGGACCAGACATAAATGTGAAACCAACAAGAAAGGATATTTTGAATATTTCAAAGGGTTCTAATTAGGACAGCTGTTGGTGAATTTATTTGTGACTCTATAAACTGTTTCTACCATACATCCAATATGGCGTTGTGTCAGAAGAAAAGTGGAATGAATAATTAGGTTAACAAGTAAACATATTGAACCAAAGAGGACATGCTTCTGTAATGATATTCTTTGGGCTATCCTTAATTGCATTCATAGCACACCACAGGGGCATCAGGGTGTTTTTCAACAAAGTGGGGAGGTCCCTGAGGTTTGGTTCACCACAGGTTGTCTCTCTTGCATTTAAAGGTGAAATGATTATAGTGCTCTGACATCATGTTGGACAAGTATTATGCCCTTTAAACTTATTTTGGGATTAGGGTGTTCCTTTCTCAAACTATTCCTCCCACCACATGATACCCCCAACAAATTTTTATGTAATGTGATTTTACAAATGTAACTGATAAGACATTGTGCATTTCCTCCATACAGGTTTATTTTGTTAATTCACTTTGCTATTGGAGAGCTTAGAAAATGTTGATGTTGAAACTGATTCATTGAAGCAAAAAGCCCATCATACCACTGGAAACACCTTGCTCATAGTATTATTTTACAATTGATCAATGTACATTTTATTATTATTATTAGGTAATCTATCGTTCAAGGTAGGTTTTTGGATAGACACAACTATACATTTTATTATAAAATTTATTTAATCAATGAGATTGTCTTATGACATTTTGAACAATTAATTAAGTATCACCAAGATCCACTGTGGATTTTTAGAATTTGTGTATCAGTGCTATATCTGTATTATGATTCTCATCACCATTTTACGGAAAACACACAAGAAATTAAGTATGACCTTTATTTAGGAAAAGAAATAAATAAAAGGCATGTATTACAAGCAAATTACAACCAATAAATATATAATTAAATTTTATCCACAAAAATTAATTATTAAGACTGAGCTCTTCCAAATATAACAAATAGAGCAATGCTAAACATTGGATATCCCCTGATTACAAAACAACTGCTTTTATAGATAGGATTCTTTGGCAGAAATATTGAAACTTTGAAAATGCGAATTGTATAATATTTGAAATGGGAGGACTTCTATGCAAGTACTGATTAAAAAATGTTAATATTATACCATTGAATTTTATAGCCTTTGTTGAAGTTATGATTTAGCCTTATAAATGAATAATGGAGAGTTATTTCCTAGGCCACTAAAATTTTCCCATGGACACCTTGGAGTATGTCAGCACATGGTAATTATGCAGTCACACTAATTAAAGAAAAACAGATTTTCTGAATTAAATAAGTTGGGAGTGTAGGACACAGGGAAATATAAAATTGAGCAATAATGGGACATGTTTCTTAAGACCGGACTCCAGCCCAGGGCTCTTAAGACACAGAAACTGCTGCTAATGACATATAATTTCTGAAGATCGATGCTTACATTTTTGGGGCAGACTGTTGCAAGCCAAAGAAGAAGTATGCTGTAAAAGAAAGTTTATTGATGTACACCTAGAGTGAGAGAGTGGGAGTGCCTGGTGTTTATGTATGGACGCTGACCTTGACGACCGCATAAAAGAAGTATTGGTGGCAGAAAGTGTGATTGAATCAGAAAAGACAATGGGGAGCGAGTGGTCTAATGGTTGAGGGAGAAGATGACCATTGGTTTATAGGGGGAAATGGAAGGAGAGTCAGTGGAGCAACCCAGAAATGTGGCGGTAGAGCGAGTTCGGGAGTTGAAGTATTTAGATGAAATGTAGGAGAGAATGTTGGAAGATGGGAGGAAAATTCAGATGAGAGAGGAATGTTTGGAAGGTGATAGTGATGGTGAGGAAGGTGAAGTGAACTGAGTCTTGGGGCGATCATGTGTGAAGAAGCTTTCCGATGTAGTGGTCGATAGTGAGGCAGAGGAAGCAGCTGATGGAGAGGATGAGAGTGGGACAGAGGGCATTGGAGAGGAGGTGGTGACAGGAGAACGGCAGTTTAATCTGGAGTAAGTACAGAGAGAGGTTGTCAACGATGTCATCCTCCTTTCTTCTACTCCTGCTGTGTGAAATTGCCACTTATCAAGTGTAATTCATGGTCTATGTAAATAATTTGCTTTGATCATGACGTCATATTATGTCATATTATTTGATGACCATTCTTATGTTCTGAGAAATGAAAGGTGAAGTTCAAACTGATGAATGGTTCCACAAAGCCATCTCATTGCGGAGCACCAATGGCATTGGACAGGGCACTCTGCATTATCTCCTCCCAGGGATGAGCAGGCTGCACATACCGAAGGCCAGTTCCAGGTATGTTGAGGGGGACACCCCTCATGGCAACATCTTGAGAGAGAGACATACAAATGTCACTTTCATATTACAAAGTGATCAACTAATATTTTCATATTTCAACCCCTCACCTCTCTTGCCCATTCAATTAAAAAATGTTATGCACAGATCCAAATGGGACATGACTAGCCAGAATGGCCATCCCTCCACAGCAAAGTTAAAGTTGAATGAAAATGGAAAAAATTCTGATTCAATCACACTTTCCATCACAAATACTTCTTCCATGAGGTTGTCACCATCAGCCTCCATGATTACACAACAGACACTTCCACTCTCTCACTCAAGGTGTACATCGCTAAACTATCTTCTAAAGCATTCTTCTTCTTTGGCTTGCAACAGTCTGCACCGAAAATGTAAGAAATCTTACTTCAGAAATTTAACGTTATTAGTTTCAGTTGCCAATGTTTCTGTGTGTTAAGAGCCCTGAACTGGAGTCGTCTTAAGAAACATTCTCCATCATTGCTCAATTTTGTATTTCGCTGTGTCCTCTCTCTCCCAACTCATTTAATTCAGAAAAACCTGTTTTTCTTTTGTTAGCATGACTGCATAATTACCATGTGCTGACATACTCCCATGTGCCCATAGGGCTCATTTTAGTGGCCTAGGAAATAACTCTGCATTATTCTTTTATAAGGCTAAATCATAACTTCAACAAACGCAATAAAATTCAATGGTGTAATATAAACATTTTTTAATCAGTACTTGCACAGAAATCATCCCATTTCAAAGATTTCTCAATTCGCGTTTTAAAATCTGCAATATCTCTGCCAAAATTCCCGTCAATACAACGGTTGTTTTGTAACCAGGGCATCGCCAATGTTTAGCATTGTTGTTAATGATATTCCTATTTATGCTCAAAATTAAATAATGAATTTTCATGAGAACTAATGTGTAATATATACAATTTGTTTCAAACTTGGTTGTAACAGGCCCATTTAATTAATTCCTTGATGTCGACATAATTTTACGTTTATTTTTGGAGAGTTTTCTGTTAGGAATAAGTTAAATTTTTCATTTGATTATGCATCTAATTTGAATAAGTGAACATCATAAAAGGTTATATATCGAAACTTCAATCTCGCGAGGGACCTTATGTATTGCCCTAGTTATATTTAAACAAGGTAATAAAAATCGAATTACTACATTACGCCATGCAATTGCATTCGCTAATATGACACGAAATGTTGGTTATCAGCATATTAATTTCTTTTTTTACAATGCAACAATTTTCAGAGTGTAAAAATCATTCGCCTTGATCAAGGCGAATGACTTTTACATTCTGAAAATTGTTGCATAATAATGCTACACGTAGCGGATGACTCCGTTAAAAGTTACTGTTGCGGCATCTCCCGCAGTTTCTTAAAATTTTTCTTATATCCTTTAAAATTGCAGATTTTACGTTTATGCTTATTTATGTCAGGTGTATCATTTTTACTTATGTAAATACTAGTTCGTGGTAGTCCAGGGGGTAGAGCGTTGAACTAGTTCTATTTTATTCTATTATCAGTTTGTTAATATTAATAAACAGTATAGATAACGCGCAGGTCGTTATGACTAACATAGAACTGTTTACCATATATCTCACCCTACCTGTTCGCGCAAAATTTTGGTTTTTGGTAGCATGCATGAACACATTCTTTACACTGTATGCATTTTAGATAAGTCGAACTTAATGCTTCTTTCGGTGAAAATCTTATGCATATACATTCGCTTCATTTCAGATTTGTCGGTATGGTTTCAGAATCGGCTTATAAAATGAATTGAGTAAATCGGTCGATTGTCAAAAGAATGAGACTTCACCAGCTTTATAATGCAGAATTTCCCGAATACAGCAAGAGTGATAAATCAAATATCTTGTTAATAAGGGAATCGCGAACAAAAAACAAAGCCTAACGAACGGAGACTGACCTGTGTAAAAGATAAGAGTGTATTATACAAGTACAAATGTGAGCATACTGGTCTGAATGTTAGAGCATAGAGACCATTACGCTCTCACATGCCCTTTGTCTACCAACTAGAATATATGGAAACAATTAATACACTTCGTTATGGCTTATAAATCAACATTCGGATCGACCGTAGTTCAGCGTGACACTTCTTGTTGTATCAAAAACGAGAGAGGTGAGGTCAGAATATTGCTAGTCATTATCGGTAGAACTACGTTCGTTATGATTTTGATGGTATCGTAATGGGCAAGACACGATTTTTTTTCATTCCGTTCTTCGTATCGTGCATTGGAATGTTCAGAAACGGTAAGCTCGGTTTTTGAATGAGACCCAAGTCCGGATTCATTACACACGATAGTGTGTAATGAATCCGGACGATCGCGCGCATTTATGGAGGGGCACGCAATTGCATTGTCGGCTCGTGGTGTTGGAGGCAGATGTATGTACACTCGGCAATCTTTCAGCGAAGAAAGGAGCGGTTAACTGCATGACTCCAATTCGCTCGAGTACAAAGCCCTGCGAAGATAGGCCAGATGCGCACTTTCGGAATTGAAATGGGCTAAAAATTCTCTCCGCGTCCTTTTCCATCGTCCCAATTCGATTTCACTCTCTCTTGTGCGAAGTCTCCCCCCTAGCGGAAATACTCCCCCTCCTTCCCCTTAAACCCCCCCCCCCTCTTACTTGCCGACGGGCATTCTCTCTCGCCAGTTCATTTTGAGAGCCCGGGAGAGCCAGTCGATCGAAACGGCTGGACTCATCGCCATCCCGTATTTCGTGGAACTCGCGAGGGGCATATCGCCGAGCTAATCTTCAGAGAAGACTAAGCGGTCGAAATCACGGGCAGCTCTACATATATAATTGGTGAGTGGCGATTTCATACAAGCCCGCCTGCAAACAAAGAGTGGTAGATTGGGCTTCTCCGTAAAAGTGTTTAGTGTATCAAGTTTCTAATTGTCAGGTTTCGATTATCTAGATCTTAGGGCCACTTTCCAAATTACACGGTTGCATGTTGGTACGGAAGTAGTCAACCTACAGAAATAGTTTTTAAATGTGCTCTCTCTTGCTGGCATCCGTATATACGTATATAAATTGAACAAGCTGTTGACTTACTTGGTAAATTCGGTCTTAAGCTTGGTGCAATTGTCGTTGGTTGTTGTACTTGGAATGTATTAATGATGGTCCGGTAATTCTCATCACTGGGGATCGGGATGGTGCGGTGGGTAACGTACTGGCTTCCCATTTAGAGGGTCCTAGTTTGAATCCTAGAGGGGGCAGATATTTTTCAGTGGTCTCGATCCCTACGCTGAAGGTGCTTTGTGGGGAGCACTTTGGGTGAGTACTCCGACAGTGGTTTGGGACGTTAGACTGCCGACCCCTTGGCGCTAATGACCTCGGCTTTCGGCCACCTCCCCAAAATTACAAATATTGTCGATCCTCGTCTATAACTAGCTTTCAATCACGGCCCCAGTATCTTCTATATTCTATCTTGTGACGTTCATTTTGTTGGCAAGGTTGAGAATTGAAGTGGCTGGATTTGCCTTTACAAAGCAACTTTAAACCTTTATTTTCAGATGAACTAATATATTATTTGCAAGGAAAATTAATGTATTGAAGTAATTTTTCATATTTAGTAACATTAGTTAAAAGTATATTTTACCTATTATTGTGAAGTTTTTTAATTCTGTATTAATCATTCCACAATGAAACTTATTTGTAAAATATGTCCCCAATTTCTGGTGGTGGCAAAAGATTTTGAGTGACCTCTTCTTAAATATTTTGTATCTGCCAAATCAAGGGAGTTTTTGTAGATTTTCTTAACATTAATTTGACTTAGAAATTTGTTTTATGACACCTAAGGTGCAGTAACAAACCACAGGCAACCCAAGGAAATGAACTGTTTTATATCTGTTCCTTAATCTTGGGCATAATTACGTAATCTGCCAAACAGTATTTAAATAAGAGGTATTCTGCCTAACTTTTTAATCCCGCATGCCTTAAGCATTGGTGAGGTTACTTGCATTCTCATATTTATAAAAATCAATATTTGTGCTGATCACCATGGTTACTCTTGTTTTACCATTTGGTAGATTTATTTTAGAACTGTTTTCAAATTTGACTAGAAGTGTCATTGATTTAGCTGAAACCATAGTAAATACAAAGCTTATGTTGACTGGCTTGTTATTTTCATTGAGGTTATCCAACAATATTAATAAACTCGTAGGTTGCCTTTGATATAACTCACCTAGTAATAAGATGACTCTTGTGACACTTGTTAATCAACAGGGTAATAATGTGTGCCAGTTCCTTTTCTTGTGCCACTTAGTGGTTTCTCAGGAAGATCAGGTACCCCAAAAATCCCACAGCATTAATGAAGGGCAGAGGGTCACAAGTGACATCACTCTTCTCTCACAATTCCAAACCCTTAAGACAGTAAACCAAAAAGCTAACCATTGGATTACCGCACCCCTCCCTTAGTTTGTGTGTAAATTATTTTAAAACTAGTTAAGCCAAAATAAAATAATTGCAATAAAATCAGAATAGGTTTTAATTCCTCACCTTCATTTAACAAAGTATTTTTGCCCACAGTAAATACTATGTGAAGAACTTGATCAATTTCTCTATGAAATAAATAGATTCTTATGACAGTCAATGAAAATTTAAAATACTCAGTAAAATGTGAAAGTGTCTTGTTAAAGTTGCTCTTAACCTTCTTCCATCTTTTCTTTGTATTGATTGAATTGTATATTAGAATTACCTTTCCCAAGATGGATTAATTGTCATTTTTTGCCTAGTTCCTTCCTAGAAAATGAATTTTGACAAAAAGTCAATATAAAAATAAATTAAATCACTAAAGTTTACTCAATTAAGTAAATTCTGAAACTTTCATGTTAGGTGAAACTATCTGTCTCACCATACTTGCATACTATTTTTGTAAAAAGGCACAGGTCCTTGCGTGAAATAGTGTTATATGGCAATAGGATATTGATTTCAATGTCAACAGGAATTAATTACTTATACATTAAATACCAAGGTTTTGCATCATCATGTGTGTGTCATATTGATGTTTGGTTTGATTGATGGTTTGCTCTGAACTGCACACTTGGATGCACACTATTTGTTACCTGCATAAGTCTCCAGGAGTATTAAAACTCAAGTCTCATTCCACTTTTTTCTCCAGGTTAAACATAATGTATAGTGTTATGTGGACCATCTGTCTACATGTTGTACAAAGTTATCTTCAACCATATAGGCTGTTATTCAAAACATTTAAATTTTTTTACCATTCCTTCCATATAATATGTTTGCAATGTCTGTTTTAATCATTACTAATATCCATATCTCTCATTAAATTTATAAATAACAAACAATTGTAACATTTTTCTTCACATTTCCAGGTTCTTCATCTGCGTAGGTTGTCTTTTGGTGACAACAATTTCGTTGGCCATCGCGCCTGCATCTTAGGCCGAAGGTATTTTTCGAAGTTTTCTCATCCAAGACCGAAAAATATCAACATGGACAATCCATTAAACAGTGCATGGAGGAGGAAGATCCAATTAGAGTGCAGTACTTGACTATCAGCCCTATATAAATCAGACAAGAAAATTTCCAATAATACCGTAAAGGCTTGCTTTGGGAAATATTCTTGGCATGGGCCACTCCTCCCTTGTTCACAATAAGGAGACTTATTGAAATGGCCCACACCACCATATCCCAAAAGCCTTGTTGTCAGATTTAATTACAGCAGCCTGAACTCACTCTGTTTGGAAGGGCAGCTTACTAACTAATGTCTCGGCTTGAACCATAATATCGCTTCATTTGCCATGGTTGAATGCACCCTTGCTCATTGAAATCACTTCCACCCCTCCCATGTGCGAAGTCATCGGATTGGTCAACATGAAAGGAAATCCACCCCAAAAAGCTTAACCCTCCCCTCCTCCTTCACTCAATTCACCAATCCAGAGCACTCAACGGTGAGGTCATCTAGAGTGGATGAGTATTTCCCCTCTTTCATTCTTGTAACCCCCTCTCTCATCCTAACCCTCATCCCTCGCATCCCCTCCCTGTCCCAGGCAGGCGTCGTCGCAGTCTCCCATTTCACCTGCTCACTCTCCACCACTTCCCACCCATGCATCTTTGAGCTTTTTATTCCCTACATTCCTTCCTCTCACCTTTTTGCCTACATCGCTTTCTTCTGTTCCTTGCAGCCTTCCTTCTCTCAAGCAGGGTGTGAGTGGAGCCCTCTTGAATCGTCCTGTTCTTAGCTGCAGAGGGAGGATGAGGAGTGAATGTGTGAGTGAGGGAAGATTGACACTCTCCAGTGGATCAACAGAATTACTGGATGCTGCTCTCCGCATGCAAGGTGGGCTTCAATGGATTTCATCAACTCTCATTTCATCATTCTGTCTTTTCAACTAAAATGTCTTTAAATTTATAAGCCTCATTTTCTTAAATTAATAGACTGTGGTGCAAAATGACATTAGCTGTTCATGGACCCTTAAAGCATAAAAACTAACTTACTTCCTTCTACTCACATACCCAGCATTCTCCATCCTATCACACACATTGAATATTTATTTCCAGTCGGCTTCACTGTAATTCTATTATATTTAGGGTGCTCAAAATGCAAACTATAGGCAGCCCAAGGAAATGAACTGTTTCATCTCTGTTCCTTAAATTTGGCATAATTTCCTAATTTGCCAAACACCATTTAAATAACAGAGGTATTTTGTCAAACTTTTTAATCACACATGCCTTAAGCATTGGTGAGGTGAGCTGCATTCTCATATTTATAAAAATCAATCTTTGTGCTGATCACCGTGGTTACTCCTGTTTAATCATTTGGTAGAATTATTTTAGAATTGTTTTCAAATTTGACTTTGTGTCATTGATTTAGCTGAAACCATAGTAGTTACAAAGCTTATGTTGACTGGCTTGTTATTTTCACCGAGGTTATCCAACAATATTAATAAACTCGTAGGTTGTCTTTGATATAACTCACCTAGTAATAAGCTGAATCTTGTGACATTTATTAATCAACAGGGTAGTAATGTGGGCCAGTTCCTGGTTTCTTAGGAAGATCCGAATCTCCAAAAATCCCACAGCACGGATGAAGGGCAGAGGGTCTCAAGAGGCATCACTCTGAACAAATTCCAGACCCTTAAGACAGTAAACCAAAAGGCTAAACATTGGATTACCGCATCCCTTGCTTGGTTTAGCTACATGTTTAATAAACTGGTTTGTGGAATATTTATGTTAATAAGGTTTGTTCTGAACTGCACACTATTTGTTACCTGCATAAGTCTCTAGGAGTATTAAAACTCGTGTCTCATTCCACTTTTTTCTCCAGGATAAACATAATGAATAGTGTTCGGTGGACTATCTTTCTACACGTTGTACAAAGTTATCTTCAAAACTATAGGCCCTTATTAAAAAAATTTAAATTTTCCAAACAGACCTTCTATGCAATAAAACATTTGCCATGTAGAAATCATAATATCCACATAAGTTATCATAAATAAGCAATTTCATATAACACCCAATAATAAAGCAGACAAGAAAACTTCCAAAAGTACTGTAAAGGTTCACTCCGTAGGAAATACTCTCAGCAAGGGCCACCTCACCCTTGTCCCCGATAAGGAGACTTATTGAAATGGCCCACACCACCATCTCCCAAAAGCCTTGTTGTCAAATTTAATTACAGCAACTTGAACTCCCTCTGTTTGGAAGGGCAGCCTACTAACTAGTGTCTTGGCTTGAACCAAACTGTCGCTTCTTTTCCGTTCACCATTCCAACTCTCTCATCGGCTAGGTCATCTTTAGTGGATGAATTTTTTCCCTTCTCGCATTCTTCTCTCTCCCTCTCTCATCCTAACACTCCTCCCTCACATCTTATCCCTGTCCCAGGAGGGATTCATAGTCTCCCATTACACTTGCTCGCTCTCCGCCACATATTGCATCTTTTTCTTAATTCTCTTCATTCCTGCATCTTGCCTTTTAGCCTACATTGCTTTCTTCTGTTCCTAGCAGTCTTCTTCGTCTCAAGCAGGGCGTGAGTGGAGCTCTCTGGAAGTGTCCTGTTGTTCGTGGCTGCAGAGGGAGCACGAGTACATGCAAGGTGGGCTTGAATGAATTTCATTAATTTTACTGTTGATATATATCTAATTTATCGATGCAATGGAATTTTTTTTTAAATGACTGATTGTACAGCTTGCAATGAACTCTTTTAGCCCACTTGAAGGTGCCACAGGCAGGATAACCAGTATAACTGTTATAACCAAAAGACAACCAACGCAGATGGAGAATCCCAGAAATGCAAATACAAGCAATTCAAAACCATGGAAACCATCGCATGAAGTAATTGTATTGCATAGTTTTTATCGCATACTAAAATATGTACACTTTTTCAAGCATGTTACTAGTACCCAAAAGTATTATGTAAATTTGTTTGAATACTCCTATTCTTAGTACATAAAAAGCATGGTCGGTAGACTATGAAAATAATATTTGGGCACTCATTCTTTTAGTTACTGTATGTGCAATTTCTTTGTTCCATTCTTTACTATTTTTGAGGCAATTCGTTTTTTACTAGAAGGTTAAAAAATGTCTCCTTTGAATGATGTTCTTTGGTGATGGAGATTTTCTGGTCTAGATGTCTACTAGTGGTGTTCCTCCTGTGTGTCCATTATGCCATTTCTGCCAAAGCTTTAATGTATACTGGCTGTCAGGTTTTTCAGCACAGGATTAACACCTATCTTCAATTTTATGTAAAGTATCATCTCTTTCCCTTCCTTCTGCCTTTTATTCTAAAATGCCTTTAAATTTATAAGCCTCATTTACTAAAATCAATAGACTGTGGTGCAAAATGACATTTGCTGTTGACCGACACTTTTAGCATATAGTCTAACTTTCTTCCTTCTACTCATATACCCAGCATTCTCCATCCTATCACACACATAGAATATTTATTTCCAGTCAATATGCCCTGCAATAATTCCCACTTCCTTCCAACTCTTCCAAAAAACCTTCTGCCCCTCCCCTTCCATGCTGCAAACTTATTTTTTAATTTAATTCCCATTTTATATTTTTCTCATCTCCATTCCATTTCATAAGCTTCCCATATATGCTTATTAACTGGAATTAGCAACTGTTTTATGAGATGATATAACAAGACGATTTGTTTAAATAAGTGCTATTTTCCGCTATTCAGGGATATTAAGCAAGGCAGATGTTACGATCGATAACTGGCAAGAAATTTTCATGTCTACCCTCACTGTTTTCCCACATCTCCTACCTTCGACTCACCCAACTCACACTCCTCTACTTTCATTCTGTCCTTACTCTCACATCCCAATCTTGCTCATTCCTTGATTCATATTTGGTCACCTTTTTGAGATTCATAGCTCACACAGGCTGGTGTGGAGGGTGGAAGAAGTGGTTGGAGCTCCTTTAGAAAAAGAATTATGAACCCGTCAATAAGTCTGTTTTTAACTTAATTATTAATCCAGGTGTTTTTCCATTGAATCAACATATTTGACACAGAAAAATGTGTTGTTCCAAGTTCCATTGTATCTCATCTCCCTTTTCTTGCAAAGAAAGAGATCCCATAGCAATTTAACTCAATCTTACAAGTTCCACAAATGATAATATTTAAATACATTTTGAAATCTCTTAAATATGAATGCTTTTACAAAGTTCATGTGATCAACCTGTAAAAATAAATTTATGGGTTTTAGGTTCTAATTTCTTACGTGATATTTAAGAGTGATGATAAGAAGTCATTGATTTCATCAAGCCATTCTTAACCATTGTTAATTACAGATATATTCATGTAAAGGTGTTCCACAAATTTGTTTTAGACAAATAAAATGCTGAAATCCAGTGGAGTAGCAGCAGTTGTTTATCAAATAATTTCCAATAAATTGTCATGGACGAATTATATCTGTTTCACTAAATTACCATTTGTATTAAATTCATTTCTATTTTAATTAAATCTTAATATCTCTGATATTTCAATGTATTTATATGTATAGATACCAAGGGAGAGTTTTCATTTTTTAATAATGATTTTTTCCATATAATTAACCCAAGTATTTATTTTTTATGTAAAACATCCTAAAAGTAGTTTAAAAAGCCACATTAAGTTGAAATTCATCATTATATTTCAATTGTTTGCCCTCAGATCTTCCATTGGATGCTTATGCTGGCTGAGAAGAGCAGCGTCCATGGGAATCAAGGTTGATCAGCAAGCTTTCTCGCAGAGAGATATGAGGAACGAAGGGGTACATTTCCTTGCTGGTGTCAAGTTAGACAGGGCCATCAGCATCCAAAGAAGAGCACTTCATGTGGCTGTCAGCCTTAAATGAGGCCTCTGAATAGACTGAAACTCCTCCACCACTAACTTTGTTTATATTGGCTATGGGGGTATAATAGTAAAATGTTTTGGAAAAAAGAATATTTGGAATATTGATGCAATTTATAATACAATTTTATCTCAACAAATGTATTTGAGTAATAAAGATAAAAGAAACAATGAGTGTTGTTTAATTTTTAAATCTTCCGCTTTGTGTAAATTTTTTTTTAATAATGCTGCCTTAGTATGTTTAAGAATTAAAAAGTGAAATGCAGGAATTTATCTGAAAAATAGATTTTTTTCTGAGGTTAACACGTTGCCAAATGTCAATTAGAATTTTTACCTAAAATACAGGGAACTGCAAATGAATATATTCTAATAATTAAAAAAAAAATAATGGCGCACTATAAATATATACACCCTCTGCCATACATTCGGCAATGTGGGTTATTCGATTCGCTATGAATGAAAACAGAATAAATAGATAGCTTAACTTGAATGAGATGATGGCATTTCTGGCAAATGTCAATTCGAAAAAAATTGTTATCGAATTGTTTAAAAGCCAAAAAACCGTGAAAAGCGTTATTTCAGTTAATTATCAACATGAAATTGTAAAATGGTAAAAACTACGCATGTGTACCATTTGTAAAATGGGAAACGATGTCTTAGTCCGTTAATTGTTAATTATTAATTAAATTATTCGAGAGTATCCTGCATATTATCCTATCCTGCATAGCAACATAGTGTAGTTCGTGATTACCATAAACATGAGCTACATTTGGTCGCACCGGCTCAAAAATGACGTCATGCACCGAACTGAAAAAGCATGGTGTCGAATGTTTTCAAAGAACCGGCTCACGGTTCAGGAAATAGTAGTTCCATCCACGGCCAACCGCTCACGAGCCGTCTCGGCGAGAATAAATATTCAAGTCCCGAGTCCACCCACCGAAAAAATTCTAAGTCCAGAGCGCCTAGCAGGCGAGAGAAGCGTCGAGGCAGGCAGATGCCTTGGATTCGTGATGTGAGGGAGCCTTGCTGAGTTCGAGCCGATTTTGCGAAAAATTGGGCTAAGTCCTCAGTTTTGCAGAACGAATAATAGTTCCGAACGCTATATTCACAAGAAACCCGGTAGCCCGGGGGATAAGAGGCGGATTGCGGAGGCGAGACTATAGAGTGTCTTACTTCGATTCTCTTTTGAAGCCGAAATTTTTTTTTTTCGCAAAAAATTTTTCGTTTAGCTAATATGCATAAAATTGTCACCAGAGATTTTAACAGTAGGTCCAGGACGCCGCGGGAGATCAGAAAAACAATTAAATATTGAATATTTTTGTGGAGAGGCCTGCCAATTTTTCCGGCCGGGCGGCGGGGCGCCGGAAAAATTGGCAGGCCTCTCCACAAAAATATTCAATATTTAATTGTTTTTCTGAACTCCCGCGGCGTCCTGAACCTACCGTTAAAATATGTGGTGAGTAATTACTGAAAATTAGTGAACAAAAAATTAATTAATGGATTAGTTGAGTATCTAGCCAACAGATGGCGCATGCCTTCACTAGGTGAAACAACCTCAAATACCAGCACATCCTATTACACCCTTTTCTCGCTAGAGACCCTTACGTGTAAATTCGACGTTCAATTTTTATATTGCCGTACAAAATGCATAATTTAATTCGTTTGTTGTGATTCCCTCGAACCTGGGCCACGGTTAATATAGAATATGACGCAACCTTCCGAGTACTTGTAGCACGTTCTATAAGAACGTAGGAACCTTCACATTCAATAAAAACTTCAATAAAAATCTTATTTTTAGAATTAAAAGTGGGGCGGCAACCCTAATTGGTTGCAATACCTCTTAGTTTATATTCGGTAATTTATATAATTTTTTAATTATATCCGTGAAATCACCCGGTTGTGAAGTATAAAATAGTCATGTTTGATCTTAAAAATTGTTAGTCAATGATTGAATTTTCCAAATATTCTTCAAGAACACTATCTCAACTAACTTTCAGTGGTTCAGTCTGTAATTCTATTCATTGCACTGGTTGTCACGTTCTCATTATTACTGCAAATCGTTAAGACTAATTATACATAATCATTAATGCCAGAATATATTCAAAACCTTTATTAATTTCAAAGTTTTATAATACACAAGTGTCACCCAAATAAATTCTTCTTAAGCAAACAATCTTAATTTCAGCTTCTACAACTTTCTGAAAAATCTCTGGGTTTGACAAAACCCATGTCCCTGATATTTCTGGGATAATATCACTGCATCTCCAATTATGTTATTTTATCCAAGCAATTAATTCATTTGCTTAGGTGCGCAGGAATAAGGAATTTAGTTTTTAATGATTTTTCCTAACGGCATATTATTGGCCCAATATATAATACCATTTATTTGTTTACCACTTTTCCATCTTTAATAATTTAACACATTGAACCACACTTAAAAAAATCACAATTAAAAAATGAATACCTGTCTGTTAAACATTTTTAAAAACATTTCATTACTCCACAGATGGATAAGAAAAATCTTTATTTACAAGCTTCATGTTAAAGATTGGATTACATAAAATAAGAATAAATCTATTAATTATAGAAAAACAAATGAAAAATAAAGCCAAATAATGAGAAACCACTAAATAGTTGGAGTTAGGCACCATTGTGATACAAACCATCAAAAAATCAGTGATCAACCCAAAGGTCTATTTGGTTAAAGATGGTAGAGTTCACTCAACACTAAGCCAGATA
Source organism: Hetaerina titia (assembly GCA_037158775.1). Classification (NCBI taxonomy): domain Eukaryota; kingdom Metazoa; phylum Arthropoda; class Insecta; order Odonata; family Calopterygidae; genus Hetaerina; species Hetaerina titia. The sequence continues at coordinate 83,683,908 of CM073770.1, forward strand.
GGGTGTTATATTCATTCTGTGTAATTGGTGCTTTGGGCCAAATGGGCATTTCTCTGTGCCAGTAATGGTTTCCCAGGAAGATCCGGTACCAAAAAATCAGCTGGGGTGGAGCTGAGAGTGCCCTAGGAAGGTGACTTCAAATCGATCCCTGGTACTCCAGTCAGCAGTATAGCACTATCCCTGTACTTCCAGGTCTCCAAATGATTTGCTCATGTGATTGATTTCTTCCTTGACCATCATTGCAGGGTTAATTTTTGACCCTTACCACAAATTTTGGAAGCAATTAGTTGATATGCTGAAAATAACTTTAAAACAATACCTTCTATGATGTTTAAAAACAAAATTTAGCATAACAAATGTGCATATTTGAAAAAACTTCTTCATTAAAAATTCTTCATTGACTTATGGACTGACTGATTATGTGTGCGATTTGTCATTTCCCTGGGAAACCAGAGCTGGCTCAGGGAATGGAACTAGCTCTATCTTATTCCAGAAGAAATGATCTTCTAGATTCCCAACAAGGGTGTTAGAAATCTAAAGTCAAAACTTTTCTCTGTCAAAGAGTTGTTATGAAAATATATAATGATCATGTTCCTTGGAGTAATCGAATTAATGCAAGACCAAACACCACTGTCTATTACCAATTTTCTTTCCATGAATTGTGGTGATGAAGGGCCTAGAGAGGACAGGAAATGGAATAGAAGGGAGGAATGGGTGGGTGAAAAAGGGTTACCTAGCCTACTGCATCCCATTTGGTACCTATTAAGTCCCATGACAGTCTTACACCTTCCATTCAGCCTTCTCCATTCAGTCTTATACCAAAATAACTAGGGTCATGCCCCTCAGTCCCTAAGCTATACAAATAAAACAACACTTCAGTGCTAAATCATTTAAGAACTCTTTTGGAGTATATATCCAAGGTCAGTATTGTTGCGAGTAATAAAGAACTTTTCCCTCTCAGAAGTGACAGAAAATTGTCATTTGGATCATCTAAATGGGCTTTATTGAATATTTTAAATTATGATATTGTTCAAACCATGATGCCAATTGAAATCCAAATTTATTAAAAACCATTATCATTTTTAGTGTATTTCATCTGGAAATCACACTTAAAACCCTTCAATCCATGGGTCCATGAGAATCTGAGAATTAAGATATATACACATAAATGATCTATCACTCAATGATTCCTTTAGAGAAGTAAAATTGAATAATTCTCTCTACCCAGATAAAGTAATAATTTTCACTCCAGGCCTATGCATAAATGTCAGTAGCTGTGGAATTTGTTAATAACAGTGAAGTTTCAAAAGAAGTAAGCGATGATTAATCCTAGATTTCACTGCTGACATGTGAGTTCCAGGAAACATAACTTGAAATACAAAGCATCCTGTTAATTATAGATTACCTTTCCGTAAGATTCTGCAGCAGGTGAACAGACTTTCTTGGACAATATGAGTGAGTGAAACAAGGTAATGAAAAATAGGCATGTACAGAGAAAAATAGCAAAGATTTGAAAGATAGATGTGGAGAGAGGGGGCTGGGGTTGATACAGAGGCAAGAAAATGGGTAAAAGAAGGGTTTTAGGTGTTATTTACATTAACAGAGTATCTGGCCAGAAAGTAGTTTGGCAGTTAATCCAAAAAATTACAAAGTTAAACACCTCCCAAGAGGGATTTGCAAGGCTAATGCGACAAGTGTTACATTGTCCATTCATACCCAACTACACTGTCACCTGCCATAACACAATAGAGACATTGAAAAAACAAGTAATTTTTTTGTTGGTTATCGCATAATATGTGCAGAGTGGCCTTTGCTCAACATGTAATCTGGAGAGACAAAATTAGTGGCCATTGAGAGTCTTTTCTACTTTGAACTCATCATAAAAGCCACAGAAATCATTAAAATAAGCTGTAAGTTTCAACACAGGATACCCACCAACTCATGGAAGTGAAAATTCAAATGGCCATAAACTAAGGAAAACCAGAGACACCATCTTCATACCACTATGGGTCCATGAAGGCCAATGAATTTAATATATACTCAGATTATTTAAACCTTTTGCTAAAAATAACTCACACTAACCAGCTCTTTATTCCTTAGAACAATTGCCCCAACTATACTTTAACTCATTAGAGAGAAAACATCCTAGCCACAGCCACTGAGTCAACTTAAGGTTTATTGCGCTTTTTAAAAAAATTAAAAGTCAACACCACAGAACCACACGTGTGTTCTAACTTAAATTTATGCCATGGTTCAAAGAAAACTTCATTTTGCCGAGCATAGTAGATGACTGGCATCGAATCAGTTAAAAGGAAATATGAGATTAATTTGGTAAAGTTTTTCTTCGATTGTAAGATTCATTTGAGAAAGAAAAACAAGAAAACTCAGATCAAAATTTGAATAATAAAATGAAATGTTTTCAATTTATTGAAGAAATAGTAATCTTTGGCTTGAGACATGCCACTAACTAGATATAACGCTCACTACTACTTTTAGAATCACTGCAAAGATCTTTAAGTCAAATATATCCAAATTTTTACAGAAGGGATAAAATATATCAAGATTTAAAATAGCTTACGTCACTACCTGCAGTGTGAATCTTGCTCTCTTCTCTATCCCCTCTTCTGCCTCAGAAGACCTCATGTGGTCGAGCACTTAAAAGAGTCTGGCTTCTTTCAGTTGAGAGTACACTAATGGTGACACCAAATTATGCTGAGGACAAATAGGAGATGTTGCAGACATCAAAAAACAAGTGTCTTCCAAAGTGGTGTCCATTTCTAACTTAGGTTAAGTGTTGAGGTCCATCAATATAATTTCTAGATAGGAGGTACACTTTAGGGTACAACAATGGGAGGGATGTCAGCATGGGGGAGTTTCCGATTAAATCTGACTTTACTCTTTCTGTACGTGGCATCAGAACTGGATGGCCTTAGGTTAAGTGAAATCGGTGAAGATGAAAATGAGACTAAATTAAGTAAGAAAATTCAGATTTTCGAATGCAGATTGATATGATGGGTATGATTATAGAGTTTTGTTTTCTTTAAATCGTTCAATACCTATACAAAAGTAATTGACCATTAACACTTTTAAATTATAGAAACTACAACATGCTGATTACATTGTTTGTCAGTAACACTAATTTAAATTACTATGTAATGCATCATTATGAAAATTCGTTAAATTTTGATTTACTTACAGTCTATTTCTTCATTAAAATTATTACCAGAAAATCTTTTCCAGGATAACTACTAAGTACTTAAGTACAATGAACTACTGCACTTCTCCCAGTTATATTTTGTGTGTGAATCTATATTTGCATTCCCGTAGTAGTAGGCACATTTGTTCACATGTGCTCACATATACCTGAAGATAGCAGAATAATGTGAAAATACTTTGTACATAGTTATAGAAGGATGGTGGAATGGTACAAACCATGGTGCAAGCTATCACTCAGTACATTTGAACTGACAAATTTCTGGTGAAAAAGAAACTTCATAACTTGCACAGATATGGATGTGATACATCTCAGACCTGATAGAAAGATCCGAAATATTTGATTTTAAGTTTTATTGATCATTTGAAGAAAAGCAAACTTAAGGATCACAGAGAAGGTTCATCTTCATGACTTATATTGGGCGTAGAATTTGATGAATCTTCATTTGTGTTTAATGATCCTATTTGATGATGATTTGTTTTTGACCCTAGGATATCCATCTGGGAATGAGGGTGGGGAGAGGACAACATTGTCAGCATTGGCCTCATAAGAGAAAGATGCCAACAGGTTACACAATTTAATTTTCCATTAAAGAATGGACTACTCTATTACAGCATATGGCACCCAAACAGGGATCAGGATATCTTAGAAAAGATATGCCACCACTGTGATTTGAATCCAGGCCTTCAGCATGTGAAGTCAATACACAACCTGCCACACCAACTTTATCTTCATTGAAGTCATGTTATTTGGCTGGTAATTAAGGATGTAAATACATTCTGAAATATTTGATATTATGTAATGATTGTTATAAGTTACACATTTTTTACCAGGTCATAATTGTGTAACATCAGGTTTAAGTAACACATTAAACTCCATTATCAGTAATTATCTAAACTTAAAATAAATTTTAACGTACGTACATGGAAACATAAGAATGAGACTGCTGCCTGAAAATATCTGCCCGAATCTTTCCTTGCCAAGTAACTTCTCCAAATTTTTTAAATACATATTACATTAATTGTCTAAATGGAATGATGCAATGTGGAAGTCTAGAAAACCAAAATTTTACATACTGTTAAATAGTCCCCGATATGAAATCCGGGTATATATATTTAGAGAAACCTGAAATTAAAATAGGAACATGGTATTCATATTTTGAAGAAAAAAATATTATAGGACGAGACAGGATTTGAATGTTCCCATTCATGGATTCTTGAGTTTCATGTGGACTAAGAGAGTTCATTGCCAACTGTACAATCATCATCTTTCACATAATCCCATTGGATTGATTACTGAGATATAAATCAATTGTGAGAGTTGGTGAAACTCATTTAAGCCCACCTGGCATGCATGGAGCACCATCCAGTAATTCAGTTGACCCACTGGAGCGGCTCAATCTTCCGTCACTCTGACATTCAATCCTCATCCTCATCCACAGCCATTAACAGAATGCTTCCAGATAGCTCCACTCACGCCCCGCTTGAGAGAAAGAAGACTTCCAGCAACAGAAGAAAGCAATATATGAAAAAAAGACACCATGGTGGAATGCAGAGAATGAATGAAGAGCTGTAAGAATCTAGTGCAGGAATTGATAGAGAATGAGAAAGTGTAATGGGAGACTACGACAACTGCCTGGGACAGGAAGGGGATGTGAGGGAGGAGGGTTAGGGTGAGAAAGGGGGAGACAAGAACGGAAGAGGGGAAAAAGTCTTCCACTCTAGATAACCTAGCCGATGAGTGTGTTGCAATGGTGAAATGAGTGAAGAAGGAGAGGGATGGGGGATAAGTTTTTGGGGGTGGAGGTCCTTTCACGTTGATATATCCGATGGCTTCGCACGTGGGAGGGGAAATAAGTGAAGGGGTGGGAGTGATTTCAATGAGCGCGGGTGAATTCGATCATGGCAAATGCAATGACTGTGTGGTTAAAGCTGATTTCTAGGTTTGTAGGCTGCCCTTCCAAACTGAGTTAGGCTGCTGTCCTTTAATTTGTCACAAAACTTTCGGGGGATGGTGGTGTGGGCCATTTCAATAAGTCTCCTTATTGTGGACAAGGGAGGAGTGGCCCGTGCCAAGAATATTTCCCACAAAGCGAGCTGTTATGTAATTTTCGGAAGTTTTCTTGTCTGCTTTATATAGGGCTGATAGTCAAGTACTGTACTCTAATTGGATCATCCTCCTCCATGCACTGTTTAGTGGAGTGTCCATGTTGATATTTTGTGGTCTTGGATAAGAAAACTTTGAAAAATACCTTCGGCCTAAGATGCAGGCATGATGGCCAACGAAATTGTTGTCACCAAAAGACAACCTACGCAGATGAAGAACCTGGAAATGCAAAGAAAAATGTTACAATTGTTTGTTATTTATAAATTTAATGAAAGATATGGACATTATTAATGATTAAAACAGACATTGCAAACATATTATATGGAAGGAATGGTAAGAAAATTTAATTTTTTTGAATAACAGCCTATATGGTTGAAGAAAACTTTGTACAACATGTAGACAGATGGTCCACAGAACAGTGTTCTTTTTGTTTATCCTGGAGAAAAAAGTGGAATGATAGAAGAGTTTTAATATTCCTAGAGACTTATGTAAGAACCAAATAATATACATCTAAGTCTGCAGTTCAGAACACATAATTAACAACAATATTCCATTGACCAGTTTGTTAAACATGTAGACAAAACCTTGGTATTGAATGTATAAATAATTATTTCCTGTTGACAATGAAATATCCTATTGCAAAATTGCATGATTGCATACAAGGACCCATGTCTTTTTGCAAAACTAGTATGGAAGTATGTACTAATTAGTATGGACTAATAGTTTCACCTATTATGTAAGTGTTAAAAATTTCCTTAGTTAAGTCACCTTTAGTGATTTAATTTATTTTTCTGTTGACATTTTGTCAAAATGCATTTTATAAGAAGGAACTAGGCAAAAATTGACATCTTAAACGCAATCTATCTCGCGAAAGGTGATTCTTATTGAAACATTTTTCAATTGAAAGAAAAGATGACTAATTGATGTGAACAACTTTAACATGGCACTTCCACATTATTAAGAGTAATTTAAACTTTATAAGCTGTCATAATGATTTATTTTCTCCTAAAGAAATTGATCAATTTCTTGACATTAACATTTGCTGTGGGTAAAATTACTTTTTAAATATAGGTGATAATTTAGAGCTAATTCTGATTTCCTGAAATTATTTTAATTTGGTTTAAATTTTGGCTCATTAAAAAATAATTTATACACAAACTAAGCAGGGGGTGTGGTAGTCCAATGGATAGCATGTTTGTTTATTGGCCTGGGGGCCTGGATTTGATCCAGAGTGATGCTTCTTGACCCTCTGCCCTTCATCTGCCCTGTGGGATTTTTCAGGTACCAGATCTTTCTGGGAAATCTATGGTTTTACATAAATCCATGATTCTTAAAATCAAATTTGAAAATCGAACTAATAAAATGATTAAACAAAAGTGATCATCACAAAGATAGATTTTTATAAATATGAGAGTACAGCTCACATCACAAAGACCTAAGGCATGTGGGATTAAAAGGTTTGACAGAATACCTCACTCTTTTGCAAAGGTGTTTCACAAATTATTGCATCATGACTATTTAAGGAACAAAGTTAAGGGCATTCATTTCCTTGAACTTCCTGTGGTTTGTAAATGCACCTTAGGTGTCATAAGAAAAATAAATTTCCTATCCATAATAATAAAAAAAGATACATAAATCGCTTGATTTTGCAGACACTACATATTTAAGAAGTGGTCTCTCAAAATCTACCGACATTTCCAGAAATTGGTGCCATATTTTACAAGTAAGTTTCATTGGGGAATGATTTTTTTACTTGCGTAAAATATTTCACAAAACAAGGTAAAATATACTTTTAACTAATATTACTAAATATGAAAAATTACTTTTAAATAATATATTAGTTCTTCGAAAAAGGAAGGTATAAATTTGGTAATGGAAAGGGACTAAAATACAGACAATTCACTTCTCAAACTTTTAAAAACAAATACCTGACCCCACACACTAACAGAAATTCTTCTGTTCCACATTCATTCTACCTCTCTCCATTTCACCACCCAACATCCCTCGTATATTCCTACATTTACCCGTCTTGACTAAAAATCTCCCCTTTAATACACTCAATATCAGGCTGATTGGGTGAAAATAGTTTTTGAATAAAAGGAGAATGTAACATCCCACAGATCTTTTACTTGCTACATCTAATTTCAAAACACACAGACCTCACCTGAAGGTACCCAAGGATTATGGCTTTGCATTGAAACAGTTGTCGCAAATATAAAATTTTGTGGAAAATATTAAGTAACCTTTTTTTCTCTGCTTGATTACAAGGTCAACGTTTACACCATTTCTACTTGCCAGGACAAAATATAAATAATTCGTCATGGTACTTAAAAAATTTGGGGAGTGAAAATATTTGGAAAATTGTCTCAGTGAACCAGAGCAACCTTAAGTTATAAGATTTTACCCATATATTCTCCCCTAAGCAGCGCGTGGACATTTTTTCCAGGTGATTTTCCTGCAATAGGCCCAAGATGAAATGGCGAGGAAAGCATGACATGTTTCAGCTTACGAGTGACCTCATCTGAAGCGTATCTGCAGAGAAAAAAATTTCAAAATAGTTTTTTTTAAGACTGACAAAATTAAGAAATACGTGGCTAACTTCACCGAGCTCCAACTTGCCGGGGAGGTTATTTTGTTTTCCTGATAAGGATTTCTGGTAAATACATTGCAGTCGCTGGAAAACCCGACGCTAGATTTGTTGAGCGCACAGCCTCCCTGCTTCGATGGCGAACGCGGTACTAATTAGGATGCAACTGTCGCGTACGAATAAGTGAACACCGAAATTCAGGTTGAATATTTATTTACCTGACACGCGATCGAATCTACAGTCCTTCCCCTTTTCGAAACACATGCCTAGGTACAGGGTTGACCAGAACGTAATCGGATTATAAATTGTGGAGCTTCTACAATGACGAAGAATAGGACGTCACAAACCGGAATTTCAATGGATCGACAATATTTGTAATCTGGGGGAGTTGGGTGATAGCCGAAGTAATTAGCGCCATTAGGTGTGGACGAGAAAGGCGGAAGGGTGGAGAGAAACTGAAGTGGAGAGTAGTGCGCTCTCAACGAAAGGTGGTAAGGTGTCCGAAGATTAACGTCCCAAACAACTGTCTGAGTACTCTAAGCGCTCCCCACAAAGCACCTTCATCGTAGGGAACGAGACACCAATGAAAAATACCTGCCGCCTCTAGGATTCAAACTAGGACCCTCTGGGTGGGAAGCCAGTACGTTACCCACCGCACCATCCCGATCCCCAGGGATGACAATTACGGGACCATCATTAATTCATCCCCAGGACAATAACCATCGACCATTGAGCCAAGCTGAAGATCGGATTTACCGCGTAATTCATCCCTTTGCTCAGCATATGTACGAATAATCGGATGCCAGCAAAAGAAAGCACATTTCCACATAATTTTTGAAGGCTGACTACGTACCTAACAACATGAAACCGTTGAATTTGGAAAGTGACAGCAAGATCTAGATAATCGAAACCCGGTAATTGGAATCTTGACACTGAAAAATTATTACGAAGAAGCCTAATCTACCACTGTACATTTGCACGTGGGCTTGTATGAAATCGCTACTCACCAATGTTATATGTAGAGCTTCCCGTGATGTCGACGGCTTAATCTTCCCTCAAGATTAGCTCGACGATACGCCCGTCGCCGGTTCCACGAACTCCGGGATGGCGATGAGTCCAGCCGCTTCGATCACCTGGCTCTCCCGGGCACTCACAATGAACTGGCGAGAGATAATGCCCGTCGGCAAGTTTGGGGGGGGGACTTTAAGGGGAAGGCGGGGGAGTTTATTCGCTAGGGGGGAGACTTCCCACAAGAGTGAGTATCATCGAATTGGGACGATGGAAATGGAAGCAGAGGGAATTGTTAGCCCATTTCAATTCCGAAAGGGCGCATCTGACCTATCTTCGCAGGGCTTTGCACTCGAGCAAATTGGAGTCATGCAGTTAACCGATCTCTTCTTGGCCGAATGCTTGAGTGCCGAGTGTACATACAGCTGCCTCTAAGACCACGAGCCAACAACGCAATTGCGTGGCCCTCCGGACATGCGCGCGCGTCACTAAACAAGCCGTCATTCAGTGAATCCGGACTTGGGTCTCATTGTTATTATTAGGTAATCTACCGGTTAAGGTAGGTTTTTGGATGGACACAACTATCAAATAAACATTTTTGTAACCCCAAACAAAACCCAATCCAGCAACCTACTCTACATCACGTCCCTCTTCATTTCTGTGTACTTCTTTCCTCCCTTCATCCCGTCCAACATCCCAATCCTTTTCCTGCCCTTTCCTCGCTTGCCCAACATTCTCTTCTCTGGGTCTCATTGTAAGTCCATAACTATTCGAATACATGTCGTCACACGCATGTATGAGCCCAATTTTGATGCTAATGCCTTGCAAGCCGGACAATAATTTGCAAGTTCCAATTAAATTGGCGATAAATTGCTGTAAGGAAATTTCATGAGGAACTCGGTAAAATAAATGTGTTGGCAACTACTATTCCTCAGTAGGTTGTATGGACCTTAATATTTCCTTAGGTTTCCTTGAGTTTATTGCATAAGGGCATAGCACCTTGTGCATGACGGGGAAGGTGGGTTGGACGGAGAGTCAGAGGGGAGGGGCAGAGAGGGTTGAGGAACAGCTAAAGCAGCAATGTCAATTCCGCCTCGGAAGTGCGATGAGTCAACTACGTCCCATCCGACGGCCTAAGCAGTGCATTGGGATATCCTTGGGTGGCATTCAGTTCCTCTTTCGCGGTGACTTTATTATCTCTTTGGTTGGTCCCAATCCCCCTACCTTCATGCCGATAGGGAGATTGAGAAATTTCCAGCAGTATTCCTGCCTATCTTATGAGACGACTTTAAGTCGTCTCATAAGATGGCGGGGAGAAATACCCGAAAACTAACCCCTAGTAAGAAAGGTGCACTTCCAAACAACCTGATGGATTTACTGTCTCCGTACGGCCATACCATCCAGCCTCTGATCCAGAAGGGTGTTTCCTGCGCCTGGAGATCGTCTAGTTAGGGAAGGGGATCCCGGAGGATGGGGGCTCGGCTTCCCACCCCGGTTTTGGAAATCCGGTATGGACCAGGGAGTAATATTTCTCTTCGGCCCTGAATTTTATGAAAACGGGTGTCTGGGGCCAATCCACTCCCAGGCAATTGGCATTCGTCACGTTAATTAAAATATGTTGAAAAAGTTGGAATTGGGGCCTTCTTTTCGAAATTCTTTCAGTTGGTTCTTTAAAGACATCGCTTCAAAAACCTAGCTTAACGTTTCTGAACATTTCAATGCATGAAATGAAAAATCGTGCTTTAATATTTATATAAACAAATTAATTGATTTATCACTATTGCTGTAATCGGAAAATACTGCAGTATAAGTCTGGTGAAGTCTCATTCTTTCAACAATTGACCTATTATAAAAATGCCGATTGTGAAACCATACCGACAAATCTGAAATGAAGCGGATGTTCATTCATAAGATTTTCACGGAAAGAATCATTATGTTCGACTCATCAAAAATGTATACAGTGTAAAGAATGTGTTCATGCATGCTACCAAAAACAAAAATTTTGCGCGTACAGGTAGGGTGAGATACAGGTATATGGTAACAGGTCAATGTGAGTCATAAGGGCCTGTGCGTGATATTCAGTCCTCATTAATATTCACAAACTGATAGCCAAATAAGCTAGTATCTACATAAGTAAAAATGTTAAAGCTGACATTGGATATGCAAGGTGTACGTACACATTGTATTACGTAAAATCTGGATTTTAGAGAATATTTATGTACGACCTTAATATGCTGATAACCAACATTTCTAGTCATATTAGCAAATGCAATTACATGACTTTACGTAGTAATTCGTAATTTATTACCTTGTTTAATTATAACTTGGGCAATGCACACGGTCCAACTCGAGATTTAAGTTTCGGTATATGTTCATTTATAACGTTCACTTATTCAAATTGGATGCATAATCAAATGAAAATTTTAACTTGTTTCTAACAGAAAACTCACCAAAAATAAACGTATTTTTATGTCGACGACAAGGTATTAATTAAATGGACGTCTTACGACCAAGTTTGAAACCAATTGTGTATATTAAACTGTAATTCTCATGAATACGTATTATTTAATTTCTAACATCTATAGAAATACCATTAACAACAATGCTAAACAGTGGCGATGCCCTGGTTACAAAACAACCGTTGTTATTGACGGGAATCTTTGGCAGAAATATTGAAGCTTTTAAAATGCGAATTGAGAAATCAATGAAATGGGAGGGCTTCCATGTATTTGACGGATGACTTCCACTGATTAGTAAATGCTTATATTATACCATTGAATGTTATAGCGTTTGGTGAAGTTATGATTGAGCCTTATAAAAGAATAATACAGAGTTATTTCCTAGGTCACTATAATGTACCCCATGGGCACCTGGGAGTATGTCAGCACATGGTAATTATGCAGTCACACTAATTAAAGAACCAGGATTTCCTGAATTAAATGAATTAGGAGTATAGGACACAGCGAAACATAAAATTGAGCAATGATGGAGAATGTTTCTTAATACCGGACTCCAGCCCAGAGGTCTTAAGACACAGAAACATTGGCAACTGTCGCGAATGACATATAATCTCCAAAGTAATATTCTTACATTTTTGGCAAAGATCCCACGCAGCTAAAGTTATTCTCAGGATCATCCACAAAAGGATAGAGAATAAGGCAAATGATTATTTAGGAGATGATCAGTTTGGGTTTTGGAAGGGGAGAGGTACGCGTGATGCCATTGCAGTAATGAGATCACTAATCGAGAGGAATATAGAATACAATCAGGACGTATCTACCTGTTTCGTAGATTTCGAAAAAGCGTTTGATAGAGTGAATTTGGTAAAATTAATGCGTGTATTGTAGGAAATAGGAATGGATTGGAGGGACAGGAGACTGATCCGCAACCTGTACCTGTCTCAGACTGCTCAGGTGCGAGTGGGGAACGGAGGGGCAGTGTTAGGAAGAGGTGTAAGGCAGGGTTTCACATTATTACCGGTGCTGTTCAACGTATATTGTGAGGAAATGATTAAAGAGGCATGGGAAGAACTGGAGGTAGGAATGAAAGTTGGAGGGGAATTCGTAAAATCGGTTAGGTTTGCTGATGACCAAGCATTAGTTGCTCAGTCAGCCAAGGGGTTGCAAGCATTGCTAAGTGAATTGGAGGCTCAGTGCGATAGAACTGGGATGAGAATCAATTTTAATAAAATAAAGGTTATGCGATTTTTCAGAAAGAAAAAGGCTAAGCTAAACATTAAAATAGAAGGGGAAAAAATAGAGTCGGTAGAACAGTTTACATATTTCGGAAATGTTTTGGACCAATACGGTCAAAGTAGTAGGGACGTAAGGAGAAGAATTGCGCTAAGCAAGGAGGTTTCTCAAGGAGGAGGGAGATGACAGGGACGTTTGAGTCGGGAGGTTAAGAAAAGACTCGTAAAAACTCTGATATGGAGCATAGCTATGTACGGCACGGAAACGTGGTCGCTGAAGCAGGAGGATAGACGTAGACCGGAGGCTTTTGAAATGTGGGTGTGGAGAAGAATGGAGAAGGTGAAATGGACCGAAAGGAAAACAAATGAGGAAGTATTGGAGATGGTGGGTGAGGAGAGGGGTTTGTTGAGAGAAATCCTAAGGAGGCAGGAAAAATGGATGAAGGGCGTATTGAGCAGCGGAATGTTGAAGAGGGCAATAGAGGGGAGAATGTTGGGCAAGCGAGGAAAGGGCATGAACAGGATAGGGATGTTGGATGGGATGAAGGGAAGAAAGAAGTACACAGAGATGAATAGGGACCTGATGTAGATTAGGTTGCTGGATTGGGTTTTGTTTGGAGTTACAAAATATTTATTTGATAGTTGTGTCCATCCAAAATCCTACCTTAACCGGTAGATTACCTAATAAAAATTCCTCTTGAGACCCTCTGCCCTTCATCCATGTTGTGGGAATTTTCGGGTACCAGACCTTCCTGGGAAACCACTAAGTGGCACAAGAAAAGGAACTGACCCCCATTATTATCCTGTTGATTAGTAAATGTCGCAGAATTCAGCTTATTACTTGGTGAGGTATATCAAAGCCAACCTACGAGTTTATTAATATTGTTGGATAACTTGAATGAAAATAACATCCCAGTCAGCATCAGCTTAGTGTTTACTATGGTTTTAGCTTACTTAGGTTACTTAGGTTTTAAATCAATGATACTTAAAGTGAAATTTGAAAACAATTTGAAAATCGAACTAACTAAATGATTAAACAAGAGACCTTCAAAAGATTGATTTTTATAAATATGAGAGTACAGCTCACCTCACAAAGGCCTAAGACATGTAGGATTAAAAAGTTTGACAGAATACCTCACACTCGGTTGTAAAGGTGGTTCATAGGGCAGTGCAATTAGGGGATCATGCCAAAATTAAGGAACGAAGATAAAACAGTTCATTTCCTTGCGCTGCCTGTGGTTTGCATCTTGAGCACCCTAAAAATAATAGAATTGCGATGAAGCTGGGAATTTTTCAAAGTAACCAGGAACCAGGCCAGTCTCTTCAAAGTTAAACTGAATTAAATATAGTTGTCGCAAATTTTAAGATTTGTGGAAAATACATAGTAATCTTTTATCCTCGTCTGTGTTGCAGTACCAACATTTACACCATTTCTACTCGTTAAGACAAAATTTTAATAATTCATCATCGCACTTATAATTCTTAGGAGGTGAGTGAAAATATTTGGTACATTGTTCCAGTATAAACAGAGCAACCTTAAGTTATAAGATTTTACCCATATTTTCTCGGCCGCAGGTAGACATTTTTTCAGGTGATTTTCCCTGCAATAGGCCGAGATGAAATGGCGAGGAAAGCATGACATGTTTCAGCCTACGAGTGACCTCATCTGAAGCGAATCTGCAGAGAAAGCATTTCAAAATGGTTTTTTTAAGACTGACAAAATTAAGGAATTGGTAGCTAATTTCACCGAGCTCCAACGCGCCGGGACGGTTGCTTTGTTTTCTTTATGAGAATCCCTGGGAGATACATTGCAGTCGCTCGCAAACCCAACGCTAGATATGTTGAGCGCACAGCCTCTCTGCTTGGCTAGCGAACGCGATACTAATTAGGGTGCCACCGTCTGGTTCGAAGGAATGAAATACAAAATTCAAGTTGAACATTTATTTACCTAACACGCGATCGAATCTACAAATCTACGAATCTACAGTCCTTCCCCATTTCGAATCACATGCCAAGA